>CM060958.1:111963953-112636453 GCA_030765055.1 Mantis religiosa | reverse complement strand
TGCCATTCTGGAATTGGCACCAAGTCACGGAAAACAACCAGAACAGAGCACTTGCATTTAACACCTATTCACACGAAGGAGCAGATACTCAGAAACTATCTTTTTGCGCAGTTCCTATACACTTCTCTTTCTTTCATTTTCATACAGATGGTGCCATGGCACAGCGGCACTACCTCAGAAGCCACCCCTGCTTACCACAGTAGTGTCTTTGTTCATTTTAAAGTACTGTGGTTTCTTTTGTTTTCATAACAACCAGATTACAGGTGGGAATGTCAACTTACGATACCTAGCAACAGTAACAGCAAGTACGGAATATTGTTACACAGTAGAGAAACCTTTAACAGTTTTTGAGTAAGTTTGTTTTGACTTACTATAATCATTTGCAAAGAATAATAATTTAGTACCATGATCGTTTACCCACAGTGGTTTAATGTCATTATTTGTTAGCTCTATAGCAGCTCTGAGTGGTTTTATACTGCCAGAGTTCGCGTGTGCCAGAGACATGAGGAGGAGAGAGCAATTACCCAGCACAGAAATTCAAGGCAGGCTTGTGATATATGACATTGATTGATGTTTGTTGAAATGGACCAGAAACAGTGTTGGATGTTAGCTTAACAGGGTGTTCCTCATCCTTGTCGGAATCACGGGGGTTTGCGTTATAGGCTTCTAACTACAAGTAGTATTATTCCTGACAAAGGCGACAGCTGCACTGCTTGATTCAGCTACCATTGATTCAGCGTATGTCTATATTCATTCTCATTTACTGCAGGAACTACTGCTGAAAATATCTCATTTTTCAACGAATACATAAAATCAGAAATTTCAAATTCTGCCAAGTAAATTTACAAAAAGAGTGCAATAAATCACTTATAAAAAGACACATTAAATAACAGTATCCTCCCCACAGAGTTACTTAAATCACTCAGTTTCACTCTGATTTAAAAATATTTACCTAAACGAAAAGTATCCTCGTGAATCAGACTTAGTAAATTAATTCCATAAAATATTTTCCGCAAAGTAATGCCTCCTATTTTGTCCTTAAATAAGTAAGTTGTGTGAAAACTTTGGATTTGGTGCAATTCCTCAAAACTTTTTCTGCAATCTCCTGCAGTAGTAACTTCCTAAGTGAACAGGTGGCAGCACTGCATTCTCTTGCAAAATGGCTGACATCGACATTCGTATTAGACAGCGTTCTGTGATTGAATTTTTGAAGGTGAAACGCCAATTCGCGTTCACGAAAGGCTAAAAATTGTGTATGCTGATTAAACGGTGGGTGTCAGCACTGTTAGAGGATGGGTTCGTCACTGTAACGAAGATGAAGGGCAAACACCATTAGCAGATGAAAAGCTAAGCGGCCGGCCGGTGACTGCAGTGACTCCATGCGACATTAAGCGAGTCGATGGCATCATTCGTGGTGATCGCCGGGTAGCAACAGGTGAATTGTGTCAGATTACCTCCCTCAATAAAGGCAGTGTGACGACGATTATTCAACAACTGGGTTACTCAAACGTTTGTTCACGTTGGGTACCAAGAATTTTAACCGCCAAAGAAAAAAGAAAGAAACAAGAAAAACAATAGCCTCCGAACACTTGTAACGCTTCAACTTACAGGGAGAGGAGTTTCTGGAAAAAATTGTTACTGGAGACGAAATGTAGATTCATTATTTTGAACCTGAATCAAAGAGGCAGTCAATGGAATGGCATCACACAACGTCACCGAAGAAAAAAAAATTCAAAACTCAGCGGTTGGCAGGGAAAGTTATTGCCACAGTGCTTTGGGATGCAGAGGGTGAGCTTATGATTGGCTTTTTGGAGCAGGGATGCACAATAAATTCTGTCCAATGCGTCAGAACTCTCAAAAAGCTGAGGGAACATCTTCGCCGAGTTCGCCCCCCAAAAAAAACTACGGCGGATGTTCTTCTTTGGCATGACAATGCAAGACCACACACCAGCCGTTACACCACTGCAGAAATTGAACAATTGGGATGGCAAGCTTTACCCATACAGCGCTGACCTGGCACCATCCGACTTTCATCTGTTCGGGTCACTAAGGGAAGCTCATCGCGGTATTCATTTTGAAGATCAGGAGGCTGTAAAAATGACCGTGCGTCAATGGCTTAGGAAGCAAGAACGTGTATTTTACCACACTGGAATGCATGCCCTAGTTAAAAGTTGGACCAAAACCTTGGAAAAAGACAGAGATTATATTGAATAGTGACAAATTAATCGTCAATGTCGTAGTTTTTTAATCTATGTAAATTGGATCCAATTTTCTTGGCAATGAAAAGAGAACAAATAGGAGGTATTACTTTTTGACCCACACTTGAATTATACGTGCCAATCTGTATCATCGTCTCCACAGATTGGGCACTTCTCTTTTTCCTTATCATACCTAATATGTTCCAAATTTCTAACTCCTGTCCTCGCCCAGGCAAATCCTTCTCGCCCTAACATATTACACAGATTTATCTAATTTTCCCTTCCTCACACTATTTTATACCCTATATGACCTCAAAGAGCTTTTCTCTCTTGTTTAAGTAAAAATAACTTGATCATCAATATATTCTAATCTGGATTCTAATTGTTTCCGAAAGCCTCTATAATAATACTCCCCATTCCTCCAAATCCATCTCATATCTGTCTGTTCTATCCATTCCCTTACTTTTTGTGTCCAAGATCCTTCCCATTTTCTTCTCAATTGCATAAGAAAACATTCCTTTATAATATTGTTTTTCTCTACAAAAATATTTCATTACCCTTAGGACAATTTTGATTTTAGTTGAATACCCTCCTAACATTATTTGTGCTGCCCTGTTAGGTGCTGCTACTAGCGAGCCTAGAATATGTTTACAAAAGGATCTGTGTCCATGCTTCATCTACACCCAATATCTCTGCCCCATGTAGCATTTTATTTTCTACCTTCTCAGTATAGATCCTTTCAAGCCATCTGACATTAATTTGAGGCAACTTCCTTAAACATGCTCTTCCAGCCCTCATGGCCATTTTATCTTTTGTAATGTCAGCATTTTATGTTCATTTCACCTGCCATCGCAACTCAGCCTTACCCCCAAGTAATCAAATCTCACGTATGGGTAAGCAGCACCAAGTTTCAGAACGGAAAAGCCCCCAGGGCAATAGACAGTTCCGGAGGATGCACACGCGCTATCCTCGAACCGGTAATGTACGACGGTGGACAGAACAGTTTCCGACCTCAACATGAAGATGGCAGCACTCGTACACAAAAGCTCAATTTCGTTGTACATCTGTTGACAGTTACTCACCAAAGTTTAAGCCATTTTGACGCTCAGTTGTTATGTAATAGTCCTTTGAGTGAGTTCATGTGGGTGTCTTTATAAAAATGGATAAAATCGAGTATCGAGCTGTCATTAAATATTTGTTTTTGAAAGGCAATACGCCTACGCAAATCAAATATGAGTTTAACTCTGTGTATGGGGACTCTGCACCATAATTTACCACAGTGAAATTTTGCGCAGCTGAATTTGAACGTGGCCGTAAGACCTTGGGAAACGATGAACGTTCGGGACGTCCAAAAACTGCAACTACCGACGAAAACATCACCAAATATCCTCCAATGGTGCTAGACGACCGACCAATTAAAATGGGAGAGTTAACAGGGGCTATGAACATGTCAATAGAATGTGTCACAAATTAAATTAACATTCAGACATGAGAAAGCTGTCCGCGCGCTGGGTGCCGCGTTTGCTCACATTGGACCAAACACGTGTTCGAATGAACATTTCCAAAGCTCTATTGGCGCATTTTAGGCGCAATAAATACGAGTTTTGGCAGCGATTAATTACTGTAGATGAAACTTGGTTACATCATTATACGCCCGAAACAAAAAATACAGTCCAAACAGTAGACTGAAAAGGGGGGACCGGCTCCAAAAGTAGCAAAAACTGTTTTTTCTTTCGACTGGGAAACTGATGACAACTCATTTTTTGTTGATAGTCATGAAGTTGCTTTAATCGATTAACTTCAAAAAGGAAAAACCATTACAGGAGAATACTACGCATCATAACTTGATAAGCTGAAGGCAGAAGTTGCAGTAAAATGGCCACATTTGCAGAAAAAGAAATCATGTTCCACCAAGACAACGCACCGTCTCACACCTCAGTGGTTGCAATGGCAAAAATCCAGGAATTACGGTTTGAACGGCTTGACCATCTGCCTTGCTCACTAGATCTAGCCACAAGCGACTTCTTTTTGTTCCCTCATCTGAAAATTGCACTCTGAGGACAGAGATTTTCGTCAAATGCAGAGGCAATCACCTTCGTGAACAATTATTTTGCAGAGGAAAATGCCGAATACTATTTGGACGGGTTACAGAGATGGGAACATTGCTGGGAGTAGCGTGAAGAGTTACAAGGAGACTGTATCTTTAATAGGACGGAATCAGTAATTAATTAAACAATTAATTGTACCTAATAGTGGTCCGAACTATAAAACCCGGGCTTTAAAGTACTTGCGGCATAGTAAGTCGCCATTAAGGTAGCTGTCTCGTGTGTTTATAAGAACTCCTATGTGGTTTACCGGGAGAAACACGAGTCAGTTGGAGAATTTAAAGTCATGTTGGTATGTTGGCCATAGTAGCTCAAATGGTTAGAGCGGCTGGACGGAAACCAGAAGATCCGTGTTTTAAATCCCGGCTATGGCATTGAATTTTTCAGTCTGGCAATTATTTTGCAGAGAAAGACGCCGAGTACTATTTGGACGGTTTACAGAGTTGGGAGCATCATTGGAAGAAGTGTGTAGAGTAACAAGGAGACTATGTTGAAAAAGAAAGTCTGAAAAAATGTCTTGTAATATTTTTTGGGTCGGAAACTTTTCAGAGAACCATGGTAAGGGACACGCTGTACATTTTTTCTACAGAATTTTTCCAAATATATTCTGGACTTGAAGCAGTATTACATAATCGTCATTACCATACGTTGACAGTACGACAGAAAATCCATCACTCGGCTTTGCCCAGAGTTAACTACTGTTACAGCAATCGATCTGCAGATGGAAATTGTAGTTGTGGTGTTGAAGTATTCAGTCCAATATTTACATAACCATATAAATGGTCCATTCTGATCAGCATGTAACCTACACTTGAATTCTAAACATTCTGAATGCCAGCTACACGTATTTCAATCTGTTTCCAAGTAAGATGTAACGTTAAAATCGCGAGGCAGATGTTTTCGCAGCAAAAGAATGAAGCTGTTATTTACAACGACTCGATACAGTGACAGTTCAACTGACCTAATGCTTCACCAGTCACGAAACGGGCTAGAACTGCAATTTCAGGAAAACTATAAACCTATCGTACTGGCCGATGCTATTTGTACAAGCGCTGAGTGCGATAACCATTAGAGTGTCCATTGTATAAAATATCCATTACATATCGATATGGTACACTTAGTTTTATAGCAACTCCATATCTGAACTTCTAAAGAACAGTAGGAGGTGCAGTAAATGCGACGGTTCTGTACAGATCTCGATAAATTCCAACGCCTTAAACAGGGGTTTCTCGTATTTTCGGCGCTCTGTGAGATAATTCCTCGAGTAAGGTTCATCATTTACGTTTAGAACAAACTTTAATATATCTGGTGAGCACGAAAAATCACACAGCAGCTTATATTTTAATGTGGCTTCCAGGGACGGACTGGGTATTATGGACCAGAGAGACCGTGAAAACAATATAAAGTACCAGGGTGATGATAAATTGCTCCTTCTTCACGAAAGCGACCGAATTACGGTTCTGAAGTGAACCTGAATTCAGAACTGAGTGACATAGTGGCCAACAAAATTAAAGGACGATTTCAAAAGTATCATATGTTCATTTTGGATTATTGATCCAAAGAAATATATTACATTCAGAGAAAATTTCCCTGCTGATTCTGCAAGAGAGAAAATTTGCATCAAATTACGTGCAAGAGGTTCCGAGTGCGAATTTCAGTCAGAATGAGTCACATGGATAAGGATTTTTTGGGAGTTTTGCTTATCCTTAAAGACAAATGTTGGGTAACTCTAAGGTCTATGGACCCTGTACTCGTTGAATATCATTTCACCAATTTCATTGATCGTCCGATATGAGTAGGTGTTCCCGATCTGTCTTGGCTTCAACAGTTCTAATGCTACACATAATCGCTGCTTCGAATTTCATTGCAAGAAGATTAGAATAGAGGGTATGACAATTTTTACAAATACTTCGGTCCAACATCTTCGATAATACAGCTGCGGCATTATGGTCCAGAGGAACACACTACAAACCTTTTAACTGAAAGTAATTGGTTAAAAAATTGTGTGTGCCACATGGGATGCAGCACCGAAAACCCCAAATCCAGCAATTTTCAACAAAGCTTGCTGAAATGCCACTTAATTCTGATGCATAGTGGACACAGAATTCAAAATTAAATTTGTATATCTTCAATTGTTTTTGAATAATTAATTTACGAAATTAAAATTTTGGGCAAATTTCAAAACGCTCCATGTGATGAAAATTTTTAAATTTTAATTTTTCTGTTTCTAAAAATATTCAGATGGTTATGAAGAAAATATCTATTATATGAATTTCTTATTCTGCCTTTAGTTACAGAGGGATAAGAAGATAGGTATGAAGCAAACCTTTGATTTTATATATCAATAACTTTAAAAAATATTATGAATATTAAAACTTCATATGATTGGAAACTTGGTTTGCTTTCTAAGAACATGTGTTGAAAATTTTAGAGGGACTGAATCAAAACTGCATCGTGTGGAACATTTTGAATGGCAAAAAATGTTGATAAAACTATAACTGAGTAAATCAAATTTTAAAATTCAAAACATTTTCCCTCTCAGCTACATGCCTTGAAGCAGACTAAAATACTCCAGATAGATACGGACCCTCCTGCCTCTTTCTTTTCTCTTCTGCAGTAGTTTTCTTCATTTTTGGTTTCCTTCTGGATGTTTTAGAAGTTACCTTGAATTAAGTAAGCGTAATTGTTCGTTGCCTTGGCTAACGTTTAAAGATGCTGGTGATATCTGTGTTCATTATGTCTGACTGCAGCTTGAGTGAGGCAGAACAACCAAAATTGAATTCACTGATGGTTGATGTCAGAGCAACCTGAAGGCTCTTCTTTGACGCAAATATTTCTTTTAAAATTATTACATATCATGTTATATAACCTTTCATTTGCATTTTGTGTCTTACCCAATGTACATCTCCTTAGGATTTCATCTGATGCCAGCCTTTGATACACAGGCATTAGTTTTCTTACCACATCAGGCCCCAAGTATGTTCCCAATGTTGTGTTATGTTTAGGTGTTTCTTCGTTTAGCCTATTCATAAGCCTATGCACACAGTCATCAAAAGGTCAGTTGTTTGAAGGAATGTTTCACCTATAACCTATATAAGATTTATATACACGTTTCGATGTATCAAATAACTTTATAAATGTTAAATGACACACTAAAACGTATAAATTACATACAAACAGTACGGAGTTTAACGAGAAACACAAGAAAATCGCGACCGAGTTAGAAACTCACACAAAAGCAAAATATAAACATTTCTATTTGCTTTCAATGCTTGCAGCCAGTGTTTTGTTTCCATGGTGCCACATATTGTAAGAAATAACCATCATACCAACACACAACACTTCATCAGAAACTTTTCCCACTAATTTCATATGTTAGACATTCAATCGAATTCAAATGATTGAATTCTGTGAATCCAAGGGTTTGCACTGGCATTTAAATTGTCACGTGGAGGTATTTAAATATCTGAAACTCATAAATTTAGTTATATTATGAAACTAAAAGGTTCAAAGTATTTTATTAGCTCAAAAATTATTTTTCCCCATATTTTTAGACAATTTGGGTGCTGCAATCCCTTAAATGTCATGGAAAATAAGTTTGACTGCTCAATCGCATCATTCAGACCAAGATACCTGTATTTCCTTTACCGATTAAATAATTCACATACTGAGGCTACGTATAAGTCTTTAATGCCCTTGCGTAGAGGAGCGTAACCAAAACAAAGTACCACATGGACAATAAATAAATAAACTGCGAGCTGCCCTACATGTGCACGTGGCATTTCTAAGATAAGGTGATGACGCAGACCACAAGCACCATTCTTAATGGCCCGATCGTAAACTTTACCATTAACAATGCCCATTACCTAATGGCACATAGAGCTCTCTGCGGTAGGTATATGATGTCCATTTCGTTCTTTGAGGAAAATACTTTGTGAGTAATTATTAGAATTTTATGTCATAGACATACAAAGAGAGGTGAAATTTCAAGGCCATCACATAGGGAACAGCCCTTAAAATATTTGACTATCGTTTAACACTACTATACTCTTCTATTTCCGCTGTACGTATGAGGCAATATGTGGTAAAGCTTTTCTATAAAAGTTTAACTTGATTAATTTGAGGTGGGTAGAGGAATATGCATTTCCAAAGATTGTACAAGCGGAGCACTAAAGGTAATATGACTACACATATGACAGTTTTTCCCTTGATGCTACTTCAGCTAGCAGCTTTCATTCTCAGTAATATTTTTCCCCTGGTGCATATTTAGCTGAATACTCTCCCCGCTCCCTTTGCGATTTGCCATCTTTATTTGCGAGCGTCTCATTTACTCTATTGGCTACTTTCCGCTTGAAAGAATCGATGTCGGCGACGGAAAAATCGACAGCGCATCATGTTAGTTTCTATGGTGACGGAATCCCTAATCTCCAATTCACAACCCGTTTTCTCTTTTACCTCTTCGGCCTTCATTTAGCATTCTGGAAACTTTCTCATTTTTCTCCAGTCCTTTAACGGGACCTCTGGGGAGCACAAGCGCTGGCTGCTTGCCAGGTCGAACCACTCTGATGATGAAAAATTATCCCCCGATAATGATCTAGGTTTTGAGCCTCTCCATACTTCATTCCAAAAGAGGCTGTTCCATTGTTGAAGCACAAGTGTAAAGGTACAAACTTTTTATGTAGAAATAGTGAATTCATAATGTTTTTGTTTTTTTACCTTCGTAACCTCTAAATACATCCTGAAATATGCTTGCAGGTTTCCCGTATACAGACAACTCATCCATCTCATTTAAAAAGAGAAATAAGGACAAACGCTAGCATATATAAAATAAAAGATCTTGAAAGCCGGGGTAGGGTGAGCACATGAAGCTGATATGGAAGTTTACTTGAACATGGTGCGTGTTATTGCTTTCAGGATTCTGTGAACATCACAAACTTTTCATCCAGATATACACAAAATTACTGTATGAATATGCATCCCTTTTCTAATGGTGTTATTCAATGTTCTGGCATGAATAACACTGCGGGTTGCACGTTTCGGTTGTTTGTAATGATTATTACAATTGAATAAAATTTAAATTTCTCCTTCAAATTGGAAAACGCCTGTAAGTTGCGTGATATCGCTGGGACTCGGCCCCTCAAGCCTCTAATTACAGTCCACCCCTGACTCTAGTGTACAACTGCGGATCAAATCAACGGGAATTATTTTTTTAAATTTATTATATAAAAAACAAAAGTGCTCATATATAGTTACTTTTATACATAGTTTCCTGTCTTCGATACACATTTTCTACGCTGAAATGGCAAGTTTTTGATGCCATTTTTATAGAAAGAAGGTGGACGCGTGATGAGCCAGTTGTGCAAGAACTACTCCACTAGCGTCGTCATCAAACCGCTGTCCTCCTAGGTCTTGTTGAGTGGTCCAAACAAATGGTAGTCGACGGGTGATAAATCTGGACTGCAAGGAGTGTGTTGCAGAGGTGTCCAATTCATTCTCTTCAGTTTTTCGAGGGTTAACACTAGAAGAACCACACCCTTCAGTTTGACGGATGCGCTGCTTTGGAAGACTTATTTCTTTCTTATGTTTCTTCTACACTTCCCATGTTATACGGCTTTATAAATGACAAACACGCATACAAAGAACTAAGCATTTTGGACATTTCTAAAAACTGTTACAAACAACTCCTACTAGAAGGACCGCCATCCGACATTTTGATTGGTACGGAAGTGTGAACAATAGCCTACGTATCTGTCCACATCTGTTGTTGTTTTCCTTGCTGATTGGTTTATGGCACTATGTAGACCTCTTGTCGATGAGTAAGAAAGCTTTATTGCCCAAGTGATGCAATTCGTGCTACCACTTATGTATTTACGAGGTGTTGGGGCAAAGAACTTTCCCTTCAAGTAGTTATGGTCGAATACCTGGGGAACACCATTTTTCGAGAACACAAAGAACAGAAACAAATTCGCTGAAATGTTGTGGTTTATGCAATTTGATGACAAGGACACACGTTCTCAAAGACTAAGTACAGATCACTTTGCAGCTGTTACTCCTGTCTGGAATCCTTTTATTGCCAATTCCTAGTAGTGTTACATTCCAAGTGAAAATATCACAGTAGATGAGCAATTGTTTCCCTGCAAGGCTAAATATTCTTTCATTCAATATATGAGCAATTAACCGGACAAATTTGGAATAACGTTTTGGTTTGCAGTTGATGCAAATTCAAAGTATCTTGTGAATGGTTTTCCTCACCTGGACAATGACGAGGTGTTCCTCTTGCAGAGCATGTTGTAATGCGTCTTATACAGCCCTTTGTTTTTCGAGGGACAAATATTACATGCGACTATTTTCCACAACCAAATAAATGGCTAGCAGAAAGGTTGAAGCGGAAAAGTACAAACACTCTGGGCACAGTAAAAAATGTAGAAAGGAAATCCCTCAATTAGCAAAATGTGCTACAGCACCTTTGCACACAACTGTACTTTATAAGTCAGTGACATAACTCTGACATGCTATCAGGGGAAAAAGAACAAAAATGTGCTTCTTTTGAGTTCAATGCATGACACAGTTACTATAAATAAACAGCATCCAAAAAATCTACCAGAATCAGTGGCGTACCAAGTACGGCGTTGACTTCGATCAAATGGCTCGACAGTACACAGTGAAATATGGATGCAGAAGGTGGCCTATGCATGTTTTTTAATGTGTTGGCCTTGACAGCTATTAATGCATGGGTACTCTATAAGGAAGTAACAGGTGAAAAAGTAAGCAGACATCAGTTCATATACAAATTAGCAGAAGAGTTGCCTTCAGCATATAAATCCACAAGGGTGCAGAATGCATTTCCTAACACAGTACCTCTGCAGAGCAACATTTGGAAGACTTGCCAAATCGGCGGATGCAGAGGGAAGAATAGCAGCAAGCAAGTGCAGCAAGTATGTTTGTGGACCATCTTTAGGCAACGCTGAATACACGTGTGTTAGGTGCTATGATGCTCCAGGTGGCTTTGAATGAGTGAAATAAGGTTTATAAGTGTTTTTATACGATATACTTTATGTTGAAACACATGTGTTTGCTAAAGGAAGTTGTACATTTCACATTTGGTTATCGTTCGTTCATTTTACCATGTAATTCTTCAGACAAAAGGAAAGTTATATACTGGTGAACTGTATAAATAATATTATATAAACTGCTATGCATTCAAATTTGTTTACTATTTTAAAAAGAGTAAATAAAACTAAAAATGACGGGTTGGTCCTTCTCAGTGGACCATACTTGCCGTTCCTTCTAGTGTTAAAATGGCAGTATGTGGCTTCGCATTGTCATGGAGAAGAATGACATTCTGGATCCATTACCGGCGTCGTTTGTTGCGATATGCTTTTGCTTCATCCAAAATGCGACAGTAACAGGCCACATTGATTGCCCTTCGTTCGTGAAGAAAATCCACGAGCAAAGCGCCTGCGGAGTCCCCATAAAGGTTATAACCATCTTTCGCTGATGGACGTGTTTTGACCCTGACTGGACCTGCTTCGTCTCCTCGACGCCACTCCATTCTTGCTTGCTTTGACTGTGGTGTGTAATGATGCACTCATATTTCGTCATAAATCAACATGTGATTCAAGAAATCTTCTTCCTCCTCCTCGTGGCGATGAAGATGACTCTGACAAACTTCCTGGCGTAACGTTTTGTGTACCTGGTTGAGGGATGAGGAACCTACCAGGTACACAATTTTCTGTAATGGAGTTCATCTCAGATGATTATTTGAACACTTCTAAACTTATTACTGGGGAAAAAACAATTTTGGATACTTTTATGCTCCGATATTGTTCAACAATGTCACGAATGGCAACAATGATGCCTGCAGTAATGCTTGTCCGCGGTCTCCTCATATGATGTTCATTTTCTACAGCTTCTCTTTCCGCCAGAAAATATTTAGCCCACGCATAACTTCAGTTTTCTAAAGCGTTTCTTCCCCAAAGTGTGCACGCACCTGTCTCAAATTTTACGAAGGTTTGATGCCCCTTTTTGAAAAAACTCTGGTGACGATACGTTGCGCAACAGACTTGTGCACCTCTTGCTCACTCATGGCGTACTGACACAGCCCCCTTATCCGCAGTGCTCGCGCGCTATACCTCCTCTCGAGATACCCCCACCAACATAATGACAAGGTCCTTCCTCTAAATTATTAGCAACAGCACAGTTATATTGAAATTCCCTTTATATTTGATCTGCCCTCGTAAGGGGAGAATTGCTTACATAAAAACTTAGAATCAAACATTCTAACAATACGACCATTCTGAAAACAGAAATAATCAATTTCTGATTCTACACAATATTTCTATTGAGCATTGTATGCATTCTCAATGAAATATCACTGACTGGGCGCTGTTTGTTATTATTCGTTATATATCCTCACAGTGAACAGACACAGTGGAGTGGGTAAGGAAACTCCGATGAGAGAAAGCTAACCAGGTCTGCTCCAAGATCAGGGACTTGACCTCACCCTAGTTTTTCCTGCGGCGTTATCTAAAGAGAAGAGTCTACGCTATACATCCTCGTACTTGGAGCACTTTAAGGGTAATATTACACCCCAGTTCAAGGGTGTTACAACGTAATGTTCCAGAAAACTTCCAGCGGGTTAAAGCGATCTATTTAACCGTGCCTAAAGTGAACGGGAGTATTCTCAGCACAATCTTTAACGGCAAAGTAATCTGCTGATCCTCAAGATGCAACAGTATACTACTGAAATCCTTCCAGTCAAAATATAAAACATATAAAGGACGAATTTTATGATCATCACTCTTTGGTTTGTAATACAGATGCATTCAGTTTTCTGCAGTATGTTGGAAGAAATAACATAACTACATTTATAGCTGGTATTACATTACCAAATCAACAGCGCTATGAACGGTGGCGAGACATGACTTTCAAAGCGAGTGAAGCTCAAAATAATAACTTTCATTAAAAATAAGACAGAATAATGACAAAAAGTCCCAAGACTACTCTTCAATACTCTTTCTATTGTACAGTCACACGTAGGTCCAGTGTCGAGGCGTCACTTTCAAAGCGAGGGAAGGTTAAAATAATAATTTTCATTAAGTTAAGAGAGAATAATGACTCAAAGAACTAAAACTACTCTTCAGTACTCCTATTGTACGGTCACACGTAGGTCCAGTGTCGAGGCGTCACTTTCAAAGCGAGGGAAGGTTAAAATAATAATTTTAATTAAATTGAGAGAGAACAATAACTCAAAGAACTAAGACTACTCTTCAGTACTCCTTCTATTGTACAGTGACACGTAGGTCCAGTGTCGAGGCGTCACTTTCAAAGCGAGGGAAGGTTAAGATAATAATTTTCATTAAGTTAAGGGAGAATAATGACTCAAAGAACTAAGACTACTCTTCAGTACTCCTTCTATTGTACGGTTACACGTAGGTCTAATGTCGAGGCGTCACTTTCAAAGCGAGGGAAGGTTAAGATAATAATTTTCATTAAATTTAGAGAGAACAATAACTCAAAGAACTAAGACTACTATTCAGTACTCTTTCTATTGTACAGTCACAGGTTGGTCCAGTGTCGAGGCGTCACTTTCAAAGCGAGGGAAGGTTAAAATAATAATTTTCATTAAATTAACAGAGAATAATAACTCAAAGAACCAAGACTACTCTTCAGTACTCTTTCTATTGTCGCAATCCCGTTATCTACGATCGCGCAGCTTGTTTACACAGAGGAATAGGTGGACAGTGTGGAAACAAAGAGCCGACAGATGAGGATAGCATGCAGATAAGGGTCTGCCAAAACAAACAAAGTGAGATAAATGGAAATTTCTGGTGACTTCTAGACTGATAGAAATATTTCGGGTTCTGGTTTATTTTAGAATAGTCTAGAAATTATCAGTGAGGTATTTAAAGAGGCGAAGACTCGGCAAGTGTGGTGTAGTAGTAAACAGCTGTGCAGTGTTGCAACGAGAGCTGATGTAAACATGTGCAATAATAACTGTTTGCTACAGTCATGGATCTTGGAAGATTGTGGTTCTCTATGTGATGTAATGTTGTTACGTGAGAATTAAACAGTTTATTTCTACGGAAATAAAGAACATTTAGATTTTCGGCAAATTGGACTTTTAATTATACAACCCACAAAGTCACACTATTGTACAGTCACACGTAGGTCCAGTGTCGAGGCGTGACTTTCAAAGCGAGGTAAGCTCAAAATAACAATTTTCATTAAAGTAAGAGAGAATTATAACTCAAAAAAAATAAGACTACTCTTCAGAACTCCTGTTACTGTACAGTCGCAAGTAGGTGCAGTAGTGAGGCGTCACTTTCAAAGCGAGGAAAGCTCAACATAATTTTCATTAAAGTAAGAGAGAATACTGACTCAAAGAACTAAGACTACTCTTCAGTACTCCTTCTATTGTACGGTCACACGTAGGTCCAGGGTCGAGGCGTCACTTTCAAAGCGAGGGAAGCTCAAAATAATAATTTTCATTAAAGTAACAGAGAATATTGACTCAAAGAACTAAGACTACTCTTCAGTACTCCTTCTATTGTACGGTCACACGTAGGTCCAGTGTCGAGGCGTCACTTTCAAAGCGAGGGAAGCTCAAAATAATAATTTTCATTAAAGTAAGAGAGAATACTGACTCAAAGAACTAAAGCTACTCTTCAGTACTCCTTCTATTGTACGGTCACACGTAGGTCCAGGGTTGAGGCGTGACTTTCAAAGCGAGGGAAGCTCAAAATAATAATTTTCATTAAAGTAAGAGAGAATACTGACTCAAAGAACTAAGACTACTCTTCAGTACTCCTTCTATTGTACGGTCACACGTAGGTCCAGTGTCGAGGCGTCACTTTCAAAGCGAGGGAAGCTCAAAATAATAATTTTCATTAAAGTAAGAGAGAATACTGACTCAAAGAACTAAAGCTACTCTTCAGTACTCCTTCTATTGTACGGTCACACGTAGGTCCAGGGTCGAGGCGTCACTTTCAAAGCGAGGGAAGCTCAAAATAATAATTTTCATTAAAGTAAGAGAGAATACTGACTCAAAGAACTAAAGCTACTCTTCAGTACTCCTTCTATTGTACGGTCACACGTAGGTCCAGTGTCGAGGCGTCACTTTCAAAGCGAGGGAAGCTCAAAATAATAATTTTCATTAAAGTAAGAGAGAATACTGACTCAAAGAACTAAAGCTACTCTTCAGTACTCCTTCTATTGTACGGTCACACGTAGGTCCAGTGTCGAGGCGTCACTTTCAAAGCGAGGGAAGCTCAAAATAATAATTTTCATTAAAGTAAGAGAGAATACTGACTCAAAGAACTAAAGCTACTCTTCAGTACTCCTTCTATTGTACGGTCACACGTAGGTCCAGGGTCGAGGCGTCACTTTCAAAGCGAGGGAAGCTCAAAATAATAATTTTCATTAAAGTAAGAGAGAATACTGACTCAAAGAACTAAAGCTACTCTTCAGTACTCCTTCTATTGTACGGTCACACGTAGGTCCAGTGTCGAGGCGTCACTTTCAAAGCGAGGGAAGCTCAAAATAATAATTTTCATTAAAGTAAGAGAGAATACTGACTCAAAGAACTAAAGCTACTCTTCAGTACTCCTTCTATTGTACGGTCACACGTAGGTCCAGTGTCGAGGCGTCACTTTCAAAGCGAGGGAAGCTCAAAATAATAATTTTCATTAAAGTAAGAGAGAATACTGACTCAAAGAACTAAAGCTACTCTTCAGTACTCCTTCTATTGTACGGTCACACGTAGGTCCAGTGTCGAGGCGTCACTTTCAAAGCGAGGGAAGCTCAAAATAATAATTTTCATTAAAGTAAGAGAGAATACTGACTCAAAGAACTAAGACTACTCTTCAGTACTCCTTCTATTGTACGGTCACACGTAGGTCCAGTGTCGAGGCGTCACTTTCAAAGCGAGGGAAGCTCAAAATAATAATTTTCATTAAAGTAACAGAGAATACTGACTCAAAGAACTAAGACTACTCTTCAGTACTCCTTCTATTGTACGGTCACACGTAGGTCCAGTGTCCAGGTGTCACTTTCAAAGCGAGGAAAGCTCAAAATAATAGTTTTCATTAAAGTAAGAGAGAATACTGACTCAAAGAACTAAAACTACTCTTCAGTACTCCTATTGTACGGTCACACGTAGGTCCAGTGTCGAGGCGTCACTTTCAAAGCGAGGGAAGGTTAAAATAATAATTTTCATTAAATTGAGAGAGAACAATATCTCAAAGAACTAAGACTACTCTTCAGTACTCTTTCTATTGTACAGCACAGGTAGGTCCAGTGTCGATGCGTCACTTTCAAAGCGAGGGAAGGTTAAAATAATAATTTTCATTAAATTAACAGAGAATAATAACTCAAAGAACCAAGACTACTCTTCAGTACTCTTTCTATTGTCGCAATCCCATTATCTACGATCGCGCAGCTTGTTTACACAAAGGAATAGATGGACAGTGTGGAAACAAAGAGCCGGCAGATGAGGATAGCACGCAGATAAGGGTCTGCCAAAACAAACAAACTGAGATAAATGGAAATTTCTGGTGACTTCTTGACTGATAGAAATATTTCGGGTTCTGGTTTATTTTAGAATAGTCTAGAAAGTATCAGTGAGGTATTTAAAGAGGCGAAGACTCGCCAAGTGTGGTGTAGTAGTAAACAGCTGTGCAGTGTTGCAACGAGAGCTGATGTAAACATGTGCAATAATAACTGTTTGCTACAGTCATCGATCTTGGAAGATTGTGGTTCTCTATGTGATGTAATGTTGTTACGTGAGAATTAAACAGTTTATTTCTACGGAAATAAAGAACATTTAGATTTTCGGCAAATTGGACTTTTAATTATACAACCCACAAAGTCACGCTATTGTACAGTCACACGTAGGTCCAGTGTCGAGGCGTGACTTTCAAAGCGAGGTAAGCTCAAAATAATAATTTTCATTAAAGTAAGAGAGAATAATGACTCAAAGAACCAAGACTACTCTTCGGTACTCCTGTTATTGTGCAGTCGCACGTAGGTACAGTGTCGAGGCGTCACTTTCAAAGCGAGGGAAGCTCAAAATAAAGATTTTCATTAAAATAAGAAACAATGACTCAAACAACTAAGACTACTCTTCAGTACTCTTTCTATTGTAAAGTCGAACGTAGGCCCTTCTTGCATTGCAAGACTGCTAACCCTACCAACAGATATATTCCTTTCTACTCTCTCCACACAGACGTTCCAAATTTTCATATAGCTGGCCCACACCACTTGAATTGTTAGCCTAAAAAGGAGAAAGTATGTCATTCATACACTTTTGATAAGAACTTCAAACTTCACGAGAATTTGAATGAGTAGAGCCAGACTAAAAAATTCAATGCCATAGTCGAGATTTGAACCCCTGATCTCCCGCTCTCCTGCGATTACTCTAACCAGGTGAGCTACTATAGCCAACGTGCCGACATGACACTAAATTCTCCAACTGACTCATATGTTACCATGTAGACCACTAGGGGTTCTCACATGCTATGAGACACGTACCTTTTGTGTCGACTTACTATGCTGTAAGTACTTAAGTCCCAGGCTTCATAGATAAACCACTATGTTGTTCAGGTAAATTGATGGAAATAATCATTTCTTCCACACTAGCCGTGTGTAGGCTATGGTATGAATTTCAAAATTGAATTTGAATTACATAGGAATTTCCTATTTATCACCACTAAACGCCAATCTACGTAAAATACTATTGCTAATACTATTAAAATATACTTACGGTTGTATTTAAAATAAGCACATAAAAGAAAAACATGATAAGACACTTTACGTGATAACATCTGTTAGTGCTTCTTGACTAACGAAGAGTGGCAATTGCTTCCCAATAGCTACGAAGCATTGCAACGCAGTTGTTGCAAATGGGATGATGGGAGATGAAGTGATGATTTATTCCTCACCTTTCTGAAGATCTTGTAGACACCCAGTAGGTTCCTTAGCAGCTCTGGAGCAGGAAATCTTACCTCTGGGCGTGGTCGCAGATTATGGGAAGTTGATACTGTAATTGTTGGAAAATAAATAAAAATTCTTCTCTTTTAAATGTGGTGGATTTTACTCCAGCGAAAAATTTTTAAATTCTGATACAATTTTAAATGACGCAAATGCTGTCATTTTTACAAAAAATGCTTGTTCCATCGATGAACTGCTTCTCTCTCTCTCTCTCTCTCTCTCTCTCTCTCTCTCTCTCTCTCTCTCTCTCTCTCTCTCTCTCTCTCTCTCTCTCTCTCTCTCTCTCTCTCTCTCTCTTGCACACGCTACAAATGCAACACAAATGCATTCACAAAAGGTTATGTCTGCAAAGTCGCAGATCGACACAACTACACGTCTTACTTCAATGAAAGTCGTTTGCAGAAGAACGGTAATTACAGAAAACCTTGAACTCTCCTCTATACTATAACAACCAAATTACTTATCATACGTAATCAAATTGTTGCAATAACAATAACGAGAATATTATATACAATTTAACTTATACTGGTCCTGCGCCATGGCGTAGCGGGCTAAGGCAGCATTCCTTGGTTCCTGGCCACGGAAAGCGGCCCGGGTTCAATCCCACCCATGTGGTGCGAATTTTAGGCACCGGGTATAGGACCGATGTGCACTCAGCATCGTGAGGAAAGTGAGGAGTCTACGCTAGTTAAGCGGCCCAGTTCACGGAAACCAACAATCCGGCTGGGGGATGCCGAGATGCTGACCACATCTCCTCCCCGTATCGGTTGTAGATCGTCTACCTCTGCCGTGCATAAGTGGGTGTGAGGCCGGCAGTCGGGTTGGTAGGCCTTGGTCCTCTAAGGGCTGTCGCGCCATGGGTTATTATTATGACTTATACTGCATCAGTTCATGAACACCCTAATTTTACACTTTCATTTTCGTACAAATTAATCATTTCATAACAATTGAAAATACATTCCTAAGAATTTAAAACCATGAAATAACCGCTACAGAATGGTAATCAAGGTTACGAATGCGTAAATACAGTATTGAGTAATTTCGCGGAATTGGTCACTCAAGCCTAAGCCAATGTAAACGTATCAAGAGCAAATAACATATTATTTGGCATGCATTTTCTTGTTTTGTTTTCTTTCTCCTGAAATGTTTGGGGAAGCGGAGCTCCCAGCGTTTCATTGAATGCTTCGTCACTGGCTGTAAAACGATATACAGTTTTCATAAGATTTCTTTGCTCTTTTTAATATTAGAATCACACTTTCTATTTCTGGGGAAGATAGACAATTTTGACTAGCGAGAAACCCTCAACCTCCAGCGGGAAATCAAACTTCGGACTTCTTTTGATTTCAGTGACCGACCTACCTGACCCATGAATATTTTCGGCGGTTTCCCCTAGTGGGTAGGCAAATACTGGGTAGGTTAAATACATCCCCCGAATTTCCTGTAACTCCATTTCATCTCTATCATCTCTATTATCATTTCATATCATCTTTCATCTGGGGTCTCTTTCAGGGTAGAAGAATTGGCGGTAGTCTCGGCGGTGCATGGCAGGAAGTAATGCGCTGAGAAAAACTATTTCCTCCTCCAGTAGGTTGCTTGCCAGTCTGCGCTCCTCTGCTGTGACCATTTCGGGACCGGAAGCCAGGAACCTTTGGACTTGGCTTTTGGGTTCGTTGCCGTCCCGCTGTAGGGGAGCGAATTCGTTGTCCTGGTCAATCGGGGGAAGTCTCTAGCCAAGTAAACTGTAGCCAAGTAAACTCTGTACTGCCGCGGCTCCTTGGGTGGGCCACCCTCTGTCTCCTTTGCTTCATCCTTCCTCCCGGGGATGTCTCCACTTGGGGGCATAGGAACAATGGGCCCAACATGATGGCCTATATACCGAAACCCCTCCATGTTGAAATCCCAATCCTAATCCTAGCAAGTTAGTTAGGTACTCTGCTGACTGAGCTTGTTGTTTGTTCTGCAAAGATACATTTTTCATACCTACATAACCCATACGAGGGGGTGTCGTAAAGTTTTAATTATCACCCTTTCAAAACATGTGATAGAGGATTTGTGTTGATATGTGCGTGTTAGTTCCTTTCTACGTACAGTCCAGCAACGCAAAGAAGGTCCCTTGAAGATATGTGTTGTCTTACACAGTGTGTGTGGCAGAGAACACCTGCTACACAAGGAGCAGACCGTTAAAAACATGCGCCCTATTCACTCTATACACTAAAACCGAGAAGATTCATTCACAAAAGTAGAAGCCTTCAGAATGCTTCTGAAACGTCTGTAACTGTTTATGTAAAAAACTGAAGCTGCTGACAGTGAAGTAAACTAGGTTATTAATAATAACTAAACACTAGTAACACAACTTCACTTATCTTATTTAAATCCGGGGACCGGTTTCAAAGCAAACATCTGCTTTATCCTCAGCCACTCAGCTTGACACTCACCCATTGTCAAGCTGAGTGGCTGAGGATAAAGCAGATGTTTGCTTTGAAACCGGTCCCCGGATTTAAATAAGATAAGTGAAGTTGTGTTACTAGTGTTTAGTTATTATTAATAGTCTGTAACTGTGTTGACATGGGGTGTCATAAGCCTGTCCAGTGAGGGAGTGGGAAACTTCGCCAACCTCCCTGCGTCTCAGGCGTCGGAGACTATCTCTCCTGTGGAGGACAGTAGTCACCATCCAGTTTTACGCATTTTTCCCAGCGTTTCTTGAACTTCCGAATACTTTGACTGTAAAAGTCTGCAGAATTCGCTTTAAACCACTCTTCCTATTCATTAATGACGTCATTTGTGTTGTCAAATTGGCGACCACGCATCGGATTCTTCATTTCCAGGAGCAAGAAAAAGTCAACTGGTGCGAGATTGGGCGAAAGCCACATTCCCTTGTTTTGTCAACTGCAACTTTTGATGAATAAGCTGGTGCATTATCAGCCAGAAGACGAACAACTTTGGAGAGTATACCGCGTCGTTTCTTAATCAGAGATGCTCGTAACTTGTCTAGAAGATTGCGGTAGTATCTGCCAGTAATGGTTTGAATTTGGTAAGATAATCTGTAAGGATGACTACACGATAGTCCCAGAAAACTGAAATCATGAACTTCTCCCAGCTGACTTTTGCACCTTTGCCGTTCTTGGAGGGGGAGGAATCGGTATGTTTTCATTCCATGCTCATGGATTTTGTCTCTCGATCATACTGATAGATCCAGGATTCATCCATGGTTACTAGACGATCAAAAATAATCATCTTCATCCTGTCTTCAACATCTGTCTTGAAAGATCACGCCGTGTTTGCTTTTGGAAAGGGATTAGCAAACGTGGAACCCACCAGGCAGGCACCTTAGACAAATGCAGTTCGACATGAATAATTTTCCACATACTACCATAACTAAGACGTGTATCATTCATGATCATTTGGATGGTTGCTGGTCTGTCTTACAGTATTAAACACTCCACCTTCTTCACTGTGACAGCATCGTCTGCCATAGACGGTCTACCAGCTCTTGGCTGATCTGTTAGGGACATGTGAGCAGTTTGAAAATTCATTTTCCATCTCAGAATAGTGTCATACGATGGGCAATCCTTTCCATAAACAGCCGTCACCTCATCATGTATTTCCCGGGCAATTTTGTCCCTCAAATGCAGGAACTTGATCACACTACGAGGCTCTTAATTTGGTCCATCTTACACCTCAGTCACTTCTGGCACTCACTGTAAAGAAAAGACGCAAGTATCTGTAATTACCAACATTATGTCCCGAGGGATCAATGAATACACTGGAACAATAATGATCACTCTGGCATAAAAACTACCGGGTGATAATTAAAACTTTACGACACCCCCTCGTAATATTCTGTTTTGTGTTTTTGATTTCAAAGTTAGTAGATTTCAATTCAAAATTATGTGGTATTGGGTAACTGATAATGCTATCACAGACATATCAAGTATGATTATGTGTACATTTCAGTCTGATACAGTGTGCAGTTGTTTCAGTGCTGCTATGCTGCGAGCTAAGATTCCGCTTTTGTTTCCATGCCAACATGGCACTTGCCCTTCAAAGGGAAGATTACGGGGTGGAGTGGTTAAGAGCAGTGCCTCATGTGATGTCTCGAGTGCCTTTGACAATAACCTACCACTTGTTGTATCCTCAGAACTCTGCCAAGTACGCTCTGAACCTTTTGTCTTCATCCCTGGGCTTCTGCTGGGACATGCTTATTCATTACCTTTACAGCCAAGAAAGTTGAGTCTCAAGGAATTACGTTTAATTAAATTCATGAGTTCTGTTGTTCTTTCTCAAACAAGAGTTGTACAATAACCGTTATTATAAGTACGGTAAGCGTTGTTAGAATTGTTTTGTTTAGAAGGGAAATTTGCTTATCAAGTCTTCCTCACAAGATGCTATCGCTCTAGCCTCATAAGAGCAAACAGGTGAAGTAAGTTACTATACACGTTGTTTCAAAACAACATCGAACGATTTTAGCCTTCACGTAGTTTATAACTTAACTAGTCCAAATTTCCATGTTGCAGCTTCGAAATTCTGTTAGGTTTAATTTTATACAACATTAAATATTACAGGATTTTGTGATTAGGCAGCTCAGTAACCACTGGTGTGTGAACCTCAAAAGTTGTTATTGGGGCGCACCAGCCACGAAAACAAAAACATTGCTCCTTGCTCTTTATCAGTGACCCTAGCCTACCTTTCAGGTAATGGGGCGAAGGGCACTTACTTGTGCAAAAGTCGACTAATAACTCGGACAGCTCCAAGGTTGCTCTTCAGTGTAAAACTACACATTCCGTCCTAAGAGGGAGGATTTTGCGCGTACTTAGATAGCAAATCCAAGCAATATGGAGAGCTATATGAAGGCCGATATGACGGATATTATTTTGATGGATGGAAGAACTGAAGGGAACCGAGGGCTCGGTTAATTTAGTTTCATTAAAAATATGAATTGTAAACATAGTTACATCAATGGTAGTATTTATTTGCTTAACTTCAGAGAGCATTTTGTTATGATCTTAATTATACAATACTTTCAACCACTTACTGTAAATATCGGCAGCTTCACTTTCACTTAAAATGCTTTATTTGGTATTATCAAACATAATGAAGTAAAGTGCTCGTCTCATTGTATAAGCTATTTAGTTTTGGTTAATTTATCTACAATTCTTTGGTGTTGTTTTCTGTTCTTTTATCATTTAATGCTTCCATCCTCAACCTCACTAACATTAACTTCCCTCTAAAAGGTATAAGTTGCATATGTCCACCAGATTATTTGTAATCATGGACTTCTATAACGGAATTTTGAAACATGTTAAGCACTCATAAGCAATAATTAAGAAATAGCTTCTTTATTGAGTTTTCATACGCCAAAGAAATTGTCCATGGTAGCAAACTATTGCGGAGTATGCCGGTATGTTTACAAACAGCTAGAGCACGCGGCATGGCGTGTGACCTATACCTGCGAACTCCCAATAGCGTGAACCACGCGTCGTTGTTACTGTCACTGCCTAATCCACACTTATTCTGCAGCATTTTTGTACGGCTCTGTTGGCGGTAAATCTATCTATATGTGTCACATAGGAGCTCAGCAACTACTTCTATATGTTTGTGCGGTGTCGTCTTGAAAAACCCTGTATACAAGGAAACCATATGGTTACATATTTGCAGCCTCTCTTAACTGTTCTATGGAACACAAAGTTACGAGGGAAACGATAACGGTAGAGGCGCACACCCAGGCAGCACATATCTCATTGTTTAATTAACCCTTGCATGTGAAGCCGTCCCTATGTGGTAGGAACTAGCAATGATGATGATGATGATGATAGTAGTAATAACCCAAAGGGACAGTCATCTATAAGCAAGAATGATATACAGATATATATATATATATATATATATATATAAAAAAAATATACCACAAATGACGTATCTTGGATGCGAGAGCCCCTAGTAGTCTACCGGGGAAATATACAAGTAAAATGGAAAATTTAATGTTAGGCCGACACGTTGGCCATGGCAGCTCAATGGGTTCGAGCCACTGGACGGAAACCAGAGGATCCGTGGGTCAAACCTCGGCCAAGGCATTGAATTTTTCATGTTGACTTTTTCTATCAAAAACTTTAGCCTATGTACGGCTAGTGTGAAGAAATGATTAATATTCATCAATTAACTAAAATAATAAGAGTTAAATGATGAAGCATTGGACTCAAGTAAGTAAGTCCAAATCGCCACAAACGGTGTATATTGGATGCGAAAGCCCCTATTGGTCTATCGGGTCAAAATGAGAATTTAATGTCAGTACGGCTCGTTGGTCATACTAGCTCAATGGGTTAGAGTGACTGGACGGAAACCAGAGGATCCGTGGTTGAAATCCCGGCCATGGCATTGAATTTTTCATATTGAATCTATCAAACACCTAAGCCTATATACAGCTAGTGTCAAGAAAAGATTAATTTCCATCAATTAACTAAAATAATACACCAATGCTTATCTGACACAAATGTTTTTTGCTCAATCTAATGTCCCTGAACATTTGTAAATACTCAGGTTCCCACACTCTAACTTGAGCGCAAACTTTACCTATTGTTTGCCTTAGTCCGAGGCAGTTGAATGCACCATCCTGTCGCGACAGAGTTCTTTCTTAGAATTTGCGATCGCGATTGTAGCAATAGACTGCAGCATTTAGCCAGGACCGTTGGAAGCCTGAGCGGTCATAATTTATCTTAACCGTGAGAAAAGATAAAGCGAAGCGAAACTACTACAGCTGTTCAATAAAGAATGATCATAATTTTTTTACTGTCATACTTTTTCGCACTAAAGTGCAATCTTATTATATTCTCTTAGCTTAATGTGAAACAAACACGCCGTAGTAGTTTCATTGTTTTTACTCCTGGTTCCCGCTTGTGAGAACCAGGCGGCTTCAGATATGTTCAGTTATCACCTACAGCTGCAATGGAGGTCTTCCTAACACACGCGGTGCCTTACATGGTAAAGGCGGCAAAATCAATCCAATCGTTTTGCAATAAGTTGGTGAATGTTACGTGCTTGGCCCATGCTTTTCAACGAATTTCGGAACAGATCAGATTAACATTTCCAGAAGTAGGTACACTAATTTCCACTCATAAGAAACAATTTTCTGAAAGAAAAAGCCCCTAATATAGCTTTACCCTGGGCACCAATTTTAAAACACTGGGGTACATGGTTAACTACATATATATACCACTGTGACAGTTTTCAAATAGTGAGAGAAGTGTGAATAGCTTTGATAGGGTAGATTTTAATGCAATTGAGAGCGCACATAATCTGTTTTCTGATACTCAAATCCAAGGTAAATTCGCTTTCATTAAATAAAATTTTGTATTTCTTACGGATACCATAACCCGCCTTGAAGAAAGTGGCATGACATAGATAAGTCGATTGAGTTATTGAGGGTTGTGGAAGAGAGGATACAAAATGTAAAAGGTGAGATTGGGGACAAAATTTCGACAGAAACTAAATTTTGTGTTGGACAAAAATAGAGGATACCAAACAGTTTGTCAGATTGCCGATATCTTATCTGGAGAAAACTTCAGAACTGATATTTTTAAACAGGATTTAACAGGCAGTGACATAGTGTTTTTCAAATATGCACCTATAACATCTGTGGAAGTGGAGAGAAGTTTCTCAAAGTATGGAACAGTTTTAGCTGACAATCGCCGTTCCTTTACTTTTGATAACTTGAAGATGACAGTGGTGGTGTACTGGAACGCTAAGTAAAGTGTGTTTTGGCTAATGAGTACAGTAACTGTACTGTGAATGAGTAATGACCTGATGATTTTTCAATTTATCTATTATTTAGTAGCAATAATTGCATTATTTACTAAGAAAGTAAATTTTAAACTGTCATTATTCGAACCATATATTTATTATTTGTGACAGTATTTAATTTATCATTATGAAAGAAGTTTTTAATTTTTGTTAGGTCATTTTTTTCATTTTAAATGGAAATTAATTGCTCTTTGACACTAGCTGTGTGTAGGCTGAAGTATGGAAAGATAGAGCCAGACTGGAACATTCAATGCCATAGCCGGGATTTGAACCATGGATTTTCTGGTTTCCGTCCGACTCAGTAATGCGAGTAAGTTGGAGAATTTAATGTAATATCATCACGTTTCCTATAGTAGCTCAAAGGTTAAAGCGGCTGGACGGAAACCAGAAGATCCGTGGTCCAAATCCCGGCTATGGCATTGAATTTTTCTGTCTGGCGCTATCTTTCCGTACATTGTTATACTTTTTAAGGGCATTTTATAACTCAGTTTTAGAGAACTTTTAGGTCAACAACTTCCTGGCCCTAGTTATGATTGCCGAAACAATTAGATAAGGGAGTTACAATAGTTTAGAGCTGCATTACCTTGCATCTTTACAATCACTGATCAAAATATGATGTAATTTGGCCTTCACACCCAATCTGGATGGTTTCGTATTCCTAAGGTATTAGTCGCAGCTTTGTGACGTAGAAGGTTTGGAGAACAAGGTTTTTGATAAATTTTAATGATCTTTTTTTATTACGGGAATATCTAGTTAGCATTATATTGTTTCCTCTCTACCTATATGGAGTACATCCTGCAGTTCTGAGACATGCTTTTAAATAACTTTGATTATATGGATGGGTGCTTCAGTGACTACGAAGGAGAGAAGTAGCAGAAAGGGTTTTTGACAAAAAAACTAACATAAATGAAAAACGTGGTAAAACACCTTATTTGGATATCATGGTGGAAGAAAAAATAAGAAAGAAGGTCAGAATAATCTGATACAAGCCGGTAACTCTCTGTAACCAATTGCGCTTAAAAGCGTTCTTTGAAGTACCTCTGTCTCTCTGTTTCTTCCCTCCCGAATGTCAATAAAATATCGTTTTGTTTGCCGCAGAGCATAGGAGATGAAATGCGAATTTTCCACCATTTAATGTGAATTTATATTGAGGAATTAATCCTTAAAGAATTAATCCTTTTAAATACATTACTCCGGTATATGGGTGATTTTTAATTAATTAGAGCCAACTGAAAAATTCAATGCCATGGCCGGGATTTGAACCACGGATCTCCTGGTTTCTGTTCAGTCGCTGTAACACCTTGACCTACCATGGTCAACGTGCCATCCTAACATTAAATTCTCTAATTATCTCCAATTCTCCATTATGGAGAATTTAATGTCAGGATGGCACGTTGGCCATGGTAGCTCAAGGGGTTAGAGCGACTGGACGGAAACCAGGAGATCCGTGGTTCAAATCCCGGCCGTGGCATTGAACTTTTCAGTTGGCTCTAATTAATTTCTACCCTTTGTTCTCCAAGAACTATGTATTAAAATTCATTCAGATTTTGTAAAACTACGACATCTATGAATAGTAATTTTGCGAGTAGTAATACATTGGAATGCGCCTGGCCATTAAATCTTTTGACAGAATCCGTTATTTGTTATATTATCTCTTTAGTACAGGGTGTTAGGTAAGTGCAGATATTTTGATAATTGGTGCCTTAATTTTATCTACTTCAGCGTTCCAGTTTTTTTTCCCTCTTCCAACAGTTTTCCCACTAATGTATTACAAAGTTGATATTTTCTGACTGAGGCGTACCATCAGCTTTGCTTGCAATTAGTCACTCTCTAAAACCTGACTTGGTGACATTAGCTTTACATAAAGCATTTGAACTTAGGTTCACATTCAAATAAACAAGTAATATTTCGGAAATGTAAGCATAAAGATTCAATCCTCAATGAAAATTATTTAAACTTTCGGCATCTGATAGTGCGTACACGGCCGCGCCATGGCTGAGTCGTTAGACTGCTTGGTTCTCACCAAAGTGGCCCTGGTTCAATCACAGGCGACCGCAAAGTGAGATTTGTGGTGGACAACATAGCGCTGGGGCGGGTTTTCTCCGGGTCCTTTGGTATTCGCTGCTAGCATTCCACCAATTGCTTCATCATCTTTCCTACACACATCTGACCGTCATATATATCATGCACTTCCTTCACCCTGATATCAGGCATGGGGCTGATCCTCTATCCTGGTTCTCTGTGAAGATCCAGAGCTTCGGTTCCTCAGGCCTGCCTTAATGCGATAGAGGAACAAGAATCCCCTAACACCACGACAGTGGTACAACTAGGTAAGATGTTGAAGAAGATATCGCGATCACAGTCCACTATGCTTCACCCTTCACAACAACTCGTCCCACGCTCTCAAATAAATAAAAACATGTATGACCTGTACTTGGAGATACTAACCAACCTGAAAACATATTATCCTTAATAACTAATGTTATTAATCTCAAAAGGAATTAGAATCTCCAATTCATTAATTACATCATTTGTGTTGTCAAATCGGCGACCACGCATCGGAGTCTTCAATTCCGGGAACAACAAAAAGTCACTTGGTGCGAGATTGGACGAACAAGGCGGATGCTGTAAGGCCTCAAAGCCACATTCCCTTGTTTTGTCAACTGCAACTTGAGATGAATGAGCTGGTGCATTGTCAGCCAGAAGACGAACAACTTTGGAGAGCATAACGCGTCGTTTCTTAATCTGAGCTGCTCGTAACTTGTCCAGAAGTTTGCAGTAGTATCTGCCAGTGATGGTTTGATCCTTGGCAAGATAATCTGTTACGATGACTCCATGACAGTCCCACAAAACTAAAGGCATGTCCTTCTCAGCGACTTTTGCACCTTTGAGGGAATCGGTATGTTTCCATTCCATGCTAATGTTTTTGTCTCTGCATCATACTCCTGGATCCATGATTCAACCTTGGTTACCAGACGATAAAAAATCATCTTCAACCTGTTCCAGCAGTATCAACATCTGTCTTGAAACTCACGCTGTGTTTGACTTAAGAAAGGAGTTACCAAACGTGGAACTAACTGTGCAGCCATCTTAGACATGTGCAGTTCGTCATGAATAATTTTCCACACACTACCATAACTAAGATGTGTCTCATTCATGTTCATTTGGATGATTGCTCGTCCTTCTTCCAGTATGAAACACTCCACTTTCTTCACTATGTAGCATCGTCTGTCATTAATGAACTACCAGCTCTAAGTCGGTCAGGGATTGGCGACCAGTTTGAAAATTTCTTTTCCACCTCACAATAGTGTCATGCGATAAGCAATAATTTCCATAAACAGCCGTCATCTCATCATGGATTTCCCGGGAAGTTTCGCCCCTCAAGTGCAGGAACTTGATCACACTAGAAGCCTCAATTTTCTCCATCTTACACCTCAGTCACTTCTGGTACTGACTGTAAATAAACAAAAGGATGTAAATCACTGAAATTACCAACATTATGCCCCGAGGGATCAATGATAAAACTGAAAAATTTTCATCACTCTGTCATAAAAACTACCGGGTGATATTAGGACTTTACAATAACCCCTTGAACATTGAAATACCAGTATAAATATGTAGTCATATCCCTACATCTCTGTGTAATACACTCCTGGAAATTGAAATAAGAACACCGTGAAGTCATTGTCCCAGGAAGAGGAAAATTAATTGACACATTCCTGGGGTCAGATACATCACATGATCACACTGACAGAACCATAGGCACATTGACACAGACAACAGAGCATGCACAATGTCGGCACTAGTACTGTGTATATCCACCTTTCGCAGCAATGCAGGCTGTTATTCTCCCATGGAGATGATCGTAGAGATGCTGGATGTAGTCCTGTGGAACGGCTTGCCATGTCATTTCCAGCTGGCGCCTCAGTTAGACCAGCGTTCGTGCTGGACGTGCAGACCGCGTGAGACGACGTTTCATCCAGTCCCAAACATGCTCAATGGGTGACAGATCGGGAGATCTTGCTGGCTAGGGTAGTTGACTTACACCTTCTAGAGCACGTTGGGTGGCACGGGAATCATGCGGACGTGCATTGTCCTGTTGGAACAGCAAGTTCCCTTGCCGGTCTAGGAATGGTAGAACGATGGGTTCGCTGACGGTTTGGATGTACCGTGCACTATTCAGTGTCCCCTCGACGATCACCAGAGGTGTACGGCCAGTGTAGGAGATTGCTTTCCACACCATGATGCCGGGTGTTGGCCCTGTGTGCCTCGGTCGTATGCAGTCCTGATTGTGGCGCTCACCTGCACGGCGCCAAACACGCACACGACCATAATTGGCACCAAGGCAGAAGCGACTCTCATCACTGAAGACGACACGTCTCCATTCGTCCCTCCATTCACGCCTGTCGCGACACCACAGGAGGCGGGCTGCACGATGTTGGGGCGTGAGCGCAAGACTGCCTTACGGTGTGCGGGACCGTAGCCCAGCTTCATGGAGACGGCTGCGAATGGTCCTCGCCGATACCCCAGGAGCAACAGTGTCCCTAATTTGCTGGGAATTTGCGGTGCGGTCCCCTAGGGCTCTGCGTAGGATCCGACGTTCTTGGCGTGCATCCGTGCGTCGCTGCGTTCCGGTCCCAAGTCCACGGGCACGTGCACCTTCCGCCGACCACTGGTGACAACATCGATGTACTGTTGAGACCTCACGTCCCACGTGTTCAGCAATTCGGTGGTACGTCCACCCGGCCTCCCGCATGCCCACTATACGCCCTCGCTCAAAGTCCATCAACTGCACATACGGTTCACGTCCACCCTGTCGCGGCATGCTACCAGTGCTAAAGACTGCGATGGACCTCCGTATGCCACGGCATACTGGCTGATGCTAACGGCGGCGGTGCCCAAACCCTGCGCAGCTAGCGCCATTCGACGGCCAACACAGCGGTTCCTGGTGTGTCCGCTGTGCCGTGCGTCTGATCATTCCTTGTACAGCCCTCTCGCAGTGTCCGGAGCAAGTATGGTGGGTCTGACACACCGGCGTCAATGTGTTCTTATTTCTATTTCCAGGAGTGTATTAGTAAGTGATGAGTAATTTAGGAGGCGAGTGTTGGCACAACACTTATCTCTCTATTTCAATAACAGTGTGGTACCACATTTACTATTATCAAGAGTAAGGAAGCATACGGTCCCTGTTTCTTACTCGTGTCTTGTTTTCACAGACTTTGCAAAGGACGCAGATTCAGATGATGTCGGAGCCAAATATGGAAAGTTCCTTGGCAACCAGCCGGCAACTTTCATGAAATGAATCTGATACAGCAGATTTACGACTGCCACAAATACATACAATGAACAATGGTTCTTGAAACAGGAAATCGTCTCTTGAGGCAAATAATAAAATGCGATATATACTTATGCCCTCCAGACAGATTTATTTACATATCCAATATCTTTTGTCTTTTTTACATAAAGGGCCACTCTAATCCTGTGCGTGTATACTTGTAGCCAGTGACCTGGAAATGTAGTTTCTCTGTTTTCAACATTATCTGTGTCAGTGCTATGCAGGCGGCGGCTATTTTTAGTTATACTTCCTTATACACCACATACAAACTTCTGAACAGCTCTGGCAGAATTCATTTACATATTGTAATTCTTCCAGCACACAGACCGCATGTAGGATATGGTACAAAAGTTAAAATTTGACTTTCTCTTTCCTTTGCCTAGGATACTCGTCCAGTGTAATGGGTACACTTTAGCGTGCCGATCTCGTAATTCGGAGGTGCGGGTTCAATTCCAAGAGACTGCCCATTTAGATCATGAATTGGTTGTACTTTTTTGTGCATGAGGCGTATCTCGGTAAAATGCCTTGGTTCATTCATCTAAGCTCAGCAGAGGGAATTCTTGTGGTCTCTTGTACGATGTTACACTGAATTCCTGTTATGTACAACGTATTTAAAGGATGAATGCAGACCGTCAACAGTGGAACCTTCCGTAAAAACAAACAGATAACGCTATTCCCTGTACGGTTCAGCAATACTGAAATGTAACAGTTAAGTCTCTTACTCTAACGAGTTCGAAAGAAGTCAAAATGCACACCCCGCGAAGTCATAGGGTCACAAAATAAAAGGTAAATATTCAATGTATTGAATTTTTGTAAAGAAGACAAATGTAAATTAAATAGTGTTACAAAAATCACAGCAACGGAATTGGGAATAAGTGAACGAACTGTATGTAACAACAATGAAAGAGGTTCAACAGTCAAAGCGTATAGGAGAAAAGCTTGCCCGCCTCGGTAGCATGTCTGCCTCTCGTTCAAGAGGTCCTGAGTTCGAATCTCTGCCAGGGTTACTTACCTAGATAAGGTTTTTTTCCGGGATTTCACCTTATCCTTCAAGACGAATGTCGTGTAACTCTAAGCTCCATGGATCCTGGTCTGATTTGAGCATCATTTCACTCAATTCATTCACCGTCCGATATAACTTAACGTTGGGGCGGACGTAAATTAAAAAAGAAGGAGAAAAACTTTCAAAACGTGGTATACAGTTCCCACATTCAAAACGTTTTCGAATTAATTTGAAAAATGTGTTACGAAGAAATTTTCTCGAATTTTACGAACTAAGAAGAACAATTCCTACATTACATAAACTAATGACTGCTGTTAAAGAAAAGATCCCTTTCGAAGGTAGAAGGCCACATGGTACATAGGTGGTCTGAAAAGTCTCCCACCTAATAAAGGTACATGGCACTTTTTCCGAAATTTTCATTTATTTTCATTTTTATTTTTGTTTATTTTTCAACATAGTGTCGCGAACCCGATCGCGATAGCGGAGCTTGTGTACATAAAAAGCCCGGAGATGAGGAATATGCCGGAAGAAATAATGATAGCGCGAGATAAAAGACCGATAGGGTTGCGCTTCTGGAAGATGAAAGAACATTCGATTCGTGTTTGGTCCAGAAACATCTCGAATTTATGAAATAGGTATTTAAAAACGTGACGGCTCGCAAACAGTTGTGAAACAGTTGTGAAACGAGGCAGCTGGAAGTGTGATTGTAACGAGAGCTAATGGTGTAATCTGCTGTCACTGTTATTGTCATCGATCTTGGTAGACTGATGGTGTATGTAACGTAATGATCCTGTAATCTATGAGTATTCCTACGAAAATAAAGGAGATTTTTAATTTCTCCAACTCGGCCTTTTAATTCTACGAAGCCACAAAGTTACAATAGTCTCCTCGTAACTACACATTTCTCTCAGCGATGCTCCCATCTCTGTAACTCATACAAATAGTACTCGGCGTTTTTCTCTGTAAAATAAATTTTAAACTCTGCAAGCAACCATTGTATATGAAGGGGCAGAGTCTTTAAGTCCATTTCCTGCTTGATTTCTTAAGGCGTTAAGCCATTCAAATAGAATTATTTAATCTCTGTTCCTTTTACCAAATCCTCCATTTTCGTGAAACCTCTACAGTTGTCTTATTCAAAATGCCATTCAAAACCTAAACAAGTTTTGACTTATAACTATTGATACAAGTTGGTCTACAGTTAAACTATAAGGGCCGTATTCATAGTAGACTTGGTCCCAACCATCTTACTACTTTCTGTGGACTAACGGTGGACCATGGATTCTCTTATTCATAAACCGGGAATAGTGCTAGTCCGCGTACCAAACACGTTGGTCCGCCCCCGAGGGGTAGATTAAAGGCGGATTATCTTTGTTACATGGGCGACAATGAAGTGATGAATGTAGCAGTGGTGCGTAGAATTCGTGAAATAAGAGGACGGAGGACAACTTATCTACCAAGAATAGACATTATTGTGAAGTATGACGACCTGACCTTCAAAAGCAGATACAGGTTTAGTAAAGCGAACACCAGAAAGCTGATAGAAATGATTCGTCCTAACCTGTACGTCAGGAACGATAACCGAGGTCTGAGTATCTCAATTGATACTCAAATCCTAACAGCACTTCAGTATTATACAAGAAAAGGATATCAAGACAACACTCTGACCTGCATCAGTAAGCCGCATTATCAGCAAACTCATTATAAATTTCCCTTCATGCGTTCTGCTTTCTCATATTTGTATTCGTCGACACAGATTTAATTTCTGTAGTGTTCATTCTTTTTTGGACTAGAGAAAACATTGGTTTTCCTCTGACCAATTGAAACTAAGCGTCCTCATATACATATTCACAGCACACCAAACTTTGTTACCGAACCTAAAACAGCAGCAGCAACCGTAAGAATGATTAAGAAACAGCTGTGAAGCTACCACAGAGATTTATAAACTTGTAGGTACACTGTGGTTTGTTTAGCACTCTATAGGACTCGCGCATGCGCAGAGGAACATTACTACCTCGTGTAACATTTGCCCCGTGCTGGTCCACGGCTCTATTTGGTCCGACGCTTTTTATCGTCTTTGGTCTGGACCAAGTTAGTCGGAAGATAGTCTACCCTATGTTGCTATCCCACAAACTGGTCCAGTGGCGCCATCTCTGTGTGAGGCAGGAACTTATCAGCCGACCTTCGTTTATCTTAATATTCAAATGCATTTATGATGTTTTGTTGCGGGGCTTATCAGACATTCTACTCAGGCAGTTTTCAGTGAAATAAATTTGCTAAATTGGTCCTTCTATTTTCTATTTATTTATTATTATTCAAGAAGGTGAGCCTTGTTGTACAGCATAGTATAATGCAAATTAAGTGTTTATATCTCACAAAAACAATAAAGCATTAAAGATAAATAAAGTGAAAGTGAACTAGAGTTATAAAGGATTCAAATGTAAATAAAATTACAAAATGTTAAGCACATATTCCGTGAGCCTTTAAAAGGATTAACAATCAGTATTTTCCACGAAAGATATTTACAGGCTTCTGAAAATTATTGGAGGGTAACACAGATTAGGATATTCCTTTTTATCAAGAACAAGATAACAAAATATAGTGTGTTCTACAATTAGATTGTGTTCAGATTCAAAGTAAATTATTTGTTGTTGTAAGTATTGAATATTTTAAAATATACATCATATTTTCTGTGATTTAGCATCACTTGAATAAGCTAAAATTTAATATGATATATTTACATTCTAACTAGTCCTGTACAGTGGAGAGATTTCAATTATTGAAGTTTATATTTTAATCCTGAGGGTTCTAGTGGCACATTGTAATTAGTATTAAGGAAGGGCACAGCAACTAGTAATTTATTTTTACGAATTTAACAGTTTTACAGGCATAAAAATGTTATATACATTTTAATTTGGTTTAATACAGTGCATATTCAAAATTTAAAAAGCCCAACTTTTTAGTTTAATGAAGTTAACCCTTTCATAGGCCGGTTTATTTAATGTATGTGGCGGGGTTGCAAATTCGTGTTTATGGATATAGTTTACCTACGTATTTTCAAGTTTTTATCTTCAGTGCTTTCAAAAAGTTTCAAGTGGCAGGTATACTTTCCGCAGCGCATATGAATGAAGTAATATGCAAGGGAAAAGTCCTAGATTACATAGAATATTAACAGACTTCACCTGTAGTATACTGCATTAAGTACTTTATTATACCAGAACTACATGCAATCTAAATTAAACTCCTCCTGTACTTTTTCCCATCGGTTACTTTCAATGGAACTTTCTAAACTAAGGATCGACACATTTCAAGCTTTGCGTATGTGCCACTTTTTTATCTGGTACAAATTACTTTTTTCGTTAACCTAGGAGGCACAGCCACGCTCCCTTCAACTTTCTGTCATTTTCTTTTAGTCTATGACCTCATAGAAGTGACACTAGGATGCGCTCAATATTTTCCTGGTTTTGTTGAACCCTCCGCTGCGTGCCAGTATAGACTGGACGTCGTTAGCAGGACTCCCGCAGGATTGCGGCCCTTCTAACATGATAAAGTAAGTGGGATGCACAACTCCCACGGCCTTAGAATGGTTAATTTCCACCTAATATAGAAAATATAAGATTTTTTTCCTTTTATTTTAAATTATACATTTGATAATATTTCGGCGAATTTAGATACTATTCACCAATTGCTCTATAATATTTCCTATCATTGATTTCGTCCTCATATATATCATCCACTTCCCTCACCTGCACACCAGGCATTGGACTGATCACCTATCCTAGTTCTCTATGGGATCCAAAGTTTCGGGTCCTCTTGTCCGACCTTAAGAGAGAAAGGAGTAAGAATTCCCCCAACACCACGATATTGGTACAACTATGAATGAATGAACGAAAGAATTAATTACTGTATATATACCAAACTTTTACAATTTCTTAAAATTTACAACTTTCTTGTTACATTTATTTGTCTTTACCTTGTTGCTACCTTGGCTTACATGATACCCTGGTCTTCTGCTGTACCAGGTAGCTCTTAACCTCCATGCCTCCTTGTTACTTAACCAGCCCCTTGGCCCTCAACTTCCTTTCTTATATTCTTTATATTTTTTGCCCATTTTTATTTCACTTTCTGTAAGAACTCACCAATACTTTTTACCTTCTTTTCCTGTCATAGATACTGTACTCTTCTCTACTTTTTCCCGTTTTTCCATCCAAACCTTTCTTCTCCATATTGCAACCTCCTCGCATTCTGCAAGTGTGCTATGCTTTCTTTTCCACCACAAAATGCACAGATTCCCTTTTCCCTACCTCTTATCCCTCTTAGAAATATTGTTCCTGTTCTCATCCAAGCTAGCCCTTCTCTCTCTTGCCTATTGCAGTAATCTACGTATGCTTTCCGTCCTCAGTTTCTTTTTATTTGTTTGTAAAATTGTAATGATTTCATATTTTCTAGACTTCCCCATATTTCCTGCCATTCTATATCTTCTGTTCTGCATTTTACCAATTTACCCACCTCGCTTGTATTCCTTTCCTCTAATCTTGTAATATATCCCATTCCTATTTTTCCCATAATTCCTCCTATCTCTGCACACCAGCTCTTTGTGTTTTCTAATGTTTTTTGCTGTCTCATGCACAATTTCATAATTTGCCCTTCTTTGGCAAAGCACTTATAGCAGAATGTTATTATTCTTTCCATTATTCCGTTTCTTCTTGTCTTACCTAATTCTACTAAAGCTACTTCCCTAAGTGCTGATCTTGGTAAGCCTAGTACCTCTTTATGAAACCTTCTGTAGTTTTGGTCCACTGTCTTGTTTACCTCTGTGCAACCCCCCCCCCCCCCAAAAAAAAAAACTCCATTGCAAACAACATTTTTGATTCCACTAGTGCTTCATACTTCATTCTAACCAGTGGGTTGTTATTTATAGATTATATTGGCATATTCTTATCCCATTCATTGCCGACCTTTCTTTGGCTTCAATTTTTTTTTCCTATGTGCTCCCCATTTTCCATTGTTATTCAACGTTACTTCCAAGTATTCAAATTCATTGACGACTTTTACCATTTTGTCATTTAGTACCCCTTTCATCTTTTTGAGTTTAACTCACTTCTTGAAGACCATAACATGGGAAGCTAAAGAAGAAGAAGAAGAAGAAGAAGAAGAAGAAGAAGAAGAAGAAGAAGAAGAAGAAGAAGAAGAAGAAGAAGAAGAAGAAGAAGAAGAAGAAGAAGAAGAAGAAGAAGAAGAAGAAGAAGAAGAATTTAGATACTAGAGTTCGACTGTAAAATCCAATGGCCTTAAAAGGATTTGTACGGTAAATGGGGGATTTCGTCCGGTTACTCTCGTATTTTTCCTGGTTCAAATTCCGGCTAGGATATTGAATTTTTCAGTCGCACTCTTAACTATCCAAACCTTGAGCTACACACAATGATAATAAATTTCAGCGAACGTTTTTTGTATTGTATCTGTCTCTAGTCGTGATTTTATTTTTTAATTGTTCACTTTGTTCCCCATCTTTAAGCGAAGGGTCACCGTTGCAGTCCATTCACTTCTTGCTCATCTCTCATAGAGAACTTAGATTCTCCCGCTCCCAGAGTTACAAGCGTGTAGCTGGGGTCTAACACCTGTATAGGAGTAGGGGAACTCTGAATCCAGGAAAATATATATTGGGAGATCAGCCCGATACTTGGTATAAGGCTGAAGAAGTAAATGCTATAAAATCAGTATTAGGAAGCAGCAGGTGAAATGAATGACCAAAAAGCCCCAGATAATGTGGAGAAAACCCAGTAACCAGAATCTCTCCTGCGGCCTCCTGGAATTAACCCGTACCACCTTCGTGAAAAGTGGGTGGTCATACCTACAAGTTGCCATACTTTAAATCGGATAGACAACAGTCTTGGCCAGAGGAAAATCCTCACCTCGCCATTTGGTATCGTACGCGAGAAACACAGTTGAACTACGGGGACAGCTCTGTCATCGTTTTGTGTGATCTATGTACCCTCTATATGCAATAGATACAGCTGTTGTAGTAAGACCATACGATGGTAATACTTCTCTGCCTTATACATGTCATCACGCCTCACTTGGGGAATGTGGACAGAACAGAGATCCTGGAAGGCTCTGATTATCCTGTAGAAGGCTCGTAAAAGCAACGCAGTTTCCCCAGCCCTCGGGATCGCTTTCTTTTTATAAGCAATATTACCAGAGGCACTGGCACGTGCTGAGATGCCTGATGCAGCTTTACAAGGAATCGATTTCCCTTTATGGCGATCGTACCTCAACACCTTTCAGGTTCACAGGGTGCCCCCAAAGGCCATATTACCAAGCTATATATCCAAGATACCACACGCTTACAGCTAAAGCACATTCATTCCATGTTGTACTCTTTAGTGCTCTCATATAAAATCTGTGTTGGAGTCGCACTATTTTCTGTATCACTTCTATGACCATAACATGCTAAGTTCTTGCGAAGAAAGAGTTTATATTTATATGATGCCGTTGCAAACAATTAACTAGGTAGTAATAAAACCATAATGTATGACGTGGTTGTGCAGTAACGTATAGTTTTCGTGATCTGTCCTTACTTTCCATCTTTTCCTTTTATTCCTCTTTCGTTTTACATTCCAGCTGTGCTTCTAAATTTCGTAGTATATGGCCATGGCAGACATCTGGCGCAGATTTTGTTCAAAGGAAAGAATACTCTCCATGGACACTACATGGCTTCTCGTTCCATGTATCAAGCTCGGCTGCTAGGCTTGGCGAACTGGTACTCGAATAGAAGCGCATGGTATTGTTGGTCAAGCCTAGTAAACAACTGAAAATCAAATGCTCTAGATGCCGAAAAAACTTCATTCATTCGTTCGTTTGTTCATTCATTATTGAAGTTACTGTATACATGGAAATTAATTGTTCTTTCACACTGGCCGTGTGTAGGCTAAATTGTGAAAACGTAGAGTCAGACTGAAAAATTCAATGCCATAGCCGGGATTTGAACCACGGATATTCTCGTTTCCATCCAGCCGCACTACCATTGTGCTACTATGGCCAACGTGCCGATATGACATTAAATTCTCCAACTGACTCGTATACTGTATACAATAGACAGAATACGAGGTGCGTTCAAGTTGTAACACCTATTTTTGCAGGACTGAGACAAGATGGAAACTTCTGGTTCTCTTTTTAAATACATGTGGACTTTTTCTGAATGCGTGACAGAGCAAACAGAAATAATATTTTTAAAGTGACTGACGTTGAACGACTTTTTAACAAAGAAACTGACAAGGAACACAACAAGACTGGTCAAACTGCGTGAGACATCAGATAAACTACAAGACGACGAAATTTGGAAAGAAATAGCACGTAACGAAGTTTTGGAACCTATCATCATAAATTCGCAGTACTCAGAAGTTGAAGACAGTGACAATGACGAATTATTTCTTAACGTAAGTAACATTCACAGCTATACGGATGCACAGCTGGTATTTTCATATGATTATAAAAATAAGTAACTCATAAACTCTAATTAACTTTGATACCGAAATTAAGGGATTCAATAAGTAGACCATCGTAATGTATTTAAAAGAAATTGTTTATATTTGTTACAACACATGCAGGCAGGTTCATTGGGTTGAATAGTTGTTTTAACAAAAGAAACTTAGGAAAGAGGGTTTCTTAGCAGGAAGGAATTATAAATGGGTAACACTTGACTCCGTTTGAATAGTATTCTTCGGACCCTTAATAATGGCATGAATAATCACAATGGACAAAATAGTCACAAAGGAGTTTTGAGTGTGAAAAGAGGGCTTCCAGAAGTGAAGGTGTCACACACACACACACACACACACACACACACACATACACACACACACACACACACACACACACACACACACACAGCTGTGCATAGTGTGGGAAGGCAGTCCGCGGCTTGAGACCGGTTAAGGCGGTTATCTGGTTGTGTTTTGGGCAAGGCAGACCAGAAGTGATGAGAAAAGATATCTGTCAGTTCATACGTAACGACTTAACTATTATCGCGTACTAAGTATTCTACATACGGCCACTCTAAACAGTGATATATTGGTAATCCTTGTTCGGCAACTTCGAGTTTGATGTGATGATAAAAAGAAGCAGTCATTAAATCAGTTTGAAATGGGCATTCCAGTGTCATTAGAACCGTCCTTCATCCCATGCATATCCACGCATACCCTTAGAGACTATTCTTTGCTCATAACCTGCACTACCCATCATTTATTCGCTTCAACTTTAAACTAAATATTTAAAACATTTGCGTAATACACGAATATTTATGTTGCAATTGTGATTTCAACAACTGCATTACTATAAAACTTTGGAAAATTCAGTTTGCGTTCCCTTACGTCTAGCGCCAAGAGCACTCGCAAGTGTGCGAGACAGAGAGGGATATAAAATGAGTGGGCAAGAGGTGGCAACGGTGACGGCTCTAACGCATCTGATTCGCTACATGCGAGAACCCCTCCCATTTGAAATACATAAGTGTTTCACTCCACAGTACGGACTTTACACTATAAAGGGACACCATTCCGGCTTGGCTGGCTCATTCATCATGGTATTGAATCCATTGCCAAATAGTACTAATGTAAACACTTTTTTGCAATTTGTTCAAAACGTATAAACGTTATCACAATTATTGATAAACGTAGTATGATAATAATTTCATACTTATAAATATTCCTCACATGTGTGCCTTTCCCATCAGAGAAAAACAAAATTAGATATCCCTTATACTTGTAGTGCAATTTAGGTATGGTGACTTCTCCACAAAAGTTTAAAATAATTATTTTATGATTTTGTAAAACTGAAAAAATCATAACTTCTAAAGGAATACTGATGTTTACATAATGTTTTCTTTTTTAAACATATCCTTTAATAAAATAATATTTTTGGAGAAACATAAGGCCGCTGGACATAACAGTTTAAGGACAGAATGTATTTCGTTGAAATATGCAGGCGTCCTTAAACTTTTGGTAGGACCTGTAGCACGCTGTATTAGGCAAAAGGTTATTAGTTTCAAATTCATGTTACCAATACTGTTATATGTTATCTTCATTGACTGCATCGATAGGAAATGTTAGTGACTTTGGTACTATACCGCACCAAACTAAAATACGAGGAAATGATTTGAATTCCGCGGCAGCATAACAGAGGTAGTGATTTGAAGGAGGAAGCATTTGCTTACGAAATCCATAGCTGGATATGCCATGAACCCGCTCTAGCTGCACCATGTCCCTTTGTCCCCGAAGAGCTCTAATGAATTGCGGCAGTGTAAATGTTTGCTCAGAGGGAAGGAACATCTCATCTGCAGGCTTTAGAAATCATCATGACGGCTGTACTGCAGCATGTTACCGTATACTTTATACACGGAGCGTTTACTATATCAAACAATACTCTCTTATTATTTTGTTCCTTTACAGGAAATGAGAAATTGTGTCGCTGATGAGGTATATCAACCAGCAGTAGATAAGAACTGCTTTACAAAGGAAGGATTTGGAATAGAATATATTGTGACGAAGTTGTTCAACACTGCTTTATTAGCTACTAAATCTTTAGGAGAATGCCAATGTGCAACCAGCCTTTCTTTTATACAAGGACAACGCTTTGAAACGCCCCTACAATGTTCGTTTGCCTTTTTTACAAGCACATTCTATTGCTAATAGAGGTAAGATTTTGTGGTTACAATTATTTATAAAATTCGCATTAGTAATTTTAACTAGTGGTGTTTTGTGTTTCTCTACCATAAATTCGCATTCATTTCGCGCATATTTTTGGGGAAGAATTAAGGAGTAAAAACATGGCTCAAATGAAAAGTAACATGTAACTAGAGTAGCACAACATTTAAAACCCCTTTTTTCCAAATTAAAACATTTTATTTGAAATCAGCAGATAGTAGGTAGAATGAATAAAATCAAATATCACACATCAGACATCGACAAACTGCAGCATACAACAGATTGTGATATTTTCGCTTTTCATACTTGTTATTTTGTCTCTCATAACTAAGTTATATGTAGAGAAAAATCTCTCACTGTCAGCGTTTGACATCGGCAACCAAAGACCCTGAAGGGACTTTTTACAAAAATTGCGGTAAGAATCAGCTTTTGCCTTGAGTGTCAAGAATGCAGCTACTACATCTAATCTGTTATCGTTACCATCATGGCTTTGCTGTTCAAGAATGTCACTAAGCCCTTTGTAATGAAGAAGAAAATCAGAATCGCAGGTAATACCGCTGGTTTTTAATCCATTTAGTTGTTTAAATGCTGCCATTACATGATTTAAATCATCTACACTTGATTTAGTAACTAGCCTAGAAGGTTAAAAAACGATAGCTTCTTATGCCATAATGGAGTTTAATTTAGACAAAGTCATACGGCAGCAAACTTTTAGATTCTCTTCTACTGCTTCTCTAACATGATAAGATCTACAAGTGCACTTACTCTGTTTCCAAAGTGACCACTCTCTAATATTTTTCATTTGGTTCCCAGCGAGTTAATTCGGGATAAAACGAGATGAGCCACAGTTTTTTAAATTAAAATTCTAACATTGGATCTGTATCAATCTGTAATTTTCAGGAACAAACTCTGTTGCTGTTGTACCTTTACAATATTGCAGCACTTGGCGTCGCAAAAATGGTCATTTAACAAACTGTGAGCAGGAACTGAAAGATTTTCTTGTAGAAAAGAAATCGGGAATTGCATCAAAATAGCTGGTAATGTAAACTACTGAATAAAACCAGCTAGACCAGCGTGTTAGTACAGGCAATGGGAACAGTTTAGCTCCTAAATCTGGGTGATTTTCAGTGAGGTATTGTTTGTATTCATTTTCTAACTTTCGGGCATTTCGGAACATATTCTGAAGCGCTGAAGGACAATATTTTCATGTTAATGTAATGTCTGAAAGTCGCTTCCTAGAAGTTCAGTACCTTCTCAGTACGTTTAGTCAACATAATAGGAGTTTTTGCTGTGCACGGTGTGGTATTCAATAAATAACATTTACAGTTAGCATAAGATAAACAGTTCTCTGTATCATGCACCAGTCGGGTGCTGTGGTGTCAGTTTATTGTTGCACCGCTTAGCTTTTATTTCAGTGCGCATGATGACGTCACTGTATTGGCTTTATTAAGTGTTAAATTTTATCTTGCTTTCGTTAAATCGTTAAACATTTTTACGACATTTAGCTTCGTGCTGTGAAGACATGAATGTTAAATTAAAGTTGTATTTATGCAATTGGAAATAAATTTAAGTTTTTCTATGCAGATTAAAAACAATAGAAGTTTTCTCATTTATAGCTAAAAATATTATTCACGTAAAAAGGAAAAATTGGCAAAAATTCGGGGAAAAGTCGCTAAAATCGAAACCCTTGCCTCTGAATATGGTCTACACACAGGTCAATCTCGAACATGCCTATTGTGTAAACAATTCGCACAGAAACTGTTTCGCTGCCGGTTCCATAGGCCACCGATTTTTGTCCCGGAAATACCCTTACTGACCCATGAACTGCTTCCTACACCGTTCTTCGGCTTGCGACTCCTCACCACGGAGCTTCTATACCTGTCTATGCACTACTCACTGACCGACTGATTCGTAAAGTGTTGCATGACACCGCATTCAACCTCTCTAAGCACGAAACCCACTGCTGTCACTGCCCATACTACAGCCCCACTGCTTATTTTCATTGGGATTAAATATCTCTCGGGTTCGGAAGATGTTTCTGGAGCTGGAAGCCTCACGAATTACAATATTCATTTCATTTAATTTCATATCAAATTTCATTTATTGCTCTCTGTAATCTTATCACCGTTATAGATACTATTACCAAATCATCTGCAAATACGAGGGCTGTTCAATAAAGAATGATCACAATTTTTTTTGACAACGTACAGTTACTCATTCTCATAATTTTGATTGTCCTTCTCAGAATAGTCTCCCCTGAATGCGATTCACTTGTCCCAGCGTTCTGCCAGTCTTCAAAGACATGCTGGAAGCCATTTTTTGAGAGATCCTTCAGAATCGCCTTCGCAGCCTTTACCACAGCTTCTGATGATGGATAATGCCTCCCACGAAGGCGTTTCTTCAAGTTAGGGAATAGAAAAACTTACATGGGGCTAAATCCGAAATATAGGGATGCAGTTCACGTTGAGTTTTGCAAGATATTCAGCAACAACACTGGCAATATGCGGCCGCGCATTATCGTGGTGCAGCATCCAGCCTGCTTTACGGAAATGTTCTTCTTTTGCGCCATATATGGACTTGCAATGTTTTCAGGGCATCACTGTAGTATTGTTACTGATGTGTGTGCATGTACAACATGCTGATAATCCATTTCAAGGATATCAAAGAATGAAATGACCATAACTTTGCCAGCAAAAGAAAGCACTTTTGCTTTTTTGGGCGTTGTTGATGAAGGAGATTTCCACACTGATCTTTGCTGTTGGCTCTCAGGGTCAAAATGATGTAGCCAAGTTTCATCAGCAGTGATTACGTTTGAAAGAATCTCCGGATCTTCCTCTGACATCAACTTAAACTACATGCAGACCTGCATGCGAATGTCCTTTTGTTCGGCAATCAACAGTCTTGGAACTCATCGCGTAGAAACACGTCTCATGTGTAATGTTTCTGTCACCAACGTGTGGGTGGCACCCAATGAAATGTTCAGTATTTCAGAAAGTGATCTTAAGGTAATTCGTCGATCCTCTCTCCCAATGACAGCAGCAGCAACAGCAGCAGCAGCAGCGTTGATGTTTTCTTCCGTAAGAGCACTAAATGGAAATTGATTGAAATTGATTGCCTCCTCTCTTTAAACATTTTAAATCACCTATTAGCTGTGCTGTAGGGACATAGGCCTCGTGTAACATTGTATAGGTCTGAACTGAAGATTTGTTGATACTAAAGCAGAATTTCAAAGCCGCATATTGCTCCTCGCGTGTTACCTCCATTGCAGCTGTAGGCGATACTGAGCATGTCTGAACTTGCCTGGTTTTCACAGGCGGGAACCAGTAGTACCAACAATGAAACTACAACTGCGTGTTTGTTTCACATTAGGCTAACAGAATCTAATAAGCTTGAATTTTAGTGCGAAAAATTAAGACCGTAAAACAACTATGTTCATTCTTTATTGAACAGCCCACGTAGTAACCCTGCTATTACACTATGCCTAATAAGTGGGCAATGATTATTACTTTTTTAACCCTATCAGTTATATCATCAATGATAAAGTTTACAGCATTGTCTTAATCCTATTTTCTGCTCCACTAATTCCATTATCTCACTTTTCTCTACTCTAGTTCCATACTTTACTCGTTGATAAATTTTTTGTAACCCTATAATAAATTACGTACTAACTCCTTTCTTTTTGTAAGTTCCACCATAATGCTTCTCTCACTATTGTATCAAAAGGTTTTCCAAAATCTACAAAAGACATATACACTCTCTCTCATTTCCAACCTGTGTACTGTCGTAGCCGAGAGTTCGTAACAATAAGGGGTTGAATGAAATTGTTTTCACCACAACTACTAGTTGTAAAATGAAGCTGTATCGGAAATTTGAGGAAGCGGTACTCAGTTGCTAAACCCTTTGTGTTTGATTTTCAAACCCTGCGTTTTCTCTCTCTCCCTTTCTGTCTTTCTCTCTCTCCCTCCCTCCCTCCCTGAGTTGAACCCGCGATTCAAAACCTGGCCTTAAATTAAACTACCTCAGGGGAATGTCCCGAGTCCACCTTTGTTCTAACTAACCTGTTAATCTTTTCTCCTCGGTGTCGTAAATAACACTGGTCAATTAACTTCCGTTCCCATTTCTTTCTAACAAACTGTTATTCACTTCGGGAAATTCCGAAAGTACATTTCGCCAAAGTGCAACACAGATTTTTTTTCAGATGTCTTAAGTACACTGCAGGTTTAGAAATGATGATGACTAAAAGGTAATAAATACAATTTAATATATCTACTTATAAATTCCCTTTAAAAATAACTGAGAATCCCATTCTTCTATATTTAACAATAAAGCGTGATTGATTACGATTCACATATTCCAATAATCTCCTTAGCTAGAGTCCTGGGTTCGATTCCCGAAATTTTCCCTCGCTGAGAGATTTGGTCCTGGTACATTAACATTTCTAAGGTTCTTGGGGAGGTAGATGAAGATATATTTCAGGAAAAAGCAGGAACTCTCCAGTGATTCATTTAGTTTGTGTCAATCCTCATAGTTCTCGAAAATTCAACAATACCTTCTAGGAGTCTCACTTATAGACCCACTACCTCTATGCTACGGGGGCAGTCTGGAATGCAAACGTTAAAATACAATTATTATTTTAGTTATTTGATGGAAATGAATAATTTCTTCACACTAGCCCTATGTACGCTATAGTTTTTGATAGAGTCAATATGAAAAATTCAATGCCATATCCGGGATTTGAACCACGGGTCTCCAGGTTTTCGTCCAGTCGCTCTAACCCATTGAGTTAAAAAGTCAAGCCTGGGACTCAAGTAATTACGATAGTAAGTCGCCACAAACGCTGTATCTCAAATACGAGAACCCCTAGTGGTTTACCAGGGAAATATATGAGTCAAATGGAGAATTTAATGTCATGTTGGCACAATGGCCATGGTAGTTCAATGGGTTATAGCGACTGGACGGAAACCAGGAGATCCGCGGTTCATGTCCCGGCCATGACATTGAATTTTTAATGTTGACTCTGTCTATTAAAATACAGTTTTATATTCCGCGATTACTTTGCATGTCGTAATCCAAAGGTTTAAACCTTTATTTGGCGGTGTTTCCCTGGGGAAACATTACGCTTTATTCAACTTCAAAAAAATGTTAGTGCAGTTTTTTGTAGTACTCTGCTGGCATTTGTCACAAGTTTGAGTTGTAAATATTGCATTATTTCTACAATTTCATTGTAGTTCTTTTAGTATAAAAGTACAAAATACAAGCAACTGCAATCAAATGGTACGCCGTCAACATCCAAATCTGCCATCACACCGATTATTTTACTTGGGCTCTCTCCGTCCTTTACCACAGGCAAATTTGACTGCAGCTGCCTAGATTCGAACCCACGACGGTTGGCTTTGAAAGGGTGGTCAGCCCAACACTGTATTTCGCTTTAACGACCATGGCTATTCAAATAGATTGCGAACAGACACCGTAGAAAGCCGTATGAGAACCGGTTTAGCAAGTGCAAGAACGGCGTAAGTAGCTAAATAACTTGCCAATTAAAGGGTTAAGTGCATGGAATCCTTGATCACCTTTTACCAACTGAACAAAATGGTCGGCTCTTGAGGGGAACTTATTAACAAGCTTTTAGGATTAGTTATTTTCTCATCTACAATAAGGTATATATGTAAGAGCAATAAGCACTTTAAAACTATTAATGTATCAAATTTTTGTGGTTTAGGAGTAACAGTGAATTTTGGAATGTTTACTTCCAGATACTGTTTATTAATTGCTTTATATTCAGATCCATATGATAAAATATTTTTATTTTCCTGTTATGTCCTATTGTGAAGTAAAAGGATTTAACAAACACCAAAGCCTCTTCGAGGCTATTTACTGTGAGAATAAGTTTCTTTACTTTATAATTTTTTATACTATTAAGATTTTACTTTAAATAATACATTTTATTATTTATGTAGTTAGTCAAATGCAACTTCATTTCCTTTAAGCTAATCAAGTCCTTTTTACCTCTAAGCTACCGTCGAACTGTTATTATACATTCATTGCGGTGATGATGTTAACTTTCGCTTTACTAACATCTCACTGTCATTGTCATTTCCTGTCACTTCGCTATTCTTCGTGACATAAGGGCGTAATGAAAGACGCGGAAAGTGAAATTTTCGAATGATTCAGTAGTTGGAGAGTTGAAAACTACAATAAGGTAGCTACAAAATAGGAATGAACATGAGGTGGGGCTAGGCGTGGTTGTTCTGTCGCTACTAGCCAATGTGGTGCGTGCAACGTTGTACAGTTAAGAACGCATACTTGCTCGCTTTGCCGAACCATACTGCTTTCTTCTTTGCGCGCTCTAAAGATACTAATTACAGAATTAATTTGTTTGTCCCATATTTCAGAGCTATTTTTTCTGAGGATTACTATCCGAACCCCGTGCTTGTAGCACATATGGTTTCGGAGATATGGAAAGATAGACGCCTGAGTAGAAAGAAAGGAATTATTAACTGTCAGTGAAGAAAAGCGCACACGTGCTCTGCTCCAGTTGCATTTTATACCCTGCATTTATAAAGTGGTGATCCTTTAAGAGGGCACACGTGCTTTTCAAAGTTAGTAAATATACCGCTTAGCAAACCTAATACTGGTAAGCCTAATAGTAACTGCAGATCAACCTGTAAGAGTTTACATACGCAGGCTAGAAATATTATTGTTAATGTGCATTTATTTTAAAACAGCTGTCAATTAAACTCATTTTCGAAAGTACAAATTTTGCTCAGAGTCGAGAATTAATGTTACAAGCCTGTCACGCGAATGCTCTTTCTGTGACGAACACTGTTAAGGAAGGCAAACAGTTCACCAATTTCGGAGAAGTTTCACTATTTGGACCTGCAGGGAAACATGGAGCAGCTAAAATGGTGCTACTGACTTAGAAAATTTTCAAAAGTGTGTTTCACGTAGAAGAATTTATGATTTAAATGACGAAGGAGAATATCCAACTGCCAAAAGTCTAACCAATTTAATGTGGGGGAAAATAGAATATACGAATTCTTTATCCTCTATGCATAACATTCTTAAATCTCTTTGGTTTAAATATAGCAGAGCCAATGATGGTCAGAAGTTTCTACTTGAAGGAAGCGAAATTGTTGCTGCAACAGTAAAATTTCTACGGACAATGCATAACATTAGTACATGAGATTCAAGGGGTAAATGTGCTTCATAAATACACGTTCATATCTTCCGTATTTATTAAGTATGTTAATCAAACAAAAATTGGTTTAAAGTCCATTACAGACAGTATAAAAGTTTGGCATCGTTCAAATAGAAACTATATTCAAAAATCGTTGAAATGCCACTACTTTGATTCAATGTAACAAACAACTTATTTCGTAGAACGCATCTAATTTGAATCATTTTGTTTTGTGTGCATATGAATGATAGCTACGTAAGCAAACTGTTCTCCAGTTCAAGGTTTTAAGGTTCATATTATGTGATAATCATTATGTATGTTCTCACACACATGCTGAAATATTAAGCGAACTTCTCTGTCAGCACCTGTATCACTGGACATCTCAGGATCTGTGTGATGCTTGCTAGGTGGATTCGGTGAGACAGAGACAGATATATCTTTCATCTCTGTCACCCGCTAGCCCTGGTCCTAGCAACGCTAAGAGAGTACGATAACCGTATTGGCGTCACAGTCTTACTCGGAGAACGCATTTAATGTTGCAGCCTACGCGCAATCGTTAGCTAACAATAACTAGTCCGCTCACTCGCGAACATTGACACATATAGCTGCTGGTGTTTCCCACGGAATGTTATGGAATATTCTGGAAACTCAATAAATGTAAACTCCCAGAATGTTGTGATTCTTTCTCGGTAACGCTTCTAACTGTGCATTAGGCTAGAGCGCTACCACTTCTACTTATCGCCGTCAATTTCTCAAAGTGTCCGGTATGAGCCTTCGTCCCTGCGTCATAATATCGATATCTCTGATCGATATTGAATAATAAGTACTTAGAAATAATTTGAGTTCTTTCTTTGTTACCTGTTTAGATATAAATCTCCGTGGTGTTTGAATGAAACACTTATTACTCTTGCTAGACAATAAAGACATTAGGTGGGCAGTACACTGAAGAAGCACTTTGTACAGAAGGTCGTGATAATTTGGTACACTTTTAAATAATACCTAACTTTGATTAATTGTAATTTAAGGTGCCCAAGCATTGGTGATTCACAAATTCACGAAATGACAGAACTGCGAATATGAATGAATAAGTGTGTATAGAACACAATAAGGAATTCTTTTTAAGTATATCTATAAAATATATAATAATTATGTGTGTAATAGTCACACGTTGTCTGCAAATAAAACTTCATTTGATCTATTTATAGACTTACAGCCAAAAAAGACGTATTTATATAGTGCGATCCATATAAACATGAACCATCTTTAATACTACTGTAGACACTGAAGTTTATATGGGTATCTTCAAGACATTTTAGAGCAGAGACGTATTTATATAGTGCGATCCATATAAACATGAACCATCTTTAATACTACTGTAGACACTGAAGTTTATATGGGTATCTTCAAGACATTTTAGAGCAGAGACGTATTTATATAGTGCGATCCATATACACATGTACCATCTTTAATACTACTGTAGACACTGAAGTTTATATGGGTATCTTCAAGACATTTTAGAGCAGATGGATGATATCGAATTGAGAGAATATTACTTTCAGCAAGATGGAGCAACGTGCCATACACCTAATGACACCATGAAATTTGTAACCAGTTTCTTTGATAATAGAGTAATCTCAAAATGTCTGTGGCGCCCCTGATCCGCTGACCTAACCTCACCGGATTTTTTTCTTACGGAGCTATCTAAAAATAGAGTGTACAAGAATAGGCCACAGACTTTTGATGTTCTCAAGGAATCCATTCAAACCGAAATAAGCAACACTGGCGAGGATACTCTCTGTAAAACTTCAGAGAATATGGTGAGACGAGTGTAAACATGTATAGGTGCTGGTGGAGGACACTTTCAACATTTTATCTGAGATGTAAATAGTGTAATGTAATCTCCCAATTATGTATTGTTACTTTGTGTGTTCCCAGAATTAAAAGTCTAATTTGCAGAAATTAAAAATATTTTTTTATTTCCGTAGAAATACACTCTGGACAATCCTTACAGTAGCAGAATTACAGAAAATACACAATTACAACCTTCCAAAGTCGTTTGAGCATAAACAAATAGCGTTCACAGTTGTACGATACTCAGTTCTGATTACACTCTGTTTACAACAACTCTCGTTACAACTCCGTTTATGACTGCTTACCACTCCTCTTTGGCGTGTCGCAATCTCTTATATATTTCTGCATTGATAATTCTAGACTCTTCTGTAACAATCAAGAAACCGAATGTTCTCTATCATTCAAGATGCCACTAGAATGTTGATTTTATTTGTTTCGGCCTATAGTTCCTTTGTGTGCACAGGCCTCGCAATGGGAAAACGGGCTCGCGAAAACATTATATTCTCGTGTGTCCTATTATTGGTCCAAAAGTTATAGCCTATTGACACGGTTCAGGTTTATATGGATCGCACTGTATATACCTGTTATAAAATAATTATTTCGACTACTTCACATACCTTAAGGCTAACCTAGCTTACACCAAAATTATTTATGGAACAAACACCGGACATGAAGTTAGACTAGGGTCATATAAAGTCGATGAAATAATATATAAGAAGTTATAAACAAATGCTATGTACAACCTGGAAACCAGGTATTTTTCTTGACAAAATTGAACACGCTAAACCTATTAGTAGCGTTTGTTGCACGACAATAATACAATTACAACCAGGAAAACAGTAACTAAAGTTGACGCTTTATATTCTACAAAAGAGGAAAACCTTTTATTGTGACTCGAAAGACGCACAATTGATAATAGAGAAAATAACATAAAGAACAGCTTTTCTCGCATTGTAGTACGTCAATCACTTAGCGATTTACCGCGTCGTGAAGTTCGTGCTTCAGTCTCAACGACGCAGTCAACCTCAGAGAACTTCCTTTCATCTCGAGCGCTGAATTCACTTTGTAATTTCTTTTATTATAAATGAGGTATTACGATGTGACAAACGCCACTCTTTGTTGCTTTATTTGGTGTCAATTGTATGAAAACCAATACTACGTTTACATTTAAAGCATGATTGTATTGCAAATAAAGTCTACTTCCTTTCTGAATGTGGTGTCTCATCTATCTACTTTAAAAGTGGTTATTGCCTGCCTTCATCTCTGTAGAAGTTGTTTCAAAGCTCTTGGTTCTTTTTTCCATTTACATATAGGGTGAACATTTTAAGTGAATTTAATTTGTGTTAAATATAAGTTATTTTCTGAGTTAAATATTCACTGGATGTACTTCTTTATATTTAATTCAGGTCCTCCAGCGTTAAGGTAAGAAAGTACTATCTCCACAATGCTTTTTCAATGATTTTTGAGTACACATTACTAAGGAATCATTATAGGTATGTCCATGAAACATTTAAGGCATGTTCTTAAGGCCTTCATCTTGAATAATATCTATTATTTGATGAAAAGTGTGTACTAATAGTTTGTTATAATATTTTAGTTTTTTTAAATACACTGAAATTTCAGGTAACTTTATTTTTTAAACAAGTGTTATGGATCTCAGAGAAAATCCCTTCTTATTATTATTTCTATTAGTCTGTGTGACACACACAAAAATTCATATGTTTTGGTTGAATAGTTTTTTTTTTAAACAAAAAGTGTACTGGAACCTGAAAAAATGTGAAACTGAGAAAAACAGCTTCAAAGTTTATATATTGATTACTGACTTCTCACATGAGTCAGAACATTCCTGCTGCATAGTCTTGACCCTCTGTATTCTCACTTGTTCTTTTCAAGTTCCTCTTCCTTTTTCTTGCCTTCTTGGCCAGTTATTCAATCATTTTATCTGCTTTCAGGACTCACAGCTCATCAATTTCTCTATATGACTATAATGATTAGCAGATGTATTGTGTGAACTGGGCCTACTAACCTCAATATTACATCTGGTTTCATTGTCTATTGTATTTATATTTTCCGCATTTACTGTTCTGTTTTTAGTAAAGACATTGCCTCTAAAAATGCTTTAGGCTTGCCCATATCATATATTCACCAATAACTAGTAGAAAATATTATTCAAAACAAGTAACTGTTCACATGCACAGCCAAAGACAAAAGAAAAACTAGCATCATTGGAGTTATAGTGGTACCAGCAGAAAGAAGGAATGATGCATTACAATACGAGGCTTAGTTCAGAAATATTTGTTCAGTATTACAGAAGTTATGATCGATTTTCTGAAAGTCTATGAAAAGGGATGTGGCAACAACTTCACACCCACTAATATTAGGTATAAAATATTCCTACAATGAACTTGTAACTATATATTTGGAATCAAGAGGGATCAAATTAAATAAAATGTCAAAATAAAAAAGTGAATTTTAACCCAAAGTGAAGTACCTTTCTACCTCATATCGGACGATGAATGAAATGGGTGAAATAATGCTCAAATGAGCTCAGGGTTAGCAGAGCTTAGTTATCCGATTTTCATACTTTAGAATAAGGCAAAACACCGTAAAAGCATATCCAAATAGCTCATCCTGGCAGAGATACAAACTCGGGACCTTTGGAACATGATCATCTGTTCTACATAGGCGGGCTTGAGATACACGCTTTTATTGGTCTGAAATTTCAAATAAACATCATTTACACGTTTGATACCGAAATATTTTATGTTATAAAGACATTGCTGAGAGATAAGTAAATATTTGCAAAAAATAACTTACATATATATGCAAAAGTCAATGCATAATCTGACAAACGAGAATTACACTCATTATCTGTGAAATTTAAAAGCTTTAAATGAGAGAGTCAGTACCAACTTGCGTGTTAAAGACAAGCAATTTGTAAGGAAATGTGGTTAAGACTATTATATTTATGCTGAAAAAAGTCGACAGTAATACCATTATGTGGCGGTAAAATCCTTGGAAGTCATCACGTTTAGAAGTAACAGGTGTAAATGCTTACGTAGACAAAATTCTGAAAATTAGAATGCTCATAGAGTTCAGAAAGCCAACAATTGTAAGTTATGTTTCTTAAGCTAATAAGAACAATTAATTTGGCAACATATAGGAACATAGGAGGAGTTACGTGAAAGTGGTCAGAAGAGTATATATTTCCAAAATGCGTGTTTCTTCTTCGTGGTTTACAATCTTACAGAAGTGTTCAATTTGATCGATTACTAGAAGTCTTGAGTTCTTAAGGACCGCGCTCAGGCTATACAAATTTAAATATCACCGCAAGGGATCTTTCGCTTAACATTTTAATATACACATCGATTTACAGTTCTCATTATCACGGAAACAGATACTTTGAAGTGTGCTCCTGATACGTTAGAGGTAACATGTACCATTTAACTGTTATAATTTCGAAGAAACTATAATTCTCCTACCTCCCAACAGCTGAACATTTCCCTAAATTAAATTTATTACTCAACTTAGCACCGGTGTCTATTCTCACACGGTACCCTGACAAAAAATCGCCTAGTTCACTACCAAAGGTGGTGGCAGCAAGTTCATCGAAGACCGGGATATAGGACACGTCGTAAAAATAGTAATAATTTCCACTCTTTATTATTTACTTTTTACGTTTCGTAAACTACATTTACTTTCATATATGGATTTAAAGTGTTTAAGATAAAGAAGTAAATGCAATTTTACTTGTAAAAGAGAACTGAGTTTCAGTTTACAACAATGGATTATTTCAGTGTAAATGGGGTTTGGTGTATTATTGCTATAATAGGTTTAGTCGTGTTACTAGCTGCAGTAATTAAACAGTTACCCCATTGATCGTTGTGAAAATGAGTTTCGTAGACTTTCTCTTGTAGTTTGTACAATAAATCTTTACAGAATGTAAGATACTACAAATTAAAAATAAATAAATGAATAATAGCCGTTGTGGAAATGCATTGCTGTCAATATCTGATTACAGACTTCTATGAACGTTTCTATGTACGTATATACCACTGATGTACCCTTGGTCTTGCCTGCGGCATACGACCATGAGATGGCATTTGTCGGTTGTATAGATATGCCGTCCATTAGAAATCTTCCAGTAGTCTTTAAAGCACTGCTCTTGAAGGCATTAAAGGGATAGCTACAGTTATAATAATTTCGGAGAAACAATAAATCTCCTACCTCAGCATTTCCCTCAAAATTTATTACTCATCTTATCTACAATAAGTATAGAAATACACGTGATTTCTGTTCATTGATTTTCAAATTACTTCCAAATAAAATATATTTTTTGAGATTTTTCCCCAGTACATCTATTCTACCTCCTTCATTGATTTATGTCCATATTAGCCTGGTAGCGTTAGTATCACAATGACACGGAGGTAAAGTATGTCCAGTTAATTTAACTATGGAGTCCATTGTACACAGTTTGAACTTATCTTTGTTTCTTTTAATTACCTCGTACAATATCGGTTTTGATACCATATTTCCATTAGTACAATATTTCACTGTCAATATAAAGCACTGGTTCCAGCACTGTAGCCGTCTGACGTAGATTAGATAAGCACGGATAGCAGCGGTAAAGTGTTTAGAAAACTGTTCACCCCTTCCTTGTCACAGGGAGGGGTAGGGCTAAGTAGGTCATGTCTCAACTTAAACACGACGAACTTTAGTTTTTCTTCGATAGTTTCCATCGTACTGAGGTACTTTCAATGAGAGATGCCTTTTTATTTCATTTTAACCTCTTAAGCATTTTATATTCTTATGTTACATAATTGAAAGCAGCCTTCTTGTGTATCTTTATAATTAGAAATTGTCACATTGTAATTTGCCTACAGATAGGAATATCTAAAAGTGTCTTATCTCCACAACGCTGACATATCTGTATGCTTTTAACAAGATATGAATTTATTTTCTTTGTGTAAGAAGCAGGGCAAGAACTTTAGACACTGAACCTAATAAGTTTGCTATGCCGAGACCAAAGAATTAGGTTTGTTTACATGAGAGAATGACGTCTGTAGAGCACGCTACAGCTGACTCCGACCTTGGGTACGCGACAACGAACAGAGGCTCCTCACTAATGTGTGTGTGTAGTGTTTAACGCTCGCTTTTACTACATACGGCACCGCAGGCGATGACACTGATGATACATGAAATGAAGATGGAGCACCGGTGAAATGAGATGGCGGGCGAAACCGGAGATCCCGGAGAAAACCCGCCCCAGCGCCGCGTTGTCCACCACAAATCTCACTTTGCGGTCACCTGGGATCGAAACCTGCCGCCTTGGTGAGAGCCAAGCGATCCTACCACTGAGCCACGGCTCGGCCCTCCTGACTAAACGCGTATATATGAATAACATGAGAAAGTCCCTAAGTTCATTCATTCTCTCTTTTATCGACAGATAGAGAGGTCAGTTGAAATAACATTGTTGAAATTTTAATTATAATCATTAATTTTATTCAATGTACAACTACGTACATTCGTACATTCTCAAATTTGAAACTTGTTCTCTTTTCTGACAAAATATTTTTGTATTGAGATAATGTTCTGTCTACATCGCATGATGTGATTGGAGCATCCTTGAAACAGTTTACATTTGACAATTTCGCCCTTCACACAGTTTCGAATATGATGGATTGTTTTTAAAAGCACGTTGAAGTTTTTGTTTAACACAATTCCTATTAGTATCATCATGGACTTCGTTTATTTGTTCACAAACCTTTTCCACCACCCCTAAAACAGCATACATTTCAATATTCTAAGTCTCACTTCAGACCCTCCCTCGGAACGTGACTGTACACCAGGAGGTTCCGTAGGTCTGTGTATCGCAATCTGCACCCGCTTCCTTTCAATGCTTTTGTGCCCGAGATCTTGCCATCTTGTCCCCCTCTTTTATTAACGCCCTCCAACGTTAAGTTATATCGGACGGTGAATGAATTGGGTTAAATGATGCTCAAATGAGTCCAGGGTCCAAGGAGCTTAGAGTTACCCGACTTCATCTTGAAGGAAAATGGATAACCCCAGAAAAACCCTTATCCAGGTAACTCACCCTGACCGAGTATCGAACTTGGGACCTCTTGAACATGGTAAGGCAGACATGCTACCATCTACGCTACCGAGGCGGGCTCTTGTCCTGGTAATAAGATCTTGTCATTTATTACACTTTTTCAGTTATCTAAATTTTATTCAGAATGAAGAGCATTTCAGAAACTAATCCAGAAAATGTAATATATGTTGTCGCGATTGGCGGCGACCTGCACAAAGGGTTAGGCGCGGAGAGATAAGGGGCAGATAGTACAATGCGGAGATAAAAGCTTTCCGAAACAGATAAAGAGATATATAGCTGACTGGAAGTTTTGATTTCTTGTTTGTTACAGAATATTCGAGAAATGTCTAGTAATATGAGTAGTTATTTAAGAAAGCCGCAACTCGCCAGGAACAATCGTAAACAGAGTATAATCGGAACCATGTATCGTGTGTCTACAACTGTACTTTGAAAGTGAACTCTTAGTTTGTGGGTGTGGCAGACGGGCCGGAAGATTGAAATTGTGTATGTGACGTAATTCTGCTACTGTAAAGGTTGACCGAAGTGTATTTCTACGAAAATAAAGAACATTTTGAATTTCTGGAAATTGAGCTTTTAATTCTACGAACCCCAAAATCACAATATGTTTCATTTATTATAAAATTATCTGAAGCATAGGACAGTTGAAACCTCCTCGTTAGCGCCATTTGTGACAGAATGGAAAATTTGGAAAGTATTCCATAAAAAACTTAGTTTGAAAATGTTTGTGACACAAGCTGGAAAGATGCCGAAGGTATCATTTTTACTTATACTGGGTTATGGACAAACAGACATACCAATATATGTATGATTTCATTCAGAGGGCCTCAAAACATGTAGTTCCTGCGACACGTCGGTGCGGAAGTTTTGGGTTGAATGTAGTGTCCTCTCTAGGAGAAAGGAAAAATAGAAGAAGGGTAGATCCAATAACAACTTCTATAAAACCATGAGCACACATAGTTCCATTATGCCGCTCTTGTTCTCTGGTGTAATCATTCGGGTACAAACATCATTATGTTTCAATTAGTTCTGTGTCAAATTTGTCTCCCTCGTGAAAATAAAACTCTATTTTCGGAAGCGTGAAACGTTGCTCTCACCAAATGATCTGTCCGCCAACGAATGGCGTGTAGTTTAAAGCTCCCTTCGTTACCACTGCTATTTTCCTACCCCCTGCAACATAGCCGTGTCTCTCACTATTTTTAGAGTGCACTAATTCCGTACCACAGACACTTATCCACATAGACTTGTTAAATTCCAAAGAATTTTAAAGCCATTGCATAGCAGTCACCTTCATTTGACTGTCACTTCAACGTACATTATTACCGTATACACTCTGATCCGTTTATATCTTCCGAGCTGTATCGGGAGGAATCTGATTTCTTCAGAGGTAAAGTTTACGTTTTCATGTAGTGTTTACGTGTACAGTTCTATAGGTATTATTTATATATAAATATGTAACTATGAGCAAAGTCATCAAAAGACAAATTAAATTTTCACATACCCACAGTTAACCTCGAGGCAGTTCCGCAATATTTAAACAAATACATCACTTCAATTTTCAATTTCATTAGGAGATACTGAGGTTCCTGTTCTGCTTGAATTTTAAGGCTAGGTACTTGAAATTTTTTGCAAATTTAATATGTATAAAGAAATAACTGTACAAAAGCTCTATTATCTGTTTCAAATGGGATGATGTTTGACCTTGAGCACTACAAGGTGAGCAACCAATCGGTGTCCTGCGGTGTTGTCGTATTGCATTCACCCTAAGTGGTGCGTGACGAGCGGCAAACTAATCAATCTCTAATAAATACTATCCGAGCTAAAACAAAAATACAGATTTTGCAAAAACTGATGCATGAGGAAGGTAGTAATATATTTAACATAACCCTAAAAACCCCATACTTTTAGCTCAGATAGTTTTCCTAATACAAATAAAGTAATGCATCGCGTCGTAAGCACTGTATGAATATCATTATTGGTTGTCATGTATGCGTGTACGTATACTTTTAATTACTCAGAACCGAAACGTATTACTCGACAGAGCGTTGAGACGTATTGACCTTCAGGTGACCAGCGCTGTGATCGTCTCTTATCGGGTCTTATCTGGTCGATTAGAAGAGTGAAATATTAGTAAGCTGATGTACAGTAAGTTACAAAACACAAAGAGAGAGATTGTAAGCTGTGTGTGTCTATATGATATGTTTTCTCGCGCCTGCCGATGTGTGACACATTGCTGTCCAGAAGACATGATTACATCTGAAAAGACTATACATACACTGGAGACTCCTGTACGTGAGATAGGCTGAGGTAAACATCTCTGTGCTACGAATTTTTCACGATACGCTTTCTCGCTTTGCCATGTAGTAAACGTTTGACATAACGTGATAAAAGAATTACAGTGACTAAGCCAACGTGTTAGTTAAATTTGAACCAGAAGAAACAATACACTTCCTACTGGCCTAGCAGAATGTGTCTGGTCACATTATATCTTTGTTTATGAATGCTTTCGTGATCTCTATTTACTTTAGAGAGTTCTAAGCAGTATTATTCAGTTGTTCTTCCGTTTAAAAAAACAGGAAAAGTGCATCAGCTAGATCAGGTTTCAGTTGAAATGAGACACGAGGTATTATAAACCACCTTCCCCCTTACCAAGGCCAGAACAATCCAACTGAGCTAATGTGGGCTCAAATTATGTTGCAAACAGAAATAATACTTTTATACTGGCTGAATTTGAACGACTTATTCACCAAGAAATTGACAAGGAACACAACAAGGCTGAGAAAACTGCTTGAGACATCACATAAACTACAAGAGCACTGCTTTTGGAAAGAAATATTACCTGACGAGATTTTGAAATCTATCATCATAAATTTGCAATACCCAGACGCCGATGTCAATGACAATTACGTATTATCTCTTAACGTAAGTAACATTCACAGCTATACGGATGCACCGCTGGTATTTCCATTGGTTTAGAAAAATAAGTAGTTCATAAACTACATTTACTTTTAAACTATATACCTAAAACGTTTGCGAGAATACTAATATTCATGTTGTAAATGTGATTTCAACAACAGCATTATTATAAAACTTTGGAAAATTCAGTTTGCGTTCCCTTACTCTAGCGCCAAAAACACTCGCCAGTGTGCGAGAGAGAGGGACATATTAAAAGAGTAGGAGTAACGCGTGGCAGCGCTGAAGGCTCTAATGCATCTGATTCGCTACAGGCGAGAACTCTTCCCATTTGAAACACATAATAATTTAAATAGTTTCTAAGATAGTACAAAATTTCAAAAATCCAAAAATGTATTTGCTTTGAAATCTGCATTGCGCAGATGAAATACCATTTTTTCATAATTTAGTAAAGTGAAGTTTAAATGAAAGTATTCAAAACAAATTTTGCTTGTTAACGACAATGTCAAATTTTAGGATCATATCTGCAGCATCAGTGTCCCAGAACATTGTCGCGCAAGTGTTCTTGAACATGCCACTAAATATACTGACCTGAAACTGTCACCTTTAAGCACTCTTAAACACCGTCTCTCTGGGCAGGGTTCAAACACAGATCTGAACCTTACAGGGAAGTATTTGATTAAGGTTTGTTTCTTTACTTGCAGAGAAATAAATGTTCTGAGAAAACTACTAAAAATGCAGAACAAACCTGTAGTAACGATATTAATTAATTAACAAAATTAAGTAAAATTAAACGAAGGCCGCCTGCCGAGAAAATTCTAGCTTATTGACCAACATGGATCTTGAATTTGAGATGTCCAAATGTTTGTTGAGGTTTCTAGTGCTATAATTCCCTTTTTAAAGTATAACATTATTTTGTCAACCAACGAATAAAACAGTTAAAAAAATACATATTTTAATCTTAGATGGCATGCTAGATGTTGCATATGCAAACATAAAAACGGAAATATAAGGAATAAATGTTAAAATGCCCGCCTCGATAGCGTGGTGGTAGCGTGTCTTCCTTACGTTGAAGAGGTCCAGATTTCGAATCTTGGTCAGGGTGAGTTAACTGGATAAGGTTTTACCAGGGGTTTCCCTTATCCTTCAAGACGAATGTTGGGTAACTCTATGCTCTATATTCCCTGGGCTCATTTGATCATCATTTCATCCATGCTATTCATCGTCCGATATGACTTAATGTTGGAGCACGTAAATTAAAAAAAAGGTTAAAATGTAATTGGAAAGGGAAAGTGGTTAGGGCATTGACCTAATAAAGACTTAAATTTGTCGCTAAGCTTCTAAAACTGGCCACCAATTTAAATTTTTACGCAAAATGATTAGTAGAATATATAGATATATAGGATAATTGAATAAACGTATCAATGAATGAATACCTGTATTTCCTTAAGTGGAAACAGGGCCTTTGAGCCTTGTACCACGAGGTCTACCCCAAAATCCGAAGACTCCGGCCTCTGTCCGGGAGCGATGAAAAGCTCCGAATTTCTTTCCTTGGGGCGATACCTTGAGTTTATAAAGCCTCTCCCATCGACACCAACGTCAAGGCGGATGGAAGTGGATATGCCACTTAGGCGCGTCAAACCCGCAGGGAAGACTATCGAATAACCTCGGTGGGACCACCTGGTGATCTAGTACATCTTCTCCGGGCGGCCGAAGCCTGGCCGGAGATTCCCGATCTCCTAAGGGTGTCGGGAATACACTGCGCCCTCGAGTCCAACCCAATCCGAAAAATTCCCAATGAAGGAGGGGCTCGAATGTTGGGATCTAGGTTTCTCTAGTCAGAGGTACCACGAGTGCTGGTGTCCGCAGCATCCGCACCACGGCAGCTGAAGTGGACGGTCCCCTATCCTACGGGAAGGGCCTTTGAAGCGCAAAACCTGGAGCCACGTAGGCAACGGGTTGAGGATCAGAGGATTCCTGATCAGAGAGAATCTCTGATGAGGATGATCCCAACGCCGGAAGTGGAAGTACGAGAGATGAGGTGACAAGGAAGATGATGATAGAGAAATCGGTGGATTGCTGGCGGGGCAAACCGGAGATTCTGGAGGAAACCCGCCCTGACGGTATGTTGTCCAGCAAAATCTCACTTTGCGGTTGCCTGGGAATGAACCCGGGTCCCCTTGGTGAGAGCCGAGCGGTCTATCCACTGAGCCATGGCGCGGGCTCTAGATTGTGTAATTAAAAAAAACTGAAAATGTTATAATTGTCATCTAAAAATCAATGTGAGGGTCCATAACGTGCATCATGTTTTGGTCGAATAACAAAATCCATACACTTCTTTACCACTTTTGTTTGTTTCAATTTACGTCCTCCAAGGTAAAGTCGTATCTGTTGATGAGTGTCTAGTAGTGTTTAACGCCTGCTTTTACTTACAGCACCGTAGGCGGTGACACAGATGATACTTGAGATGAAGATGGAGAACCGGTGGAATGAGATGGCGTGGGATACCGGAGATCTCGGAGAAAACCCGCCCCAGTGCCATGTTGTCTAACACAATCTCACTTTCCGGTCGCCTGGGATCGAACCCGGGTCGCCTAGGTGAGAGCCATACGTCTAGCCACTCGGACATGGCTCGGCCGCTGTATTGGATGATAAATGAAACGGCTGAAAAGACGCCCAAATGAGTCCAGCTTCCATAGAACTTAACCTGATATTCATCTTTCATGGTAAGGGAAAACTCCCAATAAAAGCTAACCCTTGCGGCCGAGATTCGAATTCAAGCCCTCTTGAGCAAATACGATTCCATCTACGCTACAGAGGTGACCCCTGTGCCGTGTAAGTACCGCTGAGAAGACTGATAAAATGCCACCTGAAGCCGTAGGGAGAGGACACATGAACCAAGTGAATCTACAAGAGAATACGTAAGTGCCTTTCAATTAATACGAAGCAGATATAAGAATTAATTTCCGTAAGAGCAGTATGCAAAATGATGGGTGTGGAAGTAATATGAGAGTTGAAAACATTTTGATGTGCGTTGAACACAATATTGCAGGGCTGAGTGCAAAAGCGTTTTGCAGCATCCTTTACAAAACTGTGACTACAGCTTTCGGGCTAGCTAAACCTAAAATGGGGTGGACCATTCCTAACACGAAAATCTTGTAAAATTCCCCTTAGTGAAGTTAGTTAACTTCTCAGCAATGAACACACTGCGTGGCGCTGCGGATAGCGACGGGCGCCCTCCCCAAGTCGGCGGTGGCGTCTATGTGCAGATAAACATTGCTGATAGCATCGGCCAAACATTCTGGAAGTGAGCCAAGGAACTGCATTCGCATTCCGTTCTACGTCTCTCTCACATACATTTACATTGTATGTACAATTCCTTTTGTCCGCAACACCAATGTTTCGCTACAAAGGGGAGTTCAACCTGCGTCAATCGCTGACCTCACTTGGCAACTGATACATTAACATTGTCCCTCTTGAATAATAACAGAATAAGGTTGGGCAGTCCAAGAAATCCATATATTTCAACAGAGATAAATTTTCTATCTGTTTAATTACGCCTTACTTTACTTGAGAGATATGGGGTAAATTAAGGAATGAATTTCCAAGTTGTTTAGCTTGTAAAGAGCTAAACATCCACAAGTTTCATGCTATTGTGTTAGACGTTTCAGTATAAATGCACAGCATAAATTAAGGGGATGTACAGAGCTGTAAAGTGTTATGCCAAACTGTTAAAATCAAACGTAGAGCCTGTGCTCGTTTCCCCTGCATATGATATTCTCCCTCCAACCTGTGACCAGGGTAACTAGAGACAGGACTAGTAGTTATATGTGAATGAAGACGTACACATTTGTACGTGAGAATGTCACCTCAGTACCGCCACTGGAACTCAGATAACCTGGTGAGTCATTCTTTTGCAGTGAAAATCACTTCTACATTTCCTCTCTTGCTTTCACTTGAGCATTCTTGGTTAAAACTATCATAATATTCTTTCTCCACCATGTAAATACTAGATAGAGAAGGCATTGCATTTCCCCAAAAATGCCATAAAGATATTTCACTAAAAACGTTTTAAGATCCTCTGTAATAAAAGCAAAATATTGTTAGAAAAATTAGAAAAAACTCCGCATAGCGCGCGTATGTATACATTGGCGGAAAAAAATGCTACACGATTCATTGTTTTCATTGAAACATGGGCAAAGCATCTGGTTACTGAGAGGTTACAATATTAGTGACTCTCTCTCTCTCTCTCTCTCTCTCTCTCTCTCTCTCTCTCTCTCTCTCCCTGGAGCTTGGCTGATGCGCCTACCTGTTCAGTATCTCCCTCCGCCGGCCTATTGCCTCATCAATTTTCTCCGGGATGGTATACAACAATAGATCAGTGAGTGAGATGTTCCCCTGCATTATATTCACACCACGTCAAATTGCTTAAGCTTATTGTATGTTCAGGATGTTGCAGGATGTGCACAAAGTGCTGTCACCTTCCTTTACTACTATGCAAACAGGCATTATAACAATAACCGCACATGCTGTTGAGGTTATGTCCATCGTTTGCTTCAATGTCTTAACAGACATCGTTTTTGCAAACTTCTGAAGAACCGCATCACATGCCGCCTTCCTTAAACTTAAATCGATGACAGATAATTCTTGAACACATTTCAGTGGAGATGTGTTTAGCTTTAATAATGTGTTTGCGCAGAGTTGACCGGGGCACACACAGTTCTGCGGAGCGTTTACTAGTTGACTTTACTGGTCATTTTGCAACTGACGCTGCAACTTCTATGCATTGTTCTCCTCTCGTTGATGGTCTACTGCAGTCTGATTTTTAAAAAGTATATACATACAGCTATCATGCAACGGATGTGGAGGGTAAGAGGAGAAGGTCTTTGCTATGGAAACGTAAACAAACATTGCTGCAGTCAGATTTTTAAAAGAAGGTAATGGGTAATGCAGTGTTGCCCAGCAGATCTTTCTTTATCCTCTCAACACTCGAAACATAAACAAGGATTCGAGTTATCTCACCTCAGCAAAAGCATGCACAGTTAATATGGGGAGCCGACTTTAAATACAGAAATAAGTTGTTCACACATTCACTGCGTTGTAGCGTCTTCACATGTAAGTTCTTTTAAATAATTTCTGTACTTTGTAACTGAAAATTCATATTTACGTAATTGTTGCTGTGCATTGTAAGTTGACATTCCCGCACTAGTGCAGAAGTGTTTTTCCATAAAAACACGTATAGGTGATGCACGTTCTAAAATCTAACATTTATCTTCAATTATATTTATTAATATATTTGCTAATATCTTAACTACTAAAATTCAGATTGATATAAATAAACATAGTGTAAAAAGTAATATACAACACACATGTGGTAAGCACATAATGAAATCTCGAAAATTGAAGAAAGTCGGTGCAAGCGGCTCGTTTTTTTTTTTTTCAAACATTTCCTCGTTTCGTATTAAGTGTTTACCAGATCAGTATCGCAATATACTATTATTAACGACTTTGTTAATTGACATGTTCATATCAACGCGTGCCGGAATTTAGACCAACAGGAATTCTTTTGCGTGGAAGCATATCTACTGACTTGGGACTGTCGCTTTTGGATAAAAGGAATAAGCTGTTCATTGATAAAGAGCAAACTCTCGTCTTTCTGTTGGAAGAATTCTCTAAGAGAACAGAAAAATTCTCTAGCTTGACTATGCAATGTAACACCCCGACCATAAGCTGATCTTATTCTTAGGCCATGTTTCATTGGTCCAACTCTAATCCTACCACCACTACGTCTTGCTTCCATAAAAACGTATTTTAATTGTGTTTTAACAAAGTAGACTAACAATACCCAGCGAAACTGAATACTCAAGCAGACTCTGTTTCCCACATATAACTAGCGATAACTCAGCTGAGGAGTATGTGTAACAATCTGGCAACCTTTGTGTACTTTACCATAGAAACGACTTCCCTTGCTTCACGACCTTCTCGTATCTTCTTTCAAAATCAGACTGTACGATGGCTCCACTGGTTATTACCTATTCCTCAGGTCAGTTGTCGCTAGTTGTGTGTGGAAGATAAAGCTTGCTGAGCGTTCAGGTGCGTTGTGTATTGTTAGCCTACTTTGTTAAAACACTATTAAAATACGTCGTTATGGAACCAACACTTAGTGGCAATAGGATTAGGAGTGGACCGAGGATTCATCACCCAAGATAAGCTTACGGTCGGGGTGTTACATTACAGAGCCAAGCTGTAGAATATTTCTGTTCTGTTAGGAAATTATTTGAACAAAAGGAGGGGAATTTGATGCTTCACAATCAACCACTTATTGCTTTCAACCAAGTGAGAAACAGGACTGCGTGTGTCATTAAAATAAGTGAGGTGACTGTTTCTAGAATCTCTAAAGAGAAACATGTACAGTCAGGTCCAACAGAAATTGTAACTCCCGGGAAACAAAGACCAAGAGCATCTCCATAGTTTTCAATTGAATACCGTAAGCAGGCACGTCTATTACTATTACACCCGACAGGCGCATCTTACCATACCTAAGTTTCTTTCTTCTCTAAAATAAGCAGAGATATTTGAAGGTAGCCTTCAATTTTTTTTTTAAAAAAAAGTTGTCTATGATCTGGGATTTCGGTTCAAAAATAAGTAATAGAAAACTAATATTCAAAACATCAGATATTGCCTTTTGTTTTTAAGAAAAATATGAATAAGAACTTGAATGAAATAGTGTGATTGGATGAAACCTGGGTAAACGCCACCCATTCTTTGTCAAAGGGCTGTACTGATGACTCACTTGAAAGTACGAGTGCCACAAAAGATCCTATAGGAAAAAGTGGCTGTTTTATTATTGATCATGACGGTACATCACATGGTTTCCTACTCTTCAGATCGAAAGAAACTAGGGCCATGGACTGTGATCATGAGCTTCTGCGGGTTAAAATTCCGGCACATTGGCGGTGCTGATATGATCATCTCAGTTGACAAAAGTCGTTAGTAATTTAAGAAAAACTCACGCCTCTGAAGATGCTACAAGTGAATGTAGCGAATATGTATTGAGTATTTATTTTTAAAGAAGGTTAATACAGATTAAATATTGTGGTGCTTAGGTTACGCAGAAGCAAAATCTGATTTGTAGACATTCAGAACACCCTTTATTGCAGTAAAAAGACGTGAAATTGACAGTCAGCTGTCTTCAAGGCCAACTCGGTGCTCCGCCATACATAAACAAATGAAAGAAATCACAGCGGTACACTTTAAACGTTTGTTTCTAGAATGCCGTAAACCTTCCAAGAACATTCGCAGTGGCAAGAGAAAGACAGAAAATTCCGGAGCTTCTCTCTGACTCTTTTTCTTGGCCAGCGTCCAAGCCTCCACAGGTGGCAGGTTCTCTTTTGTCGCGGCCGCACAACAATGTCATCGATGACACAATATACATATTTTTGCTGAGGTAAGATAACCTGAACTCTAGTTTATATGTTTCGAGTTTTGAGAGGGTAAACAGGGGGATATGCGAAACTTTCTGTCTGCTTCTATCATATGTTTAAAATGGGATGATGTTTGTCCCTGAGCGCTACTAGATGAGCAACCAATCGGAGTACTGCGGTGTTGTCGTATTGCATTCCTCCTAAGTGGTGTATGACGAGCGACAAGCTAATCAATCTCTAATAAATACTATTAACGCTAAGACAAAAATTCAGATTTTGCAAAAAACTAATCCACGAAAAAGGAGAGAGTAATGTATTTAACATAACTCTAAAAGCCCCATATTTTTAGCTCAAGTGGTATTCCTAATACAAATAAATAAAGTAGATACTATTATATTATAACAATGCATTGCGACGTAAGCACTGTAATGAATATCATTATTGGTTGGTATGTATGGGTGAACGTATATTTGAAATTACTCAGAACTGAAACGTAAACATTTGTCATGACGTGGTAAAAGAATTATGCATTTTGAATAAGCCAAGGCGTTTGTTTAACTCGATGAGAGGAAACGATACACTTCCTGCTGGTCTGGCATATCGTGTCTGGTCACATTATATCTTTGTTTATGAATAGTTCGTAATTGCTGTTTACTGTAGAGTGTTCAAAGCAGTAAGCAGAAGTACATTGTTCAATTACTCTTCCATGAAAAGGTGTATCAGCTGCATCAATGAGACTCCATCCGCCTTCCCCCTTACTGCTGCTAGAACAATATAGCAGGGTTAATGTGGGATCAAATTATGTGCAAACAGAAATAATATTTTTAAACTGACGTTGAACCGGAAAAAACAAGAGTCAGTTCAAGAATTTAATGTCATGTCGGCACGTTGCCCATTGTAGCTCAAGGTTTATTTTGGCCTGACTGAGACCAGAAGATCCGTGGTTCAAATCCTGGCTATGGCATTGAATTTTTCAGTCTGACTCCATCTTTCCATACTTTAGCCTAAACACGAACAGTGTGGAAGAACAATTAATTTCCACGAATAATGTTACAAAATGTTATTTGTATCATAATATCAAATTATCGACCGCAAGACGTAAAACAAATGGTAATAAAATTTCTGAACAGAACGTGAAGGATTTGAACCTGACTTGTAGTGCGGTAACCAACGCTACCATGCGAGCTGAGCTTTTCATACGAATATGTAACAGCAGACTTCAAACTCCCACCTCGGTTATTTAAACGCCATTTACAGCTTCATAATAGTGTTTAGAGCTCGTTTTGGTAGTTTAAAGGTAAATAACGAAACTGTATCCTCTATTATAATTACTGAGTGAGCTAAAAGCTGCCTTAATTTGTAATGGGTACTAAAACAACCTAATTCTTATCACGTTCTGACATGGCTATACAACGAAACCACGTGTTGGGTACGCAGGCCACCATGCTGGGCCCATTGTTCCTATGCCCCCAAGTGAGGGCACCTCTGGCAGGAAGGATGAGGCGAAGGAGACAGAGGGCGGCCGACCCAAGGAGCCACGACAGGGTCCCTACAGTTTTCTTGGATAGAGACTTAACCCGACAGGCCAGGACAACGAACCCGCTCTCCCACACCGGGACGGCAACGAGTCCAGCAGCGGAGCCCTAATGGTACCAAGGCAGGCGATCCGAGCCTTAGAGGTCTCTGGCTGGCGGTCCCGAAATAGTCCCAGAAGAGGAGCGGAGACCGGCAACTGACCTACCAGAGGAGGAAGTGGCATATCATCCTGCCATGCACCGCCAATACTCCCGCCGACACTTCTACCTTGAAAGAGACCACCAGATGAGAGTTGATATGAAATGATAATGGAAAAAAATGGAGGGACAGGAAATTCGGGGAATTGACACACCCAGAATTCGCCTAGCGACCCGGGAAAACTCCTGAAAAAACCCATGGGTCAGATAGGTCGGCCACAGGAATCGAATCCGGGCCTCCCGAATTCGGACCACAGACGAAACTGCCTGAGCCATCCCGCTCGTTACAACATGTGTTAGTTGAAGATTTTAATGCATTTGGTCCCACTGTATACGTCTGCCATTTTGAGTTCCAAAGTTACTATCAACTGTTTCATGTGATAGGCTGTTCCTATAGGGGTGTGGTATAGGAGTGTGTGTGTGTGTGTGTGTGTGTGTGTGTGTGGGTGTGTGTGTGTGAATGTACGTTAATGAATAAAAGTTTGCAAACTGGTCTAAAATTGCTAATAGAGCTCTCTGTGTCTGGCTATGATGTTTTTGTAATCGAAATACACAGTGATTGTTTTCTGTCCCATACAACACTTTTGCACTGAGTTATCTACCCTTTCTCTATATACTGTTCTGCAAATCATCAGTTGGAAGGCATCCAACATAGGTATAAGTGACATATGTCGCATAGCACGTTGCATAAATTCAAAAATAAATAGGAGTAGATGGCTCACCTGGTATAGCAAAATAATTTCTTCCTATATATGTATCCATTAGCAAGGATATAATTGTGCCCATATAGGCAGAGCAAGTTAAGTGAAACCTGTCAATCAATTATTGGGTGGAATTAATAATTAAGCTACTTAGGTAAGTCTGCAGCAGAGGAATTAAGTTACTACCTTGCCACTTATAGCTTAAGCGTTGCCTCGGTGTACGGTTTAAAGTTTAGGAGGGATAGTTTTATTGTGTGCTCTGGATATGTGTAACCGTGAGTAATGCAGCAGGATGTCTGTTTAAGCAGAACTTAATGCAACCGTGTACAACTCTCTCTCTCTCGCTCTCTCTCTCTCTCTCTCTCTCTCTCTCTCTCTCTCTCTCTCTCTCTCTCTCTCTCTCTCTCTCTCTCTCTCTCTCTCTCTCTCTCTCTCTCTCTCACTCTCTGCGCAATTAATGCATAGCGCTGTGCTCAGGGAAAACCTTTTTCATGGAGGAACGCTCTCGAACACGCCTGGTTGCGCATGGGGATCTCAGATATGAATTCTTCATTTCCTTTCCATCATCATTTCAAAATGTAGTTCCCATTTTTATTTTAATCTATCTGTGCAGAAGCTCTAAAGGATAATAATGGGTGTTCAGTTTAGACCATATCCTCACTCCAACTTATTCCAGATACACAACTATATTTTCGAAAAATAATGAGCCATCTTCTCGATCTGATAGGAATTAAACAAATTTAAAAAGGTAATTTAGGACAGCTTCTTAGCTGTTAATAATTAGAAATGTATATGAAGCCTAAGCAAATTGAACTGCATTGCAAGCTTATACCACATGCCCGCCGTTTCTAAATCTCACCCACAATGTACCGGTATTATACTTAAAGTAAAATATTGAGCGCAAAAGAGTACATAAGGTGGAACACACACTTGAGTTAAAACATGTTTCAACATGTCGGAGATGCTGTGGCTAAGCACATAACGCCACCACCTGCGACGCACCACCTCGGTGCCACTACTGCGGCGCCTCATCTCTGACGTCGAAATGTACGGGTCGCGATCTACGCCACCGCCGCCGTTACTGCGCCAACTGCGATGGCTTCGGCCATTTTACAGGCCAGGCATAGTGCCCACTCTACTCAAACTTAGTGCCTTAGAACCGCCACGCTAGTAGCTCCAGCCTCGGGCTACACCGCGCCACCTACGTAGGCACTCAGCGAGGAACTCAAGACAGCACCAGCGAAGATCCATCTCGAGTTACACAACACAAATGTCCGCCTAGCCGCACTGGAAACGCAGCTCGCCGCCGCCTCCGCCGCCACGTCCAACCTGTCAACCCCCACGAATGCACCACCTGACACTGCAGAGATCCTCAAGCAGCTTGAGTAGACCATCACAGACGCTGCAGCAGAAAACGTCAACACTATCCAGAACTGCTTCACATCAGAATTCTCAGCCCTCCTGGACCGCATGAGGGGCTGATCAGTATACTTTCTCGGATGGAAGACAACTACAACATCCTCGAGGCACTCATCAAACAGACACACAAATCAGCAACAGAAGACACTCCAACTACACTTTGGACCATAGTCAGAAGATTCGACACTAATCAAAACCTACTTGTCCAGTTAATTCATTAACTCACTAGCTACACTGATTCACACACCATCGCCGACTTAATCAGATCAATCAATAAAACAGTAAATCCCCATATGAACTACCTATGCCGAGCGACATCACGAGAAAACTTCAACTAACAGGAACATATGCCCCACTGAATTCCCAGTTTGGCTTCCAGGGTGCAAGACATGCCTGCCATCCTGGCCTTATACTTACGCAATGCAGTATGATTCATGCTGCTTAGGTAATTAACGCTAATTTACAGAGTGCTTATTGCGGGATCTGCCAAAACACTCTCCAATTTCCCACACCTAACCCCGCTTCCTCTTATGAAGCGAAGTACTTTGTTCTGTTTTAATAAACTTAAAAAAGCATATCAAGATTGCCTTTAAGTCTTCTGGTTTATTTTTTATAAGTTATTGTTAATGTATTCGAAGAGAAAGGTGAAAAGTGAGATTTTATGCTATTTAAATAAGTATAATTTGTCTTAAGCAAAGGATTTTGAAAATAGCATTTCATATTAATTATAAATATTCAGCCATAACAAAGGTTGTGAGGTAACTCATAACCAGAGTGGCAGTAAAACGTTTTGTTGCTTAGGGAATCAGGAAGAAGAAAATGTTAAATTGAGCTTTAATTTATAGAACGCTCTTAAACTGCTATGGCTCTCGGCGTCATATACTACGAGGGTGGTTTGAAAAGTTTCCCATCTATTAAAGATACAAGATATTTTTTCAGAATGTTTTTTTATTATTTTTTTATTTTTCAACATAGTGTCATTCTAACTCTTACACACTTCTCCCAGCGATGCTCCCATCTCTGTAACCCGTCCAAATAGTACTTGGCGTTTTTCTCTGCAAAATAATTCTCCACGAAGTTGATTGGCTCTACATTTGACGGAAATCGCTCTCCTTCGAGCGTAATTTTGAGATCAGGGAACAAAAAGAAGTCGCTTGGGGCTAGATCTGATGAGCAAGGCGGATGGTCAAGTAGTTCAAACCGTAATTCGTAGACCGCCATTACATCAGCTGAGGTGTGAGACCGTGCGTTGTCTTTGTGAAACAGGATTTTCTTTTTCTGCAAAAGTGGCCCTTTTCCCGCAAGCTCTGCCTTCAGCTTGTCAAGTAATGATGTGTAGTATGCCCCTGTAATGGTTTTTCCTTTTAGAATATAATAGATTAAAGTAACTCCATGAGTATGCCAGAAAACTGTCGCCATCCGAAGAAAACAGTTTTTGCAGTCCCCCTGTGCAGTCCACTGTTTTGACTGTATTTTTGTTTCGGGCGTATGATGGTGTACCCAAGTTCCATCTACAGTAATTAATCGGCGCCAAAACTCGGATTTATTGCACCTAAACTGCACCAACAGAGCGTTGGAAATATTCATTCGAACACATTTTTGGTCTAACGTGAGCAAACGCGGCACGCAACGCGAAGACAGCTTTCTCATGTGTAAATATTGATTAAATATGCGACAAACGCGTTCTTTAGTCATGTTCATAGCCTCTGCTATCTCTCTCACCTTAATTCGGTGGTCGTCTTACACCATTTGTTGAACTTTCGGGATGTCTTCATCGGTAGTTGTAGTTTTTGGACATCCCAAACGTTAATCGCCTCCAAAGCCCCTGCGGCTACGTTTAAATTCAGCTGCCCAAAATTTCACATTGGTAAATTATGGTACAGAATCATAATACACAGAATTCAACTCGTCTTTTATTTGCGCAGGCGTATTGCCTATCAAAAACAAATATTTAATGACAGCTCGATACTCGATTTTGTCGTTTTTCATAAGAACATTCGCATCAACTCACTCAAGCGACTGTTACATAACAAATAGAGCGCCCAATATGGCTGAAACGTTAGTAACTGTCAACATATAAGCAACAAAATTCACTAGCTTTTATTTACGATGTTGAGGTCGGAAACTTTTCGGACCACCTTCGTATATTGTCGTGAAGGGCTACTTAAGTATGCTCAGATGGCTGTTTATAAACTTTGAAGCTCTTAGACGTGACATAAACAGGGACCACCGGTTTTACTTTCCTTCCAAAGTAAGGAAGCATGTTGCTCCTATGCCATGAAGGACGATCGTATCTGATGGCTATATCCTCCATCAGGAGGAGGAAATGTAATAAAGAACCCCAAAAGGCCATAGGCCATAGGCAAAGGTCACTCGGTGCTTGGAAGGACCTAATACTACCAGGCTCGAAGAGGAGCTTCTTACAGAAAATTATCTGCTTCTTACATTATTATCATTCAGAACTTCTGCACCTATAGATTTAAATAAAATTGGGAACTGCATTTTGAAATGATGATGGAAGGGAAGTGAAGAACTCCTATCTGGGATCACCATGCCACATAAAATATAATATTGGTTAGGAGCACAGCACAACAAAGCACACAACTTATACTGTACCCTTTATACTTCCAACGTAAACCCACATCAAGACCACATTGTACGGGATCCCTAACGATTCCAGATTCATACCAGGTTTAACGCCTGTCGGTGGAGTGGCTCAGTGGAATATTCGCTGATTTACTGATTTCAAAGTAGGAAATTCAAATTTGGCTGAGACCGATGATTTTTTGTGCAATTCGTCTCCTGTCATATTTGTGGGGAGAGCAAGATACTGGCAATTCATTAAGGAATAAAATATTCGTTTCATTTAAGTATTCACTCACAACCTATAAGTCCTAGATCAGATTCCTTCAGAATGGAAGGGCCCAGTAGCGGGAAGATCCAAGTCAGGTCCTGCCGCAACAAACCAACGGCCGTCGCCTGGTCCCAAATCTCTAAAACAGATGAAGTGAAACACTTGGGAGGACATTATGGGAAGAGGATGTTTAAAAAAGTTGTAAAGCTAGATATAAAGGAGTCCACGCAACTCATATAAGGCATTATCTGGATCCCTGTCTTTCAACAGAGCCTTGAGGGGGAGGATTGAGGTGATAAATCTGAAGGGCAACACGATTATGGTGCCAAGGTCTTTACCGTTTCCAATGCCGCCCCCTCTAAACGCCCCCACCGTGGTCCCTTGAAGGTAAGTCTGCTGGAGATCAGTTTGACTGATATGAATGAAATATACTTTCCTCGCATAACCGTGTAACCTGGATTAAAAAGGAAATTACAGGGAAAGTTACCATTACTTTTAATATCCAGTCCTCCATCCTGAACTATAATTCACCACATTAAGTGTGCGAGGTGTGGACTGTACTAAGTTGGAGCAGATATCTGGATAAAGCATAGATCCTCACCTTGAGCAAGAAACATAGGTATAAAATTTCCTGTAACCTTGTATAACTGTACCTATCTTATCAAAAGTAGTTATTAAATGCCCTGAAGTGAACATATTTTCTTTGCATATTCTGCTACTGTAAATGTCTTGTGTGAAATTGTACAAAATATTAAACTGATACAAAATCAGATAATATCATTAATATGTAAAACTTTTAACACCTATCTCCAGTAAATTAATAGAAATTAAGGTCAAGGCAATCATATAATATAGTATTGCAAGTCTTGGGCTGCTGGTTGGAGTGCGGCGCTCCGGTTCACGTTCATGAAGGCCCTAGGATAAATTCTAATTCTAAGTTCCCTGTTATAAGACAAGTATTTATTATTATATTAACTTCAGTTGACTAGAAAATCAAAATTGCCAAATATACCACTGATCCGAAGCAACAAATGGATGTCACATTCTACCCTGGCTGCCATCCAGCACTATCCCTTGTTCAGACACAAGGAATGTTTTGTTGGGGAGTGCAGAGCTCACCGTCACTGGACTGGTTTTGGCTTTAATTTCTAAGGATTTTCCTTAGCAAACATCTAAATACTGTTTCTGCTTAACCTAGTTTGTTGCCAGTGTAAATACAGCGCGTTATTTATAAGCAGATTAGGAATTTTAATGGTCATCTTTCTTATTATTCTGTATGCATTGTTCTTAAGGATAGAAATCCTAATCCAAAACTCTCTTTACAAAAATTTTTATCTTATTCGTCACATTTCGTTATATTTTTTAGCCTTATATTACTTTCTTCAATTCTTACGTAACTTTTTTGCTGCTATTCTTAAATTATTTCTTTTCAGGTCCTTTTCTCTCTTTGACGCAAAAGATTGAATATCTAAAACTATTAAAATAGTTAACACTGATGAAACAAATGTACATATGATCAGTGCCTGGACCACATATATGTTGGGAGTCGACTGCTAGGGATCAGTAATCATTTGCAATTAAATATTTTACAATTACTTTCTTGCAGCTTAATAGTCTCCAACATTCACCTCTTTATTGCCTTAGATATCTTAGATATTACAACAGTGTGATCCATATAAACCTGAACCATTTCAATAGGCCACAATTCCACTTTGAAAGCTCGTAGAATGTAGAATTTTGTTTTAATGATCTCACTGACATATCTGGCAGTTGACAGTCTTAAATGTGCAGCCTCACTACGAGAGCGTGTTTACATTTTGAAAATATATTCGAAGACAAATTCCTTGGTAACAACACAGCAGCAATTTTAAAGGGTATTTAATGTACGTGGTGTTCCGACAAAGGCTCGTAAGAAAGCTGGAGACAACTGCAATACTTAGTGAGAGTGGGTAAACATAGACCGCCATGAATGCTTAGACTGTTACAGATGTTCGCAGAAGGCTATTGAATTCTCCAAACAAATCGTCGCGTCGATTGATCCAGGAATCATGGTATTCATTTGGAACATGTCAAAGAGCTGCGAAGAAATCGAGATAACCACCTTACAGAGTGCATATGGTGCAACAACTGAAAGAAGCAGATTATTATAAACGAATAGTTACTCTCTATGGTTTCAGGGTACTCTTATTCCACATCCAAACATTTTCTCCATAACGTGGTTGACAGATGAGGCTGGTTTCATCTTTTAGACTACATAAACACACCAAACACCAGATATTGGGCTGCTGTAAACCCCCAAGTGATCCACGAGACTCCACTGCATGATGAAGAGGTTGGAGTATGGTGCATGGTGTCAGCTTCCAGGATCGTTGGTCCCATTTTCTTTGATAAGACTGTAGACACAGAAGTTTATATGGGTATCTTCAATATATTTGTGGAGCAGTTGGATGATATCGAATTGAGAGAAGGTTATTTCCAGCAAGATGGAGCAACGTGCCATACATCTAATGACACCATGGAACTTGTAACCGGTTTCATTGATAATCGAATTATCTCAAAAGTCTGTGGCCATCCAGATCTCCTGACCTAACCTCGCCGCATTTTTTCTTGTAGGGGTATTTAAAAACTAGAGTGTACAAGAATAGGCTACGGATAATTGATGTTCTCAACCGTAATAAGTAACATTGGCGAGGATACTCTCCGTAAAACTTCACAGAATATGGTGAGACGAGTGCAAACCTTATAGATGCTGGTGGAGGACACTTCCAACATTTTCTCTGAGATGTAAATAGTGTAATGTAACCTCTTAATTGTGTATTATATTCTCCCAAAGTTACACATGTGTCCGGTACTTGGTTCAAAAGTTATGGCTTATTGAAATGGTTCAGGTTTAGATGAATCGCGCTTTACATCCAGTAATATTTAATTAAACTAGGGACATATTCTTTATCAAATGTTTGACAATTGATGGCAAATATAAAACGATTACATGCATGTTTTAAGTTTCCTATGGCTAAATATGCATTATTATAAGTAGCATATAAGCTGATCTGAAATGCATGAAGAATTAGTTCTCTATCTTCTATTCTAGATCTCGAAGTGCACTTTCTCAGAAAATTAAATTTTAATAATATGTTTTTTCTCTCTTTTGCAGGTAAGTAAGAACAAAACCAAATTAGTTAGTCTTGCGTTCCTGCTTCTCTGAGGTACCATGCACTTACCATTATATGTAAGTATTGCATTTGAAAATATTCTTCCTGGTTTTAATTATTTATATGTTAAGGTGCAGCCCAAAGTATAACAATAGTTACTAGAAATAAGCCATTTGTTGGAATGGAATAGGTAAAGACTGAATATTTTCTTTCTTGGGGAATTAATGATAATATGAATGGACTATTTTGCTATATCTACAACTTTACACATTAGGTCAAGTGCTCCGATGCGAATAAGCTGACTCATTCCGCTAGATAGCAATACATTTACTTCTTACTTAAGGGTTACCATTTATTTAATCAACAAACTTCTTGCTCCCTTCTATAGCAAGAAAAGCCTGTGAAGAGCACGCTATATTCAGCATTAAACAAATAAGATATAAGAAATAGCCCCTTTATTTGGATCTGTCTTGAATATGCCAAATTTAACACAACTAGTGATTCTGTACTGTACAGGAGGGGTGCACGACAACCACAAAATCACAGTCATAAGTTCCCTGTGAGTGATACAGGAAAACGAAGTCCACATTTAACGTCACGATCTAACAGGCATGCAGCGCTGGAAAAGCAGAAAATAAACGAAACTAACTGTGGTAAAATTAACAAGAACCAAGCTATTATATAAGTATTTGCTTCACAAGTATTTTGCATATGTAAAATGGGAGTAATGAGTAAATAATGGTAATGATAATAAAGTTCATACACCTTGGTATTATTATCATCATCATCATTATCATCATTATTATTATTATTATTATTATTATTATTATTATTATTATTATTATTATTATTATTATTATTATTATTATTATTATTATTATTATTATTATTATTATTATTATTATTATTATTATTATTATTATTATTATTATTATTATTATTATTATTATTATTATTATTATTATTATTATTATTATTATTATTATTATTATTATTATTATTATTATTATTATTATTATTATTATTATTATTATTATTATTATTATTATTATTATTATTATTATTATTATTATTATTATTATTATTATTATTATTATTATTATTATTATTATTATTATTATTATTATTATTATTATTATTATTATTATTATTATTATTATTATTATTATTATTATTATTATTATTATTATTATTATTATTATTATTATTATTATTATTATTATTATTATTATTATTATTATTATTATTATTATTATTATTATTATTATTATTATTATTATTATTATTATTATTATTATTATTATTATTATTATTATTATTATTATTATTATTATTATTATTATTATTATTATTATTATTATTATTATTATTATTATTATTATTATTATTATTATTATTATTATTATTATTATTATTATTATTATTATTATTATTATTATTATTATTATTATTATTATTATTATTATTATTATTATTAATATAATTAATTGTCATTTTCATTTTAACAGTACCCATTAGGTGCAATTTACGTAATATTTTGGCTTTCTATCCTATGCCTTTTTTGGAATGGTGCTTGTCGATTAATAATTGTACTTCAAAATAAGATATCTCGTGAACTGGTGGTACTATTAACTTTCTAATTCGCAGATATTTTTGATTTTTTGATATAATTAGGCATTGTTCCATTTAAAAGTGTTTTTAACTCGTTTAAGTGTTTGCTCCAAAAATATACCTTCTAAGGGTTATTAAAATCTATTTATACGTTAAAACTACGAGAACTGACTACCAAAAAAATTCGGTAGTAACCGCACATCAATAGCATTTTCCATTTCGGAAATATTGGGGGAGCAAGCTATAGCTGATTAACTCTGTATATGATACGTAAGTGTTTTATACTTCGGTAAATCTTTGTTATGAACAGCAAACTGGTAAGCTTACGTAAATGAGCCTTTGGTATTAGAACAAAACTAGCTATAACTCATAAACTATAAGATCCATCAATGGCTTACAATGTTGTGGAAAAGATACTTCAAAAATGTTTCTCATAAATACCATATCCTTATCAGTGGTCAATCTGGGATGTTATTTCCCACGTCGTTTCAAAAGAAAAATCTTACTGAGTTATGTCTAGTAACTTAGGAGCAGGCTGCAGCACGCTCACTTCTGTTTCATAAGTCACAGACAATGTAAGTAACAATGCATTATTATAAGTATAGGAAATCGAGTACGACCAATAATGAACTCTTGATTCATGGAAAACATCTGTGTAACTAATGAAACGCATCCGTGACGTCAGCGTGCTTAGAGCCAGCAAGCTCGGTAATCATTTATTGCGCATGCGTACAACCTTACCCTCTTGCCTCTCGGATGTCCTGAGTTCCCTAGATTTTCGCACAAATGCGAGCTGCATCCGGACGTTGCGCGGTGATCATTCGCTGCACGGTGAAGCAGGGACGCCAACACTCATAGTTATAGCTGTAGAACTTAAATATTCACTGAAAATCATGTAACAATCCATAATTGCTTTATAGTTTAGTTCTAGAAACTAATTCCAATCTTCTTACGTAAACAGATCCAGTACCTAATGGTTATAAAATCGCAGGGCAGATTATTTGTGATGCACCTATCATGTTGGCACGATACTCCATTCCCGCGAGCATAACGGGAATACCTCATAACAAGTGCATGTGGTTCGGGAGCTCGCATTGTATCCAAGTATTCCTTTGTGTAACGTTATTTAGTGACTGATATCAGTTTCTTTATTTTGTGTGTGAATGTGAAACATGTTATAAAATCGCTTTATTCAATGTATGAGTAATTTAATATCATGAAAACTTCAACCAATGGACAATGAGAAGAAAGGGTTAGTATTGGGTTAGTAGAAAAATGTTGGAACAATCAATACCCGATTTAAAATTTGAGCAAAACGCGAAAGAAGCTAGAAATTCTGTATACACCATGAAGAAACGTCGGTGCATGGACTTCGTTTTTAGAAACTAAGTGAGGAGCATGTTCTTTTTCCCACAGCACGCTGTTACTTTCGGCACGAGCCGCCACTGCTTAGGAAGCAAAGAATTTGGCTCATGTTTGCCAATCCTCCTTTCAGTGGTTTATGAAATTCCCTATCAGGCTGAAATGTGGCGAAGCTCTGTCCTACTGGAAGATAGTGGCATATGGCCAATCGGGAGAGTTTACTGTTCCAATATATTCGGGTATCAAATTGCAGTCACTGTTTTAGAAGAAGAACGCTCCGATCCACACGTTGATTTTCAGGGTATCTCGCTCCAATTCACGTGTGACATGTGGGTTTACACTGCCCCGCACTACGGTAGTGTCTGTTTACAGCTCGACCGACATGGAATTTGCTTTGGCAGAGAAACTTGCATGTTGGGAGTAACTCGTCAACCCTCTGTAGCATTTCTGATGCAAAGATCATACTACAACTTTGGCATTAGATTTTACTGTAGGAATGATTTGTATCATAGACTGAGCAAGTCATCCTTTCTGCAACATATCATGCACTGTTGAATAAACGTTGGTGTCAATGCTTCTTAATGTACGACCGAGGTCTTCTTCAGAGGCCTGCGGCGTTCCGTTCTCCTCAGCTTATTTTTCCAAATTTGAATGGTTTTCCTTGTAGGCAGTTGACTTTAATATCCGAATCTAAAATGTCGTTGTACAGACATAACGTATTCTGGAAGTCACCAAGCACACTGTACCTACCCTCGCTGTAGGCATTTTAACTGCGCATAACAAAAATAGATGATACGCAACTTTGCAACCACGCAAAACAAAACTTCTAGAGATTCTCTTTGTATTGATGTAACTTGTCCACATTCTTATAAATTAGTTTTCATATACCCTTCAGTTGGACAGTCTCCAATTAAGATGAAAAATTTGGAGCTTCGGGTTATTTACTGCAGATGCTTATTTACGTCATTGCAGTAAACATCATTTTCGTTAATTTTTACTTATTAGAAGGAAGTTATCTTTTTTAATTGCATGAAACTGCTTCAGTAGTACTGTATTAACAGAATTTTCTAGAAAGAAGGCCTTGGAGTTTATTTAGAACCTCAACGTCAAGATATGGACAAACAGAGGAGCGTACCACAGCTCATTTTCATCTACCTAGTGTTCTGGGAGGGAGGGTTGAGAGCAGAGAAACGAAGGGCAGCTACATCCGAATGAAAACCGGGGAAAGCATGGAGGGATTTCTGATGTTCCAGGTTCTACCACATTCGGATGCCCAACCACACCCAACTAATGGCTCACTCTAGCAGCTTTCTTCTTTTGACCGTGGCCATTGCTGCCTATTGGTCTTTCTTTTGTACTTATTACCCATACTGTTGACTGCAAATAAAATTGAAAATCCCATTAAACGATTTAGGAATGGTTCGGATAAGATGACGAGTTCGTCAACTTGTCCGCCTTGTAAATGTGTCATTTTGGCCGAAGCGGCCATTTATAATCTAAACTCAAAACAACACTTATTTACATTGCATTTGAAAGTTATTATATCCGTTAAGGGAACGGGATAATCTGTAGTACAAGAAATACCTGTAACAAGGTTTTAACAACTTAAAACACTCAGCTCAAGGGCTATTTGATACCCTGAGCGCTGCCCACCATCAAACCATTCAAGTGCTGCTGTCTCTGTTAGTCCCATCCAATTACTGATTCGTCATCTTAGATCCATCATGTTACCCTCCCTTCCAATGACATTGTGTAAGAACCATGAAACCTGAATACTGAGAATACATCTTTTGATAGTTCTTCAAGAAACATATTTAAAATTCAGCATTTACAGTATAACGTAAGCATAATTATAATTCAGTATAATTTGAGGGTGTGTGACAGGAAGTGGTAACTGTACTGTCTGCCCACGGATGACGTGACTTCTGATATTGTTCCAAATAAAATTTATAAGTGACCTTAATACTTTAACAAATTTGAGGTATAGATTTTTACACCTTTGCTTCCCGTTATCTTTCAAAGCCTCCGTGATCCAAACTTCATAGCCGGAGATCGTTTGTACCTGCATTAGGGAAATACGCAGGATGTTTCAGGTTTTATAAAATAACGAAGGTCTTATCATCGCTGGCTCTTGGACTCTGAGCTGCTTATTGCTGGTAGGAAAGCTAGTTCGTGTTTCTTTTGTTTTAGTGCTCTGCCTCTCCCTTCCTCTCTTGTGAGTTTTCAGCAGTCACCAGTGAGATCTTAGGTTAAATACTATACAAAAAGGAAAAACAAGGGAGATTTCTTTAAACTTTTTACAAATTTATGAAGCAAGAAGCAGAGGAAGCTAAGGGCAGAGTACTGGAAGAATGCACGAAGAAATTGCGTGAAGTTTAGGAAAGAGTGGAAAAAGCAACGGGCATATACCAATGAATAATTGCAGCGTAATGTAACTGATAGTGATATAGCCAATATACAGTAGTGTCAGGGTATCAACCTTCGGGCACACACTGAATTTACCTATCTACCAACCAGAAGAAGAACCAAGAGCCAGGGTGTAAGGTGGATTGCAGGCATCACAATAAGAGTAAGTGACTCTCTCCTTAATTTGCTATTTGAACTCTCCAGATGCCAAATTGTTTGTCATTATTTATATTAACGGGAAGTCCTGACCGACGCCAGGGAACCAATCCTTACAAAGCGTACATTCAACGTGCATCTGTAACTTACCAGTACTATCGCCTGGTCCAAAATACTGAAACAGTTGATAATGAAGTGATGGGTAATGTAGGAGTGATAGGAAAGTTTTCATAGATGAACGATAACTTCATCATTCGAATACTAACTTGGGAAAAGCACCTAAAACATGCCTCAAGAGTTGACAGGATTTGGATTAGGTTTAAGATTCGGTACGTAGGCCACCATGCTGGGCCCATAGTGCCCATAGTTCCTATGCTCCCAAATAGGACACTCTGGGAGGAAGGATGAGGGGAGAGGAGCCAGAGGGCGGCCGAACCCAAGGAGCCACGACAGTGAAGAGGGCAGGATTCCTACAGTTTACTTAGAGACTTCCCCCGACAGGCCAGGACAACGGACACGCTTCCTTACTGCGTGATGGTGACGAGACCAGCAGTCGAACCACAAGGATCCCTGGCTGGTCCCAGGGAGGTCCCAGCAGAGGCGCGGAGACAGGCAACCGCGCTACCGGAGGAGGAAATATAGATGTATTTTTATATCTTGACAGATGGAAAGCGATGCAATGGTATCTGGACGAGTCCACTTCAGAACGATTGCAACTGGAGGAGAGGGCAGGTCAGTTGCGTATCAGTTGCGAGCAAGTAAACAAGTGTAGAGCAACTGAGTAATACCAGCTTGCTTCAAAATGTGAGTGTCTCCTGGTTCCAAGAGATAATTTAGAAATGACACCTCCTAGCAGTACATTAGGAAATAAAGTGCTACATTTGAAAACACGAGAAGTAATAACCAATGCCCATAGATTTATAAACAAAGAAAAATGATCTGGGTCTACTATAAAAATCTGGGAAAGGGCATCTGAGGCAACAGTTGTGTCTGAAAGCAGTTTAGGTGAGTTATTAAGCAAAGTGCTAGTGCAACAACGCCCTTCTCTATGCCCAGTAAAGAAAGATTAAGAATATGCACAAAGTCTAATTGGGATAAAACTATAAATAGAAGTACTTATAGACAGTGGAGCTTCATCAATCAAAAAGCACTTTTTAAACCAATTCTCGAACTGTAAAAACACTTAAGCTCCACTTAAGTTTGAGTGTTTTTACAGTTCGAGAATTGGTTTAAAAAGTGTTTTTTGATCTAATTGGGATATTTTAGTTCAGAAGTAGTTAGGCGAATTGCGCATAATTTTTAAAATACATAAAAACAAAGACCAACACTGAAGAAAGTGCTTATGGAGCTTCAAAATTCTACTGACTACCAAGACAGTGTCTGAAACTTAGGAAGAGTTATTTGAAGCTGGAATTTATATAGAAAAAAAAACTAAGCGTGACAGACAAATTTTAATCGAACACCGTACCATACGGTCAGAAAGGCTTAAGTATTTAGGAAATAGTAAGAGACAGGGGCGGCCGGTGAGGCATTGTATTGGCGGTGTCAAAATAAATAAATACTAAATAAATAAGGGTTGTTAGAATATAAATATGTGTACCAATTTCGAACGATTTAGGTAATCTTATCAGTAATCCATCCTATGTTTTCTGTGCCAAACAGAACGTACAGGGAAACGGAAATAGATATTTATTACATCCACACTCTTATTACGCACAGGCTTAACGAACACAGTAAAAGTTTGATAATAGAATTCATGGGGAATGTGATACGAAGCGTTCGTGTACGATTTCGCGACACACAGGTATCTTAAGTCCCGTGCTTCACTGCACTCTAGCGGATAAAGTGTAAGTTATGCGCCAGAGAAATCTCGGCACTACCTTCTCCCATAAGAAGCCGTGTATAAGCAGACATCCTAGCCCTTAACACAGGCGCTTATGAGCGTAGACGGTGCCGTTCTGGAATCGGTACCAAGCCAAGGAAAACAAGAAGGACAGAGCGCTTGTGTTTAACGCGTCTATTCACACGAGGCACCAGATACTCAGAAACAATCTTTTTTGTGCAATTCCTATACACTGCTCTTTCCTTCGTTTTCATACAGATGGTGCCATGGCAAAGCGGCAGTACCTCAGAAGCCGCCCCTTGTAAGAGATCGCAGTGAAGTTTATGTAGTATATATAGATGAAATTTATATCAATGCAGCCATATGGCTGGAGTAAAACTCGTTACAGGGACTCTGCAGCGATGTCGAAAGGCCGACATTTGGTTATCATGCGTGCTGGAGGAGAACAAGGTTTTGCTCTAAATACCTATGTACTATGTAAGATCCAACAAAAGCGTGGAGATTTCTACGATAGTAAGAATTACAACTTAATTTATAAGAGGTACAATACTGGCTTCGAGAGTGAGATTTGTTTTCAGACAGCTTGTGCACTTCACTCCCCTCTCGTAATCTTACGCGTGTGATACATTGTGGCGATAGGTGCACTATCCCTACCGCGCAGTATATCTGTCAAGATCAAATAATACATCTGTAGTTTACCTCAGAGCATATCATCCTGCCATGCACCGCCGAGACACCCGCCAATACTTCTACCCTGAAAGACCACCAGATGAGAGATAATATGAAGTGATAATGGAGGTGAAATGGAGGGACAGGAAATTTGAGTGATGTAATTAACCTACCCAGCATTCGCCTAGCGACCCGGGAAAACCCTCGAAAAAACCATGGGTTGATAGGTCCTCCCGAATGAGGGCCAGAGACGAAACCGCCTGAGCTATCCCGCTCTATGTCAAAATTTGGCAGTCGCCCGGCATCTTACCGGAGACCTATTTAATGCTCACATGTTACCGTGGAGCCATCATAATCTTAGTTCCCTATTCAGTGAAGAAACATGTATTGAGCACTTCATAAGAATATAATATCAGCTAGAATTTTCATCTCCATGCATTTATTGCTTTTCTTTTGTTTTCTTTTTAATATTCTCTTTTTATATTGTTCACCTGCACTCTTGATTACTGGCGAAGCCTTTTGTTTGCATGAATTTATATTACTGCTGCTATCTATATTTCAACATATTCTCAAGCCACAACTCTGTTATCAAAGACTGCCAAATGGAGAAAGAAACCGTTGGAATGCAATCCCTTTCCTCGCCATTGTTCTGCTATGTAAAGAGGAACTGCCTGGCGGCGGAAAGTATCGGTCTCTTTTGAGGCTTCTTGGTTATAGCGGCTACTGCTTTCAGATACATTTGGCTCAGTACTCAATCTTCGCCATCTTTGTCTCTCTCTCTTTGGCAACAGAGAACTCGTCCACCTTCTTCCCTCCTTCTGTCTACTTTAGTGTTTATTTACAGTCTTACCAATACTGTTTACGGGAAACTCCATGGATCGTTTCGAGCATCACTTTGCAGTTGACCCGAAAACTGCTCGTTTCCGTCCGTTGCTATGGCTAAGCCGTAAAGTAATCTCGGAAGTGTTTTCCAATCAATTATATTCCTGAATTCTTAAAATTTATTTAAAGATCTCTTATATTTTTTTTATTCTGTCACGCGGATTTATATTTTCCCCTTATTTTTGAGCGTATATTCTCACGCAGTTTTACATTTCGCCATGAGGTGTCACTCCCAGCATCCCTACCTAACTCATTTATTTAGAGTTAGAGATAGCGTCACCGTTGCTGATTGAGTTATGCTTGCTGGTGCTCGACTAGAATCACTTCAGTTAAATTTCGCAAGTGGTGCAATTTCTTGTTAAGTTCTTCACACTTTCGATATTTGTATGCGTGTGTAATTGGCTTGGCCTTCAAATTTGGGTCGTAAAATTTTGTTCGTACTCGACTATTGCATGCTAGTTCTCTTTAAGGGCAAGAATTGTTCGGCGAAATCTTTAAATCAATTATTACCTGTTTTTATCACTTGATGCACTATTGGTACTACTTTGGTTTAAATTATTTGTACTCCCACATCTTACAATTTGAATTACAAATTGTTCAATTCTGATTTAGATACAAATTTGTCAGCTGCTTGATATTACGGACTGATGGTAGTATTGACTACCTAGCCGTTTACCTCTATCTTAGCCGTTAATGCGACCTTTACCTAATATTATATCGTGTCCTTCATTTCTCTATCTCTTAAATTTCTTGCCACCCTCATCCATTTCTCTTTGATTTTCTCAGCAAGCTTCCCCACCCCACTTATTACTTTCTCCCCTTCCTACGTAAGCCCCTTTATTATCACAGTTCTTATTCCATATTAATTTCCTCCAGTCGTCATTGTAATAAGATACAAACGTGGTTTATAATCACTTACGGAAACTTACTGGCCTAATAGAAAATGTAAGGTTACAAGTAAATTAAAATATTTGTTTAGCTTATAACACGTATATTATCAACAAAATAGATCTGTAAACACAATTAACATATTCTTTCCCCTTAATCGTTCATATCACAGTAAATGTTTATACCACCTTTATAAATTCTATATACTTTTTGCCAGTTTAGAATTCACATTTCCTTACTGTCATGTTGACTCGCACAAGAAAATCATGTTTTGCTTTTTCTTTATAACCAGCGTGTTATATGTTAAATTTAGAGAGCCGTTCTTTTTTCAAACTCCTGTAGGCTATAAATAAAGGACAAGGTCACTGAAAATAATTACTTTATTACCAAAAGTTTTGTACATATATGGGTACTTTTCAACAAAATCACCGAAAAAATTATCGTATCTGTGGACAACCTTCGCAATACCGTCTACAAAAAATGTTGCCGCCAATGTTTTCAATTACATATTGACATTGTTTTGAAGATGTATCTATTGTTGGACTGTCAATTTGTTTCCAATATGTCCGGTGTCTATTGGATCCAAGTTTAATTTCCAGTAACAATTGATTTCAAAAAGTTCTTTCCTTCATCGTGATAATGGCAGAGGAAGTTTAAAGCTGACCGTCAAGATGAAGGAAGAATCAATTGTTACTGGAGATTAAACTTGGATCCAATATGACACAGCGGCAACAAATTTTGCAGGGGGTATTGCGAATCTTGTCCACAGACACGATAAATGTCGCAATGTTTTAGGTGATTATGCTGAAAAGTAAACATAAGTATACAAAAGTTTTGGTAATAAAATAATTGTTTTCTATGAACTTGTCTTTTATTTGTAACCTACGGAGTTGTAAAAAAGCGACCGTGTAGATGTACATACAGCCAAACAATGAGTGGAAGAAATTTGATAAAAGCTGAAGCTTGAATCTGCAACCTCACCTCCACTTGATGCTTGCCCAACAAAGTGTATCATTTGAAGACTTTCGAAGAACTTCCTTCCTACTAAGCCACAGTTCATCATACAGAAAGCCGAACAAGCGAGTAAACGTAGTAAACAGGTTACGCAGGCTGCTACTAAAATTAAATAAGCCATCTATCGTCAGCTGTAGTGACTAGCATAGGTGAAGGATCAACATAGTTGGTTCAAAATATGCTGCTGAATTCTTTGTAATTTTTTGGTAATTCTTATCTGTTTTAAGTATATGTTGGACGAAACTGTAATCATTTCTGAAAAAAAAACTAAAAACCAAATATCTGAAATATTCAGCAAAATGCATCAAGCCTATAATCTGTAAATCCCGATATTTGCATTCACTTACTCAGTATTTTAAATTAAATTTATTAATTCTTATTGGGCATAATCTGCGGCTAACTTCATCGCAATACTAAAAATGTAACTGCCCTGAAAACTTGTAATTTTTGCAGATGGGAGGAATTAATGCAAATGTGCAAGTAGAGACTGAAAGTTCATAGAAACGGAATGCAATGGAAGTAATAATAGCGATAGAGCTAAGACTGGAAAGGTGGATATCCTGAAACCCTTAAATAGCTGATAAAAATTGTAAAAATTGTCTTACAATTATCAGGTAACGACGTAAATATATATATATATATATATATATATATATATATATATATATATATATATATATGGTTTGGATTAGAATGTGCAACTCCAGAGGCAAAATAGTTAGCAAAAGTATGCAACACTAATTTATATGATCAGAAATTAAAATATAGTCAATCAAATACAACTATTAATCTGTAAACACCTGTAACTACTTATTATTTGTCCGTAATGACACACGTAAGTAAAAGGGTCATTCTAATGTTCTTCTGTTCCAAGAAAAAGCGAGTGTTGCTGTCATAATTTTCTGTAATCACTGTTACACAAAATGTTAAAGAAGCGTAAGCTTTCGTTTGCTTATGTTCTAGATAGGCATTAAAATTACAGAAATTGTTTGTTTTCTTATTTTGTTATACGGGGGCTGTTCAATAAAGAATTATAACATTTTTTTTTTGAGAACGTTTCTTAAATCATCCTCATAATTTTGATGGTCCTTCTCAAAATAGTCACCCCTGAATGCGATACACTTGTCCCAGGGTTACTGCCACTCTTCAAAGACATGCTAACAACTATTTTTTGAGAGATCCTTCAAAATCGCCTCCGCAGCCTTCACCACTGCTTCTGATGATGGATAATGCCTCCCACGAAGGCGTTTCTTCAAGTTAGGGAATAGAAAAAAGTCACATGGGGCTAAATCCGGACTATAGAGAGGGTGAGGGATGCACTTCACGTTGATTTTTGCAAGATATTCAGCAACAACATTGGCAATATGTGGCCGCGCATTATTGTGATCCAGCATCCAGCCTGCTTCACGGAAATGTGGTCTTTTGCGCCTAACATGGACTTGAAATGTTTTCAGGACATCCCTGTAGTATTGTCCAGTTACTGATGTGTGTGCAGGTACAACATGCTGATAAACCATTCCATGAATACCAATTAACGAGATGACCATAACTTTCCCAGCAGAAGCAACCCATTTTGCTTTTTTTGGGGGTTGGTGATGAAGGAGATTTCCACACTGAGGTTTGCTGTTTGCTCTCAGGATCAAAATGATGTAGCCAACTTTCTTCAGCGGTGATTACGTTTGAAAGGAGCTCCGGATCTTCCTCTAACATAATGCGAATGTTCTTTTGTTCGGGAATCAACAGTCTTGGAACCAATCGCGCACAACACGTCTCATGTGTCATATTTTGTCACCAACGTGTGGGTGTCACCCAATGAAATGTTCAATGACGTTGTATTGTTCTGTCTGCCTCTACTTATGGAAAAATATAATTGTTGAGCTCGAAGATATATTGCTGTGGCGAAGGAATTATCAAAGAAAGGTTAGGAAGTGGAAATCATTCAAGGAATTCCTCTGTTGTCAAATTCCAGTTAGGTAACTAATTTTTTTTCGGCTGCATTCCAGTAGAACTTTCAGGCCATTGCGAAACTGGCTACACGCAGTTATTTAGCATTGTTATTCCGCAGAAGGGTCCATGCTTTAATTTTTAGTTTATAAATGAGGTGAGGTTATGTGATGAAATGGGTAACTTTTGTAAGTATTCAGTCACTTTATAACGTACAAAAAACAAAAATAATATCACACAGTAGACACACCTATGCATTTAATCTTAACGTGAAAGTGCCACCACATAAGTTACTCAAGCATCTAAAACGCCAAAGTAAAACTTTCCAAGCTCATTGAGAATGCATATGCTCGAAACGTGCTTGATAAAATGGCGTGAATGTTCCCTCAAATCACATTCGTCTGCGGATTAATACATTTTCCCGCTTTATTTACATTATCATATAATCTAAGAATGGCCCTAAAATGCAATAAAATTGACAATAAGGCCATTTCTGCAAATATGTAACTTAATTACATGAATATGATACAGGAATGAAGGTATGTAAGAGATTTCTGTACAAGAATAGAGAAATTCACGTGTGTTCAACACATCATTTTCATCTATACATGTTCAAGAGCATATTTTTATACCTATGTCCCTGTATGAAGGGATACTGAGGAACCCTTTGACCACACAAAGCAGCGAAAGCATAACGACGATGTAAAAGCCACATTCCAACAAGCGAACAGCTGATTAACGGCTGTTAGAATCCCTTTAACGAGGGAAACCATTTGGAATGGGAATGTGAGTCTTTTTTGCATTAACAAGAGTTTGGCAGGGCCGCTATTGAAGTCCGCTGGAACGCTTCCCGGTCACGCTCGTTTTGTTTCATTACCTGCGTAATGCCAGTTGCGACCTACCATCCATTCTGGGCTACTGTGCTCCTAATTCCAGCATGTTTGGTCCATATTTGCTTCTACAACAACTTCACAAATTAATTTGGTATATGTAAAAGGCTAGCGATTGAGTTACAAACCAAATTACGTTCAATTATTTTTTAGACTCTTATAGCCTAGCTTGTTTGTTGGAAAATTACAGAACTCTCCGGAATACGCAGTGGACATTTTTCTGTAGGTGCATTGCGTACAAATATAGTTTACCTCTAAAGAATTTCCTAAATGATCACAAACATATAGTGGAAATCGTAATGCTTACATACTATTTAGTAAAGAAATAACAATATTAAACTGTTAATTAGTAGTTAATTAAATAATATCTTTATGATATTTAGAAAAAAACTGTGATAAACAGTAAACAAAAACAATCTTTGGCAGTTGTTTATATACATGCTGATTCAAAATATGGTGCACAAGATTTATGGAGTTTGAGGTATAGAAATACAACTTTGGCTTAGGAACAGGGCCGTCTTCATTTGGTCTAGACTATCTTCCGTCTAACTTGGTCCGGACCAAAGGCGGTCTAACTTTTTGGTATTCATAGACGATAAAAAGCCTCCGACCAAGTAAAGCCGTGGATCAGCACGGAGCACATGTTACACGACGTAGGAAAGTTCTTCTGCGCATGCGAGAGTCCCATAGAGTGCTAAACAAACCACAGTGTACCTACAAGTTTATAAATCTCTTTGGTAGCTTCACAGCTGTTTCTAAAACGTTCTTACGATTGCTACTGCTGTTTGAGGTTCGGTAACAAATCTTGGTGTGCTGTGAATATGGATAATATGAAGAAGCGTGGTACCAATTGGTCAGAGGAAGGCCAGTGTTTTCTCTAGTCCAGAAAAATGAACGTTATAGAAAATAAATCCGTGTCGACGAATATAAATATGAGAAAGGAGATATAGAGGGAAATTTATAACGAGTTTGCTGATAATACGGCTTACTGATGCAGGTCAGCAGTGTTGTCTTGATATCCTCCTCTTGCATAATACCGAAGTGCTGTTAGGATTTGAGTGTCAGTTGATATACTCAGGCCTCGGTTATCGTCCATGACGTACACGTTTGGACGAATCATTTCTATCAGCTTTCTGGCGTTCGCTTTACTAAACCTGTATCTGCTTTTGAAGTTTAGCTCGTCATAGTTCGCAATAATTTTTATTCTTGGTAGATAAACATTCCTCCGTCGTCTTCACAAATTCATCACTTCACTGTCGTCCATGTTGCAAAGACAGTCCGCCTTTAATCTACCCCTCGGAGGCGGACCAAAATTGGAGCCGGACAAACGTGTCTGGTCCTCGGACTATCGCTAATCCCGGTTTATGAATAAGAAAATCGATGGTCTACCGTTATTCCACCGGAAATAGTAAGTTGGTCCGGGTCAAGTCTGATTATGAATACGGCCCTTATAGCCTAGAAGGTGATTATGGCTCGATGCAAGTCTAGGATTGTCAGGGCAGTAAAGTAATGTTTGCAAACATTAATTTAAGCACAGTTGATACTAATGAACAGGTTAGTATTATAAATGTTGAAAATAGTGCCCCCTACAATCAATTTAGGCACGTCAACGTAGAAAATCCTAAATTGAATATCTTTTCACGTATTCCTTTTCAACCACCCTGTATTTATATTACATTCCCATCCAGATGCAGCAGGAATAAGAAAAAGCATTCCAGTTCTTTTGTACCTAAAGGGACAAATGCAAAAAAAAGGTAACTAAATGAGCTGTTATTAAATTATATTTGATTTGAAACAGAATTTTAAATTTTGGTTTTCATCAATAAGAAACAAAACAAGAAGAAATTTTCCTTGCTAGGATTACTGAAAATTTAGAAACGTTGGTTTTGAGGGGCATGGCACTATCTTAAACCGTAAAAGAGAACTCGTGCAGCGTTATCATAAGTTTGAGTCAATTAGTTATAGATTCAATGTTTTGTATTACATATCACGTAACTGTGACCTACATAAATCTTTATTGGCCCGATCTTAGTTTGCTATGCTCGTCAACTACGCTACGAGTTCATTCATCTTACATTTCACAGTAATTTTGCAAACAAAAGCCAAAATAGTGTATACATTTTAACTTTTGGTACCCTTGATGAGTTATTCAATAAGTATCTTGCCCAGTTTTAACGAACAATTTGTGTGTATTCATTATTTCTTAATAGAACTGTTCATAGAACGAGTTTTCATACTAAATTTGGTTCATTCCTGGGTTTACACACAAATGTGCTCCTGCGTAATGACGAGTTATGTCACTGGAAACAGTTCTACTTTTTGAATATTTCCTTTTCGAGCGCATGGTGTGACCTAACGCAAGGGAAAAACTTCATTGATAACGTTGTACACTGTCGTATTGCTCGATGATGCGGCATTATAATGTAAGGCAGTTGGAAATTAATACCAGAATAAAATAATGTGGGCACTTTAGGATTATTGTGAGAAAGGGTTGTAATGATGACGATGATGCTACCGATGATGGTTAAATATAAGAAATGGTGTTTAAGTGCTCTTACACTTACACCTAAGGAAACAACCTTTGTATTTATGTTTATAATAAGAATATATGGGACCTGTATAAAACATTTAGATGTAATCAAATATTCCTTGTAATATTCTCTCGCTCTATAGAATGTCATTCTTCCATGTTCAGACCTGCCAAGGAGTGTTCAATCTTTCAAGCTGAATTATTAGCAATTTTTGGAGCAGTGTAATGGTGCAACAACTTACAATGTACCGCTCGCCTTTACAGTGACTCACAAGCAGCAATTGCAGCTTTGAAAGATACGAAGAACAGCAGTCCCATTGCAGCTGAAATAAGAAGTCAATTATCAAGTGGTTCTCATGTGTGTATTAAATGGGTCAGAGGACACGTAGGGATTGCCGGAAATGAACGTGCAGATGAACTAGCAAAGAGAGCTGCGACTTCAGATCTTCCAGAGACATACACTCTATGCCCTATTTCTTATTTGAGGCAAACATTAAAGGAGATTATCATCAACGACTAGAATGAATACTGGTTAAAAAGTGATTGTGGTGCTTTGACTAAGGATTTGTATTTCTCAACAGTTTCTGACAGACATAAATGTAAATTCGTTAATCCTAACTATGTTCTCACTCAATTCTTAACTGGACATGGCAAATTTTCAGCTTACTTATTTCGATTCAAAAGTCAAATCCACATCTGATTGTATTTGTGGAAATCATCTTCAAGATGTCCCTCACATTTTATTTGATTGCCCGTTTTTCTGATTTGAAAGATACGAACTTCAATTATTGCTTCAATCCTTAGGTTATACTTTCTCAAAACCACTTACACATTTTCCGATGAATTACAAAACTTATGAATATTTCATGGCTTTCTTAAACAAAATATTTCTTAAGCTAAATGATTCATCTTGATGTTTACTGCTTGTCAGCTTGATATTGAATTTTCTCACATTTTTGTAACTTGTATTATATTCATAAATTTTTAAATTGTATTCCTCATATACCTTTAGGTAAAATAGGAATCAAAAAATTGGATAATAAATGATGATGAAGGTGATGACGATGACGACGACGATGATGATGATGACGATGACGACGACGACGACGACGATGATGATGATGATGATGATGATGATGATGATGATGATGATGATGATGATGATGATGATGATGATGATGATGATGATGATGATGATGATGATGATGATGATGATGATGATGATGATGATGATGATGATGATGATGATGATGATGATGATGATGATGATGATGATGATGATGATGATGATGATGATGATGATGATGATGATGATGATGATGATGATGATGATGATGATGATGATGATGATGATGATGATGATGATGATGATGATGATGATGATGAAGTACGAAGTATAATTTTTATTACGAGTCGTAAACTAGGGGAACAGTTGTGTTCCGACCAAAAAATGATATCTAGATTTACCTGGAAATTCATTTTTTGCGACTCCCCTTTAAAAACAAGTGTCTTTAATAAGTTTCCGTGAACTTAATTTCGAAATGTTGGCTAAATACCAAACATGGTATTTGGCTTCAGAATCTTTCTTTTAAAGCTATACCACGAAAATTTCATGGCCTCTCACCTCAGATCAACCTTCGCATCAAACATTTCTCAAAATTTTGATTTTCTAAAGAAAGGCTCTTACAAGCTTGATTAAAAATGTCTCACGTTTAGGATATTTTAATTAAAAATGAATTAGAAATTTCCAGGAATATCTTTAGAAGTCGCCTGCATTCTGGTTTACTTTTTTAAAACTCGTAAACTATAAGAGATAGTCAAAATATTGTTGCACAAAAAAATATGTGTTAACTGAGCTCACAAATTGTCTTATATATTTTATGTAGAGTTGTTATTTTCCCAAATATTATCTATAATGGTTTGAACTTTTAAATAATTATAGTTTTCATTAATAGGAATACCTCTTGACCATGTGAAGAATGCGGAAGGATGTCTCCTAGCGACCAGGTCTTAATATATTTGACTTTCACTTAGAGCTTGCTTTATTATAATGTTACACTTATATTTTCAAAAACATTAACACTAAGATTAGCTCTGTAAGTGTTAATTTCGTTAACATGAAGTATACAGACAAATAAGCGTTAGTAAGGATAGCCTGTACAGGAGGAGAGAAAATCATCTGAGAATATATCCAATTTTTTCAGTTTAGATTTAAATTATATTATGGAAAGCAGCAAATTTTTGTTTAATTTAGTTTTAAATAAAAGTTGTTGGTAATGTAATTTATATTATGAATTTGTGGACTCGTAAAATTAAGACAAGTTTGCAGAAATTTAAAATGCTCTTTATGTCCGTAGTCAGACACTGCTGTACAGCCCTGAGCAGAAGAATGACGTAACATATATCAACACAGCTTTTCGTGGCGTCTGCACATGTAAATTAACAAAAGAATTCACTTTCAAATCATTACGCGTTTATTAGTTCTTGACTCACAACTCGATACACTTTAAATGTTTAAATACACACTGACTGATGATCACTCTCTAACAGCTCCCTGCCGACACTGACTCACTCAGCTCGCCTCTCTCTTATTTATACACAAGCAACTGTTTACCGCAGGTTGGGGAAGTTTTTCGACAGCTCACAATGATTTACGGACTAGTAAGATCTTTCGTGAAATAGCGAGAACACCATGGAACTATTTCTGTCTCTTTCTTTCTCTTTTGCTCTCTCTCTCTCTGGGCGTAACTTGGGCGTTATCTGTCTCTTTCACTCCCCGCTTCTATCTCTCTCTCTCTCTCTCTCTCTCTCTCTCTCTCTCTCTCTCTCTCTCTCTCTCTCTCTCTCTCTCTCTCTCTCTCTCTCTCTCTCTCTCTCTCTCTCTCGGCGCGCGTTTCAACGCCTCGCGACAATACTAATGGCAGTCGCGATTTTACATATTTAAAAAATAATCATTATTTAGTTAACTTTCTTGATAGCGTTACTTTCTTTAATCGGTAAGTCATATTGAACTATGAATCAAATGAATAAAATGATACTATGTGATTCCGTGGTAATGCGACATTTTTGCTTTCAGGATAAGGTAGCTTATCCGAATAAGTATCCCAAAGCGAGATTCCCACATTTTTTAATGTTAGGCACACATGCTATGCCTACACAAAAATATTGGCTATTTTTAGATTTAAAATATTCAATTGCTAATGCTAATATAACTAAATGCTTATAAACACGACTCTCTAGCTACCTTATTCATACAGAAGGTTTAATTGAAAGTGTATATAAAAAGTTATTTTAGAATATATTTGTTCAAATGCTTCGGTTAGCTGTAATGATAGAAATAAACATGAAAATAGACTTTTATGTATCATAATGATTTAAAAGAAAGAACGATCGTAACAAAGAAGTTGTAGCATATCTATACCATTGTTATTAATTTGCCTTCACACTCTGAGCCAATCCGAATTACAACAAAATAAATTCGAAAGAGTTAATTCACTTCCCACGAGAGTGAATATCAATTAGAATTTCAACCATTGGTTAGTGAGTTTCATTATATATCATATCATAGGGAAAATTTATGTTTAAAGTAAATTTGTTTACATGTTATCCCGCTTTGGATATTCACCTAATTGCTCTGTAGCGCTTCTAGCTGGCAAGTCAGAGAAGCTGCCTAACAGCACGGCGGATGAAAGTAACTTTTCGTATCTCTTTTTCTAGTGTTGTTCGTATTGTGAGTCCTGCACCGTGGCGTAGCGGGCTAAGGCAGCATGCCTTTGTCCCTGGCCACGGAAAGCGGACCGGATTCGATCCCACCCATGTGGTGGGGATTTTAGGTCCCGGGTATAGGACCGGTGCCCACTCAGCATCATGAGGAAAGTGAGGAGCTTACGCTAGGTAAGCGGCCCTGGTTCCGAAAACCAACATTCCGGCTGGGGGATGCCAAGATGCTGACCACATCTCCTCCCCGTGTCGGTTAGATGATCGTCCACCTCTGCCGTGCGTAAGTGGACGTGAGGCCGGCAGTCGGGTTGGTAGTCCTTGGCCCTCTTAGGGCTGCCGCGCCATGGGTTAAAAAATTCGTATTATAAATGTTTGGATGCTTAGCTACTATTAATGGTGTTAACAATTCTTTTAGGAATGTCCTAGTTTTAATTCGCCCCATGTTATCTTTGGTTTTCCAAGGTTTAACCTGGTTGACTGTGAAATCTGTTATAATTTTTCGTTTGCTTTTTTCCTTTCCATTATCGCCCGTTCGCTCCGTTTCAGGTGTACTTTTAAGTTCATTTCCTCGAGCGATCAACTGCTTTAGTTTTTATATTTAACATTATTAAATAAATAAACAACTTTGATTTTTTCGGGACCAAATTTTAAACACCTGTTTCAGCTATTTTGTCCTTAATTTTTCCTACTAGTTAGTACTGTTTAGTAGTTATCACACTACATAGTCCTAAGGTACTCTTCGTTTCGTTATAGCTTTATTGTCTCAGTGTCCATAAGTCTTGTTATTTAAATGCACTGTACGAAATGGACAATAGAAGCAAACAAACTGTAACGCAGTGGTGCACAGCGTCTCCTCTTATGAACTAATGACATCATCTTGTCGCTTCCCTCCACTTCCATCGTTTTGTGCTTTAAGTATTTCGCCCCGATTCACTCATTTATTTATTTTTATGTTTACTTTATTCAGTGTTCTCTTGCAAAAACAAAAATAAAGGTCATGATCAAATGTAAAATCTCGAGCAAGGCTTGTTTAGTCCTATTACCTAAACAATTTACATTCACCGTCGCAAACGTCTGAAGAATGGCCACCATAAAGAGGAATGCAGATGGAAGCACTTTTTCACCACATAGTCAACCATCCAATCACTGTTAAACAGATATGAGTCTTTTTAGTCTTTCGTGTAGCTGACCTCTCCTTAAGTATTGTTGTAATATTTTTTTCTCTTTTCCAATCGTGGGTCACGTCGACTTACTCTGCACCATGCAACTTACTCCTGGACTTCAGTCCATGCACACATACTAAATCCTCAAATTCAATTTCCTCTTCAGTAATCATTGGAGACGGTGGCGTGTCAGTTGTTGGTGAAACAGGGTCCGTTGCTTTTAGTTGGGCCTCCAAAGATTCTTCTTTCTCCAACTCGTTGAGCGCACATTCCTCCCCAATCTCCGTGCTAATCAGAGGTGACTTCACACTGGTTGGAGAGACTACAGTAGACACTGGCGCAGAGTGTTCCAAACTTACAGCAGGCACTTCCGGACTACACTTACCTTCTTCTGGCTGTATGATGGGTGGAAAATCTGTACCCATTCTTCTCCGCTCACCTTCCTCCTGCTCTATGGTGAGGATCGTTAATTGGCAGTCATTGGTAACGGTCCGTTCCTCTGATATCAACGGTATTTGTGGTTTTGGCAAATTCCCAGCCACCAGCTTGGCCCATGTAGCAGGCTGCGAAACAGTAGTCGGTATCCTAGGAACGAATCTGCGGGGACACTGATTACGTGAATGACCAGCAATGACAAATGACACAAGTGGCCTGGGTAGCTCATTAATGCAGAGTAACCATCAATATTAAAACACGAAGGAATATGCCTTTTGAGGAGCATAGTAACGTTAAGAACCCCATTAGAAGCCTTATAACGAAATAACTCATCCCAAACATCTTCCTTCATCTGCAACACAGCACCGTAGGGCTTCAAAGCTACCAAACTGGCGATATTCAAGGGTAAATTGTACACTATTACCACACGTCTTCCAAATCCAGCTACATCAATAATCACCTTAGTGCGCTGCCCATTTGACAGTAAAAAACCTGCTTCCTCATTTGACTGTATCGGTACCTTTGTGACCAGCTCAAACGTTGTACATTGAATCAAAATGTTATAGAAATTCCATTTACCTGTAAACCTTTGACGTCATTTTCAACCAATTTTAGTGTGTCGAAAATCCACTCATGAGGTTCATATGCAGTCGGTCGAATATTATCACGTTCAATACAACCAACAACTAAAGTCGTTCGTCAGTTTTTCTTAATTTTTGTGGGTTGTATGTATTATTAGGCATCAATATACAAAGAGACTACTATTATTTTCCATATCACAAAAACAAAAACAAGACGTATCACTAGTCATCACATGGTGACGTAAAAACGCTTAGCTGCTGCACACGTGTGTGACCTTCCCTCTCGCCGGATAGTGAGAAACTTGTTCTCGTAGGGGAAAGGTACATGTGGTACTTTTGACGTTACCCATTTTCGAGGGCAGTTCGGATTGGGTTGGACTCGGTGAACAGTAGTTTCCGATAGCCATGGGAAATGGAGTAGTCTGGGCGGTGATTCCAGACAGAGCTCTGAGACGCCTCAATGTCCTCCGGTACAAACCTGTAGAGCTAGCAGCTTGTGTGCTGGCATGTTGGCGGACATACTGATAATCGGTAGCCTTTCCGGATGGGTTGATGCCCATAAGGGGCGTACCAGCTTTCAAGCACTAATGGAGGGTAATAAGGCATTACCCTATTGGAAAGCCTGGCGGAGGGAGGCCCCTTTGGCGTAGTATTTCTGTGCTATGTAGAGAGAATTTCGACTCTAGATAGTGCTCAATCTATTCTGCGCTTCTAGGTTTCGTGTGACACAGTAGTACAAGAATACGAGTTCACGCACTCTAGAGACCTTTTGTTCCAGGGTCGGTCATTGTCCTCTCTAGGTAGGTCCTGCATTGGAAAGGATCCTTGAGTGTGAAATTTTGTTAGGGACTTTAGCTGATTTGTCTGCAACCTATTATAGCCTTCTGTGGATGTTTCCCTCCTTACTTTCCTTCTGGGAAATGTCAGTCAATAGCATTACGTTTTGTACGTAAAATATCTTCAATTGTATAACTTATTGATTATGTAAAAACACTTTTCGTTGCATCACATATTTTTCTCGCACTTTTGTGTTTGTTTTTCAATATACAAAATTTGAATATGAAGGGAAACCGATGCTAATGTATTCCAGCAAGCGTGGTGTACGGGAAACCATTACAGTTAGCTAAGAAACCGGTACATAATCAAACAATGAGCAGCTACATTTGTAAGAATATTTCAAACACATGTGTGTCCCTGCTGTGCAAGGTCAAACACAATTACACTTGTTCATGAAATTGGATAATAACAAAGCTCCATAGTTAATATAAAACTTAACTGTCTTATGAGTGGGAATAGGTATACGAAGATCGTTTTCTTAATGATAAATTCCCATGAAGTGATGGAATTTTTTGCTGGAACTTTGTGGGTCGTAAGCTTGGTTATTCAAAATATTTTACAGAATATTGGAAAGGACTACAATATACAGTTAATTGTTTACAACTATCTGAAGTGATCAGGATGATAGCTGCGATTGAAAATGAAAAAGGGTTTCGTACTGTTTAGTAATCATTATCATTTAAAGAGCTGAACTGCCGTACAAGTCCAAAATTAATTGCATGAAGTTCACGTGGACTCTGCACCAACATGGAAGATAATTTACTTTTGGATCAATTAATTTAAAGTGGTCGTAGAAGCATCGAAGATGAATCTCACTCTAGTCGCTAAGTTGAGTTCACCATACAGGATAACTCTGAAAAATTCCACGATCTGGTTATGCAAGATTGGTGAATCAAAACTCGTAGATTTCAGAGGCTATAGTTATCTCAGCCGACCGAGTGCACTATCCTAACTGGAAATGAAAGAGCTGTGTACAAAGACGTATGCCTCAATTACTCACAGTCATCAAAGCACATCCTGAAGAACACATCTACAGAGTGTCTGGCGATGTTTACTTGCAATTCGAAAGACTTTTTGCGCCGATTTGAGACCGTGAATGAAACTTCGATCCATCATTACACACCAGTGTTATGTGCAGAAGATCTACTCCCATTAGTCTTCGACCCGTAGGACCAAGGATCTGGGCCTCCTTCTATCCGGGAGCGATGGATACTCCGGGGCTCTTTCCATAGGGCAATACCTGATTTCTCAACCCCCCCCCCCGTTAAGCACAACGTTAAAACAGGATGGAAGTGGATACACCACTTACGCGCGTCAACCCCGCAGGGAAGACCACCGATAAGCCTCGGTGGGGCCGCCTGGTGATCTAGCACACCTTCTACTAGCTCTGCAGGCTAGTACCCGGGATTTATAAGGCAACCCTCTACCCGCTCCGGGCGGCCATAGCCTGGCAGGAGGTACCCAATTCCCCATGGGTGTCGGGAACACACTTGCCCCTCGAGTCCAACCCAATCCGAACAACTCCCATTCAGGGAGGGGCTCGAAAGTTCGGCCCGAGGTTCCTCTAGTAACGTCAGAGGTACCACGAGTGCTAAGGTTCCGCAGCGCCTGCACCTCGGCAGCTGAACGGGACGGATACCCTCCCCTACGGGAACACGCCAGAGTCAAAACGTGAGACAAAATAATGGACAAAGGCTGGTTAAAGGCACGGAAGAAAGCAAGGACCATTTGATCAGCTGATAAGTTGATGGCCACTGTTTTCTTTTGGGGGGGGGGGGATCCAGTACCATAACAGGAGCCTACTCTGCTTCATTGTTGAATCGTTTGAAACATGAGTTGACTGAAAACAGACTGAGATTGTAACGCAAAAAGGTGATCTTTCACCAGGATAATACACGATCGTACACATCAGCTATCGTAATGGCGAAAGTGCATGAGTTGGGCTTTGAATTGGTTCCTCAACAACCTTATTCACCAGACTTATCCCCAAGTGACCTTTCCTATTCCTAAACTTGGAAATTTGACTTTATGATAAGAAATTTTCATCAAATGAAGAAGTAATGTTCACCGCCAAAGAATATTGTACAGACCTAGACGGAACCTATTTTTACGACTTGATGCACAAGCTGGAACATCGCTAAAACAAGTGTATAGCCATCAATGGGGACTAAATCGAGAAATAAGGTAAAATGTTCACGAAAATAAAATATTATTCGTTTTTTACCCGACTTATAAAACGACCGTCGTAAATGATGATGGTAGAGCAAACATTTGCTTTTTACAAAGTTTTTACTTTCTCTGTGACCCACTTATATCAGATTTAAAAAGCGTTGGGCTGCTCCCAACTTTCGATATTGATATATGACCGGAAACAACAGGCATGAGCGCTCTGACTGCAAAAAAGCGCTGTTTCAGGAACTTTCCATGTGTGCTTTACCTCTTGTATGCTTGGAACAATCGGAAGGAAACGCCCATATTTAGAAAATTAGGTATTTTAGTTTACCATCCCCCAAGGAAGTAATATACAAACACTACGCTTTATATTTAAAGATTCTTCAGGTTTTATTTTTAACTAAGTGACTCTAACAAAGTTTTTTAAACTGACTTATTCTAAAATACAGAGTGATTAATATTGAAGTGTCGCATTTGTTTCTTTAATTATTCCATTGGAAATTATTCAATGACCCAATTTTAGCATCAAATTAAGCGGAATGTTCTGCAGATTCTATTCCTTGTCACTAGATGTGCAGATGTTCCTGTATTATTCCGAATTGCTGTTGCTGGCAGCTGTTTTGCACATTTTGTTGTTTTCATATTTAATTTTGTCACAATGCACCACATCAATCTAAGTTCGGTACTATATCAGCTTTACTGCCGACGATCACGGCCGTTTGAGAGTGCGAATATCGGAATGTGCCCGGGTTCTACATCCAGAGTTAAAGAAACGATTAAAGTACATGTTTTAGAAAATATAGTACGTTCTGTTATTGTTGTTGTTATTGCCTTGGCCCGACCACCTGAGAAAGCAAAGAATCCATGCAGGTGACGCCGTTTACAGTAGCCGGAGGAAAGAGCAGAACAGCGGACCAACAACCGCGGAGACCAAGGAAGGAGTCCCGACTTCTAGTCCAAGTATGCGCAGCGTGAGGCGGTAAGAAAGTGCTGCCGCAGCGTGCACACTATTTCTCAAATTAACAAAATAAGAAAATCTTTTTACCACTTTAAAATCATAGAGATATTTTAACTGAGAAAGGAACAGATATATTTAAAACACTTAGAACAATAATTACTTATACAAGTCTGGTGTAAAGCACATATTAGCACCGAACATTTTTATCATCACTAGAAGTTTCTGAATGGATACGTTTACTGAAGATGTTCTTCATGTGATTTAAACACAAACTGTTTACTCTTGCAACAGAAGAACTTGGTTGAAGAGGAAGATGCTCTATCTTCTTGATATCTTGCAGTTGCAAAGTCACTTTCTACGCAATGCTTTTCTTTACTGTCAACCAAATCTTCAAACTCCGGGGCACGCCGTGGCTCAGTGGTTAGACCGCTTGGCTCTCACCAAGGCGGCCCGGATTCGACCCCAGGCGACCGCAAAGTGAGATTTGTCGTGGACAACACGGCGCTGGGCGGGTTTTCTCCGGGACCTCCGGTTTCCCCCGCCATCCCATTCCACCGGTGCTCCATCTTCATCTCATATATCATCAGTGTCATCGCCTGCGGTGCCGTATGTAGTAAAAGCGGGCTTTAAACACTACACATTTTATTTCAAACTCCGGCATTTGACAATCATCATCTTAATTCAAAACGTCCCCCAACAGCCTTCTAAAATGCTGTTCCTTATATGTCATCTTGATATATGCAGCTCAACACAGAATTTCGCACTACTAGGTAGGTGGGGTATTACGAGCACCCCAGCGATTAAAACTTTCAAGATACGTTGTTACGTAGTTTGAAAACACAAACAACTGTTTCACAAAAATGTCTACCCATTTGAACGAAGTTAATAAGCCACTCAACAGTGTGACCAACATGCTATTCAACTTTTATAACCGCGGTATTCTGAATACCCCACATCCCCAATTAAAGGTTAAACTGATTCAAAGTAATATAACTATTTAAAATTTTATAAAAATAATTGTATAAGAAAACATACGTATTCCTAAAACCCCAACACAGATAAACAAAGATGGCGCATGAACAGTACATACACTAACATATAAATTTAAAATTTTACATGAAATATTAACATGAAACCACAGTCTCAAATTGAAACTGAGGAAGCAAAAGATTCCCCATTAAACAACGTAAAAATAAGGCGGCGCTAACTGCTAAACCTACAGTAAGCGCACTCAGAACAGCAAAGTACACCCATTATGGCATAAAAAGGTCTTTACTAAAACCAAAACAAACGCCCAAATCAGTTAAATGATCATATTTTAAAAAAACCTTTAAACGTACAGAACATATTAGGATAAAGCAAACATTTTAAGTTCCCACATTTATTTTATACATTTTATAAGTATAGCAAACACAGCTAGCAACCACCGCATCAAAGCTACAAAATTAAATGAGAAAATACAAGTTTAAACGACTTCTGGACTTGAGATTTATTTTTAGCCCAATAAAGATGGTAAAAGGTTAACAAAAGCACACTCATTGAAGACCCAGAAGAACAAAATATACATGAAAAATAAAAGGCTTAGCGGAAACACCCAGGATATGACAAACGCCTCTCTCCGCACGAATCAGTTCACCCTGGAAGGACTGGGAAAACCTAGCGCTCTGAAACTGAAGCGGTGGGAGCCCAAACAAACTCTCTGGAAACAATTGCCCTAAGAGGCAAGCGTAGGAACCGCAAGTACCAGAAGAATTGGCACTACACATATTCAAAGACATACGCATGGAATATATTTTTGTAAAAATGCTTCCTTCCTCCCTCTCTCCCTTATTTATTTATCTATTTATTCAGGAGCTATAAATCATATATGGAATAGAATGGAATGCTTTCCCCCTTAATATGTGTGTGTGTGTGTGTGTGTGTGTGTGTGTGTGTGTGTGTGTGTGTGTGTGTGTGTGTGTGTGTGTGTGTGTGTGTGTGTGTGAGTGAGAGACAATGAGATATAGTTAGTGTGTACATATTGTACTATTTAATGTTAAAACATTGCACATCTGTAAGGTCTATGTAAGTACATCCATATTATATACCATATTAGTCATGTAAAAGTAAGTAGCTGAAAGGCGTAATATTTCAATAAATATGGTTAACATATTTGTGAAAAAGTAATGAATAAAAATAATTTGCCCCATGTGAAGTTGGGGAAATTTTCTTGACTGCTTGAGAGATGTTTTTAGACTTTTAGTATCTTAGGGAATTATTGCTTTTATTATACAGGGTGTGTATAAATGAATATCGGGGTTTTAACTCTGTATTATATTTATTACATTCAACTTACAGTTATAAATGATATGTAAAATGAAAAGGCAACTCAAACAGTTTAACCAAGAACCTTATAAATGTTCAATGTGACTACCCTTTGTCACACGGCACACATCAAGTCTATAGCCGAGTTCTTCCCAAACGTTGATAAGTGTGTAATCAGTAATTGTAGCAACAGCTGCTTCAATCCGGTTTATTAATTCAGGGAGATCAGCTGGTAGCGGAGGCACGTACACACGATCCTTGATGAAGCCCCAAAGGTAAAAGTCGCAAGGGGTTAGGTCAGGAGAACGTGGAGGCCTTGCATAGCAAGCCCTGTCTTTGGGTCCCTTGCGGCCTATCCAGCGCTCGGGTACAGTGACGTTCAACCAATCGCGTACTTCGTTACGCCAGTGAGGTGGCACCCTAATTTGCTGGAAATTGAAGTTCTCTGACTCATTTTTTCCAATTGAGGGAAGAGGCATTGCTCTAGTGTAACAAGGTAAGAAGTGCCAGTTGCAGTAGGTTCACCAAAAATGAAAGGCCCATAAGAGTTTCGCCGGGATACGGCACAAAAACATTCACTTTAGGGGAATCTCGTTGCATTTGTACCATCTCGTTAGGATTTTCTGAGCCCCAGCTGCACACATGAGTGTTAACATGTCCACTAAGGTGAAAGATCGATTAATCACCGAAGACAACATGATCCATAAAATCGTCATCGTCATGAAATAACTTGTTTGCGAAGTTGGCACGGAATCCATGGTCTGTCGGCTTTAGAGCCTGTAAAAACTATAAACGGTAAGGATGTAGCCGTAAGCGTTTTCTTACAACTTTCCAAAGAGTCGCCACAGGAACTTTTAATTCACGACTAGCCTTCCGGACTGATTTCTTTGGGCTACGAGTGAACGACTCTCTCACTCGCTCAACAGTCTCTTCACATATTCTTGGTCGTCCCGTGCTCTTCCCTTTACAAAGACATCCGGTATCTTCAAATTGATGATACCATCTACGAATGTTATTTTCACTGGGAGGATCACAACCGAACTTTAATTCGGAACGCACATTGCACAGTAACTGCAGATTCGGTCTTTGCAAATTCCAGAACACACAACGCTTTCTATAGACTTGTCGTCATCTTTGCTACTACCACTATCTGGCAGATTGCGGCAGAAACATTCCACGCACATGCACACTGGTACCAACAAACAAAACTGTTTGAGATGCTTTTTCATTTGACATACCATTTATAACTGTAAATTTAATGAAAAGAATTTATAAATAATTAAAACCCCGATATTCATTTATATACACACTGCATATTCTTTATGCGTAAGAGAGATTAATATTTTAAAGGTGTCTTTTTTACTCAGGAGACCTCAAATGATATATTTGTGATGAAATTCCTATTTCGGTTTTTAGGTAAAATTAACAGTTCCTGTACCTATGAACTGTTTGCTAAAGAAGTTTAAATCCCCACTAGGTAGTGAAATGTAAGAGCTTCAGATCCGAGCGTACCTTTTCAAAATACATAATGCTCTGACGTCACTTCTGTTTCCATGTTCGCTATTTCCTCGTCAAGCAACAATACTAAACAGAGCAATGGTTGTGCTGTTAAACAGAGACTGCTACTGCATAACACGATATAATGTTTTTGCTTGTTACTTTAACCCTGGGAGAAGCAGAACTCCTTTTTATCTGCTTCTTCTTTGTGAAAAGTTACCCAGGGGTTCAAATCTCGGGAATTTAACATTTCCAAAATGTTTCTAAAACAAGCATTCTGTGTTTAAAGTATTTAATACCCTCGGATGTAACTGCTGCAGTAAACACACTATAGTTGAAATCTGTAAAATTAAGGCCTCATATAAAAAGCAGTCGTTCATCCTTTTGCGTGATATTTACATTTCCAGTTATATAAATTTTATTATAGAATTAGAGGAAAAGGATTGGCAAGGCTTGAATGTTACAAACACGAGCTGTCTAGAAACATTCTCGATAAATCACAGTGAATAGCAATAAGGACACGCATAAGCTGCTTACAATGGTTTTACTTCTTGTGTAAGTAATTATGCTTCAACTCACATATATGAATGGCTTTGTAAAATTACCAATTTATTTGCTTCAATACCCAAACGTATGCCATAATACTACAATAATGATATTACATGGGATATATAATATTTGGTGGCAGCATTTGAATTAACAAGGAAAAAAAATGAGCGTGTTTGGAATAATGACGTTTCTAAGCTAAGATGTAATATCCTCCAATGAACATGCAATCTTCAGTCTTCTACGATTCTTGTAACTTAACTTAAAACTTAACCACTGGCGCGAAAGCCCTAAGAGGGCCAAGCCCTACCAACCCGACTGCTGGCCTTATATCCGCTTGCACAAAGCAGAGGTGGGCTATCATCCAACCGATACGGGGAGGAGATGTGGTCAGCATCTCGGCATACCCAGCCGGAATGTTGGTTTCCGTAACCAGGGCCACTTACCTAGCGTAAGCACCTCACTTTCCTCACGATACGGAGTGGGCACCGGTCCTACACCCGGGACCGAAAATACGCACCCCATGGGTGGGATCGAACCCGGGCCGCTTTCCGTGGCCAGGGACCAAGGCATGTTGCCTAACACCGCTACGCCATGGCGCAGGACATTCTTGTAACTACTATGTCATAAATATCTATATAGTTCTAAAGAACATTATATTATTTTCCGAAAAAATCAAAATGTCGTTTTGACGGAAAGTGAATCTCAGCCACTCCGAATATGACGGTGAAGCCTAAATCACCAGATCTAGGAAAGGGAAACCTACAAGCGTCAGATAAGCCTACCACTATAACCTACATCCCGTTTACGGGCAACCTATCTGGCAGAATCAACAGAATTGTCACCAAATGCAACATCAGGACCATCCAAAAGCCACCTCCGAAGATTAAAATTCTGTTGAGACGAGTGAAAGACAAACTGGACTTCCAAGTTCCAAGAGTGTACCGCATTCCCTATGAATGTGGGATACCGTATATAGGACAAACCGGAAGGACCATCGCTACAAGAATAAACGAACATGAACGGAGCATTCGTTTAATGCAACCTAAGAACCCTGGACTGGCAGAGCATAGTTTTTATAACGATCTTAGAAACAACTTTCCGAAGACGACCATCTTGGCAGTTACTGAGAGCTGAGAGTTAAGCAGGCTTTGGCCATTTCCTCCGAGAGGAGCATGCTTAATCGTGATGCTGGATTTCAGTTCAGCTCCTCTTGGAACTCGGCCTTAAAAATGGAAATCCGTCGAATTAAGAAGCACAGATCAATACAGCTTGACCATCAAGTAAAGTACTTATACTTCTTTGACCAATTAATTTTATACACTCGCGCCATCTCCTGACCTGGCATTTAATTTACTGACAACAGTCTTTTGTTCAGTGATGCGGTATTGGTAGTGCTTATTTTGTTTATATTTGTGTTATAAGCAGTGATTCATGCGTGCTTATAACATTTTTTTAAACATGCTGATGATGGGTGAGATGTACGCTCCCAAAACGACGATTTCTAATCGTCTTTTCATTGGCTTGTTTTCCTAGAAGATCTTAAAAATGTCGTGAATATTTTTGCCTTTGTAAATGCAAAAAACAGTATACACTATAAATCTGGAACCATATGTGGACATACAGCCTAAAGAATTTGTTTTCCGATTAGTTGAACATACCAATTGGACAAATATAAACTACTGTGATAATTGGTTTTAATTCTACCTCTTGTCAAAATTTGCCCAATGGAATAAAGCTCACTCAGCTCCAAACCACGAGGAAGAACAAGAAAGAAATCTCAGCAAACTTCTGACCACACAAAGACAAAGAACTCATCTCAATTTTGGTTTGAAAAATACATGGTACTGGTTTCTTATTACCCACAAAAGAACAAATGAATTATGATTTTATCGACTGTACACCATGAGAGGACAAAGATACGTGCGATAAAAGGAAACTAGAACTGGTGAATTTATATTATAATTAAAATTATACAGTGCAATGTAAAAAAATACTTTCAAAAGTTCACCCTAGATGCAAAAAAATATTTTTACGAGTAAAATTTATTAGTTACTATTTCAAAAACCTCTCAAAATGAATTACAATATCTGGATGACACATATCTTCCACACGCCTAAACACGTAGTTGAAGTGCATGCGCATACTACAGCGTTAACAATCCTTTTAGGTATTACAGTGGAATTAACTGGCTAAGGTAGGCGAATTTAATATTACTAATGGAAGTTTTCCTCAAAACACGACGTGGGCTGCTTTTCAACGTATTTCATCTTCTACCTGACGGAAATGATTTTGTAACATCTAAACTTTTACTAATACTACCATAACCAACAGTTGGCCTGGAGAATCCGCACAAATCTCAGGAACACACATTTATGGGAAACTTCCAAACACTGCATTCATTACTGTGGAAGCTCCTGTTCAAAAGTGACCATGTAGATCCAGCAGAATCCACTAGAATTGTTATAAGTTGTGGTTTGATTTATGTTATCTAATTTTATTAATTGCTGCGATATTTAAGTGTTTTCTTAAAACCTGTTGTGGAAATAATATTTCATTTTATTGTACCTTTCTTTTGCAAAAAATTACAGCAATAATACTGAAGCAACAATATTGGCGATCAAAGTGTTCCACGTTGGGGCTATTTTGTATCAATATATGTGGCGAGCAAGCATTACCACGTTGGGGCGACAATTTATAATGGGTGAACCACAGTTCCACGTTGACACTACAGTTTGAAGCAAATAGTGTTTGGCTCAGGGTAAAGCAATGAGGTTTATCTCAGGGTATGCGTGGATATGTATGAGAAAGATGGTTTTAATGACACTGGAATGCCCGTTTCAAACTGGTTTAATGACTGCTTCTTTTTATCATAACATCAAACTTGAAGTTGCCGACCAAGGGTTACCAATATATCACTGTTCAGAGAGACTGAAAGTGGAATGTTTATTACTCGATAAAACTTAATTCGTTCTTTACGTACATATGAAGCGACAAATATCTTCTCTCATCACTTCTGGTCTGCCCTCGACCAAGACAGAAGAATAGGACTGCACTAATCGGCTTCCGGCCTCGGACAGAATGACCACAGCTGCGCGTGGGTGTATAGCTTTCACTTTCTGGAAGCCCTATTTTCAAACAAAGATCCCTTTGTGACTATTTTTTCATGCCATTTTTTAAGGGTTCGAAGAATGCCTTATTCACAAAGTAAAGTGCTACCCTTTAGAAATCTCCTAAGGACACTGATTCTTACGTTTCTTTAGTTAAAAAAACTTCACCCCAACTGCTATTTGACTCAACTGCACCTGCACACGCTGTAACAAAGAACCAACATTCCTTTGAAATCCATCATGATTCTTTACTTATTTCAATCCTTTAATTTCGGTATCAATACTTTATATCTTTAATCCACTCACTTAAGTTAGTAATAAATAATTAGTTTTCTTGCACTGTGTATGACAAACCTATATCTTTTCCAAGACGAAATTATATCACTTAAAATAACACTGTACTTAAATTTAATGTGAGATTTGAAGACAGTACATATTTATGCAGTATATTTCGTCTATAGCTTAATGTTTACCAAAATAAGACCTGAAGCTTTCCTGGCGACGAATATAGCCGGCCTTAAAACGGAAATCTGTCGGCTTAAGAAGCACAGATTTATACAGCTTGATCATCAAGTTAAGTAGTTACGTTTCTGTTTCTTCTTCTTCACTTCAGGGTTTAGGCATTTCTGCCTGTTCCATTTTCGCATTGTATAAGCTAATCCCTTCTTTTTTTAGGGGGTCCTACATCTCTTCTTCCACAACGATTATATCTTCTTATCAAATTCGGTACTCTTTCTTCTTCATTAGATGCATATATTCTTTCCAGTTTTGTATATTTTCTTCTATTTTGTCCTGTAATGTATATATGTCTAGCTCCTCTCGAATAGTTTTATTTCTTATTGAATCTCGTCTAATACATTCTTCAACTCTACTTAAGAAATTCATTTCTGTTGTCTGTATCTTACTTTTATCTCTTTCTTTTAATATTGTGGCGATATATTTCTTCGCTGCTTAATCACAGCCACACGTTCGGGAGCCAAATTTGTGGCGTTATTATTTGGTCGTCTCGTTTCTCGACGATTAATCAGTCCCAAAGTTGGGAGCCATCTTTGTGACCGTCCATCTTAATCATTGCATGTTAAATTGCACTTCTTGATGATTGAGTTTGATAACTATATAATTTGATTGTATAAGAGTCGTGAGATATTTTCTCAGGTGTGGATTTTTTTTGGTGAAAGAAATAACATTTTATATGACTCCAATTTCGTAATATATCATTTAATTGTATAATCAGAATTACAATTCACTCGTTACTATTACGAATACCGAATAACTCTTTTTTGAAGGTTATTAACTTTCCTTTACAATTATATTCACCGCAACCTTTTTCATCGTCATGAAACAAGACTGAAGAACATCTCTCTCTCTCTCTCTCTCTCTCTCTCTCTCTCTCTCTCTCTCTCTCTCTCTCTCTCTCTCTCTCTCTCTCTCTCTCTCTCTCTCTCTCTCTCTCTCTCTCTCTCTCTCTCAAGATTATTGATTTTCCGTAACTATCGTTACTCCTCTATTACTTTTGTGATTGGCCGATGTACTGCCACGTCACCGTATTACGTAATACAATTATTACTAAGGCCAATCACAAAATTACACATATATTTGTTTTTAATATTGTCATTACATGGCCCACTAAGTCATATCAGAAAACATAATTCATATAAAAATTTCTAACTAAAACATATCGTTACAATATCCAATACTAACTTCCATACATGAGTTTTGGAACCGCCATTGCTTTATACAATTTTAACTTTGTTCCTTTCCTTGCTTTGCTTTTCAATATTCTTGCTATATTTCCATATATCTGCTCAAATTTGTTTATCTTGTTTTCCATGTCTGTCTAAATCAAAGTTTACATCACAGCCCAAATAGCCGAAATTCGAGAGCTGTTCCGGGCATTTATTTTCATTTCGTATTTTTTATCTTACAGGATATTTTCCTACATTCCATTGGAGAATTTTGAGGGTGTTCTGTAATTGACGTCCTGCAGATGTCCCCACCCGGAGATCCAAACGGGGTACTATTTTAACTCCGGAAAATTTATCTCAAGAACTTGCCATGTTTTAAGCAGCATAAATGTAACCATATTTTAAGTGGACACCAATATTTTGCTTGTAATGGTTGTTACATCATCCACTAACTTTCACCCCCCAGTATGTCTGGAGGCCCACACCTGTCTTTGGTTAATGGGTCCATCGGACTTGGCCGGGAGGAGTTTCAAAGTACATCGGCTTTTCTCACTTGCAGCAATTGTTGAGCATTTGTACGCTGTGACAGGCCAGGAGGTGAAATAGCATTTCCTCTATTTCTGATGTAGACCCTCATTGGTAAAAGCAGGTTGCAACACGGGCAGGTTGAGGATGGGATTTGGATAGTAGAGGTTATGGAATGCACATCACTATCCCTTGCATCCCATTTTCCTTGATGTGCCATTATCTTCGTTTCCTTTGTGGATATATTTCGATTATATTCTTTTCCCAGTAAATTCATTTTATATGTGGAACATTGAAGGCTTTCTTCATTTTCTTGTATTATTGCTACATCATGAGCATAGTGTATCACATTTAAGTACTTATTTCTATTTAAATGTATTCCTTTATCCACTTGCTTTTTCCAAGTTTTTATCAAATCATCCAAGTAAATATTAAATAGTGTGTGAGAAAGACTACATCCCTGTCTTACTCCTTGATTTACTTTTATTTCTTCTGTTTTTATCTTGCCTGTATTTTTTGATAACTTTTGTGTCCCTATATCAACGTTTAATTATATCTACTAAATGAGGTGGATATCCCCTGTTTTCCATTATGTTCCACATTCTACTTCCATTTATCCAATCAAATGCTTTTTCGAAGTCTACAAGTGCTATATGAGTTAGTTACGCTTCTTTGACCCAATTAATTTCCCATACCTACGCCATCTCCTGACCTGACATTTTATTTACTGAAAACTGTCATTTGTTCAGTGATGCGAGTATTGGTAGTGTTTGGCCTTTGTTTATAGTTGTGTTATATCCAGTGTTTCATTTGTGGTTATAACATTTTTTAAAATATCCTGATTATAGGAGAGATGTACGCTCCTGAAACGTCGATTTCTAATCGTCTTTTCACCTGACTTGCTTCCCGAGAAGATTTCGAAATTAACGTTTCCCATGGATAGAGTCAACATGAAAAATTCAATGCCATGGCCAGAATTAGAGCCATGGATCTCCTAGATTCCATCCATTTGCTCTAACCCTTGAGCTACCATGGCCAACGGGCCGTCCTGACATTAAATTCTCCAGTTGACTCATATATTCTTGGTAAACCACTAGTGGCTCTCGTATTCGAGATACACCATTTGTGGCAACTTACTATCGTAATTACTTAAATCGCAGGCTTCACCTTTAAACTGATGTTATTTAAGTTAATTTGTGGAAATTAATAATTTTTTCACGCTGCCCCACATAGGCTAAGTTTTGTATTGAATTTTTCATGTTGACTCTGTCCACTCTATCCACCAATTATCTTGAATAACGTTTTCCATTTATACATCATTATGAAACATTATTTACTAAATGAGTAGCATTTTAAGCCTATGTACAAAAAATTAAAGACAAAAATTCCATTTTCTTGTGTAAATATTGTTATATATTTGGCATTTCTATCAAAATAGTTAAGAGTAAGTTTTGAAAAAAAAATATTTTTACAAATTTTCCGTTTAAGGTTTAAGGCTGGTGGAGAAATATTGTTTGTAACTTTGGTAGGTAAAATAATCCATGATGTAATAGCCCTAATAGGGCTTGAGCCGGCCAATTCGACTGCCAGCCTCACGCCCACATACCCAAGGTAGAGAGGGACGATCAATCAAACAATACAGTGAGGAGATGTGATCAGCATCACGGCATCCCCATTTGGAAAGTTGGCTTTCTATGAGGTTCTCAAATCCCGCACATGCTGTGTTGGCAGTGGTCCTACTTCCAGGACATATCATTCACATCCAATTTTGGTAGGTGCTAACCTAAATACCAAGTTTACTATTTACCCGACGTCTCCTTTTTGATTTACGCTGTTGAAGGTACACAAATGAACACAGGTGAGTTTTCACATAGACACACAATTTTAAAATATTTGTTCATCGCTTTCATGTAACGCATTCTTGTTGTACTGTCAACAAAATCTGTAATAAAGCTATAAAAATGTATTTCAAAATAAAAGGAAGAATAAACTTTTGTAGGAATAGTTGTTAGCAAATTGGTTAAGGTGAGAAGGTATTGCACTTGGGTTTAAAATTCCCTTGTTTATTTTTAAATTTAATTATAATTTCATTCCCCTAGATTACAAATATATAGTTAGAAGGTTCAGTGGAGCAATATTTTATACCTAATTGCTAATTATATTAGTGGGTGTTAAGTTTTTACCAAGCCTCTTTTGGTAAACTTTCAGAAAATCGATCATAACTTCTGTAATACTGAAGAGATGATACTGAGCTAAGCCTTGTTTTGTAATATATATTTCAAGCTTTCTGCTGGCATCACTGTAGCTCCAATGATGCTAGTTTTTCTTTTGTCTTTGCCTGTGTATATGAACAGTTATTTGTTCTGAGTAATATTTTGTACTATTTATGGGTGAATATATGATATGGGTAGAGCAAAAACATTTCGAAAAAGAAAGCTTATAGGCAATCGTTTTTCTAAACGTAGAAATGTAAATGTAGAAAAATAAATACAATAGACACTGAAACCACATGTAATATTGAGGTTAGTAGGCCCAGTTCATACAAAACATCTGCTAACCATGATAGTAGTCATATACAGAAATTGATGAGCTGCGAGTCCTGAAAGCAGATACAATGGTTGAAGAACTGGCCAAGAAGGCAAGAAAAATGAAGAGGAACGTGAAAAGAACAAGTGAGAATACAGAGGATCAAGACTATGCAGCAGGAATATTCTGTCATGTGAGAAGTCAGTAATCAATATATAAACTTTAAAGCTGTTTTTCTCAGTTTCACATATTTTTCAGTTTCCGGTACACTTTTTTAAAAGACTAATCAACTAAAACATATGAGTTTTCTTGTGTGTATTAAGCAGACTAATAAGAAGGGACTTTTCTCTGGGAGTCATAGTACTTGTTAAAAAATTAAATTTTCTGAAATTTCAGTGCTTTTTTGCAACATTTATAACAAATTATCAATAAAAACGTTTCAAATAATAATAGGTATTGTTAAAGATAAAGGTTTTAGGAACAAGTCTGAAATTTTTTATGTACATATCAATAACAACTTCTTAGTAATGTTCACCCAAAACTCATAGAAATAGCATTGTGTAGATAGGCAGTACCTTCTCACCATAAGCTATGTGGCTGTAAAACATCAAATGTTTGTAAATAAACACTCAGCTTAAGGTGAGACGGTACGCTCTATCTCGCCTATGTTAAAATATACAATTTGATGACCTTTTTTTCTGAAACTATTAACAGCAGGTACATGAAAGTTTATGACATATTATGTGTTCTTTAGGGAACCTACTGATCTACACTGGAACTTGTATTTACAAGGGGCGTCCAGAAAGTAAGTTCTGTTTCAATTTGCCTCCGCTGCAGCGCTGCGATCGCAGTTCCGCACATGCGCGGTAGACGTTCTGTATCAAGGAGAAGAAACGTGCGCCATTGTGAGATCGCTGTGAACCACGTACGCTTTGTTGTGCTTGTTTACAATGTTGGCGTTGTTTGATAATCCCGCCGCCTGTGAAATCACATCTGTTATTCGTTTTCTGAATGCTAGAAAAGTGAAACCAATTGAAACTTATTGGCAAATTTGCAATGTAAAGATGTGCTGTGTTTCTTCACGACAACGCATGACCACACACTGCAAATGCGACGAAAAACATCCTACAGGGATTTAGCTGGGACCTGTTTGACCATCCCCCGTACAGCCCTGACCTCGCTCTTAGCGACTTTCACTGTTTTTGCATCTCAAATATTTCCTTGGCGGTCAACACTTCAACAATGACGAAGAGCTGAAAGAAAATGTTTCCAACTGGTTGAACACTCGGGCGGCAAACTTCTATGAAGAAGGTATACAAAAACTTGTGCCTCGCTATGACAAATTCCTGCAAAATTTCGGCAGTTATGTGCAAACATTGTTTAAGAGAAGTGTAACTTTGTGCAATAAATAATTTTTCTATATCTGTACACAATTTAATTTTATTACCAAACAGAACTTACTTTCTGGATATACCTCTTGTATATATATTTTCATTATTTTTCATTACATGTCTCGTTAATTTTTCTTGATATTTGAGCATTATAAACTCCATAAAATTGAGCTTATTAATCATGGCAAGCTCACTGTATTATCCGAGAAAGTAGTTCTTAAACCCCAATCCCAAAATTCCGTCTTGCTCCTGCACGTGCACAGAAATCAGCTGAATATTATCTAATATATAAGACACGTCCTACCTGAAAAGGATTGTTGAAATGTATCTTCAAGCAGCAATCGATATTGTAAGAATATGGAAATGAATAATTTACATTAATCTCAATGAGACAAGCTGCAACACCCAAATCCGAAACATTTGAAGACTCACTTCCCATATTGAAATCATCTGTTTATGATCTGTTTAATTAAATTACTGTGTCTGTAGATCCACAGTATTTCTGAAACTACTTTTATAATCTGTAAAAATTTATATGTAGACGTCTCCAATAATTTCTGAGAAAATGGGGCAAACGTTCAAAAGAACTTAATTTTGAGAAAAATAACCTTTAAGTTACCAATAAGAATTATAAGCTTTTAATTTACTCTGGAGCTTGATTAAAACAACTTTATTATTTTCATTTACTAACACAGCTTCTTTGGCAGCAGCTCTTATGGAATTTTCTGCAACTTTTGCAGGATATGTACTAAAAGTGTTGTATATTTGTAGGGGGATTTGGAAAGTTCATAACCCCACACAATATTTACCAGCTCCAAGTCCCTTGCAAATGCATCTTAGCCCATAAACAAGTCTCACATTGTTTTCATAGGGGTCACTATTAGCACACTGTTGTGAAGAGCAAACAGACGTTTCAGAACTACAATTCAGGCATACAATGTTCAATTTATTTACTATACCAGATCTTGCAATGGATTCTTCTTGTAACCTAACCACACCAACACGTATTCTGCATGATACAGTTTCCTCTAGTACTCGTCTTAAAATGGCTAAATCTATCACAAGATTAGTTTGAGTAGTCTTCAACTCAGTTTATATTTATATTAATATTTACATTTGTTTTTAACTTGCTTTTCGAAGCACTTGGAGGAGTTGCACATGGTCGACAGCCATATGGTTGAGTATCATTTTCATTAACTTCTACAGGCAAGGGTACTGTCCCGTAGAATCTATTGCCCTTGTTCTTACGTTTCTGAAAAGGTCTTACACAGCTTCTTACACAGCTACATTTTCTGTTAAATAAATACTAAAGGGACAGTTGGTTACAAACAAAAGTTGAGCCACAGCCACAGAATAATAAACTAGGGAACCATTGCTTATAAGGATGATAGAACAAAGAAGACGATACCCATGCCAACATACGCATCAAAAATTACTCTAAACAAAAGCTTTGTCACAGGCTGCTAGATGAAATAGTTGTGGACTTATTCCAAATTTTGTAAATAGATGCACAGTAAGCTAATAAATTGACAGCTGTTAGTATATTCTAAAACTTGTTTAAGTAGACTTTTAATTATAGTGCATGACTACATTCTATACCAAAATGTGCAGGAAAGTGTGAACTATTTAACTGCGCAAAACACAAAAAAAAAAAGATTTTTACAGTTTTAGCGTACCGTCTCACCTTAAGCATATTACTGGATTGAAAATAAACAGGTAACAAATTATTCCCTGTCAAGTTAACGCTGATTTCATGTAAATATTTATACATTTTGGAGTTATGCTGTTTACGATTATTGTATAATTGAGAATGAGGAATTTATAGTATGGTAATTAAATTGTTATTTCACATTAGCCGTGTGTAGGACGCACTATCAAAGGGCTGAGACAGGCTGAAAAATTCAATTCCATGGCTGGGAGTTGAACCACGGATCTTCTAGTCTCCATCCGGCTGCTCTAAACCACTGAGTTACTATGGCCAACGTGCCAACATGACATTAAATTCTCCAATTGACTCGTGACGGAGACCAGAAGATCCGAGTTTCAAATTTATAGTATGTTTATAATAAAATAATTTTATAAAGGTGGATTTTATACATTTCACGAATATATTCAAGTTTAACTTCAGAAGGGTTACATTTCTGCCTTTTACTATTCTAACATTGTAAGTATTTGTCCTGTAGTTTACGTATTATTACTGCCACAACATAACTGATACAAATTAAGGTTGTGTTATAATATATTTGTCAAAATTTTTAAACCGTGTACACAGCTGTAAAATGCACCTGATTACTGAAACGCTCAGCGGTCGAACGTCTTTAATTTTAAATGCACAAACATCAGTAAGAGTGTGTCAAGGATTTTGGATCAATAATGCATCCAGTTCAAGGTATTTTATATCTTGTGTATAAATATTTTAACATTTTAAGGAGCCGTGAAACACTTATTGATTGCCGAAGTGTTTACAGATGGACTTCCCTAACCTTCAGTATGCAAACACAGCCAAGTATGTGTCAAGGTTACTAAATCTAAATGTTTAAGCGGTTCTTGAGTAGCCCGATATCGATCACACGGTATGTCGTTAATAAAGAAAATGAGTGGCGTGCTTTCGTGTTTCCTGTAGACACGTGGATGTGCTGGTTGCCAGGCAAAACCCTGTTTACATTCAGCATTTGTTGTCAGTCTGTTGTACAACGTCTTTCTTATGCTGGGCCCAATGCAGTCAATAGCGTGCAATTAAGAAATAAATTCAACATATATTGTTCATTCTAACAGTAATATTAGCGTCAGAATTTCGCAATGTTTAAAAGCGGTAAGGAGTAAGATAAGGCTCAGGTTTCTCTCCCCTTTCTGTCTATTACATGGTTATATACAGCATTTGATTAGATTAGCTTATTTATTGTGCATATTCCAAAATTTTATAATTTACAACTTCAGGCTACATTTATTTGTCTTTACCTTGTTGCTACATAGGCTTACATGACACCCTAGTCTTCTGCCCTGCCAGGTAACACTTAACCTCCATACCTCCTTGTTACTTAATTAGCCCCTTTCATCCCCCTCATCTTCGTTTCTTATATTTTTTACATTTTTTGTCAATTTCTCTTTTACTTTCTGCAATAACTCACCAATAATTCTTACCTTCTTTTCCTCCCTGCCCGTTAACATTTTTACAGCTACTACCCTCTTCCATACTTTCTCCCATATTTTCTCCCAAAACTTTTTAGTCCGCATTCTCCACATTCTCGCATTCTGTTACATAGTGTTCTATTCTTTCTTTTCCCCACACATTTCACAAATTCCCTTTACCCTACCTCTAATCCCTCTTAGAAATATTGTTCCTGTTCTCATCCAAGCTAACCCTTCTCTCTCTTGCCTATTGCAGTAGTCTACATATACTTCTGGTCTCCAATTTCCTTTTATTTGCTTGTAATATTGTAATTATTACATATTTTCTAGTCTTCCCCATATTTCCTGTCTTTTTATATCTTCTATTCTGCATTTTGCCAATTTACAAAAATCACTTGTATTGCTTTCCTCTAATCTCCATATACCTCCCTTTCCTATTTTTTCCATAATTCCTCCAATCTCTGCCCACCGACTATTTGAGTTCTCTAGTCTTTTTTGCTGTCTCTTGCATAATTTCATAATTTCCCCTTCTTTGGCCAAATACACATTCCCAAATTTTATTATTGTTTCCATTATTATTCCGTTTCTTCCCGTCTTTCCCAATTCTGATAAAGCTACTTCCTAGGTGCTGATCTTGGTAAGCCTAGAAGCTCTTTACAAAACCTTCTGTAGTTTTGGTCAAGAGTTTTGTTTACCTCTGTGCCCCCTCCCAGATCTCCACTGCATACAACATTTTGGATTCAACTAGTGCTTCATACATTCTTTCTAACCACTTGGTTGTCATTTCTAGCTTATATTTGCATATTCGTATCCCATTTATTTCCGCTCTTCCTTTTGCTTCAATTTTTCTCCTGTGTACTCCCCACTTTCCATTGTCATTCAACCTCAACTCTTTAGTATTAAAATTCATTGACCACTTCTACTCTTTTTCCATTTAGTACCTACTTTTCATTTTTTTTTTTTTTTTTTTTTTTTTTTTTTTTTTTAGTTTAACTCCGTTCCTGACGACCATAACTTTCGACTTATTTATGTTTACTTTTATTCCCCACTCTTCACAGAATTTCTGGATTTCATTTATTGCCTTCTGCAATCCTACTACCTTGATAGATCCTACCATTAAGTCATCCGCATATAACAATCCAGGAATTTCTTTGTTTGCTATTACCGGACAGTGCTGATTTCCTTCTTTAATCCTGTCTATTATCTCATCTATAAATAAGTTAAATGAAATCTGACTCATTTTGCATCCTTGACTTAGGCCTATATTTTGTTCTGTGATCTCCGTAATTACATTCCTACCTACAAAAACTGCATGGCTACTGCTAAACCAGCGGAAATTTAACAGAGGCCTTAAACATGCTCTTTAACAGAATATTTTTACAAACTCTTATTTCGTAATTTTAATCGATATAATAATTGAAGAAATCGTTCATCCTTGGTGCTGGCTGGCTGTATAAAGCCAGAAGGTTTCTGCTTCGTGCCCACCCGTTAAGGGCCTTACCGCAGATAGGGATATTATTTTCAGGATATTGTAAGTTAGGTTGTGGGATTTTGAGAAGTATTTGTTTCGAGGTAACAAATTTTGTGTACCTCGGGTTGTAGGAATGAATACAAAACTGTATGCACCCTGGTGTTCTATTATTAAATTTACTTTAACTTGAAAAATTTAACGCCAAACAGCTTAGAAGAATTAAGTGGAGCTCAGCTTTAGCTGCTTTTAGGATTAGCTCCTGGGTTATCTAGGGTACACGGAACATCCTCAATCGGCATCTAGTCATAATCTTCCAATGATGTGTAGGTATTTGAAGAAATTATTGTGGTGTGTGCGTGTTTTTTTTTTTTTTTTTTTTTTTTTTTTTTTTTTTTTTTTTTTTTTTTTTTGTAGATTCAAAGAAAGTATGAGAAGTCAGTACACTTTTAAAGTATAGCGACATTTTAACAGCTGGTGATGATTTTGAAGTCCTAGTCTCTTTGTACGCCAAGAATTAACCTCAGACAAGGACTTTCCATTTGAAAATAGTGAATATATTTGCAAACTCTCAAGTAATATCTCCAAAGTGGTCCACTCATACACAAATACAAACACATACACACAAACACACACACACACACACTCATTCACTCACTCACGCAAAATCTAGAAACTGCCGGCTGTGCAGCATAGGTAATGCTCCTTGAGAACATAGGACAATTGGCGTACAAAGAGACTAGAGCTTTTTTAAAAATCAAAATCGTTAGAGCCACTGAAATCTTGCTTTTAAATTGTTGTTGCAATGCAGTCCCTTCTCTACTAGAGAAATAAATATGTATGTACTGATATTTTCATATCAATTGTGTTAATATCACCTGGAAAAAGGGATATATGATAAATACTCTGTGCATCTTTTTTTAAATTTCGTCTGCTATATTTGTTACACTTGCATTTGTTACCGAAGTATTCCATTTATATTTCTTTTCATCCCAAACGTTCTATTTTTCTCCAATTCCGGGTATACTTTCCTTTTATTTTCTGCCCTCTCTGAGTTTGTTTTATTCCCATAGAGCTTCTCTGAACTATAAAAATATAAATATTGCTCAGTTAAGTTTTCGTGATATGCCTATCCCATAGCTTGATATTTGATAAGGATGTTGCTTTCCTCCACTTAATTTTACAACGTAATACCTAAACAAATTTAGTTTTCTGTGTGTTTAATAATACATTTATTGTTTAGTGTCAAATTTTGTTCTATTCCACCAGTGCATATAGGCGGGCTGTTCAATAAAGAATGATCATAATTTATTACGGTCATAATAATTTTTCGCACTAAAATTCAATCTTATTCCATCCTGTTAGATTAATGTGAAACAAGCACGCCGTAGTAGTTTCATTGCTGGTACTCCTGGTTCCCGCCTGTGAGAACCAGGCAAGTTCAGACATGTTCAGTATCGCCTACCGCTGCAATGGAGGTAACACGCGAGGAGCGATATGCGGATTTGAAATTCTGCTTTCGTCTCTGCAACTCTTCAGTTGAGGCCTATACTATGTTATAGGAGGCCTAAGGAGAGTCTGTTCTTCCCTACAGCACAGCTCGAAGGCGGTTTAAAATGTTTAAAGATGAGAGATAATCAATTTTAAAGAAAGGTGGACCAGATGCTCCAGTTACTGCTCTTACGGAAGAAAACATCAACACTGCTGCTGCCATTGTGAGAGAGGATCGACGAATTATCTTAAGATCTCTTTCTGAAATACTGAACATTTCATTGGGTGCCACCCACACGTTGGTGACAGAAACATTACACATGAGACGTGTTTGTGCGCGATGGGTTCGAAGACTGTTGATTCCCGAACAAAAGGACATTCGCATGCAGATCTGCATGCAGTTAAAGTTGATGTTAGAGGAAGTCCGGAGTTTCTCTCAAACGTAATCACTGCTGATGAAACTTTGCTACATCGTTTTGATCCTGAGAGCAAACATCAAAGCTCAGTGTGGAAATCTCCCTCATCACCAATCCCCCAAAAAGCAAAAGCGGTTGCTTGTGCTGGGAAACTTATGGTCATCTCATTCTTTGATATTCATGGAATTGTTTATCAGCATGCTGTACCTGCACACACATCAGTAACTGTCAATACTACAGGGATGTTTTGAAAACATTGCAAGTCCATATTAGCCGCTAAAGACCACATTTCCGTGAAGCAGGCTGGATGTTGCACGACGATAATGCGCGGCCGCATGTGACTTTTTACTATTCCCTAACTTGAAGAAACGCCTTCGTGGGAGGCATTATCCATCATGAGAATCAGTGGTGAAGGCTGCGGAGGTGATTTTGAAGGATCTCTCAAAAATGGTTATCAGCATATCTTTGAAGACTAGCAGGAACGCTGGGACAAGTGCATGGCATTCAGGGGAGACTATTTTGAGAAGGGGCATCAAAATTGTAAGGATGAGTAAAGATACGTTTTCAGAAAAAAATTGTGATCATTCTTTATTGAACAGCCCTCGTACATCTACAAGGGCAGGTCAAATGGAAGTGAAAATTTTAATACAACGCTGCTGCAAGTAATAATTTTGAGGAGAGACTTTGTCAGTATGTTGGTGGGGGCATTTCGAGAGGGAGTATTGCACGCGCACGTACCACGGAGAACGGAGCTGTGTCAGAACGCCATGGGTAACAGGTGTACATGTATGTTGCGTAACACATCATCATATTTCTTGCAAAAAAGGGCATAAAGCTTTCGACAAATTTGAGACAGCTTCGTGCACAGTTTGGGGAATAAGCACTATCGAAGACTGGAGTATATGAGTTGGCTAAACATGTTGTGGCGGGAAGAGAAGCTGTAGAAGGTGAACCTCAATGGAAGAAACCGCGGACAAGCATTACTGCAGACAACATTGTTGCCATTCGTGTCATTATTGAAGAAGATCGGCACATAAAAATATCCGAAATTGTCTTTACGCCAGGAATAAGCTACGTGAGTATTCAAACAATCATCCGAGATGAACTCCATTACACAAAATTGCCTACTAGATAGGTTCCTCTTCCCTCAAACATGAACAAAGAACATTACATCAGAATGTTTGTCAGGTACACCTGCATCGCTTCGAGGAGGAGGGAGAAGATTTCTTGAGTTGCATTCTGATTTGTAATGAGACATGGGTGCCTCATGACACCCCAGAGTCAAAGCAAGCAAGCAAGCATGCGGACAAAACAGGTCCGGTCAAGGTCACAACACGCCCATCATATGGACGGATGCTTGCAACCGTTATTTTGGGGCTCCTCAGGTGTTTTGATGTTAGATTTTCTTCACGAACAAAAGACAGACAATGCAGCCTATTACTGTTACAATTTGGATTCAGCTAATGCTGAATATCGCAACAGGCGACGCCGGCAACCGATACGAAACGTAATTCTTCTCCATGACAATGAGAGGCCACATACTGCCACTTTAACGCGGGTAAAACTTAAGACAATGAAATGGACACCTCAGGAACACACTTCTTAAAGTCAAGATTTATCACCCTGAGACTACCATTTGTTTGGATAACTCAAATAAGACACAGAAGGACAGTGATGACGTAAGTGGAGAAGAGTTCGTGCACAACTGGCTCCGTACATCCTTCTTTTCTGTATAAGGATGTCGTCAAAAACTTTTCAATCCAATGGAGAAACCGTGTATCGCAGCCGGGACACTATGTATAAAAGTAATCTGTATATGAGCATTTTTGTTTGTTGATACAATAAATTTTAAAAAATAATTCCCGTTTATATTTGATCCGCCGGTAACTTGCTTTTCCTTTGTAAACTTCAACAACCCTTCTGGTAACCTAACTTTAATTTTTTATGAATAAAATATCTTCAGAATCTTTGGTCATTATTCCTTGATCATCCCCTAATTATTATATGCATTATGTCATCCAAGTCGATATTCCCATGGATTTACAATTGTTTCCGTTCTCAATTTACAGATACAAATTTGAAATAAATTTTGATACAGCATTACAGTACACTGCCTCTGGACATCTGTGTTTTCCCTCTATTTTTAGGATTTAATTTGATGAATTGTACGCCAAATGTATAATGCATTTTATATGGCCTGCCGGTTTGTTTATCTTTCTCATGGAAACTCAGCACAAACAGGTGTTTCGAATACGATCGAAATATCAATAATGTTAATATACGATACATAGTTTTGTTTCTGTCTTCAGTGTCAACAAATAAACAAAACAAGGCAATCATAAAGTTTCTGTTTAAATACTAAATACTGACAATTCAATTCATTTCATAATGCTTGTTGTTACGGATGCTGCGAAATCAATTAATAGCGATTACATTCATTTAGAATGCTGGAAAAAATTAATGTCCACAGAGAAACCTTCATATTCTCAAGCTCGCAAACTGTACAACACTATTCAGTAATCTTTAGAAAATTAAGTTACACGTTAACTTCATTAGTAAACGCTTGAAAAGGATGTGACAAAAATTGTTTAAGGTATACGAAACTGTAAATTGTAAATTTTTAAGCCATTGGTTTTAATTTTAAAATTATTAAAGCTTTTAGGTCAAAAAGCTATTGAGAATCAAGTGAAGGTGCGAAACCTACTGAAATTCATCTACGAATGAAGGTTCAGTAAGATGATGCATGTTTGTCACAGCAGCAAGTCTACGAATGGAGCAGGAATTTCGCAAATGGTGTGACGTCTAGGTCAGGCATAACGAGTTGTGACTCCACAGAACATTGCAGCAGTTGAAGCCACAGTGAAGGAAAACCGTTGAGTGACATTGAATGACATTGCAGCATGTTTACAGATTAGTCATGGGTCAGCACACCACATTGTCAATGATGTGCTCTAATTTCACAAAGTGTCTGCAAGATGGGTGCCACGGCAGCTGACTCCTGAAATGAGAGAACGTCGTGTTGGTGTTTGTGAAGAACTTCTTCGGCGCTTTGAACGGGAAGGTGATGGCTTCCTTGCAAGAATCGTTACTGGAGACGAAACCTGGGTTCACTTCCACCAACCGGAAACGAAGAGAGTGAGCAAGGAATGGCGTCATCCCTTATCACCAAAAGCAAAGAAGTTTTGAACAGATCCATCAGCGGAAAAGGTTATGCTGATTCTCTTTCGGGCCGAAAAAAGCGTCATTTTGGAGCATTACATGCCTAGAAGGACCGCTGTCACCAGTGCATCATACTTAATCTCCTAAAAAATCATCTGCGGCCTGCAATCAAATCAAAGCGACGTGGATTGATGTCAGCAGCTGTCCTTTTGCAACGTGACAATGCAAGGCCCCACACTGCGCGTACAACAGTTGCAACAATCACAGACCTGCATTTTGAGTGTCTTCCTCATCCACCATTTTCACCAGACCTTGCCTCAAGTAACTTCCATATGTCTGGACCACTCAAAGACGTAATGGGAGGAAAGAAGCTCCGTTCCGATGAAGAGGTACGCCACGCGGGGCATGAGTGATTACGCGGACTACAAAAAGAACTTTTTCTGAAGGCATTTAAGCACTTTATAAGTGGTGGAGGACTTGCATTGAGCATGGGGGAGATTATGTTGAAAAGCAATACAGCTTTGTACCACTTATACACAATAAATAATATTTAAAAAAAATATTTAAAGTTTCCACTTGACTCACTCTCGTATATCATGGCCTGCTTAACTGCAAATAACTCTTTAGAAAAGGGAGTGTAAAAATCAGGTAGTCGACATAGCATGGTATGATCAGCATATATTCCCACAACCGTTTCTTTCCTCATATTTTGAACTATCAGTATGAATTGCATTGTGGGTTGGGTGCCTATTAGCAATTTCAAGAAACAATTGACGATGTTGTCATTTCTAAACCTCATTTTGACAATTCTATTCATTTTAATGTTGACATTTCAATGTTGCTCAAGGAGGAACATCATGAAAGGGTTTTGATGTCAGTATGGGAGGAATATTTAGGTTTAATTCTTCAACAAACTGTGATATTCTGACGTCGAAAGGCACAGGTTGTCGTTTTAACTTAACATTTGTTACATTGCGACTATTAGTAGGGAATACACAGGACTTGATGAATGATTCAGTATTTGTAAACTTGTATATACAATTTATGGGGAAAATCAAGTAAGCTTGTCAACCAATATTAAACTTTAAAATTCCAATGTAGATTGTATGTTATGTAATTTTAGCTTTATAAATAGATTTTTATTATATTCTATGTTATACATAATTGGCTCATATGGCATGCATGCCAATAGTAGTAATGATACATTTCCTATAATACTGATGTGATTTGGATAGATAAGTTATTTCTGAATAATGAAGAGTATAAAGTCCGTATACTATTAAATTTAGTATAATAAATCTCAGAGCTTATAATTATGTACACTTCCGGTCAAAAGTTTTTGTACACTTGCTTTAGGCACCATATTTGCAGCCATCCTATGGTTATGTCAACAAAGAGTATGATTAAGAACCTTTATCATGGAGAAATACCACTGTGCATGATATCTTGTTTGTATACACAACTGCTGATGTTTAAGTAAGTGTTTATGGCATCATAACCACCAATAAATAAATCTTAGGTGTAAGACTGATATGTGATCAACATTTAGTCATGACCTCATTCTGAGTTTACAAAGATTCTTATTGCGGTCTTTCAGCATACAAAGGCTTTACTGCAATTGGAATTGTGCTACCGATATTATTGTGGCACCCTCACTTAGTTGTGGTGAGGATTTGACTGTTATTTATTAGAACAAATTTATTTAACAAATTATTTTGGGAAATGGACCGAGGACCACCCATCAGCTTGGAAAAGCGTTCAGCAATCAACACACTTCTTGGTGAGGGGTATAGTGGTCACCAAATCTCATAAAAACTAAAAAGTTCATGGTCCACTGTTAACTATGCAATTCTCAGGTTAAAACATTTTGGTTTTAACGAGGACAGGAAACGAAGTGGAAGACCAAGTTGTACTTCCAGAGCACAGGACTAATCAATATTTCTGAAAAGTAAAAGAAATAGGAGGCTGACTGCCCCAGAAATTCAATCTGATTTTAATGCCAATCATACCAAAGAAATCTCTCTCAGTAATGTGAAGCAACGATTGAAGTCGGCTAATTTATGGGGTAAGGTGGCAGTAAAGAAACCACTTCTTAGACCCATAAACAAATAGAAGAGGTTGGCGTGGGCAAAAGAGCACAAAAACTGGACAATTGAAAACTGGAAACGTGAATCCAAATTCAAGATTTTTGGGCAACGACGTCGTGTGTTCATTCGCCTGAAAAGATGCATCCTGACTGCATAACACCAACAGTGAAATATGATGGAGGCTCTTTAATGATCTGGTTATGTTCTTATTTAGTGGAATGGGCCAGCTGTACAAAATTGAAAGAAACTTGGATAAACTGGCTACCATTCCATTTCGAGCAGATATGCTGTTCCAACAGGAATGCGTCTAATTGGTCCAGGATTCATTATGCAGCAGGACTGATCCAAAACACACATCCAAATTGTGTAATAACTACAATATAGAAGAAACAGCACAAAGGATAGTTAAGGGTGATGGAATGGACACCCCAGTCATCAGTTCTGAACTCGATGGAACTTCTTTGGGAGAGACTTGACGGAAATTCGAAAAGAGTGTCCTACTTCTATTAAAACGTTATGGAAATCCTTCAGACATCCTGGATTAATATGGAGACGACTGTGTGTGAAAAACTTGTTAGGAGAATGTCCAGAATTTTGATAAAAGTGACTGCTCTCAAGCGTGGATTTTTTGGTGAAAAATGTTTAGCACCAAAATACATGTTTTGTGGTAAAAATTATTCAGGTTAGTTTTTATTCCAAGATAAGTAAATGCTCCATATGATAGAATCATATATCTCACATAAAATAAATTGTTTTCATCAATTCTGCTGCTTGTTATATGTTCTTTCATTTCCTTAACAAACTTTTGACCTACAGTATATTTTCCATTGATAGTCTACATCGCAGTCTATAAAAACTGCTCACTTCTCTTCCAGGAACGGAGTGCTTGTTTAGGGTTCAACACACTAGTAAATACAGGGAAATCTGGAACTCCATTTAGGAATATAGATTAACTGTTTCTGTTAAGAATTTGCAGGTATGCCGTAAAAATCCTAGTGAATTTTTGAGACGGCTTAATACCGTGAATGAAATTTGCATACATCACCACACTCCAGAAGGTTTATCACAGTCAATACAGTGGACAGCGCCAGGTAAACCATTTCCAAATAAGGAAAGTTAATTTTTTGAGCTAACAAGGTTATGCCGAGTGTTTTCTGGAGTTCACAGGGAATTATTTTTATTGATTACATCCAAAAGGCTAAAAGTATCAACGGCGACTACTTTTTGTATTTTTTCTCCGTTTTATATTTTTGCTAACGAAATGGTTTTCTTATATTTCATTTTTCTCTGTTTTTTATATAAATCTGTATACATAATAAAAATCTCCTGTCTAGAAATTTAAGCAATCATTTTGTTGCAGGTTTATTCATTACTTCTCAAAAAATAATTTATACTGGATAGTGAGGAACAGTTTACACCTTTATACTCATTCAAATTAAACTTTATTTCTCTACAATATTGCACCAACTACAGTAAAATGCTTACTTAGCTATTTTATTCGCTTAGTTAATTTATTCGTTTTGGATTATTTGATTAACTGAGTTGGAGTCTTGAATTCTCTTAAAAATCAATTCTTTACTTTTTCGTATTAGATATGTTAACGTTAAAATAACTTGACTAACAAATTTAAAGAAGCTTAAATTTTTGACCTAGTGTTAAAACGGGTGCATCGAAAAATGTTCCTGTAGTTTATAAATTCTTTTAGGATAGAACGACATAATTGACACGGAATTGCAATAAGAAGTGTGCATTTATAAAAATGGTCTCGGGCAATGTGTTGCAGTTAGTGATGTAGCAGAGTTCAAGGCTTGCATATTAGAGTACCAACAAGTTGTATGTAAACAAGGCAAGGACCGTTCCCTGGAGTTCCCTGAAGCTTGGAAATAATGGATCCTTTTGTGAGACCTGACAAACAAGCAACAGCAGCCATTGTCACACGCGGCCAGTTTTCTTACGTCGCAATCACATCCAACTTGTGAGAACATTCTCACACCCACGAGCACGCATCTGGTTGATGCACACAATTGTATTGCATCTACAGAGCATGGACAGAGCATGTGTATACATCTGAAGCCTCAAAACTACGAAATGCTGGAGATATAGTCTTTGCCACTTCTCATAGGAAGAAAGCAGTCGCTGTACTAAGTGGAGTAGAACCTCGTTTACCCGGATCAACTGTGACCACGATCAGTTTGAGTTAACGGAACTATAGATTATCTAATGGAGTTAAGAAATTGCCAAAAACACATACTTTCAACTGAAAACCACATAAACGATATACGCTATTAGCCTATATATTTGCTACAAATTAGTCGGTAACAAAAAAGGCAGTGAACTACTGCTGCATCAGTTTAGTGCATTACTAACGAGCAACACGATCTCTCATCCGCTTTAACATTAGAAGTTCATTTGGCAATGCTTAGGCTTGACTATATAAATAAAGCATCAATTTCCCTATCTTTGTTACTGTTTGTACTGGTCATAAGCACAGCTGGTTCACCAGTACTGTATGAATCTAAATAGTCTTCATTTTCCTTATTACTTAAAGCAGAATAATGTAGTGCAAAAGGCGCTAAGGATGGAAAATGGTTTATTATTCTCAGCTTCTGTGTGTATCTTCTAGGAAGTATGCCTCGGCGCTCTGGAGCAATGTGTCGTCTCTCTCCCTCTCTCTCTCTCTCTCTCTCTCTCTCTCTCTCTCTCTCTCTCTCTCTCTCTCTCTCTCTCTCTCTCTCTCTCTCTCTCTCTCTCTCTCTCTCTCTCTCTCTCTCTCTCTCTCTCTCTCTCTCTCTCTCTCTCTCTCTATCTATCTCTCTCTCTCTCTCTCTGTCTCTCTCTCTCTCTCTCTCTGGCCGTGGCATCAGAGCGAGAATAATTTGTAGAAAACAATTTATCTTCTTCAAAATTATGGAATTTATTCCACTAAAACCATTGTTATACCCTATCACAATGTTAAGATCTGTAGAATATCCTTTTATAAAATACTTAATACTGAATCCTTGCAGATTAAGATTCTGCGAACTTGCAGATCGGCACTACAGATAACACATCTTTACACTTCAATGATCTGACGGAGAGTGAAGCCAAAACTATTTCTTTCTTACACACACGCTATTTGTGCATCTTAAATGCACACTCAAAGTAATTCTGCACAATCTCGGAGAGACGACGTTCTTAAGCAGAAGAAAAATCTTTAAAACTTTAACAACTTCCTCTCATTTGTAATTGTACGTCCTCCAACGTGAAATCATATCGGGCGTTAAATGAAATGGGTGAAATGATGCTCAGATGAGTCCGGGGTCCACGAAGCTTAGAGTTACCCGATATTAGCCTTTCAGGATAAGGGAAATCCCAGGAAAAAACTTATCTAGATAACTTACCCTGACCGAGAATCAAACTCGGGACCTCTTGAACTTGAGGCAGACACGTTACTATCTACGCTACCGAGTTGGGCCATTTGATGTTGTCATGGTTACACATTACCTAACTTACATTTTATCCATTTCATTAAACATTACAATTCTTCCAACTATTTGTCTCAAACAACATAAAATATGCAAAATAACTGCTTCACACTGCATGGTACAAAAATGCCTTCCAATATAATTGGTTTATAAAATTCTTTATTGTTCATTGGCAACCAATTGAGAATGTTTCCTTCATAAACATCGGAAGAGCTTTCTTCTTCTTCTTCTTCTTCTTCTTCTTCTTCTTCTTCTTCTTCTTCTTCTTCTTCTTCTTCTTCTTCTTCTTCTTCTTCTTCTTCTTCTTCTTCTTCTTCTTCTTCTTCTTCTTCTTCTTCTTCTTCTTCTTCTTCTTCTTCTTCTTCTTCTTCTTCTTCTTCTTCTTCTTCTTCTTCTTCTTCTTCTTCTTCTTCTTCTTCTTCTTCTTCTTCTTCTTCTTCTTCTTCTTCTTCTTCTTCTTCTTCTTCTTCTTCTTCTTCTTCTTCTTCTTCTTCTTCTTCTTCTTCTTCTTCTTCTTCTTCTTCTTCTTCTTCTTCTTCTTCTTCTTCTTCTTCTTCTTCTTCTTCTTCTTCTTCTTCTTCTTCTTCTTCTTCTTCTTCTTCTTCTTCTTCTTCTTCTTCTTCTTCTTCTTCTTCTTCTTCTTCTTCTTCTTCTTCTTCTTCTTCTTCTTCTTCTTCTTCTTCTTCTTCTTCTTCTTCTTCTTCTTCTTCTTCTTCTTCTTCTTCTTCTTCTTCTTCTTCTTCTTCTTCTTCTTCTTCTTCTTCTTCTTCTTCTTCTTCTTCTTCTTCTTCTTCTTCTTCTTCTTCTTCTTCTTCTTCTTATTCTTCTTCTTCTTCTTCTTCTTCTTCTTCTTCTTCTTCTTCTTCTTCAATCTTATTTTCTAGCAAGTCACACACACTCCGGGCCACAACTTTTTCCATGAGTATCAAAGTTTCTCTTCCAAGCTGTTCTCAAGCAGGTGTGGTGAGTTCAGTGAATTCCCCCGCTGGCAAGAGAATTCGGGTGATCTACATTCTCTGATTAGCAATTTATCGTCTGTAAAACATGTCTTCGTCTACTACTCTAAAGAACGTTTTTTTATTATTATTATTATTTCAAAACTGATCCGTGTTAAAGAGATACGGGTTAGCGAGAGTTTACTGAACTTACAACTTATCCAGCGACTGAACTTGATGTAAGCCGATTTTTGAGTTCCACCGTGTTGTATCATCTGTGAGGAGAATAAATAAACAAATGCCACGTGGACTGAAGTGTCGTTTCTATAACACTGACTGAAGTTTTCGCGTTGCTCTTGATTTGACGGTTTATCTCTACAACCTTTAGGCTTTAAGAGTTTTACGTTGGAGGACGTAAATTATATATACCAGGTCCCGGTTTAAAGTCTAATGTTAAAACATTGACCCTTTTAGCACAAAAGCCGTTAGTGAAGCTCTGTCATTCTGTTCGACACTATACGACCCTCATTAATACTTACGGCCCTGAATAAGGACAAAGAATCTGCGAAAAGCTTAAATAAACGACGGTTTTTCATGTATATAATACTAGAGAGGTGATAGACGAATGCTTACCAAAAGAGCGACATAGAATACCTGACAGCTTGTCGAGTGGGTTAGCTGCTGGAATATGCTGTTGCAAAAGCTATGTTCGAAATATCACATTGTGTTGGTTTATTTTTCTTTCTCCTAATCATTATTGTCTGTATTTCAGTGACCAATCTATTTATTGTTGCTATTGGTTGTCTTGTGAGCCGAAGACACAAAAGTTCGAATCCTATATTTAGCTCATCATATGAGTTGCGCCTAACTCACGCTACCACCAGGTAGGGGAGCCGTTACCCTTTATAGGGAAACTACGGGTTTTACTTAGCTTTATTCATGAATAATGTTTAAGTTTGTCCCCCTTATAATGTGTACCTATCTGGTAGTTGGCTTTCATTCTTTAAAAACATGTTCCTGACATTAAATGCAATAATTTATTTTTCAGGATTAAATAATATTTTTCACTTTGCATTTGTAACAATAAATTGATAACTCTCTGTCAGTGAAAAACATGGCTACTTTTGTATTTTGTGAACACCTACAATATTATGGAAAGGTTATTTGTATCGCAATATAAAATTAAATGCCCCGAAAGGTAAAACAAAGGTTAATAACATTTTTGAACTGAACACGAAAGATTTGAACCGAGCTTGAAGTAGCAGAGTGGTGAATTAACCTGTATAATACTTAAATTAAATTAATTGGGAGTCGATTAATAACACTAAAGAACACTTACTTTTAAATTTTCCCGGAACTAGTTTCACAGGCCTTGCCTCTATCTTCAGCCGGACATCGACTGGTTCTCATTGCTGTAGCTGGCAATATTTTGTCATCGGTCTCCTCTGGTGGCGGTTCGAGGAACTTGCTGAACAAATCTTTCTGGGGGATGTCGAAATTAAATACTTTGTTCCTATTTTTTGAAATAAATTTTTGTTCCCATGTGGACAGTTCTTGTTTTCCTGTTGTATGTTTTAGTAATTTTGGTTCTGGATTTATGTTGTGGTTTTTTCCCAAAAATGTGTGGCAACTGCTGATTTGTCTAATTGTTTGTAGTTTGTGTTCCTAAAGTGTTCCTTTGCTCTTGTTTCTAAATTTCTTTTGGTTTTTCCAATATAAATTTGACTACAGTCACAGCATTCAATTTGATATATACCTGATTTTTTGTTAGATGGAATGGCATCTTTGATGTTTGAGCAAATTAGGTTTTTTAAGGAGTAATGGTTCACTGGAGCAACCTTTAATAGTTTAGCACACAGACTGGTCAACATCCCTCTCACAGCAGAAGAATACAAAATAGAATACAACAAAATTATTGAAATGCACAGAAAAATGACTTTCCCAAATCACTAGTAGACAAAAGAGTGAACTTAGCAAATAAGAAGAAACTACTAAAGGAAACCACAACCCTCTCAGCTACAGAAACTAAAATGATCTTCAAAAAATTCACTTACCATCCATGGGCCTTTGATAAATTCAAAAAGGTCTTCAAAAAACAAAACATTCAACTAGCTCCAGTGAACCATTACTCCTTAAAAAACCTAATTTGCTCAAACATCAAAGATGCCATTCCATCTAACAAATAATCTGGTATATATCAAATTGAATGCTGTGACTGTAGTCAAATTTATATTGAAAAAACCAAAAGAAATTTAGAAACAAGAGCAAAGGAACACTTTAGGAACATAAAATACAAAAAATTAGAAAAATCAGCAGTTGCCACGCATTTTAGGGAAAAAAAACCACAACATAAATCCAGAACCAAAATTACTAAAACATACAACAGGAAAACAAGAACTGTCCACATGGGAACAAATCTTTATTTCAAAAAATAGGAACAAAGTATTTAATTTCGACATCCCCCAGAAAGATTTGTTCAGCAATTTCCTCGAACCGCCACCAGAGGAGACCGATGACAAAATATTGCCAGCTACACCAATGAGAACCAGTCGATGTCCGGCTGAAGATAGAGGGAAGGCCTGTGAAACTAGTTCCGGGAAAATTTAAAAGTATGTGTTGTTTAGTGTCATTAATCGACTCCCAATTAATTTAATTTATACAACCCTGTTTTCAACACTTCCATGAAAGGACTGTATAATACTGCTTAGCCAACGCCACCTTGCGAACAGAAGCTCCACGATTAGGTAACCTCAGACCTCAGAACCCTCCTCGGATATTTACATGCTTTTTACAGCTTCATATAGAGTTCAGAGCTCGTTTTGCTACTTTTAGGGCAAAAATCCTGCATCCGTCATTACAATTACTCTATCAGCTAAAAATTTCTGTAGTTTGTGATAGCGGCGAAAACAATACAACTGAAACTGGGTATTTATTGACATGGCTGTACAGAAAAACACATGCTAGCTGAAGATCTGATACTAGTTGGCCATACTGTGTAGACCTGACATTTTGTGTTCCAATGTTATTTTCAGCTTAAGCAGGTGATAGGTTGTTCCTTCAGGGTCGTGTTTAAAGGTGTGTGTGTATGTGTGTGTGTGTGTGTGTGTGTGTGTGTGTGTGTGTGTGTGTGTGTGTGTGTGTGTGTGTGTGTGTGTGAATGTACGCTAATGAATAAAAGTTCGCAAACTGGTCCAAAATTGCTACTATAGCTCTCTGTCTGGATCTGATGTTTTTAATCAACATACGTAGTGATGGCTTTCGGTCCCATGCAACAACTATTCACTGAGTTATCTATCCCTCTTGTGTAATCGGTTCTGCGAATCATCAATTAAAAGGCATTTAAGAAAGGAGTCAGTCACATATGTCGCTTAGCATGTTGCATAAATTTAAAAAAAGATAGAGGCAGGTAACTCACCTGGTATGTTAAAAATTTAATCGTTTCCTACTGGATGCAAGCGAGATAGTAACAACCCTATTGTAGCCAATCAATAACTGATGTGCCCGCTTCGGTAGCGTAGATGGTAGCGTTTCTACCTCATTTTCAAGAGGTCCCGAGTTCGAATCTAGGTCAGGGTGAGTTCCCCGGATAAGGATTTCCCTTATCCTGAAAGACGAATGTTGTGTAACTCTAAGCTGTATGGACCCTGGGCTAATTTAAGCTTCATTTCACCCATTCCATTCATCGTCCGATATGACTTAACGTTGGAGGACGTAACATTAAAAAAGAAAAATAACTGATGTAGCGGGGTTGACAAAACACGAGTATCGTGTTGTCCTTAGATATAATTCAATATAATTCACTGTGGCAGCAGTGACAGTATTTAGAACATTATTACACCTACTACATAAAATAATAAAGCGGTAAATTCACTTCCGGTATAGCTTAAACAAGACGAAATAACTTCTGCATTAATACTTAGTAACAACTAGATTAAAATAGAGCTAGGAATGTTTCCAGCTGAGTTAGCAGTTCCTTAATTAAAGATACAGAACTGGAAGCTGAACGTCCGAGGTACGTTTAATAATTTACCTACCTGAGTACGTCGTATTTGTGTTGTTTCACATCTGCTTTTGTCTCTCCAGTTCGGAACATGCTGTGGAGTGGTGTTAACACCGCTTGAAACAGATGCTTTCAACTCAAAAGATTTATTCTGAAACAAATAAAGCACTAATTATTTCATATTTAGTTATGGTGCAATGAAAGGAATTCGAAAAACCTCGCTTAATAACGCCTTGGTTTTATAACTGGAAATAACATTTACTTCTATGATAAACTCATTATTTAGCATGAAACTAGGAACATACGGTAGAGTCGGGCAGTATCGGCTGGCATGCAGTACCGGCCACTACTATGATTTCCCTTTTCACCTCCATGTGACAGAATTTCCAGTAAGCAGTAGTAAGCTTGTGCATCCACATGCGCTATTGTCGGATATATTCTTCCTCTCTTCAGTTGTTTGTCTGCTCTGAGTGCTTGATGCTGGTTAGTGTAGCTCTTAGCGCACGGAAGATATTCTGAGGTATATAGCAGCGCTATATTTTCGATCTCTGTAAACCACTGAGCTAAACATTTGTGAACTGAGCAGAAACAGTTACAGTAAGTTTCCATGGTTTTGTATTCTACTATTGTTCTATATGTGGCAGTGCAGTGTGTCACTGACAATCTGTATTGTATCAGAAAATGCGGTGGCCGATAGACACTTTCTACAAGCCTTATAATAGAGTACTATAACTAAAAAAATAATTACATTGTACTATCTATAGTACATGTCTTGAGGTAAGAGAATAATATAGTAAAATTTCGATTAACCACTACATCTATAGAGTAAAGTCAGAAACTTAACCCGGCCGATACTGCACTACCTTCCCCTATAAAACGTCACATTTCACAGGCAAGGATACCAACTATGCATTTTGAAAATTACCTATTCTTTTGATATTGGTAGATGCACCCGTTAACAAAGAAACAGACTCTGGAAGTGTACATTTTCCTAAGTCCACATCGTTTCCATATCCGGTTTACAATGGTGTCACGGAACGCGTCTCTTTAGCTACGTTCTACTGAATCCTCTCTATAATAATGGTGATCATCATCATCATCATTATCAGAATGTTCACACGTTGTGTGCTATTTCATATGTTTTTTTTTTTTTAATTACTATCCATCGATCAGCAAGTATATTTTACAGATGTTTTTTTTTTTATTGAGAACGTTGGTAACAGTACACATAACAATCGAGGTAGCGTTGAACGACTCTCCTCTAGCTACATATGGCAGGATTACTGTAACACAAATTGTGGACTTTAAGCCTGATATTTATCACTTCTCTGGGTCGTCTTTACTGGAGAGGTCACTCAGGAGAAGATCTTCTTCATAGTCTACCCTTGAGGCGAGTTGGTTGGCGAGTGCGAGCGCCGAGATTGTAAGTAACAGCTCCAGTGACCTCCTGGAGATGGTAAAACAAAGGTCGTGCCAGTCGGAGGATGTACTGGTGAACAGGTAGAAGATCAAACTCATGGTGAAGTTGTTGGTTTCTGACGAAGCATGGAGCTTTTGTAGTTATACGGAGCATCCTGTTTCCTAACTGCAGACGGGGAGACTAGTCTTGCTGGTGTCACCCCATACTGAAGCTGCATAGGTAAAAATGGGACGAATTAGAGATTTGTAGAGAAGAAGGGGGGATTCATAACCAAGTGAGGTGCGCCTGTTGAGTAAAGGGTACAGTTTTGATAGCCGTTCAGACGCAAGTTTAACATACCGACAGATGTGGGCGTTCCAAGTAAGTCGAGTGTCCAATAGCACCCCAAGGTATTTCAGTGGCTCACTGGTTGGTAACCATGAAAGCTGTTCTCGAATGTTTCGTGCATATCCACACAGAGAATCATTCACTGTAATGAACACACTAATGTGTGCGAAAGAAAGAGAATGTCCTAATTGACTTATAATTGAATCAAGTTACTAAACGTGCACTAATAGCTGAGCGTTTATGGACAAGTATGTAGGAGCTAGACCCACAAACATTTTTATCTTTTATTGTAAACATATATGTGTATTACGCGCATTGTAATATAACTTATAATTTAGGTGCACTTGATTTTATGGCACCTATACTCGCACATAAAAACTGAAGCACTCTAGTGTGTTTCTAAACTAATTGAAATGAATGTTTTATTCCTATATTTAAAATCAAATTGAAATTAACTTAGTATCGGGTGTGTAAACCCTCTGTTTCTATTACTACCCTCATTCTGCGGGACTTGGGTGAGAACAAATGTCTAGTGAAATGTTCACGAGAGGATACTTCTCATTATATACCAGCAACATTCATAACATATGAATGAGTCCGAGTGTTTACACCACCAATATTAAGAAAATTTTCTAATAATATTGAATATGTTTTGAAAACAACAGGAATGTGTTATTTGCATTTTTATAAATGAGACTTTTTAAAATGGTTCCTATATTATTTATCTTATTAAAGAAAAACAGACATTGCTGTAACAACAATAAAAAGAAATGTGCACATCAAAAATAAAAACATATGTTGGTCTACTTACGAGACAAAGCGTTTGACCGCTCGGCTACCATGCATATGGCTAAGCCGCACGTCATCTCCCTATGTACCACATAGCTTTGAAATGAAGCAAGAGTGTTATCAAAGCCTACATTAATTTTGATTAGATTTGTCAGCGCTATTGCCTAAGGGAAAGCTCATGCCAATTAAAGCGATGCGCGGTCTAGCCTCAGTTAAGAGCAAGAGGTTAATCTCAGGGTATGCGTGTACATATAGGAATGAAAATGACACTGATAACATTGGAATCTAAGTTTAAGACTCGCTTAGTGATTGCTTCAGTTTTTACTGAATCTCTAATTTCTGTATCAGATTTATGTTTTATTTCATTATTGACATGATAGTTTTGCTAAACATTTTTTTAAAACTTACTTTTAGTCATAATTATAAATCACAATTTATGATTCATCCATTTTAATCAAAGAAAACCCACTGCCTTTTGAATCAATTGATATTCAATTAGATTTAGAACAAATAGTTACAAAAATCTAAAACTTCCAAACCTGTACTAAAAGCACTAGCATTAGAAACTGTGAGCAATAGATACCCACCTGAAGAATGGTTACATATCTACACAGATGGATCTATCTTGGACAACAACTCAGAAGCAGGAATTAAGTGTGCTCTGTTCTCATTCTATCAACCAGCAGGATACCTCACAACAAATTTTGATGCAGAGGCAACGGCTATTCATATTTCACTCCAACACCTTCTATACAGAATAGATAAATTCAAAAATGCTGTTATACTTTCTGATTCTAAAGCAGCATTGTGTGCAATAAGTTAATATAAAGTGAGGACAATCCAAATTAAAGAATGTCACAAAATGACCCAAAAACTTCAAAAACTACAGAAAAGAATTAAATTACAGCGGCTATCTGCACATTCTGGAATTGCTGGAAATGAATCAGCTGATTTTCTTGCCAAAAATGGTGCACATTTAATTCATAAGAAAAATAAAAAGTTATCCCTTAAATCATAAAAGGATTAATTGGAAACAAATATAAAAACAAACGATATTTAACAAATCTAAAGATAAAAAATGGAAAATTTTAATTAAAAATCCAGAAATTATTGCAGAAATCCCACGTAAAGCTGCAGTAGCAAAATTTAGATTACTTACGGAACATGATTATTTGGCCAAACACTTACACAGAATAGGAATTCATACAATTCCAGATTATCCTCTGTGTAACAAATAATAGGGAATGACTGAAGAACATCTTTTAACCTGTGAAGTCCTATCTGCCGGACCCACTACACAGAAATATTGGAGAGCAAGAGAGCTAATGGCTTCATTGCCAAAACCTAGCATTTGAAAACAACAACAACTATTTATAAATAACCATATATAAAGAAATGTTCATATAAATAAAAAAACATGTAATACTAAGTAAATGAAACATGCGAAGTGAAACATGGCAGTGGACCGAACGCAATGTTTCCACCTCGCGCTCGCACTTACAGTAGACTTTTAATGTGCCTGACAAGGTGTAAGAACCATGGAAACTCTCCGACTATTGACAAAACATCTTTTGATAGTTCCTCACGTAAGATATATAAAATTCAGCTTCTATACTATTACGTAAGTATTATTGTAAGTCAATATAACTTGACAGTATCTGACAGGGGATTGCAACTGTACTGTCTGACCATGGACGTCATGATTTCTGACATTATTCCAAATAAAATACATAAATAATCATTTCTTTCACACTAGCCCTATGTAGGCTAAGGTTTGAATGAGTAGAGTCAGACTGAAAAATTCAATGCCATAGCCAGGATTCGAACAACGGATCTCCCGCTGTCCGTGCGGTAGCTCTAAACCACTGAGTTACAATGGCCAACCTGCCAACATGATATTAAGTTCTCCAACTGATTCATATGTTTCCCGGTAGAGCACTAGTGCTTCTTCTATGCTATGAGACATGCTCCTTTTGTAGCGACTTACTATGCTGCAGTCCCAGGCTTCATATTTAAACCACTATGCTATTCAGGTAAATTAATGGAAATAATCATTTCTTCCACCATAGCCGTGTGTATGCTAAGATTGGAATGACTGAGTAGAGCCAGACTCGCCAGAGTCACCACAAAAGTTGCGTGTCTCATAGCATATGAGAACCCCTAGTGGCCTACCGGGAAACTCACGAGTCAGCTGGAGAATTTAATGGCATGTCGGCATGTTGGCCACAGTAGCTCAGTTGGTTAGAGCAACCCCACGGAAAGCGGGAGATCCGTGGTTCAAATCTCGGGTATGGCATTGAAGTTTTCAGTCTGGCTCTACTCATTCAAACCTTAGCCTACACACGGCTTGTGTGGAAGAAATAATTATTTCCATCAATTTACCTAAATAACATGGTGGTTTAACTATGAAGCCTGGGACTTAAGTACTTACAGCATAGTAAGTCGCTACAAAAAGTGCATGTCTCATAGCATAGAAGAACCCCTAGTGGTCTACCAGGAAATTATTCAGTTGAAGAGTTTAATATCATGTCGGCATGTTGGCCATAGCAGCTCAGTGGTTTAGAGCAACCGCAAAGAGAGCGGCAGATCTCTGGTTCAAATCCCGGCCATGGCATTGCATTGTTTACTCTGACTCTACTCATTAAAAATACATAAAAATTGAGCTTTATACTTTAATGAATTTGAGGTGAAATTTTTTACACCTTTGCTATCTGTTGTCTTTCAAAGCCACCGTGATCCAAACTGCATAGTCGGGGATTGTTTTTACCTGTATTAGGGACATACACAGAGAAGGTTTCAGGTTTTTTAAAATAAAGAAAGTCTGGTCGTCGCGGGCTCCTGGCCTAATAGTTCACTACTGTTGCATCCGGCTGTAGATTCATCAACGAAAGCGATATTGCAGAAGACATAAAAAGGGTCGCATATCCTGTAAGCTCCCTTCTCAATTGCTGGAAGAAGCAATTTGGTTTATGCGTTTAAAGGAATTATATAACTGTTTGTTGGGGAGACAGGGGATGGTATAGTGTACAGGGGGAGCTTTAATCATAAAGAGAGAATACGGGTGATACTGTGGGTTTGTTAATCTGCTTAATGAGGAGCATCTTGCCTCAGAGAATAGGTAGGCCAGAATTCAATTATTCCTTAGCTTCTTTGGGCTTGGGATTTAATTTTGGTAGTAAATGGTGGTCTTTATTGTACAGAAGATTAATTTGGACTGCGTATGAAACGGTTACTACTACTGTGCGATCTACGTAATCCTGAACCATTAACCCTTCATTACGCGATTTTTTTAAATATCCTCCTATAAATATCTTTCTGTTTAAAATTGATCACAGAAACCAGGAAAAATAGTAAAAAAAATATTTGTTTAATTTTTTATAGAATTTTAACCTTTTTTTTGTCACTTTGCATATTTGCAAAACCGTGCATTTAGGTCAACATAGTGAGGTACATAGAGCACAACAAAACTTAACATACTGAGACACAAAACTGGATGAAATTACTGGCTTAAAGGTCTGAAATGCACTAAACAGCATTTGTCTTTGCTAAGGCACAGAAATATCAACTTCCTTTTCAATACACGATGCTTACTGAGAGTTTCAGTTTCTGTGAAATGCAGTAAAACAGTTTTTATCCTTATTCAAGCACAAGTTCACTTTGCACTTATCACACATCACATAGGTGTAACCCTTGCAGTCTGGTCGCTTGCATGTCGTTCTTTTCTCATTCCAGACAGGCCAGTGATTCATTGGATCCATTCTTACATCCCTCGGTGGCAGCGAAGATCCCTTGTATTTCAGCCTCTTGCACTCCACGGCATCTGCACTGGCGCTTGGCCTACCACGTTTTCTTGTTTCCAAACCAATCTTGCACAGAGATAGAGCTAGATCAGTCCTGAATTTCTTTTGATTCAATGGTGCCTCTATTTTCCCCGTTTGAATAAGCATTCTTCTGTATAAGATCCAGGAGTTGATAATAACTGTGTCAATCAAGTGAAAAAATAGACGCAGATACCATCGTTTTGACCGCACCTTTATGTGATGTCTTCCTATGTTGCTGTCCAGTAAGTCAACATTTCCCATGTGGGAATTGTACACTGACACCACTGCTGGACACGGCACCATTATGTGCTCCTTCTTCTTTCTGTCAAATCTTTTCACTTCAGTTTTTGGCATCTCTCCAACAAAAGTTGAGAGAAATGACACATTGCTGTTGTCTTTGTACAAAACGGTGGAAATATCTACATTCTCGATATTTGTAACAAATTCCTCTGAAAATCCACGTGGTTTATTTTTAAGTTCTTTCTCATTTAGAAATTTGCAATTTGGTAATCTGTTCCTCTGTATCGTTCCTACACAGAGAATGCCCTGTTTGTAAAGATAGAGAGCTAATGGCACAGAAGTATAATATCTGTCAAAATAGAGCTTGTAATTTTGATCACGTGGTATTTCTCTTGAAAGGCGGATAACTACATTTCCACTAGCTCCCAAATCAGGTTCTCCATCTAGTCGAAACTTTGCATCATTCTCCTGCCCGCTGTAAATTTCAATTTTGTGAGCAAAACCCATGTCTCCACAAAGCACAAAAAGCTTGTAGCCCCATTTATGGGGCTTATCTTTCATGTACATCTTCATGTGGTGTCTAGCCTTTGTTGAACACATCTGCTCGTCAATCGACAGTCTTTCGCTCATGGGTACAGATAGACATTTTTCATTTATATAATCCAGCAGTGGCCTTAGTTTATACAGTTTGTCATATTCAGGGCTTTGGGGACCTGGCATTTTTGCATTGTTATTGAAATGCAGTGTGCTATGCAGCCTCTCAAAGTGGCGCTGAGACAGGGTCTGCTTTACTAAATCAACACCGGTAACTTCATTCCATAGGTCACGGACACTGGAAGGTGGAGCCAAAGAACTAACAATGCATATGCCAATAAATTTGTATATGTCATAAGTTGTGCAGTCCAAAGGCTTGTTGGGATTTTGCTGAACGCTATATAAATTAGTTTCATCAACAATTTTAGACACAATTTCTTCTGTAAAAAAGTATTTGAAAAATTGGTATGGCGTTGAGAGCTCTAGAATTGATTGTGGTAGAGACGCACTTCCTTTGAATGGAAACTGATCGCTAACAAAATCTGCACTTTGCTTCTTCCACAGAATTTGATATTTTTGTGCTTTGATTGGCTTCTGTGGAGCAGTCACCTCAGGAATGGCTGTCTGATTTTCCATTGCATCCTTTACATTTGAATTAACCTCGTTCTGTTCAGTATTATCAGGTCCACTTTCACTATCTGAAGATTCCAGGTCGTTATAGTTTATTGTGGGATCTTCATCAGAAAAATCGAAATCCAGACCATCATCACTATCAGTGGGGCATTCCATTGCAACAAATTCCTCTACTGACATTAGTCTGCGCTTTCCGTTCTCCAAGTAGACAAACGAGTCCATATCCAAAAAGCAATGATCCAGGAAACTAAAAAATAATAGAGAAAAGGAAGCCATTATTGTAATGATAATTGTATACTGAACCTAATATTTTCGCGCACTTTTGCAGATGTGCAAACTAAGAAAAAAGTGCTCTTACTTACGTGATGTCTAGCAGATGGGTATTCCAAATATGAAGTAATATTCACCAGGGATAGCAGAACACCACAGTAATTTTATATTTCGCACACCTCTATTTTCATCTACATATATGCACACTCACAATGTGGCATCTCACGCTGTACTAACCCGCCAAGACGCGGAAGCAGGCAAGAACACGTGGTGTCAAGAGTAACACCATCTAGCGGCAAATTCTTTCTTACCACTCTAAAGGCATATGTATGCAGACGTGCAAAGCAGAAAACTGTGTTAAATTTTCAAGGACAACGGAGAAAATGACGTTGGAACATCCCTTTGCAGATATGCAAAGCTACGTAGTGAAGGGTTAAAATAGGTCATAATTTCCCTTTGAAAGCTCGTAGCATGTAGAACTTTATTTTAATGATCTCACTGGCTCTGGCAGAATGGATAGCACTGACAATTGTAGACAGTTGACAGTCTTAAATGTGCATTCATAACAGCAATATGCAGTACTCACTACGAGAGCGTGTTTACATTTTGAAAACACATTGGAAGACAAATTCCTTGGTAACAACACAACGGGAATTTCGAAAAGAATTTAATGTACGCGATGATCCGACAAAGGCAACAATTTTATCTCTCGTAAGAACGCTGGAGACAACTGGTATACTCATTAGTGAGAGTGGAAAACATAGACCGCCATGAATGCAGAGACTATTACACATGTTTCCAGAGGGCTATTGAATTCTCCAAACAAATCGTTGCGTCGATTGAGCCAGGAATCAGGGTATTCATATGTAACATGTCAAAGAGCTGCGAAGAAATCGGGACTACGACCTTACAGAGTGTATATGGTGCAACAACTGAAAGAAGCGGATTATGATAAACAAATCACTGTCGATGCTTTCAGGGCACTCTTATTCCACGTTCAGATATTGTCTCCAAAACGTGGTTACAAATGAGGCATGGTTTCATCTGTTAGGCTACATAAACACACAGAACACTAGATATTGGGCTGCTGTAAACCCCCCATGTGATCCACGAAACCCCACTGCATGATGAAAAGGCTGGAGTATGGTGCGTAGTGTCAGCTACCAGGATCGCTAGTCCCATTTTCTTTGATGCGACTGTAGACACTGAGCTTTACATGGGTATTTTCAATACATTTGTGGAGCAGCTGAATGAAATCAAATTGAGAGAAGGTTATTTCCAGCAAGATAGAGCAACGTGCCATACATCTAATGACACCATGGAACTTGTAACCAGTTTCTTTGATAATCCAATAGTCTCCAAATGTCTGTGGCCCCCAGATCCCCTGACCTAACCTCACTGGATTTTTTCTTGTGGGGGTTATCTAGAAAAATAGAGTGTACGGACAATTTATGTTCTCAGATCATTCATTCGAACCGAAATAAGTAACATTGGCGGGTATACTCTCCGTAAAACTTCAGAGAATGTAGTGAGAAAATGCAAACATGTATAGATGTTGATGGAGGACACTTCCAACAGTTTCTCTGAGATATAAATAGTGTAATGTAATCTTGCAATTGTGCCATATTCTCTCAGAGTTGCACGTGTGCCCTATTATAAAATTGGGCTTATTGAAATGGTTCAGGTTTATATGGATCGCAGTGTATTTCAACTGTTGTACACATTTATTTCTTTAGTGACAGATGCATTTAACGTAATGATAGATTACACGATTAAATGATAAATTTCCTTACAATGTTGCAGTATCGCTGTGATCAAAGTAAACGCTTGTATATCTCTGCAGATTCTAAGCTGCATGCTGTTGACTAAATTATTATCACCATTATGATGATTATATTTTTGGCATGCTAATGATAAGTATAAGGCCATGGCATTGATGTATTCGAGACATAATTTAAAACGTCGGAACCAGAAACTCGAGTACATAGAAGTCATTTCCTGGAAGTTCATGTTGTAGGAGCAGATTGTGTGATTCCTAGGAAATCATTTCCTTCGTCGAACACAATCAGTGAAGCTGAGCTGTGCTCACGAAGGTACTATTTTACCTAACTCAGGTCTCGCACTTGGAAAGCAACCCTGCTGTCCACCATTCTTAGATAACGTAAGTGAACATTAACAACCTGCTGTACTTCTGCTTTCTCTAATCCTTCTTTTACATGAAATAAAATTTGTAATCCAACATTTAATTTCGGTTAAGACCAACATCTGTAGGTTTGTGTTTGTGTGTATGTGTGGGTACATTAGTGTGTCTGTCAGCACCACACTAAAATCAAGAGGTCAGTTAAATACCAGCCCATATTCGTGAGGTCAGCAAAGGTCATATGGCAGCAAACTTTTAGATTCTCTTCTACTGCCTTTCTATCACAGCAATCCATGAGATGATCTACAGCTGCACTTACTCTGTTTCCAGAGTGACCACTCTCTAATATTTCACATTTGGCTCTCGGAGAGTTAATTCGGGAAAAAACAAGATGAGCCACAGGTTTTTGTTCAGATTGAAATTGTAATATTGGATTTGTTATTAATCTGCAGTTTTCAGAAACAGATGGCATTGCAAAAATGATCGTTTAGCAAATTTTTCGCAGAAATGAAAGCTTTTCTTTTACAGAAAATAAATCGACAATTGCATCAAAATAGCTGGCAATGCACACTACAGAATTAGACCAGTTAAACCAGCGTGAACAGTTTTAACTGAACAGTTTAAAGGAGAACAGTTTTAACTTCTAAATCTGGGTGGTTTTCAGTGAGGTATTGTTTGTATTCATTGTTTATCATTCGGGCGTTTCGGAACAGATTCTTAAGCGTTGAGGGACAATATTTTCATGTTAATGTAATGTCTGAGAGTAGCTTCCTAGAAGTTCAGTACCTTCTCAGTACCTTTAGTCGGCATAATAGGAGTTTTTGCTGTGCACAGTGTGGTATCCAATAAATAACATTTCTAGTTAGCACACCACAAACAGTTCTCAGTATCACGGACCAGTCGAATGCTGTGGTGTCAGTTTGTTGCTACACCGCTTAGCTGTTACTTCAGTACGCATGATGACGTCACTGTATTGACTTTGTTAAGTGTTAAATCATATCTTGCTTTCATTAAATGTTTACACATTTTTTTCACGATTCAGGCTTCATGCTATGAAGAGGTGAATATTTATATTCATTATATTTATGTAATTTGTAATAAATGTATATTTTTCTATACAGACCAAAAATAATAGAAATTTTCTCATTTATTGCTAAAATTATATTCTTCTTGAAAAAAGAAAAAATCCAGAAAGTTCGCCAAAAGAACATCGCTAAAACCAAAAACTCTTGCCTCTGACAACTGATAAGGTAATATAGGAGCATATAAAAATAAATACGGTGCAAAGATGACTACAGATAATGAAGAGTAGAGAATGTTGTGTGAGTACAGAAGAGCTAAGCAAAGCAATGTGTTAGCATACCGAAAAGGGGTCTTTTGTCTCTAGTATAAACCTAATAGGAGAATGAAAGCACGTGCAAGGTGATGAGGCAGAATTCATGGTTAGTTACAGTTGATTAAGCATGTACACACATCGATTAGTGCAATGGAGTCCGGGACTTCTGCCACGTGATACGAGAACGTGGCTTATCAAATGCCATGAACACTGCCCAAGGGATTTACGTCCGCCACAGAAATTTCAGGAGCAGTTTTGTTAATTACAGTGCTAAATGTTGAAGGCAATGCATTTTATTAACAAAATAGGACGGTAGTTGGTGACAACCGAGCATTATTCGCATATATCTATTCATAATCAGTCCAACAGTGCAGTTCGACTAGGGAAACCGTTCTGATATATTTCTGTGAGTTCTGTACCACTAAATGGTATCTATCCATTGTCTCTAATTTATAAATTCTATAAGCTGATTCCATTACTTAGGCACATACGGGGGTGGTGTGAAAAGTTTCCAACCTCAAAATGAAGATGGCAGCACTCGTAAATAAAGGTTAAGAAATTCCCTTGTTCATCTGTTCACAGCTACTCACCAAAGTTTGAGCCATTTTGGTCATTCAGTTGTTATGTAACAGTCATTTGAGTGAGTTGATGTGAGTGATTTTATGAAATTGGACAAAATCGAGTATCGAGCTGTCATTAAATATTTGTTTTTGAAAGGCAATACGTCTACGCAAATCAAAAATGTATGTGGGGACTCTGCACCATAGTGAAATTTTGGGCGGCTGAATTTAAACGTGTCCGCAAGATCTTCAAAGACGATGAACGTTCGGGACGTCCAAAAACTGCAGCTATCGACGAAAACATCACCAAAGTTCACCAAGTGGTGCTAGACGACCGCCGAGTTAAAGTGAGATATAAAGTGGATACCATAAACATGTCAAAAGAACGTGTTTGTCACATATTAAGTCAACATTTAGACATGAGAAAGCTGTCCGCGCGTTGGATGCCGCGTTTGCTCACGTTAGACCATAAACGTGTTCGAATAAACACTTCCAGCGCCCTGTTAGCGTAGTTTAGGCAATAAATCCGAGTTTTGGTGCCGATTAATTACTTTAGATGAAACTTGGATACAACATTATACGCCCGAAACAAAAATACAGTCCAAGCAGTGGACTGCAAAGGGGGAACCGGCACAAAGAAACGCAAAATCTGTTTTTTTTTTTCGGCTGGGAAAGTGACGACGACTGTTTTGGGGATTTTCATGGAGTTGTTTAAATCAATTTTCTTCAAAAAGGAAAAACCATTGCGCATCATTACTTGACAAGCTGAAGGTAAAACCTGTAGGAAAACTGCCACATTTGCAGAAAAATAAAATCCTGTTTCACCAAGATAAAGCACTGACTCACACCTCAGCGGTTGCAATGGCAAAATCCACGAATTACGGTTTGAACTGCTTGACTATCCGCCTTACTCACCAGATCTAGCCCCAAGAGACTGCTTTTTGTTCCCTCATCTGAAAATTGCGCTTGGAGGACAGAGATTTTCGTCAGTTGAAGAGACAACCACCTTCGTGAACAATTATTTTGCAGAGAAAAACGCCGAGTACTATTTGGATGGTTTATAGTGTGTAGAGATACAAGGAGACTGTGTTGAAAAATGAAGATGAAAATAAAAAAATAAAAAAAAAGTCTTGTATGTTATTAGGTCGGAAACTTTTCAGATCACATATGTATTTCTCTAACGTAGCGTTTTGCATACGTCACATCTGTTAATCGTAAGCACGCAATTCTGGGATCTTAATGTAGAATAAAGCTCTTTGAAAACAACATGCGTGAACACCTGTCAACCTGAGCGCATGTGTGCATGCAGCATTACTCATACTGAAGCATGAGAAACATATTGCATTTCTTATAGAAATTGGGAACTGCTTAAAAAGATATTTCTGAAGATTTTCATAAAGGCCTCTTTATTTTTTTATTAAAATTTACGTCCTCCAACGTTAAGTCATTTCGAACGATGGGTGAAATGGGTGAAATAATACTCGATGGAAGCCAAAGTCCATGGAGCTTAAAATTATGCGACATTCGCCTTTCAGATAAAGGAAAACTCCGGGAGGGGGGGGGGGGGGACAACAGCCTAACGAGGTAACTTGCTCTGATCGAGATGCAAATTTAGAACCTTTTGAACATGAGGCAGACAGTCTACCATCTACGTAACCAAGGAGGGAATTTCAGAAAGCGGAATCCAATTAAACATCCCTTATTAACAACCAATTTGATTGTTGCTTTGTTAACGAATTCCAAAAATGTATTACCTCATGTGCTTTCTAATTTAGAGTAAGCTTGTAATTCTTCCAGATTTCAAGAATGTACATCGATAATAAAATAGTCTAAGGTATTTTAAAAGTTGTATTAGATATTGTGCTTTATTTGCACGAGTGCGAGATATAACATCGTATTTGGGTAAAAGAGCAGACTGCGTTATACCAACTTTAGCCTTGGAAGGGTAAGGAAAGACCAAGAAAACTGGGATTGGCTTGCATCTATCAGACATGGTGATGATGATGATGATGATGATGATGATGATGATGATGATGATGATGATGATGATGATGATGATGATGATGATGATGATGATGATGATGATGATGATGATAACATTTGTTGCCAGTTAAAAAGAGAGAGATCTTGTATGGACACTTGAGGGCTGGTTTGTTGACGGTCGTTCATAGCTCTTTCTGAATAACTGCAGCAGGGAGATGTGCCTGGAACTGTTAAGAACTTCCAGGCACTTCTGCGGCTTCTCTGCAATCAGTCTAAGGCCTCCTGTGCTTATTTCACTTCATTCCTTCCTGTATGGTGCCAATCACAATAGTTCTATGTAGGGATGGATCGATATTATTTTTTCTCGATACTCGATTCTCTATACTGAGGCTTTGTGGGTTTGTAGAATTGAAAGTCCAAAATGCTCTTTATTTTCGTAGAAACACACTTTTGTAAAACCTTATAGTAGGAGAATTACGTAACATACACAAATACAATCTTCCAAGGTCGTTAACCACAAACAAAAGAGTTCACAGTTGCAGGCACACGATATATATATATATATATATATATATATATATATATATATACACACCACTACTCATAATTCTAGACGTTTCTGGAATACTCTGTAACAAACGACAAATCGAAACTTCCAGTCAACTATCTCTCTCTTTATCTGTTTCGAGAAGCTTTTATCTCCACACTCCACTATCTGTCCCTTATCTCTCCGCGCCGAACCCTTTGTACACGCCGCCGCCAGTCGCGACACTGTTTCCTCCTCAAGGCTGGTCGTCCCGAACCGCACCATCATAGCGGGGTAGACGATCCAGGTGTACTACCAACATCTTCCTTCGGGGCACCTTCTGGATGCGGTAGACCACGTCGTTAATCCTCTTCCCCACCCGGTGCGGTCCTTGCCATGGATGATGAAGTTTCGGGCAGCGTCCCTTGGTCCAATTAGGGCGATAAAACCAGACCAGGTTACCTTGCTGGAACCCTTGGCAGTTGGTTTGCCTGTCATATCGGATCTTCGTGCGGTCGCTCGCCTTCTGGATGTTCTGACGAGCCATCTCATGAATGTCGTGCAGATGGTCCACCAGGTTCTCCGTACACTCTGTTACTGGCTGTTTTGCGTCCGTGGGGGCTTCCAAAAGCCAGATCACAAGTTGCACATATTTTAATTAGACCATTAAAGTACTTATATATAAACTCAGAATTAAACGTTTAAAAGCAAATCAATCCACCTGTATAAGTTTCTGTTAAAAATAATAGCATTTTCAGTCTTTCGGGTCAACTCTATTTCTTTTTCTGTCACACATGAGTCCTGCTAAGCGAAATTGTACTTCCTAAAAGAGTGTTGTAGATGAAAAACAGAAATATTTAGCGGTTACTTCTTTTTTGCTGTATTTCTGGAAACTTTAAATCTGTTTTCCAGTAATACAGTCCAGTAGAAACAGGTGACAAATTGTTGCTGAGATTTGTAGCAATATGTTCTTGGGAACTGGTAACTGGCACTGAATTTAGCACACGATTATTTTCTTGCACACTATCGCTGTAAACGTATCACATTCCTGAAAATTTCTCGGGCTTTGCAATGGTCTACGTGTGGTAATAATATATGTTGATATTAAAATAATAATTAAAAAACCACCATCGTCACATAGAAAAAATCATCGAGAGAATTTTCTGAAGCACCGTTCAATGTCTGAGGTGTCCTCTTTTTTGAATCGGGTTAGAACAGTTAGAGAAGCATACAAATGCTTTTGGCTGGGCGATTAAAATAAAATTCTAAAGATATATGGTATCCTCTTTCAATGCCCATAAAATACACTATGAAAAGTCACATGACTATTGCTAGGTTATCCTAGCTAACTCCTGCAATTATATGTCCATGCATCAGCTATTTTAAGTATATTTTATTAAATATCTGGAAAAGCGCTTCACCTTTTGGATTTAGTAGCTCATTTTGATTTAGAATTCTCTTGGGTTAAGTTTTAATGAGCTTCCTGTATCTGATCTTGGTGGAAAATAAATAACTTTCACTTAACATATAGTCTTAACGTGAGGGAAGCGCTCTTGATTATTCAAATACATAGATGACGTATCAGAAAATTGACTGTAGTTAACTAGAACGTGACTGCAAAAGAAGAAAGACTCTGAACGTAGGAGATATAACCCAGGTTTTAAAAAATGTATCTTAAATGGACTAGAGTTCTGTCCTGGTTAGTTGAGAATCTATGAACGTACAACAAAGGGTCTAAACATTCCGTTTTGTAATCTAGTTGTTGTGAGTGAGTGTGTGGTGTTTTAGGGCCCGTCGACAACAAGGTCATTTGGGCCCTCTAGTTGTATGATTAGATTCGCAGACGAGGGCTGAATGACCTGGCCAGTAATACACAGGTTCTTGGTAGGATTTCTAGTTAAAGGGAAAATTTCTTTAGCGGTAATGACTTCTCACTCTGCAGTGTCTGAAAGTATGCAGGTTGGAATTAGTGTGATTAGTTTAATTCAAGAAAACAATTGAAAACATGATCTTCATAAGTGCACTACTATGTGTTTCAAATGCGAAGGGTTCTGGAGTCCAGCTAATCAGAAGCCGTATCACACTCAGCGTTGCCAGCTTGTTACCCTACTCCTTTTGTATTTCCCTCTCTCTCGCACACTCATACAATATACAGGTCTGCTTGGCGCAGACGTAACGGTAACCGAATTATATTTTACAAACTTTTACAATGATACAGTTGCTAAAATCAAAATTGGAAAAAGCATTTTAACAAATTATGTAAATTTTTAAATACTATAACTATAATTATAGTTTATGAATTACCTACCTTTCTAATCACAATGCGGGACACACTTGTTTTACCTACACCACACGCTTTAGCAGTAAGCCGTTGAGCATTTTTGGAATCGAGCTGATTTCTATATTTCTCATGGCCCAATTTTTTGAAGCACATGTACACCTTAAAAACAATACTTCGAGCCTGACTTCGCAATAATTGCCTTTTTGACTCACCTCCAAATTCACCGCAACAAACCATTGCATTATTTAACTCTTACTCTACTTTTGTGTAAAGAACAACTGAATGATATTGATCTGAATTCTCTAGAGTAAATAAGCACTTGTTATACAGCATTCATTCATAAACATAAGCATACAGCATTCCACAGGCTAACAGGAAATGAAGTGTTTGCTCTTTCTCGAATTTAATACCTTGATTTATTCAAAGCAATTCTTTTATCACGTCATGTCAAAAATTTACGTTTCAGTTCTGAGTAATTACAAATATACGTACACGCAGACATGCCAACCAATAATGATATTTATACAGTGCTTACGTCGCGATTTATTGTTATAATACAGGTAATAGTGTTTTATTTATTTGTATTAGAAGAACTATTTGAGCTAAAAATATGGGGTTTTCATGGTTATGTTAGATACATTACTCTCTACCTTCCACATGGATCAGTTTTGGTGAAATCTGAATTTTTGTCTTAGCGCGAATAGTATTTCATACAGATTGATTAGGTTGGCGCTCCTCACACACCACTTAGCGGGAATGCAATACGACAACACCACAGAACTCCCAATGGTTGCTCGCCTAGTAGCGCTCAAGGAAAAAAAACTGCCATTTGAAACACATAATAGTCCACCATTTGGCAGAATATGAGTTATATAATCGCCACGCTGATTTCTATCGTATGGCATTAAATACATCTCAACTTTCAGGCATTTCCACTTGCTACTGAGTTAGTGAGTTTCATTGCTACACAAGTCCAGGGACTTATGCTGTTCTACAACTCAGACAGACATTGTGCGCATAAGCATAATAAAGAACTCATACAAGAATATTAAAGTATGTGATGTTCAACTATCTTATGTATGTTATGTTAAATGACTATAAGATGGCTTTGAGCAAGGTGAAGGAACCTATGCCAGTGGCCAAAAAGCAAGAGAAGTAGAAAGTGACTACATATAAGTTTATTGAATATAGATCACACATTGTTACTGCTAGCAAGAACTCTAGTGGTTTAACGACAGAGACATTCCTAATGAAAGGAAACACAAAGTTTGCTGAAACCATACTGAAGAAAGCTTGCAAATTAGCACAAGCGAATGAGTATAAATTACGACGGCTGTTTAGTAAAGAATAAACAAAATATTTTTTTTGACAACCCACCTTTACTCATCCTCATAATTTTGATGGTCCTTCTCAAAGTAGTCTCCCCAAAATGCGATACACTTGTCCCAGCGTTTCTGCCAGTCTTCAAAGACATGCCGGAATCCATTTTTTGAGAGATACTTCAAAATCGCCTCCGCAGCCTTCACCACTGCTTCTGATTATGGATAATGCCTCCCACGAAGGCGTATCTTCAACTTAGGGAATAGAAAAAGTCACATGGGGCTAAATCCGGACTTTAGAGAGGGTGAGGGTTGCACTTCACGTTGATTTTTCCAAGATATTCAGCAACAACATTGGCAATATGAGGCTGCGCATTATCGTGATGCAGCATCTAGCCTGCTTCACGAAAATGTGATATGCGCCTGATATGGACTTGTCATGTTTTCAGCGCATCCCTGTGGATTGTCCAGTTACTGATATGTGTGCAGGTACAACATGATGATAAAACATTCCATGAATATCAAAGAATGAGATGACCATAACTTTCTCAGCAGAAGCAAACACTTTTGCTTCTTTGGGGGTTGGTGATGAAGGAGATTTGCAGCGACTACGTTTGAAAAAAAACTCCGGATCTTCCTTTAACATCAACTTTAACTGCATGTAGACCTGCACGTGAATGACTTTTTCTTCGGGAATCAACAGTCTTGGAACCCATCACGCACAAACTCTTCTCATGTGTAATGTTTCTGACACCAACGTGTGGGTGGCACCCAATGAAATGTTCAGTATTTCAGAAAGTGAACTTAAGGTAATTTGTAGATCCTCTCTCACAATGGCAGCAGCAGTATTGATGTTTTCTTCCGTAAGAGCAGTAATTGGAGCACCGGATCCACCTTCCTGCGAAATTGATTGTCTCCTCTCTTTAAACATTTTAAACCACCTTCGAGCTCTGCTGTAGGGAAGAACAGATTCTCCGTAGATCTCCTGTAACATTGATAGGACTCAACTGAAGATTTATTGAGACGAAAGCAGAATTTCAAAGCCGCATATTGTTCCTCGCATGTTTCCTCCATTGAAGAAGTAGGCGATACTGATCATGTCTGAACTTGCCTGGTTCTTACAGGTGGGAACTAGGTGTACCAACAATGAAACTACTACGGCGTGTTTGTTTCACATTAAGCTAACAGAATATAATAAGATTGAGTTTCAGTGCGCAAAATTATGACCGTAAAAAATTATGTACATTCTTTATTGAACAGCCCTTGTAGTACATCGGATTAGGAAATATCATACAACATCACAGGATTCAAACCAACATCTGTGATGCGCCCCGAGCTGCAGATGTAGGGTTTTTATTTCTCTAGGATGTACCCTAATGAAAGCGGATGGTACGTAGTTATAAGGAAGACTCTCTATAGAGCAAGATGGGGGCTGCAAAAAAGAAAACACCCGTATTGCTGCTTTGAAATTGTAATCCCAACATAAGAGGCTTCTTAAGCCTGTTTCATTTCACCATACATATGTATATCTTGCGACAGACGGCGGAGCTGAGGAAATCAAATGCAAATTTCATATCCCATCTTATGTACTGTTTAGAAATAAATTTCGCTTCAGTAACCTGCGCCTCCTCTGTCTTTAGATTCGCATTAACTGTTTGTCCTCAGCAGGATAAAGCGAAGAAAGCGTTAGGGCTTTGAAATGTTAGCTTATAGCTTACAAGCACCATTCTCACATTAATGTTACAGGTCCATTTGGGACACTTGTAGTGAGCATACATTATAAACAAAATACCCTAGCTCACTATCTCTTCCATAAACTCAATTTTCAAACAAAGAAGTTCTGTATACATTTTTTCAGAATGATTCAGTAATAATTAGTGGTCGGATTTGTGCATATTTGCATGATTTATTCCTTTTCAGTTAAACACATGCATGTGAGAAATAAATTTACTGCACTTTTTAAGGACTTTATTACGGAAGTCGTATAGTGCATATAAATGCATGTTTACTGGGTTAATGCATTTAACTAATTCGTCCATATTTATGGATATATTTTACTTTTTCAGCAATAATTCGTGGAAATATTTCACCATAAACCAATTGTGTAGAATGATTTTGTGTAGAATAACCATTAGTGTAATTAATCTCTACATATAGTTTTTAAATTTTTAAAGGAAAATAATTTATGTGTTCCTGTGTTAATAATTGAAGGTAAGAGTTGTTTTCATATCTGGGTATGTTTGATTTACATTCTGCTCTGTATAAGTAGCATTTTTAAATATGAGTATGTGGTTTGGTTTATGGTAAGTCGACTGTACTTCCATAGCTCTCAAATCTCCTAAATTTCCTCTGATTTTGTTAAATATAATGTAAAGAAATGCTTCCTGTGTGATGTGAAACAAAATTTTGTGAAAGAATTTTATTCTTTGGACAGAATTAATATCAAAGTACGAGGGCTGTTCAATAAAGAAGGATCACGATGTTTTCTGTCAACGTACATTACTCACCCTCATAATTTTGATAGTCCTTCTCAAAATAGACTCCCCTGAATGCGATGTACTTTTCCCAGTGTTTCTGCCAGTCTTCAAAGACATGCTGGAAACAATTTTTGAGAGATCCTTCAAAATCGCCTCCGCAGCCTTCACCTCTACTTTTGATGATGGATAATGCCTCCCACGAATGCGTTTCTTCAAGTTTCGGAATAGAAAAATGTCACATGAGGCTAAATCCGGACTTTAGGGAGGGTGAGGGATGCACTTCACGTTCATTTTTGCAAGATATTCAGCAACAACATTGGCAATATGCGGCCGCGCATTATCGTGGTGCAGCATCCAGCCTGCTTCGTGGAAATGTGTTCCTTTGCGGCTGATATGGACTTGCAATGTTTTCAGGATATCTCTACAATATTGTCCAGTTACTGATGTGTGTGCACGTACAACATGCTGATAAACCATTCCATGAATATAAAAGAATGAGATAACCATAACTTTCCCAGCAGATGCAACCACTTTTGCCTTTTTTGGGGTTGGTGGTGAAGGAGATTCCCACACTGAGCTTTGCTGTTTGCTCTCATGATCAAAATGATGTAGCTAAGTTTCATCAGCGGTGATTACGTTTGAAAGAAACTCTGGATCTTCCTCTAACATCAACTTTAACTGCGTGCTATCTCCATTGCAGCGGTAAGCGATACTGAACATGTCTGAACTTGCCTGGTTTTCACAGACGGGAACCAGGAGTACCAACAACGAAAATACTACGGCGTGTTTGTTTCACATTAAGCTAACAGAATATAATAAGATTGAATGTGTGCCAAATATTATGACCCTAAGAAATTATGATCATTCTTTATTGAACAGCCCTCGTACATTCCCTGTATATACAACTAAGGCGCTAAACTATTTGAAAATACTTATGGTAAACAAAAGGTTCAAATATGAAGAGTACAGCCTTAAAGTTCCGATTCTTAAACAGGAGGGTCCCCTTTAAGGCATTCAATGTATACACATGTTATTTGTTTGCTTAACCCGTTGTGAGCCCTAAAAATAACCATTTGGATTTGGATTTCGTGTAATTGATTACTATTATTATTAATTTGGAGTGCTTGTAAATTAAAATCTTGCAACCTGTGAAGTGGAATTTCAATTTTTCTTTATACTCGATATGTACGTGATTTTTACGTGATTTTTACGTGATTTTTAGTTGAAACTTGTCTACCCGTAAAGAAAATCGCTACTCAGCTACAATTTTCATTAAAAAGCTCTTTAGTTCACACCCTCTAAAACCTTTCTTTGCGTTTTAACACGCTAAAAAATTCTACATTTAATTCTCAGGTTACACCAACTTTAATAAAGTTCTAATGGAAATAATTGATTATGAAACAGGAAATCTAAACAGTTGTTAAATATTTAAGAAAACAATTCAATTTTTAAAAAACAAATTTTATTCATCATTGAGTAAATGCGTCGTAAAAACTTCATTTCGCAACATGAAAGTGTCCCTGAAAGTTACGCTTAAGAAAAGCGATTACTTTATATAATGTTTCATATATACAAGTTCTTTTAAATAATAAATATTTTTAAAAACTCATATTTGGACTATAGTCAACTATCTAGGGGATCCGTCCCTTTCAGTTGCCGTGGTGCCGGCGCGACGGACCCTTAACACTCCTTGTACCTCTGACGTTACTAAAGGAAACTCGGGCCGAACTGCCGAGCCCGTCCCTTCGGGGAGCTGTTCGGTTTGGGTTGGACTCGAGGGGGCAGTGTGTTCCTGACACGAGGAATTGGGTACCTCAGGCCAGGCTACGGCCGCCCGGAGGGGGTAGAAGTTTGCCCATTATGTCCCGAGTACTAGCCTGCAAAGCTAGTAGAAGGTGTGCTAGATCACCAGGTGGCCCCACCGAGGTTTTCGGTAGTCTCTCCTGCGTTGTTGACGAGCGTTAGGGGCGTATCCACTTCCATTCCGTCTTGACGTTGTGGTCAGCGCGTGACGGGGCTTTTTAAGAAATAAGATAATGCCCTGTGGAAAGAACCCCGGAGTATCCATCGCTCTCGGGTAAACGGGGCCCGGGTCCTTGGTCTTATGGGTCCAGAACTAATGGGAGTAGAACATCTTCACTTAAACTAAACTAAAGTCAACTATCTTTCAGTGTATTTGATTTCTCAGGGCAATAAGCTAGTGCACAAAACAAACACTAATTACACTAATCCTTAAAGAAAATGTATATCGCATACCCTTGCTGAGATTTTGCTGGAAGTTGCTCCGAAGTTGCTTTGAAATTTCCTTAGGACAATCAACCCATACGTTTAGAAAGACGTGCTCAGAGTAAGCACTACCATCTACATCCGTATCTCTATTGTAAGATCAAAGCTTTCAAGGTGATATTGTTGATGTTGATAGCTTAGGAAGAAATATCATGTAAGATACAAGTTGCATAAATAGGGGCAATCCATCAACAATTTCTTCCAAATAGTAATTTTTCAAAACACATTCTGCCCATTGTATATTATGATTAGAGAAATTCTTATTGAATTGTCTGTATAATATGGACAATAATGTGAAATGTTAAATTTTATAATGAATATTAAAGAACAGTTTTATCTTTAGTTTTTTCTTTGCACAGACCGTTTCATAACTGTTTAGCGTTTTGTTGTAAACATCGTAATATAAGTACCATAGAATTACCTTAACCCAAATAACTCGGACCAGTTTTGAACACAAAAAAAAATGTTCAGTGTAGAAAATAAGGACTGGTTTTACAGACGATAAATTGCTATTCTCAGTAGGAACGTGACTAGAATTCTCTTGCCAGTGGGCGAGTTCATTGTACTCACCTCACCTACTTGGTACCAAGTTGATTAAGTAAAGGAAAAAGTTGTGGCCTGGTGTGCATGATTAATGAAAACAAAAAATAAGTGTGGAAGAAGATCTTATAGACATTTTTAAAAATATGGATGGCTGTTCGGATGTTAATGAAGATAACCCGTAGGGGAGGGGATCCGTCCCCTTCAGCTGCCGAGGTGAGGGCGCTGCGGATCCTTAGCACTCGTGGTACCTCTGACGTTACTAGAAGAACCTCGGGCCGAACTGCCGAGCCCCTCCCGTTGGGGAACTCTTCGGATTGGGTTGGACTCGAGGGAGCAGTGTGTTCCCGACACCTACGGGGAATTGGGTACCTCCGGCCAGGCTACCGCCGCCCGGAGGGGGTAGACGTTTGCTTAATAAGTCCCAGAAGGTGTGCTAGATCACCAGGCGGCCCCACCGAGGTTATCGGTAGTCTTACCTGCGGGGTTGACGCGCGTAAGTGGCGTATCCACTTCCGTCAGTCTTGACGTTGGGCTCTGCGGGGGGGGAGCTTTTTAGGCTCAAGGTATTGCCCCATGCAATAATCCCCGGAGTTTCCATCACTCCTGGGTTGAAGGAGGCCCGGGTGCTTAGTCCTACGGGTCCAGGACTAATGGGAGTGGAGCCTCTGCACTGAACTGTTGATGACATAAATTTGTTGCAAATCGACAATGACGGAGGTTATAAAGCGATTACAAAGGAAAGCATTATTGCATCATGCAGTGACACTGAAAATGAAACTGAAAAGTATTGAGATTTAGACCGTGTTGATGAACCAGCTGCGGTTATGTTTCATACAAAAGCAGGAACAAACATAGAGAAATTTAAGCTTTATTTCGAGAGTCAAGCCAAAACATAGCCAAATTAACTTTTAATGTTATATCGGATGTGAGATCGCGCTACTCGTAAGCGATACACTAAACTGAAACAGCAGAAGCTGGCTGCCTTTGTTACTACCAACGTCTTTGGAGTACAGTGTAAATACATAGGCTGTTACAGTACATATGGTGTATGTGTTTGTAGCTGGAAGTGTGCTGGCAATTGCTAAACTCCAGTAAAAATATGTATATCATGATGTGCGTGGTTTTATGATATTTCCGTCACTCAGTAGATAACCCGGAATTTGGTTATCTTGGATCAGTTCTTGTCCCAGTTGATCCGGGTAAAAAGCTCCTAGTGTACTCGTACAACTTTCAACAGGGCCGAATAAACAATTTCACACGTCTCACGTCTCGCTATGACAATTCTTGCCCGGAAAACTTCACAAATTGCTGAAAACATCTCTTTCCCATTGGTTTCCCGTATCCATATTGCACCTATATACATGAAAAGTGAAATGAAAACATTTTTGCAAAATTTATCTTATAAATGAAGTACATAGGTAATTAAGTATTGCAAGAACTCTTTGTATAAGTAAAATAAAAATAAACCAAGTGGTAGTGAAAGTAAGAATTTGCCATGATTGTAGATCCTTTGTTACTTTTTCTTCCTTTCTTTGCAGCTAAAGGAATATTTTGATTTTGGTTTTTTATCTGTAGCTAACCATTCACTGCTTAATTCTCAGATATTCATGTGAGTATGTGCTTAAATGTTGTCACGTAAACAGAATGAATAACTGCTTATATGAACACTCAAGTAATTGATATATGTTTTTTTTAATTACCTCCTTTAACTTGTTAAGTCCTATTGGACGATGAATGGAATGGGTGAAGTGATGCTCAAATGAGCCCAGGGTCCATGAACGTTAGTGTTACCCGACATTCGCCTTTAAGGATAAGCGAAAACCCCAGAAAAAACCTCATCCAGGCAACTCACGCAGACCGAGATTCGAACTCGGGACCTCTTGAACGTGAGGCAGACATGCTACCATCTACGCTACCGAGACGGGTTTTGGTATATGTGAATTTTCTTTTAGTATGAAGGTGGTGTAAATACAACACATATTTGTTCTAAATTATTACTGAATAACCTACTTTGTTTTAGTCAGTACCAATGATAATCAAAGGCTTCCATTATTCATTAAAGTTCAAGAACATACACTTTGCCATATTACAAACTTGTTCCTTATTAATTATTTTTCGGATATTATTATTATTATTATTATTATTATTATTATTATTATTATTATTATTATTATTATTATTATTATTATTATTATTATTATTATTATTATTATTATTATTATTATTATTATTATTATTATTATTATTATTATTATTATTATTATTATTATTATTATTATTATTATTATTATTATTATTATTATTATTATTATTATTATTATTATTATTATTATTATTATTATTATTATTATTATTATTATTATTATTATTATTATTATTATTATTATTATTATTATTATTATTATTATTATTATTATTATTATTATTATTATTATTATTATTATTATTATTATTATTATTATTATTATTATTATTATTATTATTATTATTATTATTATTATTATTATTATTATTATTATTATTATTATTATTATTATTATTATTATTATTATTATTATTATTATTATTATTATTATTATTATTATTATTATTATTATTATTATTATTATTATTATTATTATTATTATTATTATTATTATTATTATTATTATTATTATTATTATTATTATTATTATTATTATTATTATTATTATTATTATTATTATTATTATTATTATTATTATTATTATTATTATTATTATTATTATTATTATTATTATTACAATTTTCAGTGTAGAAAGTAAAGATCTGGGTTGCACAAGTTCTGTTTGCCAGCGCCGTCCAAAGAAATTTCGGATAGCAGTTCCCCTGAGGGCTATTTCACCGCGAAACGACACTTGTGGTGCTAGAAGCGAGTTCTGTGTTAAATCAAGACGTAGATGGCACTGTAGCTGAGCCTGTGCTCTCCGAATGGTGCAACATTCTTTGCAGACTCAAAGAAGTACCTCTTTCAACTTGATATAATCTGTAAATATTTGTTTACCTGATACATTCTTTTCGTGTTATTTCTAAAGATGTTTGTTATTTTAACTTCATACATAGTTCTTTTCTTTGAAATTTACGACGAGTTGTAACTTCTCTAGTGATTTTTCATTTTTTCAGAGAAAGAACATATTTTGTTGAGTTAAATTTCGTATTTCATACATAATTATTGGAAATTATCTATCCTTAATTAACAGGCTTACTGGATAAAGCATTTTTACAATGACTTGTAATTAATACAATAAATGTTTTATAGGAATAATATTTAGTAAGAGCTGATGAACGTCACATTTTACTCTTGAGTATAAGCTCTGAGTTCGCGAAACTTATTCTGCTAAATTCTACGGAAGATAAAATGTAATTAACTATAGATGTAATGGAAAGTCTTTGCCTCGTTTGTTAATGAGTTCATATACTATATTTTCACTAAGTAATCTGTACTGTGCAATATAATTGTGCAAATTGTGCTGATAACAAATCAAGCTTCTGTTTGCATTGATACTCGCCGGAATTCTCAATGTTCATATATTTTACATTTGAACCATATTTCTTTTTTTTCGGTATTGTATATGTGGACTGACTATAAGATTGTCTGGTAGTAGTAAAATAATGGTTTATCATTTAAATGGATTTTGGTGTCTCTTGTAGCCGGCTTGAGGGGCCGCAGAAATCTGCAGAATCCCTATGCCGAGAGCTGTTGCAAAGTCATCTAGGTGCATTGTGTCGATGAAGTGAAACTCCGGATTGCACAACTAATATATTGAATAAATTTCCTAGTGACTTATTACCAGACATTGAAGTATACATTAATGGGTTACCTCCTTAGCGCGGTGGCTGTGCTGTGCCTAGCAAGTGCGAGACCCTGGTTCAATTCATGGAACCAACATGACGATTTTCTATTACTGGGAGACCTGATCCGGGTTGCTCTCAGCAATCTTTAGGGGCTAATTGAGGACCTATTTGAATGAAAAGTGGACCACGTGCCACCCTCCAGTACTGCACCCGAATCATGACGCCTGTCGGGAATCTTACGAGGTATTAGCCAAACATCATGCTGTCTCGGTGTTTATTTTATCGCATAGTAATTCTCTAGGAATTTACAGTAGACTTTTATGGTAACGACTTTAGTCAGTTGCTAGCTTAAAAATAGAGATTTTAAATAAAGTTGCTTAGAGGATGATTTTAATGTGGATACTGAACAAAATATGCATATTTTATACTGTTTCATTTGATTTTCTACGAAGTGAAAAAATATTTACACAAGAGGAATTGTGTAAATGAAGATTACCGGCATACCTCAGGTGATTTACTTATAGAGTAAATACTCGATGTGATGTAAATAGTACTTGAAGGTGTTGATGTATCAAAGTAACGCTGAAGAAACGTCCACTCTCAGCTCCACTCAATCTGTTTTAGTAGCATGATTTGATCTGCTGAAGTAGTACTACAAAAGGTAAATTAAACTGTGATTCTCCAATGTTACAAGGTAAATCGTCTGGATAAAACGCCAGAAATGACAATTAAAACGTACATTCATCAAGCCAATACTTCTTTATAATGCAGAGGTAATAGTTACAGCAAACAGTTCTAACATAAATCACTTAGAAGTATGTCAAAATCAGGCTCTGCGACTAATAACCGGTGCAGCAACATCAAGTCCAATCACGGCAATGCAAGCCTTAACTCGGATCCAATACATCTAACTTTAGAGGAGCAGACACTAACACAACATGAAAAAATGTTACGGTTAAAAACAACAAAATGGGAGAAAAGATTACTAAAACCAATCAAGATGAAAACACAAACAAGTTTCCTACACAAAGTTACGGAATTAAAAACAGATCTGAATCTTCCTAATTCTAAAGAAAACATTTTAATCAAAGAAAACCCACTTACTTTTGAACCAATTAATATTCAATTAGATTTAGAACAAATAGTTACAAAATCCGAAACTTCCAAACCTGTACTAAAAGCACTAGCATTAGACTGTGAACAATAGACACCCACCTGAAGAATGGTTACATGTCTACACAGATGGATCTAACTTGGACAACAACTCAGGAATAGGAATTAAGTGTGCACTGTCCTCATTCTATCAACCAGCAGGATACCACACAACAAATTTTGATGCCGAAGTAACGGCTATTCATAATTCGCTCCAACACCTTCTATACAGAATAGATAAATTCAAAAATGCTGTCATACTTTCTGATTCTAAAGCAGCACTATGTGCAATAAGTTCATATAAAATGAGGTCAATCCAAATTAAAGAATGTCACAAAATGATCCAACAACTTCAAAAACTACAGAAAAGAATTATATTACAGTGGATACCTGCACATTGTGGAATTGTTGGAAATGAATCAGCTGATTTTCTTGCCAAAAAGGTGCAAATTTAATTCAGAACAAAAGTAAAAACTTACCCTTTACATCCATAAAAAGTTTAATCAAAAGCAAATATAAAAACAAACAAAACCAATCAATATCTAACAAAGCCAAAGATAAAAAATGGAACATTTTAATTAAAAATCCAGAAATTATTCCAGAAATTCCACGTAAAGCTGCAGTGGCAAATCTTAGATTACTTACGGAACATGATTATTTGGCCAAACATTTACACAGAATTGGAATTTATACAAATCCAAATTTTCCCAAAGTCCTACCTGCCGGATCCATTACACAGACATATTGGAGAGCAAGAGAGCTAATGGCTTCATTGCGAAAGCCTAGCATTAGAAAACAACAATTAAAACGTTTAGATAATATAAAGGTACGGGGTGTTCCATAAAAAAGTTAGAAAATGTCAATATCACATCTTTCACATGTGAATTCTTTAAATATAATTTTTTATAGTGACAGTTATTACGGAGTCCTTGCCCATATTGTTGGCAGTAATTGTAACGTTAGTGTCACATGAGGGATGTTCTGCACATGCGCACGTTTATTGTAAACAGATAACCGGTAACCGGGCACGTTATAGTTCACAGTTAGCACTTCTCTTATAAAATGACACAAGAAAGATTACGCTTTAGTATTAATGATCTAATATTAATGCGGGAGGTAATTTCAGCTAACCCATATGAAGATTCAACTGTATTGTCACTCAGGCACGGAAAACTGACGGCTGAGTGAGGGCCGAGAAGCATTTGGCACCCCTACCCATTTATCTTTTAGCGCCAACTGAAGGGATTGCAGGCCACTCTGCCGTCTCTTTCCCCTACCCCTGAGTTCTCGAACATCCAGGATATTTCATGTAAACCGATAGGTCAGTTGGTCTTATATAAGCGACGCGCCGGGCCGGAGAAGAGTTCAGTTCTTGGCGAGCAGCCGTGAGGAGCGCCGAGTGAGTTAACGGACCGGAGGACTGTGACTGTGCATCAGAGGAGCGTGCAGTGGACCTGTGACAGACGAACTGCTGAATTGTAATTGTGTGAATTATGTAATTCTGTGTAATCGGCAACTGTTCCGACTGTAATTCTGTAGAAATAAAGAACATTTTTGAGTTGTACAGTTGGACTTTTAATTTCACGAACCCAAAAAGTCACAAGATAGAAAGAAATAGTTGCAAATATGGTAGTTGCAACTGGAAAATATTTTTCCTTGCATACAATAAAGGAGCACATACATCACATTCCCAAGCTATACCATCTATCTAAAAAGCCCAACAATTTCTTATGGGTGCTCCCTTTAATGTTACAGCATGTGCATAATATTGCAGTTTATTTCTGTCAAGCCATGCTAGCTGAGCCAGATTTTTTAATAAGTGACCTTTATATCTGTATATTATATTCATTGTGCCATTGGCTATTTCTGATAAATATGAAGAAGATACGCTAAAAGCTGCATCCAAATCAGACAGCCTGTTGGGATAGGCTAGTCGCCGAAGGTACAGTTACCCCAAAAAGTATTCGTCTAATGCATGAGTTTATGTTTAAGGATGTATGGATAGTGGAAAATCATCAGAATAAAGTACAGCAGGGACACTGTCTTATTTATTGATTAGTAAAAAGAGAATACAATAAAGAAACACATAGTATCTATTCATATAAACACAGTTAAACATTCAAAAGTAAAGATATGCAATATAGGATGCAAAATAAGTATTCGTCTGCATACTGAAAATGACGTAGAATGTTACGGTTAGTACTTAGTAGGTTCTCCAATCCTCTTTATAATCTCTTGCATTCTACTTAGCTTGGATTTCACCAAAGATTGTGTTGTTTCCACTGTACTTTTACACCATTCCTCTAGTAGAACATTCTTTATAACCTTTATATTAGATATCTGATGATTCCTAATATTTTTGTCCATTATACTCCACAAATTCTCTATTGGATTCATGTCTGGAGATTGCAGCGTTGTCGGCATCCATCGTGGAGTATTATACAGCAACAATAGCCTTGCATCAAGAGCTCTGTGTTTTGGATCATTATCTTGTGAGAAAATATAATCCTCAGAAAGACCCATATTATTCATACCTCTGGATAATGTGTTTTAGGATGTTTATATAAACCTCATGGTTTGTAATTTCATCAATAAAACACATATCCCCTACACCATTTACACTCATGCAGCCCCAGACAAGTACTGAACCGCCTCCATGTTTGACTGAAGCTGTTATATTTTCCCCCTCAAGCTCACAATTCTTTTTTCTCCAAGCCATTTACTCGCCTATTTGACTTAAAGAGCTCAAACTGACCGTCGTCAGTAAATAGAACCTCCTTCCAAATATCAAACCCATCGTATTTATGTTCTTTTGCAAAAGCAACTCGCTCCTTGCTGTGGATTTTACTGATGTATGGTTTTCTACGGGCTGTTCGGTCTCCATTCTCAGCTTCATAAGGCACGTTTCTTATAGTTTGTGCTGAAACGGACTTTCCTGTGTGTGATTGAACTGTGATAGCAAGTTTTGGAGCACTTAGTTTAGGTTTTTTCTTGACTTCTCTAAGTAACTGTCGTTTCTCCATTTCGGATAGAACTGCAGGACGACCGTTTCTTGATTGATTTTCGGAAGTTTTGTTCTGAGGAAACCTGTATATAAGTCTTCACTGTACTGGCATAACTTCCAATGGTTTCTACAATTTCATGAAAATATTTTCCTTTTTTAAATAGCTTTATGCAAATTTCTCTCTCTTTCTTTGTAGTTTCCCGACGTTTTCGATCCATATTACTTAAATAACGGTCAATGGCTTTGAAAACTGAGATGGAAGTGTCAACGACAGTGGATGGAACACAACTGCATAAGAAAAGGGAAGGTTATATGTCGGCGAGACACCATACCTGGAAACTTGTTTACTAGACGAATATTTGTTTGACATCAAATGGGACATGATTTTAAATGACGTAGAGCTGTTCGCTAATTAAGCAATATATGAACCCAAATTGTGTTTTATTTTTAAATCTACATATCAACCGATATAAGCAAATATTTAATGTTCGTTTCTTATCTATATTTTTCTGATTGTGCTTGTTACATCCTAAGTGTTATGATCAGACGAATATACTTTTTGGAATATCTGTATATGCACAAACCCTCCAATCCTGAAATAGTAAATGTACTGACAGGACAACATAACTTAATATATATCCATACGAACCATGTAAATTTTTATTCAAACTTACGTCTAGCAGAATATCGTTCTTGCTACAACAATTCTAGGGGGTATATGTAAAGGCTCTAATAGCCGTCGTAGAGCCATCTTACCAAAACGAAAATAGAGTCGGCATTCTTCATCTGTTAATTTATTTAAATCTAGTCTCCGAATTGCGACGCCTCCTTGGGGGATATTTCTGTGTCTGTTAATAACTCATCATCAATGCCACCGAACGCTGTGAAATCAAGTAATTGCTCAATTTTCTGTTCTCATTAACGTACCGTATGCAATGACACGTGTAAAAACTCTGACTCAGCAACATACGTATCCAACTATCGAATTCAAGTCACATGACTATAGTCGATACCGGATCAGAAAACACACTGTGGCAAAAACTTAATTATCTACGTATACTGCTTGACTTTGTTACCAAACAAAACCTGTTTGAATGGTTATTTTATGGGTTATATTCCTTGAAAATCAGTATACTATACTTTTAGGTTAATCTGCCTGAAATTCTTATAATTGCATTTGTTGATTCGTGAAAGCAGCTCAAAAATGAAGTACAAGGAGATTGATTTAAAAACGTTTGTATGAGATCAGTTATATAAGATATATGTGCGTTGCCATAATAAAATATTATGAATTCTGACAACTTGCATTTAAACCTTTGAAATCTAATTAGTGATACAGTAAAAGGTTTTGGAATTTATTTGCATGCACGTTTAAACCGTAAACGGAAGTTATACACGTGGGCTAGTGTTCTGAATAGTCCATGCTTTAAATGTTTGAATATTTTCTCTAAACTTAAATTAAGAAACTGTTAATTTCTCATTTTTATTGGCGTACTTCAATATCGACTCTTACACCTTCAAAGGATTCCAAGTCTTTCCTTTGTGTATGGTTACAATGTCTACAGATATGATAATGTTACACCATGCTTTGAGTTACTACATTGTCTTGAACTTGCAGTAAACATCTCATTATCTATCAATTCTTCATTCTTGCACCTCAAACTATCTGAATGTTCACTTTGTGACTTCTAATTCAGAAACTCGCACACTAAAGCTTTTCATTGTTCTAAATATGTTCACATTATAGTCTTCCATTCATTATCATTAACCGTCACATGAGCTTGTCTTTAAATTACGTAATCTCCTTTTCGGTTTTATATAGGACTGGATTTTTTCGAGGAGACTTGGCAACCAGAACTGGTTTATTTTGTCTAGGCCGCAAGGAGGCCTTCCCCGGGAGTAAGGATGAGGCGAAAGGAGTCAGAGGGTGGCCGACCCAGGAAGTCATGACAGTGCAAGGGGAGGGTACCTGCAAGTGACCAATAGGAAGCTCCCCGGCAGGCCAGTGCAGCCGGTTTCGCACCCACCGAGGTTCTCAAATGACCCACGAGGCCCGCTAGAAGACCCGCGACCCTCCTACTGTAGGAGAAAGTGTTTATCAGAAGTATATCATCCTGCCATGCAGCGCCGAAACTCCCGCTGACAATTTCTACCCTGAAAGAAACCACCAGATGAGAGATGATGTGAAATGATCATGATAAGTAGCCTACACAGCAATCGCCTGGCCATGCGGGAAAGCACCAAGAAAAAACCCATGGCTCAGCCATAGTAGCTTGGCCATGGAATGGAACCCGAACCTCCCCGAGTTTTAGCTACAGGCGCAACCGCCTGAACCATTCCTGCGATATTTTATTGTTTTTTATTCTATTTTAATACCTTTTTGTGATTTACGTCCTCCAACGTTAAGTCATATCGGACGATGAATAAAATTGGTGAAATAATGCTGAAATGAGCCCAGGGTCCATAGAGCTTAGTGCTACCCGACATTCGTCCTTCAGGATAAGGGAAACCCCGGAGAAAACCTCATCCAGGTAACTCACCTTGACCGTGATTCGAACTCGGGACCCCTTGAACGTGAGGTAGACACGCTACCATCTACGCTACCAAGACTGGCGCTTTAATACCTTTGTTAGATCTTTACCTGAGTATATAAATATCTGAGTTTGTACTGCATCAGCAAAGTTATTTTATTTTCAAATTAATATTTCGGGAAAACAGCCTTTCTGAGTTACTCGCTAGAATTTATTTATAGATATTATGACTTTCCAGGATGGTAAAATAGTGAATGGTATAGTTGGACAAACTGCCGATTGATAGGGGAACATGCCTCCATCATTCAGTTCATGTATGACACGGGCCTCCATGGTAAACTAGAAAGTCAGCTGAAGAACCGGTACGGGCTGCAAAGCCGGGTCCTTTGGACGACGACGATGATGATGGTAATGGTAATCGTTTTCAAGATGGCCGTGTCCTCCCGGAGCGGGGAGGAACATGCGCCGTGGTATGTGGCGCTAGGCCGGCGCAGACCTCGGACCCTCCCCTACGTGTGTTCCCGGTGCCAAACCCCGGACCTCGATGTTCCATTGTGGCTGATACCTGCAGTCGCCGGTGTCGCGTGTAGTCGTGTGCAAGTGTGTGTGTGTGATGATCCCAGGCCGGTGAGTAACCGTGACAGAAAGATCGCTTGGCACTCCAGCACGAGTGTCAAACGACTTTCGTGTCATTCTCTTGTATTTGTTCTGTGTAAAGTGGTGAACAAAATCACAAGTGTTGTGGTGGTGGCGGTGCTGGCGACCGCCGTCGATGTCCATAAAAATCAATTCGCATTACTAAAGATAACAACAACGATCTGAATGACTCCTCCCCTTGTCCCCGCTAGGGGATGGGCAACGCGTGTCAATTTCTTTTGCAGCTCATTTCAGGAAATCCCTGCATATGATAACGGAAGCACTAATGCATTTTGTAATATCAACAATGACAGTAGAAGCACTACATATGTACAAAATATATATTTGCTGTTTAGTCTACATCGGCATTCAAAGCTATGTAACTTAGTGTAAATTTTAAAATACGTCAGTAAGCTGCAGATTTTTGAGGCAAACGTTGTTTCAAAGCACTTGGATAAGTTATTTACCTTTTACTTAATAATAATTTCCTGCACGAGTTTTCGTTTAATACATTTTTATTATTTGGAATTTTAACTTTCACTTTATTCTACACAACACTTTTCTTTTACTATCAACAAATTTAGGACCACAAGTAGCTATTTTATTTGCTTTTTGTATTTATATGTAGCACCACGTTGAACCATAAAGTCCATTTTGTTCAATAATTTTTGCAGTAACTTTCTCTTTTCGAAATATTCTGGAAAAGAGTTTTATAATTTACTAACTTAAAATTTTCAAAAGAGGGTCATGAATTACGGATTTAAGAGTTGTTATGTATTAGTTAAAATATATGAAGAAGTTCATCCTGAAATTATTTCCTAAAGCACAGTTTGGAGAAACAATCTCTCTTAAACTAATACCAGCAAAACATTTATTGTTTTATTTTGTACACTTAGCTCAAATTAAAATTCAGAAGCGATATGATGAACAGTGGGATTATTTTGTATTAAAATTTCACAAAGCATTCCATTGTGAATAAAAGTAAACAAATCTTGGGAATGGTTTTACGTGGCTCGTTAAAATGTTGACAGCTGTAATTTTGTATTTTTCAGGTATATGCTAAAATGCAAAAGTGATCAAAAATACTTTGTACCATTTTGTATTTACAGATGCACTACTGCCTTTGCGTAATTAGGTTACAAAAATAGCCATAAATTATTTTAACTGAGAGTACCTTTAAAATGATACGGTTTCTGTATAAATAATGCAGGACAATTTAGGAAACATTCATAGGAAACTATAGAACAGAAATTTCCAAATAAAGGATCATCTGAACGTTCCCGTAATATGGACTCAAATTTTGTGTGGACAGTATTTGGAGCTTTATTAAAAATGTAATATTTATGCTGCTCTTATTTTATGAAATATATAAGCAATTTTACTAGTATTGTCATCAGAACATTTACTTCGTTTGGTGAAATTACAGTATATTTTTTTTTTAAATTTTGTAATGTACTTTGCCTAAATTTTGGAACAGGTCGCCCGAAATGCGGTTATTTAAATAGTTATATTGCTTTTTTGGCATATATCTGTTTTAATCTATGGATGCTATATGTAGCAAATACACATTTTAATCACGTAACCTGGCTACAAAATGCTTCTGCAATCATGAACTAGTTATTCCCAAATTAAAAAGAGATCTATCTATCCACCGTCTCTCTAAGGACATTTATGCTATGTATTTCTCTCACAGCTTATTATAAACTAGAGCTTATAGAAATATGACAACTACGACGTTATATGCACACTATCAGACACAAACAAATATAAAAGGAACGTTATAATAGCTGACACCACATTTATTCTTCATATCATATTTCACAGGCATTGCGTTATCCCTAGCTACCACAGGCAGATTTGAAAAAAATAAAAGTATATTTTACGGTTGTTGGAGAGGAAGAAAATAAGTATATTAAAATATTGTTTAACTTGAGCCCAAACTTCGGTGCACGTCTACTTGGGGCTTTGCGGCCATTTGTGACACTTCCCGTATACCAGGCTTTTTACATTGTTTTTGTGCATTCTTCTTCATAATAATATTAGACGTTTAGTTTAAAATTTCTATTAAACATACCTATTAACGGAATCTTAATTACAAAAATTCAATCAGACTGAAAATTATTTCCCATTTAGTTTACAGAAAATTAAAGAAAAGCTTCACGTTCATCTCCAGTGCATTTTGTTAAACATATATAAACATGTTTTTATGTAAAGAGTGTTTTTGAGCGGCGGAAAGTCTAAGTGTTAGTTTCTTGAAAGAAGTTGAAGTCAAAATCGATCTTTAATGCTCCTCAAAATAATTTTAATGATGTACTAGTATCAAGCTCACATTCAAAATTGGAACTTTTATTTCTTCTTTGATATCTCTTGACAGTAAAAATAGTTATAACAATACAGATTTCAGTTCTTCTATTTAAACCATTAGTGTAATAAAATATAATGAAGTACATACAGCCATATCAACTGAAAATATGTAATGATCTGCTATAAACACTTCTAAAAAATTTTATTAAAACCTTCCTTGCCAAAAGCAAAATGTATTTTGGGTCGCATCTTCTAATATATACCATCCTTTTTATTTTGAAACCATAAAAAGCATCTTTATTATTCCAAGAAGTTCTATAGTAAAATGTCAATCCTGAATGGGTGTGTGCCCTGGAGAGGGACACTAATAACAAAATGCCCACGACAAGAAGGCTAGAGGGGTATGAAGGGCAGAGGAGATTGAACTGTTTTTCTGCTCCGTTGGCAGATCTGTTCACTAGGAAATGCTGCCAGATCTAATTTTTGTTGCAGCGATAGTTATTATGTATAGGTGATCTATGTGACAACACTTATGTATTTTAATCGAGTCTTCCATCCTTGTCATACTCGGAAGACGAGCATACACCCCGAGTAGACAGCAAAAGTGGTTACGTTGGACATTCCTATAGCTTGCCTTCTTGTATGTACCTATTCAAAATTTGATCTGCAAATTGTTTATTATAAATTAAAAATATGGTTATAAAATTATTTATAGCTGAGCATATACGGTCCATTAAATACGTAAAATATGAAGCTATTAATAGTGAAGCAAACAAGTATATAGAAACATAATAATTTGTAACTTAAAACTTCACTTATCTTATAAGAAATTATGCTAATTCTTATAAATTCTCCAGGATTGCGATTTCATGTATATTCATACACATCTTCAGATGGAAAAAATTATTGCAGGAAAAAATATTGCTGTTTTCAATAGTTTGATTTATAGATTAATAAATATACCCCTGAATAAAGATGAATTAAATAAAGAATACTGCTTTAATTAATGGTTTTAATAAAGAGTTTATAAATAAAAAATTGAAAAAAATCAAATATAAAAAACTGTTAATTATATTTCTACCCTTAATACGTAAAAGACGATTATAATTTTAAAAAATTACTTACCATTCTTGTGTTAATAAACATTTCCAAAAAGTTTTAAGGAGTTTCGGATAACTTAAGTTCCTCAAAATAAATACAGTATTAAAAATTTATTGCATTTCTTTATAAAAGATAAAACTCCTAATAATAAAAAATCTGGTATTTATCAGTTTGTTTCGATTGAGAAAAAGTTTATATTGGAGAGACAAAACGTAATATGGAAATCAGAACGAAAGAACATTTTCGCAATATTAAGTATAAACGAACTGATAAATCGGCCGTAGCAGATCATTTTTGGTCATTTCACCATGAAATAAATCCAGAAGTTAAATTATTAAAACAATTAAATGGTCAGATAGATTTAATGGTTTGGGAAAAGATATTTATTTTAAAAAATAAACATCACGTAATGAATTTTTAAATACCGGCAGTCGATTCTGTTTTTGAGTTTATTTTATTTTCAGATTTTGGTAGTACTAACAAGAACATATCAACATCTACTCTTTGTAACGATGGCGACAACTTTGTTTTTCCAGCTGAAGATTTGTATAAATATACATGAAATCTTGACCCTGGAGAATTTATAAGAATTATAATTTCTTATAAGATAAGTGAAGTTTTAAGTTACAAATTGTTATATTTGTGTATACGGTCCATTGTTATATTTTACAGCTGCTATGCTCGTGAACTATAATCTACAATATTTATTTTAGTTTAAGGGGTGGTCAGGGTAATTTATGAGCAGGGTGACATTCAATTCTCAGAACTATAATTGAATACAGTACTCTTGGTATAACATGCAAAATTATTAGTTGAACAATTTGTTTAACCCACGTGATGTCTGATCATTATAAAGTCACTTTCATCTCTTAATACTTGTTGTGTGGATAGTTGAACCACCAAGCTTGTAGTACAAGTGACGCCAGAGTTCTTAATTATTTAGCTTTAATTTTATATGTATACACGTTTGACCTTTACCTCGAAAGCAAAACGTTTTGACTGTTCAGTTTGAAAGCTCCCGCTCACAAACACGTTTACTGTCGCTTACCGTTTATCGATCGAGAATCTCTATTACCCCTTTCTTGGCTATTTACCCTACAGTTGCAACTTCTAGGGCTCAGAACTTGGCTCATTTTAATGTTTCGGCGCATTCCAGCTCATACCAGTACGTTGCACTCGTTCACAACAAAGCGATCTCTTATTTTCACCGATCGCTTATTTTTTACTTGCACTCATATCGGAATAAGAATAGAAACAGTTGAATGATTTGTTCAAGGCAGTCGGTAGGCAGAATGCTATGAAAAAAGGAAAACTTCAACTTTAAGGTGATGCATTTTCTAAATATGCATCCTTGAATGAGCAGTAAAAATTACTATCTACTTTCTCCAGCTATCTACTTTGTACTTAGAGAACCTATTACATTCCACCCAAATACTACACCGAAATTTCACAGAAATACACTTTGTGTGGTCCCCTGAATGTATTTTTTAAAAGGTCCGATTATTTGCGAACAGCATAATGAAAAAAGACAAAAAATTATTGACTTAACTTCAGCATCTCGCAAAGATGGAACATTCTACCACCTTCATATGGAATATTCTTCGAAAATATCAAAGTTCTAAAAATGTCTATAAAATTATGTTTAAAATATCGCATGACTAACATATTTTCATGAGAATAAATGTATTTTCTGTATGATCTGATAATGTTTTCAGATGGCATAACTGGTAAAACGTAAGAGATAGAAAAATCTTAATGCACAAAAATGTGGAATACATTAAAACAAACAATGTGTGCTAAATACAGTTTCTAATCTTAAACGTTTAAATTTTCCATTATCTGTATATTTCTCAAATGCAAAGTCATTCCTGTTTACATCTCTTGGCTATAGAACCAGCTGTACTACTCAAAAGATTTGACTATCGCTCATTGTATTTAGCAAAAATATAATTACTGCAAATGTTGGTCTCGATAAATAGGTTTGCAAGAACATTTTGTATAATGTGGTCCGTATAAACCTTAATAATTTCAATATGCCATAATACACTCCTGGAAATTGAAATAAGAACACCGTGAATTTATTGTCCCAGGAAGGGGAAACTTTATTGAGACATTCCTGGGGTCAGATATATCACATGACCACACTGACAGACCCATAGGCACATAGACACAGGCAACAGAGCATGCACAATGTCGGCACTAGTACCGTGTATATCCACATTTTGCAGCACTGCAGGCTGCTATTCTCCCATGGAGACGATCGTAGAGATGCTGGATGTAGTGCTGTGGAACGGCTTGCCATGCCATTTCCAGCTGACGCCTCAGTTGGACCAGCGTTCGTGCTGGACGAGCAGACCGCGTGAGACGACGTTTCATCCAGTCCCAAACATGCTCAATGGGGGACAGATCTGGAGATCCTGCTGGCCCGGGTAGTTGACTTACACCTTCTAGAGCACGTTGGGTGGCACGGGATACATGCGGACGTGCATTGTCCTGTTGGAACAGCAAGTTCCCTTGCCGGTCTAGGAATGGTAGAACGATGGGTTCGATGAAGGTTTGGATGTACCGTGCACTATTCAGTGTCCCCTCGACGATCACCAGAGGTATACGGCCAGTGTAGGAGATCGCTCCCCACACCATGACGCCGAGTGTTGGCCCTGTGTGCCTCGGTCGTATGCAGTCCTGATTGTGGCTCTCACTTGCATGGCGCCAAACACGCATACGACCATCATTGGCACCAAGGCAGAAGCGACTCTCATCGCTGAAGACGACTCGTCTCCATTCGTCCCTCCATTCACGCCTGTCGTGACACCACTGGAGGCGGGCTGCACGATGTTGGGTCGTGAGCCTAACGGTGCGCGGGACCGTAGCCCAGCTTCATGGAGACGGTTGCGAATGGTCCTCGCCGATACCCCAGGAGCAACGGTGTCCCTAAATTGCTGGGAAGTGGTGGTGCGGTCCCCTACGGCACTGCGTAGGATCCGACGGTCTTGGCGTGCATCCGTGCGTCGCTGCGGTCCGGTCCCAGGTCGTCGGGCACGTGCACCTTCCGCCGAACACTGGTGACAACATCGATGTACTGTGGAGACCTCACGTCCCACGTGTTGAGCAATTCGGCGGTACGGCCACCCGGCCTCCTGCACGCCCACTATACGCCCTCGCTCAAAGTCCGTCAACTGCACATAAGGTTCACGTCCACGCTATCGCGGCATGCTACCAGTGTTAAAGACTGCGATGGAGCTCCGTATGCCACGGCAAACTGGCTGACACTGACGGCGGCGGTGCCCAAACGTTGCGCAGCTATCGCCATTCGACGGCCAACACCGCGGTTCCTGGTGTGTCTGCTGTGCCGTGCGTGTGATCATTGCTTGTACTGCCCTCTTGCAGTGTCCGGAGCAAGTATGGTGGGTCTGACACACCGGCGTCCATGTGTTCTTATTTCCATTTCCAGTAGTGTATTTAAACCAATAATAGGACACACATGCAACTCTGGTATAATATAGTACACAATTGGGAGATTACATTACACCATTTACATCTCATAGAAAATGTTGAAAGTGTTCTCCACCAGCATATATGAAGAGATGGTCCCATTTTCTTTGATACGATTGTAGACACTGGAGTTTATATGGGTATCTTCAAGACATTTGTGGAGCAGCTGGATGATATCGAATTGAGAGAAGGTTATTTCCAGCAAGATGGAGCAACGTGCCATACATCTAATAACACCATAGAACTTGTAACCAGATTCTTTGATAGTCGAATAATCTCAAAATGTCTGTGGCCTCCCCAGATCTCCTGTCCTAAGCTCACCGAATTTTTTCTTGTGGGGTTATCTAAATAGAGTGTAAAAGAATAGATCGCGGGCAATTGATGTTCTCAAGGAATCCATTCGAATCGAAATAAGTAACATTGGTGAGGATACTCTCCGTAAAACTTCAGAGAATATGATGAGACGAGTCCAACACTTTCTCTGATATGTAAATAGTGTAATGTAATCTCCCAATTGTCTATTATACTCTCCCAAAGTTGCATATGTGTCCTAAAATTGGTTCAAAAGTTATGGCCTTTTGAAGTGGTTCAGGTTAATATGGAACGCACTATATTATTAGGGGTAGACAAAGTCACGTAAGAGGCGTTTCAAACTATCTTCTTTTAATAATTTCAATTTTATGGAAGAATGCTTCAAACGGTTGGATTTGCTTTCTCCTGTTTCTATGGTTCAAGTTATGGAGTCAAAACATAAATAACAAAAATATTTATACGATATTTTAATTACGAGAGCTTTACTCTTTCCTACAGATGTGAAATATTTCGAAATAAATGGTAAAAAACTCATATCTTTAATCAAAGGGAAAGAGTTACTGGAGTCACACCTTCATATATAATTGCATTTAAAATATTAGCATATTAGCTATCCAAAATACTAATATTCTAAATAAGCTTAATCTTTACATATATGACGTTAGAAATTACAGTACACCAACTGGCAACTCTTTACTTAGTCTTGTTTAGTTTCAACGAAAATTATGTATACAATAATATGAAACCAATTAAGGTACAAAAATTATATTTTGGTGAAACCATTTTAAATTAACCTATTATGACTGAAAATTTGAAATCCTGAACAGCACTAGATTTTTAATATTTATACTGCATATTTAACGTAGTGCAAATATGATACATCCCAAATTTTATCAATTTTACTTTGGTAGTTTGGAAAATAAGGTCAAATTTATTTATTTTTGGTTAAGTCACCTATCAAGTCCACTGCAACAAAATAACTAAAATTTTGGTCTAATATTTTAACAACAGGTTTCCAATACATCAATTTTTTGAGTTTGCCCGCGGTTTCTTTGGATCTCCATAAATTTAGGCTCCAAAAATTTTTAAAGCAATGAATGTGGCTTTTTTGCCCAATATTTGAACTTTTTGGTGTTTTGAAGTAAAGAAAGTGTGCTTAAATTGCGTCTCACAATAAATACCAGGGCAGTTTCTATTCACTGTCTCTCTATAAATGTGTGTAGCAAGTTTCGTTGGTGTAACACTAAAACTGCGACGTAAGGAGCATTTTAAATGATGAGAAATGCTGAAAATAGCGAGAACACAAGGATAAAGAATTAGAATACATATCTAAAGCTAGCATTCACGTAACTTTCAAACTAGATTAGAGCGTTTGAAAATGGCTTGCGAATGCTATCCAAGCATTCTTTGTATTCAGAAAGGCTTATACTATTTTATAGACTAAAAAGGAGGAAACGGTGTTTTTTTTATAATGTTCATAAAATTTCATTCATACATATTCTTAAATGAGATTCAACCTTAATCTCATACTACACTTGCTCGTTAAGTAGGATGCAAAAAAAATAATTCAGTCATTAAGAAGTGAATATGGGAAATATTACAATGTTTGGGAAGTTCCAAAATGCCAAAATCTGAGGGCACAGCGTTTCATTCATTTTATTTCTTGCTTCACGAGTGTCACCGCCTACAGTTAGATGAAGTAAGAGCGGGCATTAAACACATTAATAAATCATTGGGTTGGAAAGGGTTATTTGTGTTTACCTCAGCTAACACCTGCTACGATTTTACTTTTTTTTCTCGTATGAGCTTTCAACAAATGAAAACTGATTAAAACTGCAAAATGTCACTTGGACAGAGAAAATCTCTAACATGGCAATGACAAAAGCAAAAATTCCAGATAACCACAGTACATATTTGTTGTTTCTAATTCAGGAATTTACTGTTTATATGTGTTCTCTTTTCAACAGTTATATGCATGTTTTAATAATTTCAAAGCTAATGTAATATTTTATGTTGGAATGAGTGTTTCATCGACAACGATGGCTGGTATATGAATGTAATGAATTCAATTACCTTAAATTATATTAAAATTTCATTAGCAACAAAAATTTTAAAAAGCTCATTTCCCTTATCCAGTAAATGTGTAAGCATTGTTCGGACTGTTACTTCATAGGTAAACAGTTTGCCTTTTTTTGGATTTTACGAATGACGAACAATCAGATAATGAATTCAATAAATGAATATATTTGTTGTAATGTGGAAACTTTGACTATGTCGACCTGGATGGCTGCGTTTGTTAGGTCTTCGTATATTGATCTCAAGTACTGGGTTCCAAACAGGTTGTGTTTAGTGTACATAAATGTAACAGCTCCATATGAGTGGATGTGATAGAAATTCTGTGGGATTGATATGACCCTTGGAAAGGACAATTAACAAACAAAAATATTATCTAGCAAGCGGCATAGAAATAGAAGTGCCCGCCTCGGTAGCGTAGATGGTAGCATGTCTGCCTCACGTTCAAGAGGTCCCAAGTTCGAATCTCGGTCAGGGTACCTGAATTAGGTTTTTTTCCGGAGTTTCCCCTTATCCTAAAAGAAGAATGTCGGGTAACTCTAAGCTCCATGGACCCTGGCACCATCTGAGTATCATTTCACCCTTCAAAAGACTAAACTTAAAACTAGCACCCCAAAAACAAATTCAGTCTGAGGAACCTGCTAAATAAACCACTGAAAAGTACAATCCCCAACAATTTGAAATAAGGAATTTATCAGATTAATTGTGAAACCTGTGAAAAAAGCTACATAGGGAAAATTAAGAGAAACTTGTTAACCAGGCAAAAAGAACACCAGAGGAACATTAAGTTGAAACAAACAGAAAAATCTGCAGTTTCACACCATTTTTGGACAGAAAACCACAACATTGGCCACAACATTAAACTGTTAAAATCTTTAAGTACACCCATAGAATTGGATATTTGGGAAAAAATATTCATAAACAAAAACCGTGATAAAGTTATTAATTTTGAAATCCCGGCATTAAATGAAGTATTAAAACTTAGTGCCCCTAACACCAGATGGCAGAGTGATCGGAGTTCCGTAGTAGTGGAAGAAGAGGAAGGTTCATTTAGTCACCAAACAGCTGAGGATGAGATCGAATGATCTTGAAAACGTTTCAATTATAGAACAACAAGTGTAAACATAGTGACTCATAAATCAAACTTAAATATGAAGAATACTTCACTGTTAATAATGCTTCTGCTTTTAATATTTATCATTTCACCCATTCCATTCATTGTCCGATATGACTTAAAATGTTAAAGGACGTAAATTAGAAACAAGAAGAGTATATAAAAATTTATGCTGAAAGTATAAAGAAAGGAAATTCTTAAAAATGGAATCCGTCTGCTTAAGAAGCACAGATCTATAAGCTTGAACATCAAATTAATTAGTTACGTTTCTTTTACCCAATTAATTTTCTGTAGTCACGTCATCTCCTGACATGGCATTTAATTTACTGGAAGCAGTCTTTTGTTCAGTAAAGCAAGTATTGTTTTGTTTTTCTTTATGTTTTTAATGTCACCTAACAACAATGGTCTTATAGCGACAACTATAAGATGGTATACAATTGGTCAGTACAATTAACATTTTAGGAACTATTAGGTTACGGTGCAGTATAAACATATAAGTTCACATAAACTATACATTCAACTGAAGAATCAATATTTCACAGCACTAAGTTAATACATGTTATGTATTACTTATTAATTATAGTTATTCTCACTTCTCAGAATACACTGAAACCAGGTAACACTGGATAGATTTTCATACTGAGGAAGTTAATTTACAGTCTTTTAGAAATAAATACAGTGATTGTAGACTCTTCGGTTCATCTAGTAGAGCATGTAGATCTGTAGGAATTTTATGAAGAGTCCTATAGGTTGAGTGTGGAGGTAATCATGTGTAAGCTTTGTATGTCCAATTCTATGTCGGAGAGTAATATTTGTTGTTTTCGACTTGTATGTTTATAAATACACAGAGTAGGAGATTTGGTGAGTTTCACTTGTCGGAGTTTACTATGTACGTTGGTTTCTAGCCAATGATGTTTCCATTCCTTTTTTATATGGCTTATAACATCTTCATGTGGAATAGGTATTGGAGGGTATACCGGTGGTTGTTTTGTTCCTTCTTTAGCAGCTTCATCAGCCTTTTCATTTCCGGATATTCTTTGATGGGATGGTATCCACGTCAACAATATTTCTTAGTTTTATAGAATAAGTTTATTGTACAACTTTTGGATATATTTGATTATCAATTTAATGCATGACAAGTCTTGGAGGGACAATAAAGCACTGGAGGATCTCAGTAAATCACTTATTTGCGTACATTGCAGATTGTATCACTTCTAGGGAATTGTTATTGCATATAATTCACTAGAGAATGTTGTGTAGAATTTTGGTAGTTTATATAGCATTGTAATTTCTTGGTGTGTGTGTAGTGTTTAACGCCCGCTTTTACTACATACGGCACCGCAGGCGATGACATTGATGGTACATGAGATGAAGATGGAGCACCGGTGGAATGAGATGGCGGGGGAAACTGGAGATCCCGGAGAAAACCCGCCCCAGCGCCATGTTGTCCACCACAAATCTCACTTTGCGGTCACCTGGGATCGAACCCGGGCCGTCTTGGTGAGAGCCAAACGGTCTAACCACTGAGCCACGGCGCGGCCTGTGTAACTTCTTGTGACACAACAGCACAGCCATTTCCAAACTGAGAATGGGAACCATCCATATGCCCAGCATAGTGTGCATTTATTTAAATCGTTTCTGGTACACTGTTATGTCCACTTGACCTTTAATATATTCAGACATTTACAAATTTATCTTTGGAACTGAAAGTCTCCATGGAGGAATTTCAGTTTTACTAGTTCTGCCTATTAGCAGGGGAAGTTCTAGTCTAAGTTGTATTTATATTTGCGTTAAATCCAGTGATACATTTTTGTGGTTATAATATTTATTAAAATATCCTGCTGATGGTAGAGAGGTACGCTCCCAAAACGTCGATTTCTAATCGTCTTTTCACCTGGCTTGTTTCCTGAGAACCTCTCGAAAGAAAGGATATTTATTTGTGTAAAATTATCTACGCAATAGATTTGTACAATTCTTTCAATGTTGTAAATCCCAGTTCTTGCTTATGAACTTAGGACGGCAACACTGTAACTACCTTCATTTTATGAATTCATAAAATATTTATAATTATTTAAAATGTGCTTGTATATATTCGAGAACATTATCATTAGAAAGGAACGTGCTTGAGAAAAAGACCATTGAGTTATCCAGCAATCCAGGAAAGCAGATTGCAATGTGCTATTAGAACCATATCGTAATATTTTGTTTCTTTTTCTCATACTCTAAAATATTCAAAAGGGCAATATATTTGATTTCCTAATACACATTAATAGTTTTAGAAATCTACGAGGGGAATAACTTTAATTGCTCTTAAAGTTCTTGCAGTTAAAGTTAATTTAAATTATTATTTTGAAAAACGAGTACATAATAAAACGCTTTGATGCAATAAAGATAATAAAGGTTAAAAGTCGACACACATTTTTATAGCTGTGTAAAGATTTTGTACCATAGCTATAAATAATGTACATTGAAGGGTGGATATGAGAACTAAAGGGTTACTTGAAGTCCATTAAACCTAGAATATTTAAACTAAGAGAAAGTCACATGAGAAATGAAAGAAATAAACATATATTATCTCTAGAACTATAGCATTCTTAAAACTTTACTTCCCTGAATCCCTTTTATATAAATTAAATTAACATAATACATTTTATGTACGTTTAAAGTAAAAAAGTAATAAGAATATAAATTTCTGAAAGAATGTTTTTAATTCCTTAAGTTCTTCAAATTTTCAAGATTAGTTACGTCAAATGTATTCGCAAAATATATTGCTATGCAGAATTAAATCGAGAGGTATCTGTGATGCCATGTACAGTCAACTGCATGGAATCTTGTGGCTATAATGGTATACGACTTACGAAGCGAAGGGAATATTACACTTGATATAATATATTTGTTATTTATTTGTACAGTTTCTATACATATACTATTATACATACTGTACAAATACATGAAATATATTCTTCTTGACCTTCGCTTCTTTCACCCTAATCCACTTTTAACCTATATAAAAATTCTCCCATACATCTATTTTGCGTTTCACCCATCCCCGTTAACATGCGCAACACTGCTCACACTGTCCCATTTCTTATCCCATATTTTTCTCCTGCAATTTTTTAACTCCTTAAATTCTATCAGGTAATAGTGCTTTCTTCATCTCTACAAAATTCTCATATCCCTTCTTAGGCTTTTAGATATATTATTCCAACTCTCATCCCTGCTATGCCTTCTCTTCCAGTAATTTTTCACGTTGATCTATATATTTTTTCTACTCCATTCTGTTTTTAATTGCTTATAAAATTTTAAAGATTTCCTTTCTTGTATATATCTTTCCCATATCTTCTGCCTCCCTATGCATTGTAGTCTCGTTCTCACTTCCTTCCAGAAACCGCTATGATTTGACTCCTTTGCTCTCCACAATTACTCCAATGCCTGTCTTCGATACCGTTCTTCTCAGCTTCAACCATCAACTATTTGTGTTTGTAATGCTTTTCTCTTGCTTCATACACAGATTCAACAATTCTCCTTTCTGTCCTTGAATACACTTATGCCAAAATTTCATTATTTTAATATTATTATTCCCCTCCTTTTTGTAATTCCTAACTCTAGTAATGCTACTTCTCTTGGCGCCGATTTTGGCAGCCCTAGTACTTCTTTGTAAAACAATCCATAAATCTGGTCTAATTGTGTTTCTATCTCTGATGTGCCCCATACCTCCACTGCATACGTTATTCTGGATTCAAAGACCGCTTCATACATTCTTTCTAATCATCTAACTGACATCTCCAGTTTATGTTTACACATTCTTACCCCTGACATTGCCGCCCTGCCATTAGCTATCATTTTTCTAGCATGTGCGGCCCATCCTCTGCCCTTTGATCTCCTATACACCACACCTCTCTTTCTCAATATTACACTTAGTTATCAGTGCACTTAATTTTTGTCTTACTACGCTTCTTTCCTTCCTCTTGAGTATGAAACAGAGCTATTTCATAGATAAAACTATAATACCAGGAGTTTACATCAAACTTCTATGAGATGGAGTCATCCAGGAGAGAGTGTGGGCTGTCATTGCGAAGCATGTCTTCCAGCCACACAGGTGAAAATGTTTCTTTACTCCCTTACGTTTCTAGTGCTGCCTATCCTAGAGAAAGTGTGTCGAACTGGAATAAAAACCAGTATGTAATTTGTTAGCCGAGGTCTGGTGTCAAACTTATCTACTATTATATAATAAAGAACATTTAGGAAACGAAAAGCACTTGCCCGATCGTTGTGCTTGGTTCTACTAGAACCACTGGATTAATTAGACATTTTGTTTTCGTACGATGCAGGTAGCTGCCAGCATTACATCAGCGTCCTTAATAGTTTCAAATTTAAATTTCTCTTCAGCTCAAATTGTTGCCCATTTGCTGCATTTACATTAAAACAAAATCCACATATGTGAACGATGCAGAAATGGCTGTAGATTAATTTCAGTTTCGTTGAACCGTATGCGATTAAAGTGGGCAGTGCGCATTACTGTTGCCTGCATTAATGTAAGATAATGAACACTGTACCGTTCCCGTGCTCTTTCCAGCGCTGTGGTGACATTTTGCTGTGGAACTACAGTTACGAAGTAAACAAAGTTGTGTCTATGTAAACTGCCGCTGCTTCAAGCTCGCGAACTCACATCTACGGTCTTAATATGTCTCAGTTCGGAATTATTGTGCACCGGTAAAACCGTGGCTATTCTTAGGTTATTTAGTATCATTATGTCAAATATTCACTTTGTACTCACAAGTTTCAGGAACAGGAACGGATTGTATACATTTGTTTACATATATACACACAATTACTGGGGCTGCTCAATAAAGAATGATCACAATTTATTTTTTGACAACGTACCTCTACTCATCCTCATAATTTTGATGGTCCTTCTCAAAATAGTCTCCTCTGAATGCGATGCACTTATCCCAGTGTTTCTGCCAGTCTTCAAATACATGCTGGAAACTATTTTTGAGAGATCCTTCAAAATCGCCTCCGCAGCCTAAACCACTGCTTCTGATGATGGATAATGCCTCCTACGAAGGCGTTTCTTCAAATTAGGGAATAGAAAAAGGTCACAAGTGGCTAAATCCGGACTATAGGGAGGATGAGAGATGCACTTCACGTTGATTTTTGCAAGATATTCAACAACAACATTGGCAATATGCGGCCGTGCATTATCGTGGTGCAGCATCCAGCCCGCTTTACGGAAATGCAGTCTTTTGCGCCTGATATGCACTTGCGATGTTTTCAGAACATCCCTGTAGTATTGTACAGTTACTGGTGTGTGTAGGTACAACATGCTGATAAACCATTCCATGAATGTCAAAGAATGAGATGACCATAACTTTCCCAGCAGAAGCAGACACTTTTGCTTTTTGGGGGTTGGTGATGAAGGATATTTACACACTGAGCTTTACTGTTTGCTCTGAGGATTAAAATCATGTAGCCAAGTTTCATCAGCTGTGATTACGTTTGATAGAAACTCCTTATCTTCCTCTAACACCAACTTTAACTGCCTGCAGACCTGCATGCGAATGTCCTTTTGTTCGGGAATCAACAGTCTTGGAACCCATCGTACACAAATACGTATCATGTGTAATGTTTCTGGCACCAACGTGTGGGTGGCACCCAATGAAATGTTCAGTATTTCAGAAAGTGATCTTAAGGAAATTTGTTGATCCTCTCTCACAACGGCAGCAGCAGTGTTGACGTTTTCTTCCGTAAGAGCAGTAACCAGTACACCGGGTCCACCTTCCTTTGAAATAGATTGTTTCCCCTCCTTAAACATTTTAAACCACCTTCGAACTGTAATGTAGAGGAGAACAAACTCTCCATAGGCCTCCTGTAACATTGTATAGGTCTCAACTGAAGATTTGTTGAGACGAAAGCAGAACTTTAAAGTCGCATATTGTTCCTCGTGTGTTACCTCCATTGCAGCGGTAGGCGATACTGAACATGTCTGAACGTGCCGGGTTTTCACAGGCGGGAACCAGGAGTACCAACAATGAAACTACTACGGCATGGTTGTTTCACAGTAAGTTACCAGAATATAATAAGCTGAATTTTAGTGCGAAAACTTATGACCGTAAAAGTTATGATTATCCTTTATTGAACAGCCCTCTTATAACAACTACAAGAGCATTTTCAAATGACTTCATTTGAGTCAACGCATGTAGTGCGGGACAATATCATGCTAAATTTCAAGGTAACATATAACAAGTGTATTCCCTGTAAGTATTGGTTTCTTAATTTTATGTTTCGTAACAAAAGCAGTAAAGCTGTATTTAAAAGAATAAGTTTGTGCGACTGCAACAGTGCTATGACTTTTGACAGAACGACGCTTGTCGGATCAGTTATACCGCTCGGAAAAGTTACAGGCATATGAACGCTGGCCAGTGCTCAAGCGGAGCGCTGTTGCCAAGCGTAGTACGTGCACCTGCAGAGGTTCCATGTACATAAGAGCAGTTTTACCCGCCAGCAAAGGTTTCGGCTATTCTTCTCGTAGTTAAACAACTCATTAAATATTCCGAAAACATTAAGATATTACCTTGACACACGTCACAGTAGTGAAACAGCAAGCACGTTTTCTAACCCAGTAGCTCGCTTTCCGACTTCTTGGATCTTTCCCAGAGATTGAAACACACGTACGCTCCCTTTTTCTAAGGATGAAGCTGCTTCACTACAAATTCGTGACACTGTGTGAACACTACCTACACCACAAGGTTAAAGAGTTAATTGCTGGGATTTTGAAAAATCTATAGTTGCTCTATGTCCTGGATTGGAGAGCTTTCGTTAAAACTTGTCCGTGTTAAATGTAATTTTTCTGCCCTGAGAGTGAATCACTTCACGTTTGTTGTTCGAAAAATCACTTGTCCTAGCTTAGAGGGACAATTTCACGTACTCGGATTACATACACTGGAAAATATACATGTGTATATAATAATTTAATGTAATATTAACAATATTTCAGCTCGAGTTCAACAAACGACTTAACGATGTCATTCGCTGTAACAAAACGACACCTCTACTCTGAAAACGAAGTGAAAATTAGCTCTGTTTCAAACTGTGTGGCTTCTGTTTTAATATTAACAATTTATTTATGCTTGAGATAAATGTTATGAGGAAAGAATGGTGTTGCTTTTCAGGCTTATCTGTGTTGAGTGGATGGATGTTGGGTGTAACCATAACCATGTGATGAGAAAACGTGCATCGCTCTCGTTATAAGTATCGTAGATACAGGATTTTTGTACGGTTATGATCAGAAAGTAAAGTTCTTTCTTGTTATAAGATTGGCATCTGTAATTTTCACATATTTATCCGTAGCATTTAACCATAACTTGTGAAGATAAAACGTGCATCGCTCGTGTTATAAGTATGGTAGAGACAGGATTTTTTTAGTCACGATCATAAAATAAAGTTCTTTCTTATTATAAGATTGGCATCTGTAATATTGAAATATTTATACGTAACATTTAGCTATAACCATGGGAAAATAAAATGTGCATCGCTCGTGTTCTAAGTATCGTAGAGGCCGGATTTCTGTACGGTCATAATCAGAAAGTAAAGTTGTTTCTTATTATAAGATTGGCAACTGTCAGTTTTTAAAAATTTATGCCAGCGTAATTAATTAATATAAAGGTATCAGTTCAGGCGCGCGTGATGCGTGTAGCGTATTCGGCAACGCTGATAGGCGAGGCAAGCTTGGGTTTGCCTGGAGTCTGCAGTACGGCCCGCCTCCGTATGCATTTAACTTTTTCGAAGATTATAGTATTTTAATAAATGACACACAATAAGTACAAAATCATAAATACCTTACTGATTTTCAAATGCTGTATAGAAAATATCATTACTTGAAGTTACCTTCACATTAGACAGCTGCTACAATTTACATTTCCATGTTATGCATATTCCAACTCTGTGCCTCTAAATATTCCATTTTTTTCACGGTTACCAAAGAAAACATAAATGCAAATAAGCTATAAGAAAACGATTGGTTCCATTTCCCTTTAATGGCCGGAGTTTGAATATTAGTAAGCCTGGTAAATTCATCCCTGGTACTACTTCAGGAGTTAGTTCCACCATCTCAGTTTGACACTCTCAGGTGCATGGAATTCTGCGATTTAAACCGCAGTCGTTTATGGTAGAAGGGTAAGAGAAAACTGCCTGTGCCACTATCATCGCTCTTACCTGAATTTTGCATTCTGTTTAGTGTTTATTTTACTCTCCTATTTCCTTCACTCCTCAGATTGAAATGAACTGTGTTGAAGTTGAAGTTTTTTGTTACCAAACCAATGCTAGATGGATGCCGGCAGACTGGGCGTTGTGAAGAATGTCTTCCAGCCATTAAGAAAAAATGTTGATTTAACCTTATTCTAGCTATTACATGTTACCTCTTAGTTCACTAGGTCTAGTTCAAACTCTTGGCAGTTGGCGATGAATTTTTTGGGCTTTTAAATATTTACAGCACGTAAAGAAACATTAAAATTAACAAAAAAATATTTCAGAAAAATAAACGAGTCTTTAGCTCCTAATATAAAATCTTTAACGAAACGGTTAAAGTACGTCCATAAATAAGATTTAATTAAAATTTAATACCCTCCCTTTGGCCACTCACCTAGGTCTGATCTTCGTTCATAGGCTATCTATGAAAATTGGCTCTGTATATGTTGTAGATTAAATATACATTGAAGCTTTAGTTTGGAAGATGTTAATCTTTCAGTAAAACTTACCCTCTTCATGAAAATTAAATGGGGTGATGAATATGTACAAATATAACAATTTGTAACTTAAATCTTTACTTAAATTATAAGAAATGATGATACTCTTCTTATAAATTGAACAGGATCGCGATTTCGTGAAACTTCTTCCACATTTTCAGCCAGAATCACAAACCCGTCGTCAACATTACAAAGACTAAATGTCACTATGTTCTTGTTAGCACTACTAAAATCTGAAAATGAAATAAATTTAAAAACAGAATCGACTGCCAGTAGTTCAAAATTCACTACGCAATGTTTGTTTCTTAATATAAATATATTTTCCCAAACCATTAAATTTATCGGACCCTTTAATTGTTTTAATAATTTAACTTCTGGATTTATTTCATGGTTAAATGACTAAAAATGTTGTGCTACGGCCGATTTATCAGTCTGTTTTTACTTAATGTTACGAAAATGTTCTTTCGTTCTATTTTCCAAATTACGTTTTGTCTTTCAAACATAACCTTTATCACAATCGAAACAATTAAGTTGATAAATACCATATTAATTTAATACTATATAAATTTTGAGTAACTAAAGTTATGCCGAACTCTTTAAAAACTTTTTGAAAATGTTTATTAACCCAAGGATGGTAAGTAATTTTTTTAAAATTATAATCCTATTTTATTTTTAAGGGTAGAAATATCATTAATAATTTTTTATATTTAAATTTTTCATTTTGTGTTTATAAAGTCCTTATTAAAACCAATAACTAAAGCAGTATTGACAAAATGTTTATATTCTGTATTAAAGTCATCTTTATTCAGGGGAATATTTATTAATCTATATATCAAACTATTGAACACAAAAAATGTATGTGACAAAGGGTTAAAACTTTTATCTTTAAGTAATTATCAATATGAGTAGACTTCCTATAAATACCAAAGTTTAATTTATTATTATTTCTTATTATCTCTTGTAGCGATGACGACAGTTTTGTTTATGGTTGTGGTTGCGGCTGACGATGTGGAAGAATTTGCATGCAATCGCGATCCCGAACAATTTATAAGAAAAGTTTCATTATTTCTTATACAATAACTGATGTTTTAAGTTACAAATTATTATATTTGTATATATTTCTTTGCTTCACTGTTAATAGCTTCATAGGAGGGCTGTTCAATAAAGAATGATCATGATTTTTTTCGGTAATAATGTTTCGCACTAAAATGCAATCTTATTATATTCTCTTAGCTTAATGTGAAACAAACACGCCGTAGTACTTTCACTGTTGGTACTTCTGGTTCCCGCCTGTGAGAACCAGGCAAGTTCAGACATGTTCAGCAAAGCTCAGTGTGCATATCTCCTTCATCACCAACCCCCCAAAAGGCAAAAGTGGTTGCTTCTGCTAGGAAAGCTATGGTTATCTCATTCTTTGATATTCGTGGAATGGTTTATCAGCATGTTGTACCTGAACACACATCACTAACTGGACGATACTAGAGGGATGTCCTGAAAACATTGCAAGTCCATATCAGGCGCAAAAGACCACATTTGCATGAAGCATGCCTGGATGCTCCACCATGATAATGCGCGGCCGCATATTGCAATGTTGTTGCTGAATTGCAAAAATCAATGTGAAGTGCGTTCCTCACCCTCCCTATAGTCCGAATTGAGCCCCATGTGACTTTTTTCTATTCCCTAACTTGAAGAAACGCCTTCTGGGGACATCCATCATCAGAAGCAGTGGTGAAGCCTGGGGAGGCGATTTTGAAGGATCTCTCAAAAAATCATTCCCAGCATGACTTTGAAGACTGTCAGAAATGCTGGAACAAGTGCACCGCATTCAGGGGAGACTATCTTCCGAAGGACCATCGAAATTATTAGGATGAGTAAAGGTACGTCGAAAAAAAAATTGATTTTCATTATTGAACAACCCTCGTATTTTACGTATTTAATGAAGAATTCTTTGAACAAAGTTAACCAGTCTTTAACAGCTAATATAAAATGGGACGCTGAGAACCAAACGGTTAAATTACATATATAAGAATAAATAAGTCTTAATTAAAATGGTATAACTTCCCTTTTGCCACTCGCCTAAGTTTTAACTTCGTTCATAGGTTAAATGGTTCCATATACATTGTTATTGAATAAGTACACATTGAAACTTTATAAGAACTTAATACTTCAGTAAAGCTTACCCTCTTAATGAAACAAGTGGAGTAATGAAGTTTGTTAAGCGTTTCTTTCTCAATGAATAATTATTTATTCATTAGCTATGGGCATGTTAACATTTGTGCGAGATCACAAAACAGCACTGTAAGGCAATTTTTAAGCAACTCGATACAAAGAAAGAATAAAAATACGCCTAAGGAGAATTTAGCACAGGAAGCAGAGCTATAGGTTCTGCCGATAACGTTCTCAATTTATTCCATGGGCGCAGCACTGCCTGTGTTTTATCAGAGCTCTGGCGTAGCTGCAAATAGCACAGCAAAGACGAGCAAGAAAGAAGCGTGACGTCATTTATTAGAAAATGTCTCATTTCATTGATGGAAACTTTGGATAAAGTTCCAAGCTTTTTCACTAGGGAGATGGGATGTCTCTCATTTTCTTTGCGTCTACACATTAAGGCGCAAAGTCGCTGAGCACAACGACAATCTCGCCTTATCTGCAGTAGACAGCATTAACATCAGAGCTACAAAATAAGTGGAAATAGTGTAAGGGTGCCCTGACCACAAACAGTCTCAAACTTTATGCTTATTTTACTCAACGTGATACAAATGATGTAGAGGCCAGCAGGAAGAGCCTGAGATTTGTGGTTCGAATATTGTCCACGAACCGAAATATTCGAACTTTGTCTTTTATATTACCTTTATTGGGCTTTTTTTGCTCTTTTTATTTGTATTTTTGGCTCTTCTTTTTAATATGCCACCCGGAGATTTTTTTCTAATTCTTTCACACTTTTTGATGTTTTTATATACAACCATGATTTTAATATAAATTCTTTGCTTTTAGTACAATTTCGTGTTGGAGGGCATCCTTTTAAGGTTATTAATTGTTTGTTTATTTACTTACTTTGTAATGTAGCCATGCCGAAGAATTGAGGTAGATGTCAATGTCAATGACCCTTTTCATTTATTGTTGATGCATATATGAAGGTAGAGGTAGAGGTGTTATTGACCTCATTGATATTCAGGTAGATGTTACCTGTTATTGACCTTTCGGCAAAGAAAAATGGACCATATAGTTTTGCGTTTGTCATACCCAACCAAACATTGACTTTCGGTGTATCACGTTCCCACTCCGGTACCTTATGTGGTTCTTCATATGTCCATGTTCGGCTGTTGTGTCTGTGCACTTTCCCACAAACATGGAAAGTGGCTTCATCGGAGAATAAAATGTTGTCCATTAAATTCTCATCCTCTACACATTCCAGTAGGTCACAACACATTGCCCGAAGACAGGCGAAATCTTCATCCTCAAGATGGTGCAGAACTTGAATGTGATATGGATGTTTTCGTAGAGTGGAACGTAAAATTTTCCACACTCTGTTGCTAGGGACGTTCAGTTCCCTACTGAGGCGTCGAATTGATGCCGTCGGACTCCTATCATAGGCAATTTGAACCTGCTGCACTGTTTCTGCCAAGACGTGTGGTCGTCCAGGACGTGTCTCATCACACACACTGCCGGTACGCTTAAATTTGTTCACAAACAGACGAATGTGTGTCCTTGATGGGGCTAGTTTGTGGAATTTACGGGTAAATTCCGCTCTGGCGTCTTCATAAGACAATCCGCGTACTCGTGCACAAACAATGGCAACCCGTTCTTCTGTGCTAAACATCTTGCACTAATATACCAGTATCTGAAAAGAAAAGAAACAAAATATTGCGTTTTCATTGAAATGGATAGTGACTTTAGAGACACCCTGTATAAAACTTAATACCCAGAATGTAATATAAAACTCGTCATACAAGAGAAATGACAGGAGTTTTATGTGTCTCAAACTTGTCCACGTGTAAGACACAGAAACTTCTACTGTCTGTTGAATCATTTGTAGATCAGGCTTTGCGTGTGGCCGTGCAGAAAAAGAACAAAACAAATGTTTTCCTGTAATTGTGGGGGAGGGTCAAGCAATTAGACTATCTGCATGAATCGACTTTGCCCCAAGTTTTGTTTAAGATATTCTCGAATAGTAAATGCAAATTGAAGTGGTGGATACGGATTGGGTTCCCTACTCCGTCGTTTCTAATTTCTGGGAGTTACTAATGGGCATTTCTGAGCTTCCTGCATACATCATGCATTTAATGATACTTCATGGTAATATCCATCATATCCCTGCAGATAGGGAAATATGAATATTTTGTACCAATAATTAAATTTTTCTGCTATTCAGTAGTTGCAATTAATCTTAGACACAAATATAATTTAATATCATTAATAATTATGTCAGTAAAGAATAAAAAATGGAACGATTGATAAAATAATCAAATCATAAATAAAGTTAATCATTTTGGCTCTACTAATATTCCAATAAAGTCAAAATTTTCAAAAAGGTTCACCCATTTTCTTTTTAGATGCCCTTTTCTCCTAAGTAGTCAAAGTAACACATTTAAAACTTTGTAATCACTATACAAACATGCTATTAAACATAACTGGTGAACCATTGAGACGTTTTAATCAATAGTAGCAATTTGAAAAGTAAATAATTATGTAATTTTCATATATTAATTTTCTATACATGAAAATATTGTTGAGGAATTTCTTGAAGGTGTAGCATATGAAGTTTTCTCCAGAGTTTAGAGAAATATATTCTGCATATGCAAAAAATAATTCAAAGCTTTATCTATTATAGTTTTCTAGAAAAGTTTGCCTAAAGTTTTAAAGAAGCAAGTTACGGTAAATGGCAAAATAAAGTAACGTTGTATTTTTATGTAACATACCCAAAATCCAAAATATTTCTGGTCTATTATTTCTATTATTTCTCTATTTATATTATTTCTCTTTTCTTTAAATCTTCTGCTCATTCTTTTTTGTACGTGTCCAACACATTATAGCCTTATCACGTGCACCTTTTGATCATATATATTGGCTTATTATACCCTTAGAAACCTTTAGGAGTCCCCATCGCCTAAATAGTTCGGTTTGTTATAAGCAGAAGAGAAAATGCAAAGTAAAAAGGTGGCGTGATAGCCCGGACAACATATGTAAAATCCTATTTAAGTACACTTAATTGACACAAAAAAACTTTGTAATAGGTGTGTTCTCTAAAAAAAAAAATCCACATTTTCATCCAAAATAACTATCAAGTATCTTAACTCATTAAAGATTCATGTTAAGTCTCCATATTTCACTAAGGTCATAATATGATCAATTAGGATATCATTCTTATTCTAAGCGTAACAGTAATCAAAATAACTTGTTTTCGAGGGTACCCAGTTATATTATTGTAAAAATTGGAAGTTCAGGAGGCTAAAATTGTTCTGAAATTTACTGTGAAGTTTTCCATTTTATTCTCATCTACAACAAAGCATTCTGTGCATTTCTTCTAAATAAGGAGTTCTAGCATTCCAAGATTTTAGTATTAAAATCAGTCCTTAAAAACAGTAAGAGTGGATAAATAGAGTGTGTTCCGAAACTTCTCAGCGTGAGTTAGAAATGTTGAGTACAGGACTAAATTATTACTATAGTTGTTTGCATAGTGAGATACTGTAACATTGGGACTGGAATTAGGATTTCATTACGGCCCATGCTGGGCCCATTGTTCATATGCCCCCAAGTGAGGCACCCCCGGAAGGAAGGATGAGATGAAGGACACAGAGGGCGGCCCACCCAAGGAGGCAGAACAGGACAGAGGGCGGGGTCCCTACAGTTTACTTGGATAGAGACTTCTCCCGAAAGGTCAGAACAACAGATTCGCTCTCCTGCACCGGGACGGCAACGAGCCCAACAGCCAAGCCCCAAATGGCCCTTATTGGCGGTCTTGAAATGGCCCCAGGAGAGGAGCGGAGACTGGAAACCGACCTACCGGATAAGGAAGCAGCTTTCCTCTGAGCATATCATCCTGCCATGCACCGCCGAGACACCCACCGACACATCTACACTGAAAGAGACCACCAGATGAGAGATGATATGAAATGATAACGGTGATGAAATGGAGGGACAGGAAATTTGGGGGATCTAACTAACCTACCCAGCATGCGCCTAGTGGCCTGGGAAAATCGCCATGGATCAGGTAGGTCGGCCACGGGAATCGAACCCGGGCCTCCCGAATGCGGGCCTCAGATGTACTGTAACTTTGAGGCCTACAAATGTTTTTGACGAAATTATAATTTACGAGATGCTTTAAACTATTCGGATAGAAAGATTAAATCCCAACAAATATATAAAGAAGCTAGAATCGAAATTAAAAAATTGTTATCCTCATTTTCAGCGGTTGTGGGCTTTAAACTTAAGTGCATCTGTACGTCCATCAAGATGATGAGTGTTGCAAAATATTACGGACGAAGAGAACGTAACAAAAAGCCTCAACACCGTACTGAATATACGCCTATTGAAGGTAACCGAGCTACGACACATCATAATGTCTTCCATAGGCAGACTCCACTGCATTTTACGCGAAGGTTGGATATGAGAAAGCTTTCCGCTTGATGGGCGTTGTGTTTGCGAACAATTGACCAAGGATGCGTTTGAATGAATGTTTCATACGAGTGCTTAATCTTGCTTAGAGCAGTCCCAGTGAATTCCTCCGAACTCTCATAACAGTAAGTTACAAATAGAATCACCAAGGCTCGTCGCCATGAAATACCCGTCAATTGGAGTGGGTGTTCATAGGGAATCGAACCAGGAACTCCCTCTACGTTTCCATAGAGCGGTCATACTCGGTGTATATGAATACAGTAGGTATTTTATGTGGTTATGCTCAAATATCTAAATATATTAGGTAAATCGCATTTATATTTTACGAGATAACTGTGTCTGGAAAAATTTAAAACACTGCGATGGAATCTTGGCAATTTTTTGTCATAACCAGAGCTAGGAAGCACGTACCAATTTCCTTGAGCAGTGTAAGAGCGGCCAGGTATAGCTATACCACGCAGAGCTACTAGCAAGGGCAAAATTCATGTAGAATGTAACTCATTACTACAAAACAGGTGTAACTGCATGACACAGAGCACGTTGGTAGGAAGGAGGACATTCGAATAACATCTTTGTTGTGCCTCAAAGATGAGCAACTAAATTTGCTGTACATCCATTGTATGTTTTCTAGAAGTGAACCTATTCATGTCCTTGTTTACTTCATTATTTACATTTACATGTCAGTGGAATACTTCAGCCAACATGGAAAAAAGAGAAGCCAGATCGAGAAATCATTAACGAATTTGCAACAGATTATCAATCAACTAAATCTTGTTTTACGGAAAATAGAATGAGTTTTTCATTTGAAAGGCTTCAGAGTTACATTATTGTTTTAGTAATACGGCCGCAGAGGAGTAAATATGTAGTAAAATTCCTGCTTTGTCATTATCTCTTGTAAGAGTCTTCAGATATTTATGAAATTAAGTTTATGATTTCGATATTATTTTACGTTTGATCAGGAAATGTTACAATCCGCGATATAATTGCTTGAGTGTTGCCACAATGTGCCTATTTAAATAAAGAGATCAGTCAGAGACAAACCCCTATGTACTATTTAAGAATCTTTATGTTGTACATACCGATCTAAATAGATCTGCATTTACGTATGCCTCATTAGTCATTTTTTTCTCTGGACAACCGGTTTCAATGCTTCTCCGCTTGCGTTTCTTATCTATGACTTGTTTGGATGCCGGGAGAAGGACGGTCGCACCCTGCATAGGAAACGGCGGACGGTACAAACTTCCTAGCACTGATCATTACAACCACAGGGCAAAGTTATAGTGTCATTCAGATGTTGGCTACAATACTCAACTGATGGCTTTTCTAACACTCAGCTTTATATTAGATACAAGGAAATAAAGCTCAATTATTTTTAAAGTTCCCAATATATTGAAATCAAGCAACAAAAATTATTAAGTTGATTGCATATTGCATAAACTTCACTTTATTAAGTGAAGGATTTGAGCTGGAGCAGGGGAATTGATCCGGTTTTGCTGCTTATTGGCTGGAGGGGCGGGAATAACTGATGTCACGAAGACGTCACAAAGCCAGGACCTGTCATATTATTGTCGCACCTCTGGGGTAGGGTGACGAGTGGGAGTGTGTAGCTGGTGATCAGATGGTAGGGCAAGGATGGGGTAGTTGAGAGGATAGTAGAAGGGACTATCCATAGTTTCCTCACATGATAAGAGACTGGATTTTAGCTACAAATGTTGAAATACAGAACCCGCCAAAGCCTTGAAAAGGTGTTGGGATGAATTATTGTACAAATACATAATAATTTGATGAAGCTTACTTACGGGGATGTGTCCCGGAGTAGCGCAGATGTGATCGAGTAAGAGCTCCGCTGACGGGCGGCATGGTGACGAAGATTCGGCGTAACCCCTACAGAAGAATTCAATTTAGACTACCCGGCGCCCGCCGGAAACCACGACAATGTGTACTAAGAGTTAGCCTCGAAAGAGAAGGGGCCAATTCACTGAACCTGGGGACTTTTCACATTAGATCGGCTGAAAAGCTTCTAGAATGTTCCATCCATCATATTGGTACACCTAAGACCTGCTGATCGCCAATTCCTTACTACCGGGTTCAACGTCTAGAGTTGCCGCGTTTTGCATTCTTGCGTGGTTAACGCTCCGAAAATTAACAAGCTACGTGCTTGTCGTCCATTTCGTCCTATGAGGTTCAATATCTTGACTTCCAGAAATGATAACTCAATTTGATAAAGACACCTCATGCTGTTAATATTTCAAATAAAACCTTAAAATAAATTAACTTCCTTCCATTATTACTACGCAAACACCATTCGCGACTTTTCCAGAATGTAACTGGATAACATTTGACTTCCGCTTCCCGCAGGACTACATAAGAGTCGATTCTAGGTCTGCCAGGACAGTGTTTTAGTGTTCGGAGTTTTGTGTGTGTTTCGAATTGGGGCTGCCAGTTGATGTGCTCTGTACTGAGGAGTCAACGCAATGAAGTAGTTTACAAGTCAGTCAGTCAGTTGAGTGAATCGATATAACAATGTCGAGAAGTGTGATACGTTGCAATCTCCGTGTAGAGGAGTCGGCAGGCAGGGTAACTATGCAGCGAAGCAGTTCAAATGAAAAAATACCAGAGTTGTGTTCATAGTCGGTGTGCAGCTCCGTGAAACTTGTGTTTACGTCAGAGAGATTACTAGCAGCGTTGGTGCGTGCTGAAGAGACATAAAGTAACATTATAGAGATGTTGGAGTATTTATGTAAAACAAGTGATTTCAGTGACAAATAAAGGAATTTAGAGTGAATATACATTTTCTACTTTTCTTTTTTATGACGGTGTCTTGATAAGAGCAGTCATATACGTCATGCTGAAATTGGTTGTTTTTAAATTCGCCTCTGAGAAATTGGCAAGTGTTATTTTATTAAAATGAGTTTTCTACTGATATCCAAATGTAAAACACTGAGCAATATTTATCATTCCACTGCCTAACAATAAGCAAATGAATATGTGAAAACACCGACCTTCATATTCTTCTCTTCTTTATGGTGAATAATTCTCTTACGCCGTGTCAAATACACGCATTATATAATCCGACTATACATTTCGTAATAGGCTGTTCAAATGTAATGCTTTGAAGTTGGTTTACCGAAGCTCATAAATATGACGATTTTAGATGTTTTCGTTCTCAGCTGCATGCTCTCGGTAATTTCAGGTTTCTTTCCAGTTACTTCCTTAATTGTCTTCGTTAATATTAAACCCCACAGTTTCTAATTTTCGCTTCCTGCACTGCTAGCTGGAGCGAGGCACAGGAGTTCAACTTTTCTAGTCATTAGCAAACTCGGGTGGTTAATTCTTAAGGAGATCTGAGAGAGTCTTTTACTTCTCATTAGAATAACTAAGTAAGAGATTATTTTAGTTATTACGATTTGGTTTTGATACCAGTTCGTTTATTAAATGGATACTGATGCAATAGAAAAACAAAAATGTGAATAGTCAAAGTAAATTTTACTGTTTATAGACTGAAGAGAATGGCCCAGGTGGTAACATATGTGGCCTGCATTAGTCGTGGATTAAAATTCTATGGTTGAATTTCCTGACGAGTCTTTTTCGGTGGTTTTCCCTGGTCGTTAAGCTAGGAAACATAATTTAATGTCCCTCCATTTAACTTCAACATTTACCCTATTGGTTCTTTAAGGGTTTATCAGGATAGGCAGATCTCTCGGCACTACACGGCAGAAAAAAAAAAATCTGTAAAACTCTGTGCCCCGAAGGTGCGATATTCCAGGAGGAAGTGCCCAACTTCATTGAGGGGAGGTGCCAGACAGGACAGGTGGGCTTCATTCTTTAACTGTAGGAAATCAGCGTCTGTTCTTACGCTGCCTTAAGTATACCCATCTGCAAAAAAACCTAAAATCTACAGTTTTTCTTGTGTTGAATTGTAACTTTAACACAATTATTGTGTGCCATCGTAATTTACTGTTATATCTATAGTTGAGTGTGCATTGAGATTGGGGTACAGTTCAAGGTAAGCATCGGGTACAACTAAACGTGATTCACTTAGTGTACCATGTTTCAATGTTACATATTGTTTTGCTATATCTTTTATGTGTGTGATAAAGTCTGTCTAGTCAACGCGACTGCAGTTGCATCTCAAAGGAAACGGATCCTAGCGCCCCCTAATGACCCTCATAATTCTACTTCAGAAATGGAACACTGTTATTGAGCACCAATAGCAACCCTGATTTTCTGGAAATGACAGTCGCATGTTTACTCCACTTGGAGTCTCAGTTGCCAAAGTTCAAACTTCCAGTTGATCTGTTTCATTACGTGCAGAGAAATTCGTTGTGTGTCACGATGTGGGAGAGAAATGCAGTGGCAAATGCAAATAAAGTAGTAGATAACTTTCAGTCAGGTGAAAATAATAAAAGTGAAGACAATAGTGTGAATGAATTGAAAAGTGTTGCTGAGCCGAGTTAAGTTACTGGAGAAACCTCAGAAAACAGCGTTATGACGGGAACTCCTTCTAAGAAAATCCAAGCGCTTGTTTTGAACACATATAAATATGTGCTGAAAGATAATCTTGGTAAGGGGTCATGCAATGAACCTGATAAATTCTGGGTGTTCACAGAAATAGAGTAATAAAAATTGTGATGAAAGGAATACCAAAGGCGCCGATCAAGTGTGAAAACAAAAGGAAATGTTTCTCTAACATGCGATCTAATTCGCCGAGAAATTCATAGACGCCCACCTTAGACGAATTGGTTGCACAATTGCAAGAAATTTGTAATTTTCCTTATGGGCACTGCACTTTGCGCGGACTCCTCAAGGAGCTGGGTTTCAAATACCGCACTTCGAATAAGATAAGGGTTATCATGGAATACAGTAGAATTGTAGCTTGGCGATATATATGAGTGCTGTTCAATAAAGAATGATCACAGTTCTTTTTGACAACGTAACTTTACTCATCCTCCTAATTTTTATTGTCGTTCTCAAAATAGTCTCTCCTGAATGTGATGCACTAATCTGAGCGCTTCTGCCAGTGTTCAAAGACATGATGGAAACAATTTTTTGAGAAATCCTTCAAAATCACCTCCGCAGCCTTCACCACTGCTTCTTAAGATGGATAGTGCCTCCTACGAAGGAGTTTCTTCAAGTTAGGGAATAGAAAAGTCACATCGGTCTAAATCCGGACTACAGGGAGTGTGAGGGATGCACTTCACGTTGATTTTTGCAAGATATTCAGCAACAACATTGGTAATATACGGCCGCACATTATCGTGGTACAGCATCCAGCCTGCTTCATGGAAATGTGGTATTTTGCGCCTGAAATGGATTTGCAATGTTTTCAGGACCTTCCTGTAGTATTGTCCAGTTACTGATATGTGTGTGTGTGTGTGTGTGTGTGTGTGTGTGTGTGTGTGTGTGTGTGTGTGTGCAGGTACAAAATGCTGATAAACCATTCCATGAATATCAAAGAATTAGATGACCACAACTTTCCCAGCAGAGGCAACAACTTTTGCTTTTTTGGGGTTTGTTGATGAATGAGATTTCCACACTGAGCTTTGCTGTTTGCTCTCAGGATCAAAATAATGCATCCAAGTTTCATCAGGAGTGATTACCTTTGAAAGAACTCCGGATCTTCCTCTAACGTCAACTTTAACTTCAGGTTACCTCCATTGCAGCGGTAGGAGATACAGAACATGTCTGAACTTGCCTGGTTCTAATAGGTGGGAACCTGGAGTACCAACAATGAAACTACTACGGCTTGTTTGTTTCACATTAAGCTAACAGAATATAATGAGATTGAATTTTAGTGCGAAAAATTATGACCGTAAAAAAATTATGATCATTGTTTATTGAACCGCCTTCGTATATATGTCAAAACTAAGTAAGTGTCGCAGTAATGGTCATAAGATACTTTATTTAGACGAAAGCTCGTACGATACCCATGACGTATCAATAAAGATTCGATTATAAGGGTTCGTCAAACGAGTTGGCCGACCTGCACTCGCGTTGACAAGACAGACATTATATGTGGAAGTATTCCATAACCAAGCAAAATTGTTCTAGCCCAGCATGCCCTTTGCCTAACTCAAGAAAGGTGCTTACCATTCTTCGGTTTACTTCAAATGGTGGGCTTTTAGATTCAGCTCTATTTATTCTGGGACTTGTGTATGTTTCACTGCACACAGCATTGCAAGCCCTACATGTGACAATTAACTTATTATTCGTTTCCAATGGGAAGGTGTTTATCCTTGAGCTCTACTAGGTGGGCAACCAATTGGAGTACTGTGGTGTTGTCGTATTGCATTCTCCCTAAGTGGTGTATGACGAGCGGCCAACTAATCAATCTGTATGAAATACTATTCGCGCTAAGACAAAAATTCAGATTTTACAAAAACTGATCCATAAGGAAGGAGAGAGTAATGTATTTTAACATAACTGTAAAAAGCCATATTTTTAGCTCAAATAGTTTTCCTAATAGAAATAAAGTAGGTACCATTATATTATAACTATGCATTGCGACGTAAGCACTGTAATGAATATCATTATAGGTTGCCATGTATGCGTGAGCGTATATTTCAAATAACTCAGATATGAAACGTAAACATTTGACATGACATGATAAAAAAATATGTATGAGAGGAAACGACACACTTCTTGCTGGTCTGGCAGAACTTGTGACATTATATCTTTGTTTATGAATCGTTCCTAATCTCTATTTACTTAAGAGACTTCAAAGTAGTATTATTGTTACCCTTCATTGAAAAAGGGTACCAGCTGGATCAATGAGACGCGATCCACCTCCTCCCCGCTCACAACTGCTACATTCCAATTGAGTTAATGTGGGCTCAAATTATGTTGCAAACAGAAATAATATTTTAAGACTGACGTTGAACAACTTACTGACGGAAAAATTGTCAAGGAACACAACAAGACTGGGAAAACTGTGTGAGACATCAGATAAGCTACAAGAAGACTGCCCGCCTCGGTAGCGTGTGTGCCTCACGTTCAAGTGGTCCCGAGATCTAATCTTGGTCAGAGTTACCGGATAAGGTTTTTTCCGGTGTTTTCCCTTTTCCTGAAAGACAAATGTCAGGTAACTCTAAGCTCCATGGGCCTCGGGCACATTTGAGCATCATTTCATCAATTCCATTCATCGTCCGATATTGCTTAACGTTTGAGGACGTAAATTACACAAAAAACTGCAAGAAGACTTTTGGAAAGAAATACCACGTAACGAGATTTTGGAAACTATCACCATAAATTTGCAGTACTCAATCGTTGAAGACAATAACGAATTATCTCTTAAGGTAACATTCACAGCTATACGGATGCAGTGCTAGTCTTTTCGTTGGATTATAGAAATAAGTAATTCATAAACTGTAATCAAAATTACAGTAAATATTTAAAACATTTGCTTAATATGCGAAAATTCATGTTGCAATTGTGATTTCAACAACTGCATTATTATAAATCTTTGTAAAATTCAGTTTCCGTTCCATTACGACTAGCGCCACGAACACTCGTAAGTGTGCGAGAGACAGGGAAATATAAAATGAGTGGGGATAACGAGGTGGCAACACTGAAGGCTCTAACTCATCTGATTCGCTACCGGCGAGAACTCTTCCCATTTTAAACACATTATACATGCAAATCCCTAAGTTTTGGTAAGATTAGCATCCAAAATATTTTCCCCACACAGGCCACATTTAGTACCACGTAAAATATTTTTCCAGAAGTCTGAATGCACCAATGTGAAGTCTACAGAAAGTGATGAAAGGTTTGCCTCATTGGTGGTAAACATTGAACGTTGATTTTGGTTAACAGTTAGGATACACTTTTTATTTTGTATCTCTGGAGTGGGAAGCTGTTCTTGAACTGAAGTTGAAGGCTGTGTGTCAGGCAAAAACGTTTCTACATTTAATAAATTTTTGGGACTACGTTTGCCACATCATGTAGCTATTATATTACAAGTTCTTTTGCAGATGTTGGCCTACTCCCTTCATTACGTGTGTCTTTTAGTATATTCATGATAACAAAGCAACAAAAATTCTTGAAAACAAACACTAACCTAAAACGAAAGCACATTACGTCCTAATTTTGCACTTACAATTTTCATATAGGTATGATGCACCACTAAATATATTCTCTTCACTGAAATCTTGTCCAATAATCACTTATATCTCTTCTACACAACTGAAATTTCTTGGAAGACACACACAAGCACTTGAAAACTGGGACTCCAGAGCGTGCTCCAGTGTAGCCAACACACAGACAGGGAAAGTATATCTAAAAAATATGCCTCATTCAAATAGCGGAAATATAAAGAAATTTGACGTAGTTTAAAGGACTTCATATAATTAAGAAAGATAGCAAATTGAAATACAAGGATTACACTATTTAATTAGGCAAAATTTTTTTTGTCACTTACTCCACTTTTTGACAAATTTTCACAGATGCATATCCTTAATTCCACTGTCACCTCAAGCCGGTTTTAAGGAGGTGCAAAATTCTCTATTCCTTGTACTTACCTTATAATAAATTTGAGTATTTATGGATGGTCCTTAAATACTCTGGAACTCAGGCTCCCATCTTATATTGGGCGTGACAGACCGCCTCAGATTGTTCAAAGAACTCTTTATAAAGACATTCTAAGAATTTTTACGCCTGGAAAAGCCGAGTTTGAACCCACAATGTGGGGAAACATAGGCTGGTGTGCTACCCCTAGATCAAAGGGGTAAAGTGAAACATTAAAAGCGAACAAACAATTTGAATAAAGCAGGATGAAATAATTCAGTACCAACTATGTATATTATGAAATTGTTTCATGAAATGAAGTCTTTTAGATAAGACAGACAAATGTTGTAACAGAGAATCCTCCTATTTTATGTTAACACTCCATAAAACCGTTTCTTTAGTGTTTGATAGTATCTATTAATGGAGTGTTTTAAATGAAAGGGTTTATAGCCTTCATTTGCATTTCCGATGGCAGTGCAAAAGAAAGAGGTTTGTTGTAGGAGAAGAAAATCTGTAGTTGGAGTCCCAGCAAAGACATTGAATTCTCCCATATAGGTGATACTAATCTCGTCTTCTTAGGATTAGCATTAGGTTTTCATTACTTAGGGGATTCGGTACGTAGGCCACCATGCTGGGCCCATTGTTCCTATGCTCCCAAGAGGGGCACCCCCGGGAGGAAGGATGAGGTGATGGAGACAGAGAGCGCCCGACCTAAGGAGCCACGACAATACAGAGGGCAGGGTCCCTACAGTTTACTTGTATAGAGACTTCCCCCGACAGGCCAGGACAACGAACCCGATCCTCTACTGAGAGACAACAACGAGCCCAGCATTCGAGCCCTAAAGTTCCCTGGCTGGCGGTCCCGAAATGGTCTCAGCAGAGGAGTGGAGACCGGCAACCGACTTATCGGAGGAGGAATAGTTTTCCTCAAAGCATTACATCTCGCCATTCACCACTGAGACACCCACCGACATTTCTAACCTGAAAGAGACCACAAGATGAGAGTCGATGTGAAATGATAATGGAGATAAAATGGAGGGACAGAAATCGGGGGATGTAACTAACCTACCCAGCATTCGCCTGGCGACCCGGGAAAACCCTCGAAAAAACCATTGGCCAGGTAAGTCCTCTACGAGAATCGAACCCGGGCCTCCGAATGCGGGCCACAGATGAAACCGCCCGTGCAATCCAGCTCGGTTCACCTTCATAGACTTCTACAACCTTCTGATAATAAAGAAAATTGGTTTAATTTTTAACTTTGAGGCTATGTTTGTTATACCTTTCCTATTAAATATAATAAACAGGAACTACTGCATTCCATCTAAAACTTGGGTATTGCAGATCCACTCGAAATACATGTTTTGAAACTACCTGAATTTAAACGAAACTTAACAACCAAACATAAATTTGTTATTATACTGCAGCATCTTCTAGGAGTTTGACACGATTTTTAAGAAAGTGCCGTCCCTAGATTATCCTTTATATTTCTTCGAAATTTTCGATTTTGTTTAAAATATCGTATTTTTAAGATATCTATATGTAACAAATGATATGTATATCTTGAGTTTTCTGGGGATGACCTCAAGTTCTCTTTATTCTGGGTGACTTTTGCGTAACTAGTAAGCCGCAAACACAAAATATTTTTGTACAAAAGGTATAAAAATTTCTTGAAACATAATTTTTTCTGGAGTGAAACATTTGGGAAATTTTCTTTGTTATTTGTGTGAATTTTCCAACGTTTGCGATTGTTGGATTTATTTAGTTATTTATTTCTTTATCCCTTGGGCAGGCAAAGAGAACGGAATGTAAACCTTTTTTTAAGATAAATTTATTTAATGTCCCCTAACAACAATGGTCTTATAGCAACAACTGTAAGTTGGTAAAACAAATTTTTTATACTCTTGATCAGTGCAATTAACATTTTAGGAACTATTAGGTTACGGTACAGTATAAAGTTATAAGTTCACATAAACTATAGGTACATTCATAAAGAACTGAAGAATCGATATTGCACAGCACTATGTTCATACTTGTTATGTATTACTTATTAGTTATAGTTATTCTCACTTCACAGATTACACCGAAACCAGGTAAACACTGCATCGATTTTCATTCTGAGGAAGTTAATTTACAGTCTTGTAGAAATAAATACAGTGACTCTTTGCTTCATCTAGTAGAGCATGAATATCTGTAGGAATTTTATGAAGAGTCCTATTGGTTGAGTAGCGGGTACATTCGTTTATAATATGATTTACTGATAATGGTTGGTTGCATGGTTCACAGTGTGGAGGTAATAATGTGTAAGCTTTGTATGTGCAGTTCTAAGTCTGGAGAGTAATATTTGTTGTTTACGACTTGTATGTTTATAAAGACACTGGTTATGAGATGTGTTTAGTTTCACTTGTCCGAGTTTACTGTGTACATTGGTTTCTAGCTAATGATGGTTCCATTCTTGAATTATTTTCTTTTTTGATATGGCGTATAACATCTTCATGTGGAATAGGTATTGGAGGGTATACCGGTGGTTGTTCTGCTGTGTCTTTAGCAGCTTCATAGGCCTTTATATTTCCGGGTGTTCGTTTATGGAATGGTATCCACGTCAACAGTATTTCTTTGTCTTTTGAAATAAGTTTATTATACACATTTTGGCTATATTTTATTACCAATTTAGTGGACGACAAATCTTGGAGGGACAATAAAGCACTCGGGGAGTCTGAATAAATCGCCATCAAACCACAATGTATTGTGGTTAATTAATTTATAATAGATTTAATTCTTAAATGCATGAAAATTCTGTTGTTTGTTATTCTTGATACAAAACGTGTATTTGAGGGATCAGTTAGTTGGCCTATTGCTAGGACATCTTCTTTTATTGATATATTATTGTGGGCTTCAATTACTATAGCTTGCTATCTGTTTGGGTGTAAATTTCTAGAATATGACACATTTCTAGATGAACCATTAGCTGTACTATAACCATTGGTCTTGTTTAGCTGGCAACGATCACCTGCAGCCATTGTTAGGTTAAGGTTAATACCATCAAATACTGTCCGATTAATACTTATTACGTTTATCCACTCGCCGGATTCTATTCTTATATCTGTGCTGAAATTACACTGTGTAAATTTCAATAATCAACGCTCTTTAAAATCACTGTATCATTAAACTTCGACCACGGCCTCCTGGATTCTCGGAATGTAAAGTTTGTCACAGAGCAACCAGGTTTAAAACATTTGACTGTCACTTAAAAGCCTACAGTTTTCCCGTATATTCCTTGCACCAAAAATAAAATTGGTAAGAGGTATCATCTATATCAATTAAATTAAATTGATAGATGGTGTGTTTGTAAGTATATTTATATAAACGTAGTGCAGGTCCTGTGAGTAAAACAGGGAAAATCTTTCGTTTTTGGGTCAACTTGGATCATCACTGAAGCCTCAATGTGTTCTCCGCTTTATAAATACTCCGTTTTCTATACTAATATACCTTCGTAGTGAAGGATTCAGGATAGTTTAAGATAAAATATTACTTTTGGAAATTAGTGATAGAAATTTCGTTCCTTTGAGGTTTGAAAGGTAAGAGTTATTCTGGTATAGTATAGGTTAATTAAATTAATTTGGCAGGTATTTAGCTCATACGACTGTAGTCTTGCAACAGTAAGTTCTTGTGTGCAAGCTTGATACAAAAATCATGGACCCATTAGAGGGCAGAATGAAAAAGAGGGAGATCCATAAGGACTTCTGCACCTCTAGTGCAATGCTGGAAAGAGCCTGGACCAAGGAAAATTAATTCCAACGACATAGCCTCATAAAAATAACAACTAATGGCTTTCATCATAAAGGATGTAAAAACAAGAAATACCACGAGTGGCGTGAAAGTTGTTTTTATGAACTGTGCGGAATACGTATCACATCCTGAAATGTGTGAAGAGAGTGCAATCCATCTCTGAGTACAGCAAAATCAAAAAAGTAAATATTGTGGACTTAATGCACATTCGGGCAATAATAAATCAGAACTCGCAATAAAACTAATTACAATATTTGTAGAAGTTAATTGGATGGTTACGCTACAGAGGGGTAAAAGCATCCAAGGTTGCCAGTTTAGGTATAAAAGGCTATCTTGTGATTGTTGAAATGTGATATAGTATTTCTTAGAATATATAGTGGGACTGAGACTGATTTTTTTCACAGATGTTTTTTACTGCAATTCAATGTTTACATGATATTTTTCAAGGAAGTCCACTCCTACTTCAATGCACTTTTTACAGCGTCTCTGGCAGTCCTTCAACACGTGCTGTAGACCATTCTTTGTCCATGAGAATCGCCTCACCTTTCTTGAGTACTGCTTCAGAGTTCTAAAATCGAATACCCCTAAGCTTTGCCTTTAGTGATGGGAATAAAAAAAGTCGCAGGGTGTAAGATCGGGGCTATAAGGTGGATGTGGTACTCAGGTAATGTTGAGTCGAGCCAGAAACTGCATGACTTGAATTACGACGTAAGGCCGTGCATTTTCATAATGAAGTCGCCACCCAGTCCGAGAAAACTCTGGTCGTTTCTTTGCAATGTGCTTCCTCAGTGTAGCCAATACTGACGTGTAGTATGCTGCTGTAACAGTAGTGTCAGGAATCTCAGTCTTTATTGATCAGCCCTCGTAGAAGGATAGAAATGGATTGCAACATTAGATTAGAAGCCAGTAGCGGGAATCTTAGTCATTACTAAAAGGGGAGGTTATTGGCAGAATTTTGAAACTTAATAGCACATTCTGGGCGTAATTTTGGACAGTTCTGGGTGGAATGCTGGTGAGGCCAGAAGTAGCGGGTAGAGCGAAACGACAACATTCTTGCCTCAAGGATAGAACTACGTGTTATCGCTTCGTAGAGGATTCAGATACATTCAGATAATATTTTCCATTGTTCCACAATTGCTCTGCTTTTCATTACAAGTTTCGAAGCCAGAACCGGTTTAATCCTTTGATTGAATAATACATACCCACGCATAGCCTGAGATGGGTTTCTCTGCTAAAGTGAGAAAAAAACAGTACGGCTGCATCTTGGAGCAGCATCGAACCAGCAAATTGGCGCAACATCGTGAGGCAGACACATACTCTTTCAAATCCAGAGAAGGAAAAGGAGGTTGGCTCCGTAACTCAGTCGGTAGAGCACCTGCCTGCCGTGCTTGGAGTCCCGATTTCGATTCCCGGGGGTAGGGGTGGGGTTTTCCTCCAACCAAGATAATTCCTCATCTTCCTCAGAGTCTGGAAGTATTAATTAGAGTGCAAATTTGTGCGTGATGTAATGATTAAAACCCCTACGAATACGAGTGCATATGTTCCAAAAGAGAACGGCCGCCAGCATCACCATTAGTGTTAAAGGCGGGGTATAAATGTGGGGGGGGGGGTCGAAGAAACAAGAAAAGGACTTTGCCGGGTTACGGGTGAAATGCTGAAATGGATTCTTTCATACACATCTCAAAGGAAATTATGTACATTCGATTTCTGAGCTTTAATAAGACGTAGTTTAAGATGCCCGCTGGCACCTTAGCAAGGAAGGAGGAACGGTGCGTAGCGTATCTCTTTTAAGAAGATTTCATGCTTCTTTTTGCTCCTGGCATCTACAAAGTATCACCACTGGACAATAAAATGAACTCGTGTCACGAAGTGCCGTAAAAACGATAGGAAACGCGCTGTGGCCACGTAGGCCGTTTTAATTCCCTTCTATCGTTTTTGTACCACAAAGCTCCCGGCTCTTCATTGTTTACTTTTACCCTTCATCTTTAAGGATTGCTTGACCAGGAGCTTAGGACGGTGGCTCTGACAAAGTCAAAGGAGAGAATTGTTTGTAGCTTAGAATCGATGCCCCCAACCTGTACTTATCTTTATGGATAAGGGTGGTCAAAGGACGCTCAGCCAGGATGCCCAACATGAGCTTAGGGACCTGATCTGCTGTTATTACGTCACCTTATCCCTTTTATTTGGCTCAACTAGATGCAGTAATTCAAGTATTGGTTACAGATTCGAAAACAATAATAGTTACAGAGGTCAACTAGATGCAGTAATTCAAGTATTGGTTACAGATTCGAAAACAATAATAGTTACAGAGGTCAACTAGATGCAGTAATTCAAGTATTGGTTACAGATTCGAAAACAATAATAGTTACAGAGGTCAACTAGATGCAGTAATTCAAGTATTGGTCACAGATTCGAAAACAATAATAGTTACAGAGGTCAACTAGATGCAGTAATTCAAGTATTGGTTACAGATTCGAAAACAATAATATTTACAGAGGTCAACTAGATGCAGTAATTCAAATATTGGTTACAGATTCAAAAACAATAATAGTTACAGAGGTCAACTAGATGCAGTAATTCAAGTATTGGTTACAGATTCGAAAACAATAATAGTTACAGAGGTCAACTAGATGCAGTAATTCAAATATTGGTTACAGATTCGAAAACAATAATAGTTACAGAGGTCAACTAGATGCAGTAATTCAAATATTGGTTACAGATTCGAAAACAATAATAGTTACAGAGGTCAACTAGATGCAGTAATTCAAGTATTGGTCACAGATTCGAAAACAATAATAGTTACAGAGGTCAACTAGATGCAGTAATTCAAGCATTGGTTACAGATTCGAAAACAATAATATTTACAGAGGTCAACTAGATGCAGTAATTCAAATATTGGTTACAGATTCGAAAACAATAATAGTTAGAGAGGTCAACTAGATGCAGTAATTCAAGTATTGGTTACAGATTCGAAAACAATAATAGTTACAGAGGTCAACTAGATGCAGTAATTCAAGTATTGGTTACAGATTCGAAAACAGTAATAGTTACAGAGGTCAACTAGATGCAGTAATTCAAATATTGGTTACAGATTCGAAAACAATAATAGTTACAGAGGTCAACTAGATGCAGTAATTCAAGTATTGGTTACAGATTTGAAAACAATAATAGTTACAGAGGTCAACTAGATGCAGTAATTCAAGTATTGGTTACAGATTCGAAAAAAATAATAGTTACAGAGGTCAACTAGGTGCAGTAATTCAGGTATTGGTTACAGATTCGAAAACAGTAATAGTTACAGAGGTCAAATAGATGCAGTAATTCAAGTATTGGTTACAGATTCAAAAACAATAATAGTTACAGATCGAAATACAGACATTTCGACTCCAGCGATACTTTCAAGGTTAGAGACATAAATAAAAGACGGTAGCTCGCATGGCACAATCAGCATTACAATAGATAGCTTAGGCGTTTGTTCAAAGTTGGATGTACAAACATAGGACGGTCGTATTTTGAGGAAATTGGACTCTGTCGGAATGTTATGTTCTCTACGCACATTAACAAACGGTTCCTGTAGTTGACAACACTAAGTGTCAGTGGTTTGTAAATAGAAAAGGAAACAAACTCACACAAAGGATATTTATTTCTGAGAGTTTATTATACGTTAATATTATCCACACAATGTTACAGTATTAAAAATTGTTACTCATAAATTTAACGTTTAATTGTGTGGTACTTCTTTGCATAGGAAACTTGTTACACGTGTGCTTAGGGGTGACACTAAATCCTTTTCTCACTTTGGATTAAAATATTTCCTTTCTAACATAGACGCTTCTAAACTTTAGAAAGTTTAGACAGGTATTTTGACTAAGCTACGACACCGCTGGCAGATGTAAGCCAGGAGGAAGGTTCTTGCACTGGAGAGGCTCTGAATGTTTTCCCAACAATCTATTTGAACCTAGTTTAATCCTGCTTTCAACATATGGGTGGGAAGAGAGACAGAGACAGAGATATTGGGACAGCTGTTGATTGGTTTAGCGAAGTTAATTGACGTTTTCTTTTATTTGAATGAGTACGACAAACCCCTCGTTTAAGTACAGTACTGTAAGTAGTTTTATAATCACTGCTCTGTGAGAGCTAATTTCGGAGAGAGAAAAGTATGCAAATGTTTCGATTCTTATAAACGTAATAGCCCCACATTTTATATTTCTGCTTCACATGCCACATAGATGTGTTCTGTATACTATATAGACAGAAGACAGGTGAATTTACACACATATTAACTTATTGTGTTAAATTAAGCTGTATTTTATTTAACAATTACTAAAGGACACTGCTGTTATATGTTTGCATTCCTATACCAGGTAGATGTTTCGCAACGAGGTTTGCATCGAGTTAAATGCTGATTAAGATGTTATTGTATATAGTGTGGAGTTGCTTCTGATATTTAACACTGTATTTCCTGTACATCTCTCATACCTTGTAAGCCCAGGAACACTTACGTATGTCGTGCTGCTTGAACCGTTACCATAGCTTTATCTTTGGTAATAGATACCTTTCAGAAAACACGCTGATTATTCTTGTAAAAGTGAGAGAGGAACTGCTACGCTTCTCGGATCTGTGCTAAATACCAATGAACGCATCACCTCAGCCAATGGAATTCGCAGGAATCACAAATGACAGATAGATTTTATAGAAGACTTGTCAAGTTTTTAAAAGTGAGATATGTTTTATATAAAATATGAGTAGCTGGCATGCTTAATTTGTAAGATTACTCACTCAGACTAGGCATATGTTCACCATTCCTTCCAAAAGCACTTTTCGGTCTTTGCTTCAGACCATTTTCAGTGAAGGCTGCTACAAGTTTATGTCCGTCGACAGTAGTTGTAGCAGCCTTCACTGAAAAAGGTCTGAAGCAAAGACCGGAAAGTGCTTTTGGAAGGAATGGTGAACATCTACCTATTCTGAGTGAGTAATCTTACAAATTAAGCATGTCAGCTACTCATATTTGACAGATAGATGTTCACTCCACGTGGAATAATCAGATACCTCTGAGAGGTATCTATTACCAAAGCTAAATCTATGGTAACGGTACGCGCAGCACAATGTATGCAATTTAAAATTAGCAAGGTTTTCATTATGGAGCAGGCCTGTTCTTCAGCTGAAATGAAACTTAATCGCGGCACACCTTTAAACAGCGGCGACAGGCGAATGATCATACATAGTTTCGCAGTGCTTAAGGAAAGAAATCCGGAATGGCCTATAAAGACATTGAGAAAGAAACTGGTGTTTCCGCAAGTAGTGTACATAGTGTTAGAGTGGAACAGCAAGCATCCGGAACACTAAGAACACCGGGAAAATCACGTAAATGCAAACAGCGCGTGGAGAAATACAACGATTTTACGAAAAGCGTTATACGCAGTAAAGTCCATGATTATTTCTTCAGAAATGAACCAACTTGTAGACTGAATAAGAAGGCATGTGGCCAATTCTCAAGCGGAGCACTGTTGTCAAGCATGGTGGATATACAGGCAGATGTTATGTACATAGCATGTTTTACACGCCAGCAAACGTTTTAGCTATTTTTCTCTTAATAAAACAGCATATTAAATATTCCTAATACATTAAAATCTTACCTTGACACACGTCACTGCAGTGGAACAGCAAGCAATGTTTCCAAATCACTAACCTGCTTTTCAAATTCGTGGGTCTTTTCCGGAGATTGAGGCACGATGCCTCTGTATAAGCATGAAGCTGCTTCACTACAAATTCGTGAAACTGTATGTACACTACCTACACCGCAAGCTTCTACACTTAATTGATGGGGTTTTGAAATATCTACAATTGCCTTATATTCTGGATTGGAGAGGTTTCTTAAAATTTTTTTCGTATTACATATAATTCTTCTGCCCTAGAACTTCACTTGTCCCAGCTTACTGCATCTCGAATAACGATGCCGTTCACTTTAACAAAATAACAAACCGTACTCTGAAAACGAACTGAACATTAAGTCGGTCTGTTTCAACCTGCTTGCAGTAGGTGAACTGCTTATATATACTTGAGATAAGTGTTGTCAGGAAGAAATGTTGTTGTGTTTCAGGCTCATCTGTGTTGAATGAATGGATTTTGGTACCCATAACCATATGAAAGATAAAACGTGCATCGCCCTCGTTCTAAGTATTGCAGAGATTGGAGTTTTTACACTCATGACCAAAAAATAAAACGCTTTCTTATTGTGAGATCGGCATCTGTATTTTCAAATATTGATATCCGAGCGTAATTAATGAAGTTCAGGCGCGTGAGATGCGTGTACAGCATTCGGCAGCACTTCTAGGCGGGGCAAGCTTAGGATTCGTTGGAGTCTGCAGCACTGCCCGCCTCTGCGAAGATTATAGCCTTAGATAGAGTATATAGAGGCACGACAGGACTGTAGCCATGTATCGAGACTTGAAATGTCTCATATACTCTACGAGAAATACAGACAGAGATATTCAGAATTTGCGAATAAAAATGTTCATAATAGAATAAACACATAATGAATTTTTGTTTCATTTACGAAAACCTAACGATTTTTATTTGCAATTGAAAAGAATTATTCTTTTGGAGTAAACTTAAAGTTAAGAATCCGTTCTGGGCTAGATAATCCGTAGGATAAAATTCATTTATTGGATTAGCAGAAGATAATTTATCTTCTGTTTGATACTCCGTACTTTAAAATGCTTCAAAGCCATAACAATTGCAACAAGTTTTAATATAATACATTTTCTCCGACATTCATTACAGACAGCCATAACGTAAATGCTCAAATAGCTGCAAATGAAATCATGAAATTCATTATAAACGTAAATGTCCAATGCCACAGAAGAATAAATTGTAGGAAGGCTTAAACTTTTCCATAATCCTCCCTATACTTAGAATACGTCCATGGAACAATGGCACGTTTGTTGAATAAAATGTTTTCAATGAACGAAATTTCAGCTTGTCATTGGGAACAATACAAAAATCCGATTTGGCTTAAGCCATTGGATAGGAAGAACGGCACTGCATTTCATATTTTATTTCAGCTTAATTGTTATGTGCTTTTTATGTTTGGAGAAGCGCTTTTTGTGGAATAAATTGGGTACTTTTGTGAGTTCTTGGGCTAGTAGACGTTCGGGTCCAAATAATAAAATTAAAATATAGCTGTTTTAATCTTAATCTTGATATAATGCACACTCTCTGTTGTTTCTTTCGCTGCGTAGAGGGTAGCGTATCTGATTCAGGTTAAAGAGGTTCTGAGTTCGAATCTCGGTCATAGGGAGTTATCTGGAAAAGGTTTTTCCAATCTTTTCTCTTATCCTGAAAGAGAAATGTCAGGTAACTCTAGCTCTATGAACTCTGAGCTCATTTGAGCATCATTACACCCATTTTATTCATCCTCTAATGCATGGGGAAGACAGGTAGTGGCGGTGTGACGTCAGCTTCACCAGCTCTCACCAGTAAATATGCTCCCGAACGAAAGGCAGGTTATCGTGTGACGTCACCGTGATGATTACTTCTGTCAAAGGGGAAGGAATAGTTTGATGTGTGCGAGTAGGAAAGACAGGAAACGTAGGTATTAGGTGTTAATAATATATACAACTTACATCTTAGGTGTTGTAATATTAATGCTAACTGCTTTAATTACACAATTGGTCATAGTTTATAAACAATTACATTTTACTTCTGTGCTAAGAGAAAATATTTAAATTTCAAACTCGAGTTTATCTGAAGAACAGGTATGTTACAAAGTAAACAAAATAAAAAAATCAAGTAACTTTCTCTGCAAATTAGAGGAAACCCATTCAGAATAAGATCAGGTGGACATTTTCCAGCACTTTCTGTTTCATTTTTCTTTAACTAGTTTATCAATGTCAGAACGTGATGCCTGGTAAATCTGTAATCGTAGACTACATATTAGATTGTGATAAGACAAGGTACTTCGGGGTTTGGACTTAACTAACTTCATGACAGAAAAAAATTGTCCGTACACATATGTCGAGCCTAACATACACAATGTTCGTGAGGCTAGTGAATACAACCTAGGAAATCAGGTTTGGGGACATTCTTGTAAAAGTCAGCCAAGTAGTTCTAGTGTCTATATTGTACATTTAACAGTTGCATTCGGTAAGTGGATGCAACGTTGTTGTCATCAAGTGTGCTACACCTGACTGAACCCACAGATTCTATATTCACAACGCCATTTTTATAGGCAACTCGTTTTACACTGCTCTTGCCTAACGTCACACGCATTGCAGGCCACGCTCCCAGCTGAAATACGTTACAACTCTAGAAGCTGACTTCTTCTGGCCTGATGTAACTAAACTTTGGAGCACGTAAATTTAAAAAAGGTTACTGTAAAATTACAAAAACTGCATGACGAAATGGTCTAGAGTGACACAAACTACTACCTAATTATAATCCTACAGGTATTGAGTAGCCTTCGAATATTTCAACTGGTTTCAAATAAAGAAAACCTGGCTTTATAAAATAATCATTTTAAACTGTCTTTAAAAACAGTATGCTATTCTGTACCGGAATATTGTTTCAGTAATGATGTATTTGAAGCTTATATGACAACTGAAAAATTTGCTTTAAAACCAGATATAGACCGATCAAACCATAAATGTAGTGGCACTGCACAGTTGCTCCAAAACTTCGGCTTGCAGAAACGATTGACTGTGTGGAATGTCTCGACTCATGAATATTCAGAATACAAAGCAAGGTAATTGAATACTGGATTACTGATTCAAATTTAGTCCATTACCACACTGAAGTTACTTATACGGAATCTATAAGTTCAAATGTAAATCAAAATCTGTGTGTTCTGGTAGTCAAAAAGTACAATATAGCTTTACCATGCGAATGCTCTAATTGTATCTTGCAAAAAGGCTAAAAAGCTGAAAATTTGAAACTAGGTAAATATTTTCACTTCCCAGTTTTGTAAACATTTAGACATGTACGAGGGTGGTCTGAAATGTTTCCGACCTAATAAATATACAACATAGTCTCCTTGTAACTACACACTTCTACCAGCGATGCCCCCATCTCTGTAACCCGTCCAAATAGTACTCGGCGTTTTTCTCTGCAAAATAATTGTTCACAAAGGTGATCGCCTTTTCATTTGACGAAAATCTCTGTCCTCCGAGCGCAATTTTCAGATGAGGGAACAAATAGCTTGGTGCTAGATCTGGTGAGTAAGGCGGATGGTCAAGCAGTTCAAACCGTAATTCGTGGATTTTCGCCATTGCAACCGCTGAGGTGTGAGACGATACATTATCTTGGTGAAACAGGATTTTCTTTTTCCTGCAAATGTGGCCGTCGCCATAACTTTCCCAGCCGAAAAAAACAGTTTCTCTCTCTCTCTCTCTCTCTCTCTCTCTCTCTCTCTCTCTCTCTCTCTCTCTCTCTCTCTCTCTCTCTCTCTCTCTCTCTCTCTCTCTCTCTCTTGCTTTTTTAAGCCGGTTTCCCCTTTGCACTCCACTGTTTGGTCTGCATTTTTGTTTCTGGCATATAATGGTGTATCCAAGTTTCATCTACAGTGATTAATCGACGCCAAAACTCGGATTTATTGCGCCTAAACTGCGACAATAGAGCGTTGGAAATCTTCATTCAAAATCGTTTTTGGTGTAACGTGACCAAATGCTTCACCCAACTCACGGACAGCTTTCACATGCATAAATGTTTATTTGATATGTGACAAGCACGTTCTTTTGACATGTTCATAGCCTCTGCTGTCGCTCTCACTTTAATTTGGCGGGCGCCTAACGCCCTTTGTGACCTTTGGTGATGTTTTCGTCGGTAGTTGCAGTTTTTGAACTTCCCAAACGTTTATCACCTCCCAAGCTCTTACGGCCACGTTTAGATTCAGCTGCGCAAAATTTCCCCATACGCAGAATCCAACTCATCTTTGGCTACTGATCCCGAAGGCTCGGGTTAAAATCCAATACAGAGCTATGCTATCTAGGTTCACTTACAAGTGACAGTGAGTAGATCTACTGGCAAGTTAATGAACTTCTGTAGGACGAAATTTGCACATACCGGCAAAGTTGATGTGATCCGTGAAATCTGCAGCATTGCTAGCAAATCATCATCATTTTCATCATTATTACGTCCTCGGCACAATTAGAAATTAATTATTCCTTTCTACTGGAAGAAAAACTGAAGCATTGGACATTTCATAGAAATTATTGGCGTCAACGTAGAAACTACTGACCAACTTTTTCTTCAACTTTTTATTAAACCTATACATAGTCACAGTTTTCACCACTCTCCTATGAGTTCAGGATTTAAATCTTCACTCCATGCAGTATTATACCCCTCTCAAAAGTTAAAGGCATACGAGCGCTGGCCACTGCTGAAACGGAGCTCTGTTGGCACGTGTACCGCAGATGTTCTGTACATAAGAGCAGTTTTACCCGCCAGCAAAGTTTTTGGTTATTCTTCCTGTAATTAAACAACACATTAAATATTCCTAAGACATTAAGGTCTTACCTTGACACACGTCACAGCAGTGGAACAGGAAGCACGGTTTCCAGTCCAGTAACTCTTTTTCCGACTTCATGGATCTTTCCCGGAGATTGAAACACACGCACGCTCTCTTTTTCTAAGGATGAAACTGCTTTACTACAAATTCGTGACACTGTGTGTACACTACCTACACCACAAGCTTACAGAGACAAGTGCTGGGTTTTCGAAAAATCTACAGTTGCTCTATATTCTGGAATGGGGCGCTTTCGTAAATACTTGTTCACATTAAATATAATTTTTCTGCCCTGAGGATGAATCACTTCACTTTTGTTGATCGAAAAATCACTTGTCCCAGCTTCAAGGGACATGTTCACACACTCAGATCATAAACACTGAAAAATGATGCATGTATAATAATAATTTAATGTAATATTAACAATATTTCAGCTCGAGTTCAACACACGACTTAACAATGTCATTCACTTTTAACAAAACCACACCTCTACTCCGAAAGCGAACTGAAAATTATTTATGTTTCTAATTGCGTGACTTCTGCGTTCATAGTAGGTGAATTACTTATTTATGCTTGAGATATTGTGTGGAAAGAATGGTTTTATTTTCCAGGTTTATCTGTGGTGAATGAATGGATGTTGAGTAACCATAACCATGTGAAGATAAAACGTGCATTCCCCGCGCTCTAAGTATCGTAGAGACAGGATATTTGGACTGTCCTGATCAGAAAGTAAAATTCTTTCTTATCATAATATTGGCATCCGCAATTTTCAGATATTTATCCCTAACTTTTAACCATAACCATGTGAGGTTAAAAGTACGTCGCTCGTTTTCTTAGTATCGTAGAGACAGGATTTGAATACGGTCATGGTCAGTAAATAAATTTCTTTCTTATTATAATATTCGCATCTGTCATTTTTAGAACATTTATTCGAGAGTAATTAATTAATATAATGTTCTCAGTTCAAGGCGTGAGATGTGTGAACCACATTCGGCAGCGCTGGTAGGCGGAGCAAGCTTCGTACGGCCCACCTCTATATGCCTTTAACTTTTTCGAATATTATAATCTAAGGGCATCTTTAACTAATTATTTTTATTTAAATAGATTACCTTGACTTAAAAGTATAGTGCAAGAGCGCACTTTTGTCAATATTTTGCTTCAGATGGGCTTGTAAGTTGTCAATATTGGAATTAAGAATAGTTCAATACGATACATGGTTTATACTTACATAAAGGCTTATTGAGTTTCTGTGAAGCTTGTAACATGTCCAGCAGTTTTCCATGTCCCCTTTTAGAGTTCCTGATTACGCAGGTTTTATCCAGATTATACTCGTCCCTTCCAGTTGATCATTTGAGGCTTCCTGTTGAAGGGCGACAAATCAATGTTGCGTGTTCGGGCTATTTGCCACTCGGATAAAGGAACTAATTTCGTGAAACTGACTGACATTCGCCTCTCAGAAAAAGCAATTAAATGCACAGACAAGCAGCATGTCTGCCCCTGCCCCGAACCAAGGATCCCAATTATTTTGTTCGACTCTGTTGTAATTGTTTCTTTTAATGACTACGAGAATTTATTGCTGTTGTCATAGTATACTGTGTTACTACCAACAAGAATTCGGCCTCCTTTATTGCCTTATTTAACACAGTAGTATCGCCCAGGCAAAACACTGGCCATAGTTCCTGAAACCGCACACAAAGTGGCTGATGTTTACTGTCGTCAACTGCTGTGTGCATCGTGAAACGATGCATTCATCTCCTAAATCAGTAAAAGGTTAGATATTTAAACCATTTCAGAAGAAAACTTGAAAGAAAAAAACTTGTGAGCATCGTAAAATAAGCTGACGCAATAAACATCCATAATTTACATCTCGAGTGGTGTGTGCTATTCTGGAGAAGGCTAAATCAAAACCTGGAAAGAAAATATAATTAATATTCATATTTTGTGATGAACTTTAAGATATATTTTTGTACTGGTGTAATTTCTGAAATCAGGAACTGTTGAATCCCAGTACAACAAAAGTATTAGCTATTATTTGTCCACTACAATTTCATCAAAATAATGTGTTATATAACACAGTGTACAATGAAAACGAAATTTAAAAGGAATGATTCTGGGGCGACATTTGAAAACGAATTCTTATATTTTTTAATTTTACGTCTTCCAACGTTAAGTTATATCGGACGGTGAATGAAATGGGTGAAGTTATGCTCATTTTTTTGTCCAGGATCCATGGAGCTTAGAGCTACCAGACATTAAAAAGGATAAGGGAAAACCCGGAAAAAGCCTTATCCAGGTAACTCACCCTGACCGAGATAAGAACTCGGAACCTCTTGAACGTAAGGCAGACATGCTACCATCTACGCTACAAGCCGGGCTCTTATGTGGTGTTTTATATATCAACAAGTTCTGACGATATTTGAAGAAGTTTAAAGAAGTTTTAATTTAGGTTCGTTCAACGTTGTGGCAGGATTCCTCCATTGTTGTGGGTTTCGATGCCGCAAAGTTGTGGCAACATATAGCACGATTCGTGCTGGTATCGCGTTTCCCGTCGTTGATCTTACTTCGTCGATCCTACCTTCGTCCAAAAAATGACTTGATGAAGATGTTCCCCAAAGTTATCAGAAAAATCCTTAATTATGCCTCGGCTGCCTTTAATATTCTTCTGTTATATTCTTACTTACGAGCAGTGAAAGGGTAGTAACGAGTGTAGAAATGATTAAAATTTCTAATTTGAATTTCTATAAGAAATCAATATTTTATTTATTTTAACACCCAATCCTTTAGAATTCTTATTACAAAACTTTATACTGTGATCTAAATCAATCTAATACTTAAGATTGAACTGACATTTAAATATTTTCGAACAATTTAAAAAGCGTTAGATCTCTTCGGCGTTCCAGAAAGAATGACGAATTTTCTTTCGGTTTCTACGCAAAGATTATTTAATCCTTAATTACTATCGCTACGCATATATTACTTTTATATGATTGGCCGATTTACCACTACGTCACTACATTACGTAATACAATTATTACTACAGGCAATCACAAAATTACACATATAATTTTACAGAATTTTGTTTGCTTTTCTTTTATAACTTTATACATTTTGAACCCTTTTTAAATATAATTCAAAGAAACTGTTACAACTTGGCTTTAGGTTAATTTAAAAGATAAACTCCCCGCCGTAACATGATGATCCTTATCGTTAGGCGTCCTCCTTTACTCTTATACTATGGTTGATATATATGACTGAATGGATTTACCTAATCTTCCTTTTGAAATATTTGGTAAGTCCAAGGAAGGTTTAAATGCTGAGAAAAAAACTAATGTGATAATGGACCGGGTTATTAATTAAATATAAAAGTACACATGTTAACTTTTGCGGAACACATACACCTTCTTTTATTTTCGACAAACAAAAGCATTACAAAGTAGAAAGATATTCCACTCCTTGCCAAAGTCCTCAAAGCTATTTCACTTATCATATTTTATTAAATACCTTTTATCGCTTGTTATAAAGATTGCAGTATTTTATGTAGTATGGTTGATATATCCTAAGGAGGTTACACACCAAATTAATTTCTGAACGCACTCTAACACTATAAATATTTCACCACATGCAATTGTTATCAAATTTTGGCGAATACTTGTAGACCTTTATAATTTGTGTTCGTGAATTCATGAATCTGAATTGAATTGACAGAAAATTAATTAATTTCCTCTAAGAAATTTTGGAGTTCGTGGAAACTTTTTTACTATGCCAAGGAAAACACGACTTGACTTAGGTCGTAAAGCTCATCAAATGTGCGATGAGCTACGTCATAAGCTAACTGCACTGATGAGCAGCGAGGCGCAGGTAATGGTAATGGTCATGTTGGTAATTCAGAATTGCACTCTAGGGTGTCTGTTTCTTCTGGGGGAGTTGTTTTCGTACAAATCAGTTGACACAGCTATAAACCAGGATGACATCAACTATCCCACAGAGTTGCTAAATTCATTAGAATTGCCTCGACTCTCGCCTCACAATTTAAAATTAAAGGTAGAATCAGTTGTTGTAATTCTGCGTAACATTAACCAAACACGACTGTAAAATGGAACGAGGCTAACTTTTAAAATGCTAATGAATAACGTCATAGAGGCAACAATCATCAAGGGAAAGTACAAAGGTGACGATATTTTTATCCCGCGTATTCCGATTATTCCAATGGAATTGCTTTTTGATGTTAAGTGTCTACAATTTTCGTACGTTTGGCATTTGAGATAATCATAAACAAATCACAAGATTGGTCTTTGGAATTTTGCAGCATCAACTTGGAGTTTCCCTGTTTCTGTCATGGACAGTTTATACGTCACATATTTGCGCCTCAGAAAACCATTATCTTTATATATTTACGCACCACAAAAAGACAAAGACCTAGCGGAAAGGGTACAGTGAGCTATCGCTTCCCTGTATCCTATGCTAGGGTCGAGCTCCATGCCGCTTGGCCTTGCTATATGCCTGCGAGATCTGGTGCATGGTCGCAAATAGCTGGTTGGTAAGGCTTCAACGTGCACAGAATAGAGGACTACAGTCTATCTATTCTGTGGGTCGCTATTTTCCTACCAGGCTGCTTCACGAAGCCTCGGGACTTCCATATGTGGAGGACAAAGTTAGGCACCGGGCATCAAAATTCTACGCAACGTTTCCAAATCATAGAAGCACCCTTGTTAGATCATTGGGAGATTATGACCTCACTAGACGCCGTTCTAGACAACATCGTGTCCCCCGCATGGCATGCGGGCACCCAAGATAACCCAGGAGCTAATCCTAACGGCAGCTAAAGCTGAGCTCCACATAATCTCCTAAGTTGTTTGGCAACAAAATTTCTTCCCAACCCAAAACTAAATTAAAAACACCAGGGTGCAGGGAATTGCATCCTGTCCTTTCATCCCGAAGTTACAATAATTGTAACCGCACAAAATTCTTCAAATCTCAAAACCTACACCATATCCATCCTACAAAAACCCGTTCAAATACCTTACCTGCGGTAAAACCCTTAATTGGTGGCACGCAGCAAAAACCTTCTAGCTATATACAGCCAGCCAGCACGTCATGGTCATGGACAAATAATATTCTTACCAGAAAACTTTATATTGACTTAAATTAATTGTAACTGTTTTGTATTTAAACTTCACCACCAGTTGTAGAACAAATTACTAATATCCGAATTGTTTTATTTAAGTAGATAAGTTCAAACAATTTTTATTGGGGTACTTAGCTCTCCTGGTCAGCTAGTATAAAATAAAATACTGGAATTCTATTTAAGTACATTGATTTAAATTCTTGATTAAATTGATACAAAGCGCTATAACACAAATGAACGTATAATCTTTCTAGTGTATTCAATCTTTAAGCGTCCTAAGCGACGATCAAGCAAAAAATTTTACGTCAATCCTCTACGAAGATCAAACTTAAATTTCGCTTATTTAAATTAATAACATCTTCCTAACACAACGATTTACCTAAATCCAATTTTGTTAATACATGCATATATAGCTGTCTTGTGTCACGATCAAACTAATTCTGATTTATGTCCGTATTTTAAGATACTCAAAACTTTTTCTGTCCCTCTACTGAGAAAGATCATCGATTTTCTTCCCCATAGCAACCACACGTTTTTCTTTTTGACTACGTCATTCGCAGCAACCCCTACAAATGTCTAACTTATGTTCACAAATTCATTTTTAAATGAATTTAAGCATTATGATACTTCGAGCGTTCTTGACATAAGTTTAAATTTTAAATAACATAACAAAACAACAAGAAAAACAACAAAAACTACTACTACTACTACTATAACTACTACTACTACTACTACTACTACTACTACTACTACTACTACTACTACTACTACTACTACTACTACTACTTCTAGTACTACTACTGCTGCTGCTGCTGCTGAATGAATCCCACCCATAAATCTGACATGGATATTTCCCTGGTTACACATATTTTGAGGTCCCAAGAATAAGAGAATAATTTTTAAAAAGTATCCGTAGGTAGGTACGTGTGAACTTGAACAAAATAAAAGTCAGTTGAATGTTTACCAATCTTGAATTTTCTGGCAGTAATTCCTAAGGTTCTCATTCACAATGAATTTTGCATTTACTGATAAACTGTTAGAGCTGTACATGTTACTACACAAAAATAGAGGGTTGATTTCTCTAAATATAGTAGTTTTTGTCAGTTTTTAACGTATTTACCAAAATATTAGTTACCATTAGTTTAAATTGCCTTGTACTTCTACATTTTTTGAGTACTAATATATCATTTATTTGTTATGAAGTAACTTTAGAAATATAGAATTTTCAATCAGGCATTAGTGTTCTAGTTTTTAGGACATGACTATCGCTTCACAGCTGCAGCGAGGGAAACTGCATTGCGAAAGCGTTAACCGAGAAATTCCTTCTCTACCGTCTCGAAGATCGAAGAAAATGTAATTCAGTGTCACATTACAAGATGGCGGAGGAAGACGTAATTATTGTGACTGCTAGCCTTGTCATCTTAGGGAGGTCTATAAAGAAATAAAGCAAGACAGCTCCAATGTCACATTTCAGGAGAAGCAAATCACTAAAGCAATTATGTCGGCTTCTACCATGAGAATTTCAGAGCTCTGGCGTTCATGAGCTACTGAAATCTACATACTTTGTAGTATTTCTTTATCTTAAATTAAGTGTTATATAAGTGTAATATATAAATAACCATTTATTGCAGTTTTTCGCAAGTTATTACTAATCCTTATGCCCGATTTCACCAACAGATGTTAAAATCCACGTTAACAGATGTAATGTAACAAATATCGCAGCGCTGAGACTACTGTTACATTTCTTGCTGTTACATTTCTGTTACATTTCTTTAGCCTGTTTCCTGAAAATGTTAACAAACACGTCTTAACGCCAAGACACTTGTAAATATTACAGTTATAGAACGCCATGGATGAGTCGTATTATTTTCTCAACTTACTGTAATGCGCTTTTGTTTTCACTCTCGCCTGCATACAGCTGAAAAAATGGCGGATGAACAAAATCGTAAACAAAAGCCGTGAGAGAAATTTCTCATTAATGGAGCAAGAATTGTTAATTGAATTGGTGACAAAGTGTAAGGCTATGGTGGCAAATAATAGGACGGTAGTGGTGAATGTAAAAGAGAAAGATATCAGGCGGGAAAATATTGGAAACTAATTTAATTCAAATGTATATGTCTCTACTAGAAGCATCAAACAACTTCGTCAGTATTACGTAAATTTAAAACGAGGTGCGAAGAAGGACAAGTGACGAGTGACTTTAATGTTTCAAGACGGGAGGTGGACAGTGTATTATCCACATAATTCAGTGAATTATAAAATCGAAAAGTTATCAATACTTGAAGCAAAGGCGAGGTCGGCATATTCCTTTCAGTGCATGTTCTAACCTCTCTTGTAATTTCTCAGTAACCTTCATAGAAACTTTTTCCGTCAGTATATACCTTTGCAGACATTTTACTTCTGAAGCTCCTCAAAATCATTTCTCCTCATAGGCCGTTCTCTATTACGCAATTCATTTAGACGATCTTAAATATAACAAATCGAGTTGAACAGCTGAGTTCATGTCATAGGACCGAATGAAAGCGAGAGGGGCAGATTATTGTGATATATACGTTGATCGTAATCTTGAAGAGTGGAGACGCAGTTAATGAAGCTCTGCGTTGGATACAAAATATATTAAACACACAAACAATTTACGATAATTACCATCTAGGGTGTGAGTTAACTGCGCTATAAAACATAGTCCCATAAGCGCAGAGTGCGTGAGAGTGATGGCAGATTAAGGCTAAACAGTGTTGATTCTAAGCGGTACTTCTCTCAGACGACAAAATGAAGAGAGACCTGAAAAATTCATAGACCAGCAACACATATTTCTCCTTGTCATAATTTTTATCATATAAACCTCATAATCCCACAGAACCCCACTAAATTATGCAGCTGAGATATAGGGTTCATTGCATCAGAAGTTATTAACCACACAACGAAATTGCAAGGCAACGTTTTCTTTGCAAGTATCCTATTTCAGTTTCATAATTTTATCTCATTTTCTGGTTTATTCGTAAATAAAACCAAATATCGGGAGTGATTTGCAAATGATATGATATATTTATTTTGCATATTCCAACATTTTACAATTTACAACTTTTGACAACATTTATTTGTCGTTACCTTGTTGCTATCTTGGCTGGCATGACACCCTGGTCTTTTGCTCTGTCAGGTAGCTCTTAACCTCCATGCCTCCTTGTTACTTAATTTGTCCCTTTCTTCCCCCTCCACACCCTTTCTTAATTATTTTTAAATACATTTATGGCCCATTTTTGTTTTACTTTCTGCAAGAACTCACCAATACTTACCTTGTTTTCCTCCCTGCCCATTAACATTTTTATAGCTACTATCCTCTTCTCTATTTTCTCCCATATTTCTTCCCAAATCTGCTCGCATTCTGTTACATAGTGTTCTATGCTTTCTTTTACCCCACACAATTCACAAATTCCCTTTTCCCTGCCTCTTATCCCTCTTAGAAATATTATTAAATTTCTCATCGAAGCTAACCCTTCTCTTTCTTGCCTATTGCAGTAATCTACATATGCTTCTCGTCTCCAATTTCTTTTTATTTGCTTGTAAAATTGTAATCATTTCATATTTTCTAAACTTCTCCATATTTCCTGTCTCTCTATATCTTCTATTCTACAGTTTACTAATTTACCCACATCGCATGTATTCCTTTTCTCTAATCTCTATATATCTCCCATTCCTATTTTTTTCATAATTCCTCCTATCTATGCCCACCAACTATTTGAGTTCTCCAATATTTTTTGCTGTCTCATGCATAATTTCATAATTTCCCCTTCTTCTTTAACCAAACACATATACCAAAATTTTATTATTCTTTCCATTATTACTCCATTTCTTCTTGTCATTCCTAATTATGCTAAAGCTACTTCCCTAGGTGCTGACCTTCGTGAGCTTAGTAGCTCTTTACAAAACCTTCTTTAGTTTTGGTCCAACGTTTTGTTTACCTCTGTGCCCCCCCAGATCTCCACTGCATACAACATTTTGGATTCAACAAGTGCTTCGTACATTCTTTCTAACCACTTGGTTGTCATTTCTAGTTTATATTTGCATATTGTTATTCCATTCATTGCTGCCCTTTTGTTGCTTCAATTTTTCCCCTGTGTGTTCCCCACTTTCCATTGTTATTCAACCTTGCCCCTAAGTATTCAAATTCATTGACTACTTCTACCCTTTTGCCATGGGCACCATATTTCGGATAGGTGCCTAATTTCGGATGGTAGATTTTCTGCTCCGTGAACTATTACACTCCCTCAGAAATCATGTGAACCAGTAGAAGGAAGTACCAGATGAACACAGTGAATCTCTAGCCATTATGCAGTTAGTTGTGGTGAAGTAGCATACGTAAGTTGTTTTGTTCACGATCAGAGTGTTTGAAGACCACCTTTCAGAGCGATTTCTTGAGCTTAAGGTAAGGTCCTAAATCACGTAATTACTGCCTGTAATATGTTAGTGTATGATAGTGTTCTTATATGCATTAACATTTGAAATTACTTATATCTTGTTTAATCCAAGTTGTTATTTATCCAATATGGCGGAATTGCTAATTTCGGATACCACAGGACATCGCAATTTTGGATATCGGAAATTAGGAATGAACAATATTTTACCGATCTAAAATACTTTTTGTTCATCAGATGGCACCAGGGCGCAGAAGGAGGTGGTCAGAAGAAGCAATGAGAGAAGCAGTAAAGGCCGTCAAGGAGAAGAAAATGTGATTTTTAAAAGCTTCCAAATGGTATGGCGTACCTCGCTCTACACTACAGAATTATGTAAACCACAAACAGAAAGATACTGACAGTTTATTGACTACAAAAATCGGTAAAGAGTGCGCACTTGGTGAGAAGCTGGAAACCTAACTGGCTGCATACTGTACGGTTATGGATGATCATTATTTTAGACTTAGAAGAAAAGACAGACAAATGGCATTCCAGCTAGCTTTGATCAACAATGTAAAGCATCCATTTGATTAGAGTAGCGGTATGACTGCAGAAAAATGTCTCAGAGGTTTTATCAAAGGACACTCTCTACTGGATTATCGCACTCCACAAAAGTATCCGAAATTAGACACCATTTTTGTAACGTAATCCAAATGCTTTTTAATGTCTTTCATTACTTCTTACGTGCACTTACTTTATAAGTCATTTTTGACTAAGCAACTACACGTTAATATGAATAAAAGGCGTTGTCACAGAATTTCGTATGTATAACATGTAGAATACCCAAAAATAAAGATGGTATCAGATATATGGCGCCGTTGCCCTAATGTTAAGCCATCAGGTCTATTGCTTACATCTGCTGTCTTCTCTTATTGCACATACACAAAAAGATGTATGAAAATAATTTCAGGAAATGTTTATATCGATTAACGTGCAATAGGTAGAGTCATAAGATATTTCAAGAATAGTTTGCTGAAGAAGTGTTGTATAAGGAGAAGATTGCAGTGCAATTGTTATCATGGCTGGTTAGTGACGTAGAATCAGAGATTGATCCTCTAATTACGTTCATAACGATAATTACTTCAACAGTAAATGGATCGTTGTCATAGTTGATCGGACATAGTCGAGTTTCAATCGTGCATATGATACACAGTGTTATGTTAGTAAGGAAATACGCACCCAGTACCATCCCTTACCTAATAAGAACCTTCCTTCAGAGCTTCAAGCCCGTGTGTATTCACATGATCATGATAATTAAAATCAATCCTATTCGAAACAAAATCATTCAGCAACTGGCGTTGACCGTCGTTGCGATGTATGACTTCCAGCCATTCAGATGAAATAAATCTGAATCCTTCCCCTTTCGCCGCTCACCGAGACACATACTTTGCTTATAGGCTACTGCTTCATCTTAGCTGTTTAAATCAACAAGATGCTGTCTCACGTAACTCTGGTTTAAAGCATATGTATTAGGTTGCCTCATTACTGGAAACAAGATCATAAAGCCGCTGTCGTAGTTCGAAGAATGTGTGAAGTGGTAGGAGAAGGTGTCGTTAGTCAGCGTGTGGCACAACGATGGTTCAACGTTTCAACAATGGAGAGGAAAACACTAAAAATGCACCACATTTAAGTACGAAATATTGAGGATACGCCAAGTTATGCGAGAAATTCCGCAATAAAAGTATCTGTGGGCTTTCAGAAGAACTTGGTGCATTAAATAATATCATACAGAGGCTGTAGATGTGTAGCTCATGAACTGACACATCAACAGGCTGAACGTGGAGTGGATATCTATCGTCAACAAATCTTTCAGCTTATAGATGGTAGATTTGTCAGGAAAATTGTCAACTGTGATGAAAAATGGGCTTATTACCGAAACCCTGATCCTTCGAAATAGTAGCTTTGTCCCCGCCAACCTGCCAAAGTCGTCGTTAAAATAATAAATTCCGTCTCACAGTAATGTGATGTGTCTGTTGGAATTTGAAGGTGTGATTCATTGGGAGTTTGTTCCAAACTGGTGGGCAATTAATGACGGTTTTTTACACTCAATAGAAGGATAGAGTTCATGACACTTTTAGATGGAGATACCCAGCATTAGTTAACCGAAATAGAGTTATATTGTAGCAGGACAATGGAGCAGCCCATACTGCAGGAACAACCATGGAAAAGTTCAGCAATTGGGAGGAATCAAACTACTACCACACCCAGCATTCAGCCCTGATCTCGCACATCAGATCATCATATTTTTCGATCCATGACCCATTTTTACGTAGAAGAAATTTTGACAACTTTGAAGCAGTGCAAGTGGATGTCACCGAATTTTTCACATCAGAAAACCAGAGACTGGTACCATCGCAAATTAATGGACCTCACTGAACCTTGACTCAAGGCCATGGAATCTAATGATGTATAACATTAGTTAACTGCTTGTCAGAACTCATTTCAAATAACTGTTTTTCTTAAAAAAACGACATTTCTTATTAGGCAGTATCTATATAAGGATTTTCTATGAATATTATGTGTCAAAAATCTATAGGAAAACAAAGACATCGGCATATTTCTGTGAAAACCTTCTTACACTTGGCTGAAAACGACGTTAAGTGTTGTTTTAGGTATTTTTATTTTATCCATTCATATAGTAAGTCTGAGACCGCCAAGTGTACTGGTGAATCCTCATAACAGTCACGTTCCTAGTGCAATGGCTGTTTATGCACAACGCGTGCTTCAGTTGAACCCCATATGCGACAGTTTAGCGTATTCACTGCACCTTGCGTTGTAAAATATGGTTCGTCAGTTCACAGAATATTCTCCAGCCACTAGTTATCCTTGCCAAAATCAAGGGTTTCTCTTTTGCCTTGAGGATTTTGGATGTTCTTTCACAGGAAATATATAAGAGAAATTGATAAATGACCAACATAATAAACAATGGAATAACAATAATCAGTATTAAGGAAAAGTGTATTTGTTAGTATGTCAATGTTAGTTTTAGGTTTTGGATTGTTTAAAAGTAAATGTGAGAGATAAGTAAACATTGATTAGGTAAAACATTTTGCTCAAAGAAAACTAATAATTTGTAATTTATTTCTCATCTTTCATTTTACAACATAATGAAGATTACAATTATAAAATTCACACTGAAACAGCCATATATTCCTAAATCCTGAACATACGACCATGTTGCTTGACATTGAATAATAATTCAGTCCCTATGCACCTAACCCTAGCTTTTTGTGTATTGGAGGCCTCTACTCCTTTATACACATTTTGCCATTCCACCTACCCTACTCTACATTTTTCTTAACTGTTCTTAGCCATCTCTCTTTAACTCTCCCTAAATTATTCCGTATTTTTCTCCTGTTCTTTTCCCCTTTTACTGACAATTTTTTCTAATTACTATTTCACTCCCCAAATTGTCCCATTTATGTAGCCAGGCCTGCTCTCTCCACATCTTTATTTGACTACAATATAATATACAATCGAAGTCTGCATCCTCATCTCAAAACAATGGATATTTATCTAGCTCCCTCACTTGACCTATACATTTTAAGTTTCTCACTCCTGTTCTTACCCAAGCAAAACCTTCTCGCCCAAACGTATTACATATATCTATATACCCTTCCCTCCTCCAGGTTGGTTTTATTTCTATATATAATTTCAGTGCACTTTTTTCACTTATATTGGCGAAAATGTATTGTCTGTCAATATCTTCTAATCTTAGCTTAACTTCTTTCCTAAAGCTTCTATACCCCTACTCTGCATGTAACCAAGAATGACCCATGCCCATCTGCTTCAACACGTCCTTCATTTTATGCGCCCAAGGCCCTCCCCAGTTACTTCTACTTTGAATATGAAAAGATTATGTAATTACATTGACATCTTCCAAGTTAGCAATTCTGTATAAATATTTCATTGCCCTTGAAAACATTTTAATTTTAGTAGAATGCCTGTCTAGTGTCAATTGTGCTGTCCCATTAGGTGATGCTTTGGGTAATCCCAGTATATATTTACAAAAGGAGGAAAACCAATAAATAAGCAAAATTCTGCATACAAGTGAAATATTGAATTACACCAATTCATTGCACACAAAAATAAGTTCAAATATTCTCCTATCACACGCTGTTTGAAATTATTGCCTGACGAGATTCATAGATTCCCAAGCATTATACATCATTTCCAGATCTGTCACCAGTCTCTCTTGACCCTCTTAATAAATAATAATAACCCATGGTGCGACAACCCTTAGAGAGCAAAGACCTACCAACCCGACTGCCGGCCTCACGCCCACTTATACACGGCAGAGGTGGACGATCATCCAACCGATACGGGGAGGAGATGTGGTCAGCATCTCGGCATCCCCCAGCCGGAATGGTGGTATCCGTGACCAGGGCCGCTTACCTAGCGTAAGCTCCTCACTTTCCTCAGGATGCTGAGTGGGCACCGGTCCTATACCTGGGACTTAAAATCCCCACCGCATGGGTGGGATCGAACCCGGGCCGCTTTCCGTGGCCAGGGACCAAGGCATGCTGCCTTATCCCGCTACGCCACGGCGCAGGACTGACCCCCTAAGCACTCGGTTGTTTATTTTAGATAGGAGAGTGGGTCCCGTTGCCTGGTAGTGAAAAGAAAGTCAGTTCGTATTCTGCTGCAAATCAACAAGTGAGGCAACATGAAGAAACACAGATGAGGGTGCAAAAATTCTTCAAACATATTTTGTTACATATGCAATGAACTCAACGATCTGGGCCTGATTTACATCTACCAGGACTGTTCATTAACGAATGATCACAATTTGTTTTAGACAACGTACCCTTACTCATCCTCATAACTTCGATGATCCCTCTCAAAATAGTCTCCCCTAAATATGATGCACTTGTCCCAGCATTTCTGCCGGTCTTCAAAGACATGCTGGAAACCAGTTTTGAAAGATCGTTGAAAATCGCAGCCTTCACCACTGCTTCTGATGATGGTTAATGCCTCCCACGAAGGCGTTTCTTCAAGTTAGGGAATAGAAAATGTCGCATGTGGCTAAATCCGGACTATAGTTAGGGTGACAGATGCACTTCACTTTGATTTTGCAAGATAACATTGGCAATATGCGACCGCGCATTATCGTGGTGCATCATCCAGTCTGCTTCACAGAAATGTGATCTTTTGCGCCTGAGGCCGCGTCATGGCTCAGTGGTTAGACCGCTTGGCTCTCACTAAGGCGGCCCAGGTTCGATCCCAGGCGACCGCAAAGTGAGATTTGTGGTGGACAACATGGCGCTGGGGTGGGTTTTCTCCGGGATCTCCGGTTTCCCCCACCTTCTCATTCCACCGGTGCTCCATCTTCATCTCATGTATCATCAGTGTTATCGCCTGTGGTGTCGTATGTAGTAAAAGCTGGCGTTAAACACTACACATTTCATTTTTTGCGCCTGATATGGACTTGCAATGTTTTCAGAACATCCCTGTAGTATTGTCCAGTTACTGATGTGTGTGCAGGTACAACATGCTGATAAAACATTCCATGAATATCAAAGAATAAGGTGACCATAACTTTCCCAGCAGAATCAACCACTTTTGCTTTTTGCGGGGTTGGTGATGAAGAAGGTTTCCACACTGAGCTTTGCTGTTTGCCTCAGGATCAAATGATGTAGCCAGGTTTATCAGCAGTGATTACGTTTGAAAGTAACTACGGATCTTTCTCGAACATGAACTTGAACTGCATACAGACCTGCATGCGAATGTCCTTTTATTCGGGAATCAACATACTTGGAACCCATTGCGTACAAACACGTCTCATGTGTAATTTTTCTTTGTGGGTGCCATCCAATGAAATGTTCAGTATTTCAGGAAGTTATCTTAAGGTAATTCGTCGATCCTCTCTCAGAATGGCAGCAGCAGTGTTGATGTTTTCATCCGTAAGTGCAGTAACTGGAGCACCGGGTCTACCTTCCTTTGAAATTGAATGTATCGCCTCTTTAAGCATTTTACAACCCCTGGGAGCTGTGCTGTAGGGAAAATCGGACTCTCCATAGGCCTCCTGTAACATTGCATAGGCCTCAACTGAAGATTTGTTGAGACGAAAGCAGAATTTCAAAGCCGCACATTGTTCCTCGCGTGTTACCCCCATTGCAGCGGTAGGCGATACTGAATATGTATGAACTTGCCTGGTTCTCATAGGTGGGAACCAGGAGTACAACAATGAAACTACTACGGCGTGTTTGTTTTACATTAACCTAACAGAATATAATAACTTTGAATTTTAGTGCGAAAAATGTAGTGACCGTGAAAAAATATGATCATTCTTTATTGAACAGCCCTCGTACAAAACACATGATTTACATTTAAATTACACAAATGTGTAATCTTACAGTTCCCATATGAAATTAATTGTCAAATTTTCTTTAATTGTTGACCGTTGGATAGCCAGCTCACACGATACAGCTCGCAACAGAATTCGAATTACTTGATTAATGGACAGGAATTTCAACAAGTTCTTTCGGAATAACTTCCTTCTTTCTCCGTTGCCACATCCAAATCACTGCCGTTCTCTTATGTCATTTGTTGATAGGGAACTCTATTCTTCATTGTGTCTTGTACAGAAATGGTATTTACGAGAGTCAAACCCCTCCCCGTCTATAAACCCCCGAAGCACCTCCGTGGAGCTTTCCGTTAGGGAATACCTCAAGACTAAAAGGCACCCTTTGGGATGGAAGTGAATACGCCAGTTACGTGAGGCAACCATCCGGAAATACTACCAATAGTAAGAAATCAACAAGCTTCCCTGACCACACCGTATTTCTTTCCGTTTCTAGGTTACGTCTTGACTTCGGTTTGCTAACTGATAAGAGTTACTAGGGTTTATAAGATCAGCACCTTGGGAAGTAGCTTTAATAGAATTAGGATAGACTAGAAGAAATGGAATATTAATGGAAAGAATGATAAAATTTTGGTATAGGAGTTTGGCCAAAGAAGAAGAGGGAACTATGAAATTATGCATGAGACAGCAAAGGGATTAGTGAAATCAAATAATTCGTGGGCAGAGATAGGAGGAATTATGGAAAAAATAGGAGTGAAAGATATATAGAGATTAGAGGAAAGGAATACAAACGATGTGGGTAAATTGTTAAAATGCAAAATAGGAGATATAGAAAGACAGGAAATATGGGGAAGTCTAGAATATATGAAATCATTACAATTTTACAAGAAAATGAAAACAAATTGGGGAGGAGAAGCATATGTAGATTACTGCAATAGGCAAGGGAAAGAAGGGTTAGCTTGGATGAGAACAGGAACAATATTTCTAAGAGGGATAAGAGGAAGGGAAAAGGGAATTTGTGAATTGTGTGAGGGAAAAGAAAGCACAGAACACTATGTAACGGAATGCCAGGAGGTTGCAATGTGGAGACAAAAGGTTTGGGAGGAAAAATGGGAGAAGGCAGAGAAGAGGTTAGTAGCTATAAAAATGTTAACGGACAGGGAGAAAAAGAAGGTAAGAAGTATTGGTGAGTTCTTGCAGAAAGTAAGAGAAAAATAGGCCAGAAATGTAAATAATATAAGGCAGGAAGGTGAGGGGCAAGAATATGACTAATTAAGTAACAAGGAGACTTGGAGGTTAACAGCTACCTGGCAGAGCAGAAGACCAGGGTGTCAGGTAAGCCAAGGTAGCAACAAGGAAAACACAAATTAATGTAGCCTAAAGTTGAAAATTGTAAAATTGTGTAATATGTACAATAAAAATGTAATCTAATCTAAAACTGATGGGGTTACATGTGTTCACAACTTGTGCAGTGTATCAAGCCAATACGCTTATCTATTTTGCTTCAACATATTGCCTAATTATGAATAGGTCGCCTGCTGCTGTCAACAGGAGCAGAGAGAATTATATTATCTCGTGTTCTCAAAATCTATAAACTACGCCTTCTGCGTCTACATACTGATTGTGGACCACATCCCAATAAATTAACAAAGGCCCTAATGGCATCTCAAACATCGGAACTTGTGATGCGCATATCACTAAACTTGGAGAAAATTATAAGTCGTTTCGTATCGCTTTATTAGAAATTCTACCAAATACCATTGGCACAAACTCATTAAGTTGCACGCTATATTACTCTTTGTAGCGTCATTTCAAATATAACACTTTTAAACTATGATTTATTTAAACCATTAGATTTAGTTTTAAGGCAAGATATAGAAAAACCAATATGCAGGTTGTACTATTGAAGGGATAGACACAGCCTCTCAAATAATTTTCTAATATGAAGCTTTGGGTGGGAAAGGTTTTGAATTACTGGGATTAATAAACCCAGAAGATGATCTTCCTAAAATTTATTTATTTAATAATCAACTGTCCCTCATTAGATGCAGGACTATTCAAATAAAACTGTTAATTGGGGAGGTAATATAACAAACCATCAGGTTTCAGTGTTAAGGGCATAGAACCAGGCTCGTAAGTCGAGTCAAACTGCTGAATAATTCCTGTAAAGTAAAATTTTACTTATACTAATTCGGAACCTATGATGAAAATGTGTGCTGTTTATACAAGTTAATGGTGCTGGAAATTATGAGTCCATGCATCATACCCAGCATGCGAGTTTGCATGTTTGTTAATGTAAGTGCATGTAAGGACAACAAAGCAACCAGAAAAACAATTGATCATGGAAAGGAGTCAAGTGGAAGTCCCTGTCAGTACAAGATTCGTCCCACTGTTGGAACTGCCAAGAGAGGGCCATGAAGGACCCACTGAACAAGCAGACCTCTAGTTCCTACAGCAGTACCTACTGATTCATTAAAAAAAGATGCCAACTGTCTGCCTACAAGCACGCTTTGACCAGAAGGTAATGTAGTGAACTGGAATTATTGAAGTGAAATTATGGTAGATGAGAAACTATCCTAGAGAAATTAATTGTTTTTTCACACTGGCCGTGTGTAGACTAGATTATGGAAAGGTAGAGTCAGACTGAAAAATTCAGTGCCATTACCGGGATTTCAACCAAGGATCTTCTGGTCTGCGTCCAGCCGCTCTAAACATTGAGCTACTATGGACAACGTACCGACAGGACATTAAATTCTCCAACTGACTCGTGCTGTCTCATGTGTTTATGAGAACTCCTAGTGGTTTACCGGGAAGAACACGAGTCAGCTGGAGAATTTAATGTCCTGTCAGCACGTCGAATATAGTAGCTCAAGGGTAAGAGCAGCTGGACGGAGACCAGAGGATCTGTGGTTGAAATCCCGGCAGTGGCATTGAATTTTTCAGTCTGAGTCTACCTTTCCAAACTATCCTAGAATCTGCTTACCTACCAGGGAATACGAGGAAAACCATAAAGATGGGTGCTCAAAGAATATGCTTCCTATTACAGGAAGCTTTTGGATTTTGTTTAAGCTTTACATGTATTTAAAACCGAATAAGTTAGGAACCATTCTAAAGCAAAAATTGCATGGCATTGAATTTCTTGTGTGATAGAACATCAGAATTGTATAAAATTTGCATCCTGTGCAAGATTTTGAAGTAGTGAAGGTACTAAAAGTAATTTTAAGGAGCATAAATGTTAAATTAAAAAATAAAAACACTTTTAATTATAGATTTTAACCTAAAATATAAAACTATATCTGTTTATTGCATTAAAGTCAAAATTAAAAGAAACAAATTTCTATGAAGGACACATTTAGATGGATCTTTAAAATTGTAAAACATTCTGCACAAATAAGACGTTATGACGAAAAAGAAACATTTCAGAATCTAGACGCATTTAATAAAGTCTCAAACTTTGGTACTGGTGAAGGTGAGTTTCACCTGGAATATATAGATGCTAACTTTGAACCGGAGGCGAATTTCATTTAGAGACTTGTGGCAACTCCTGCAGCAACATGGCTCTACATTTTCCAATAATCTGGGACCATATTGATTCAGCAAAGGAGAGATAAGAAGGACGTTCTTTTAATATTGCCGGCTTAGTCCCTTCTAATCCTTCCTTAACAAATAGAGAAGTCATTTCCCCCGAGAAATATCAACGTGATTGAATACGGAGATTTGAGATTTTATAACATCTCCACTAGAAGAAACGAAGTGTTAAATAAGGTAGGTATGAAATGGAGTCGCGTTCCGCGTTAGAGCTTAGGGCTTTTGAATAAAGTAACAGGTACCCTATGCCAAACATATTAGTTCCTTTATATGTTTGTATTGCTCGTAGTATGAATTAAATGCTTTTCGCGGCCTCCTGCGTTGACGGAAATTTTATACACCCTCTATACCTATACACTGACTCTTATTAATTGTTTTTTTTCATCTCTTCTTTCTCCCTCATGTATGAGCAGTTTCCTATCTCAACATGAAGGTAGCAGCACTCGTAAATGAAAGCTAGTGTATTTCGTTGTTCTTCTGTTGGCAGTAATTCAACAAAGTTTCAGCCATTTTGAACGCCCACTGATTATGTAACAGTCGTTTGAGTGAGCTAATGCGAGTGATTTTATGAAAATGGACAAAATCATATATCGAACTATCACTAAATATTTGTTTCTGAAAGGCAATACGCCTACGCAAATCAAATATGAGTTGGATTCTATGTATGGGGACTCTGCACCAGCATTTACCACAGCGAAATTTACGGCAGCTGAATTTAAATGTGGCCGTAAGAGCTTGAGAGACGATGGAAATTTGTGACGTCCTAAAACTGCAACTACCAACGAAAACATCACCAAAGTTCACCAAATGGTGCTAGACGACCACCGAATTAGAGTAAGAGAGATAGTAGAGGCAATGAAAGTGTCAAAAGAATGTGTTTGTCACATATTAAATCAACATTTACAAATAAGAAAGCTGTCCGCGCGTTGGGTGCCGCCTTTGCTCACGTTAGATCCATCTGGAACATGTTTCGAAAATGTACAGTTTATGATAAATCGCTGCTCAGAGATCTAAGTTAAAAATACCAAATGTTTAAGATCTTGGTATGAAAGATCTTAAACATTTGGTATTTTTAACTTAGATCTCAGAGCAGCGATTTGTCATAAACTGTACATTTTCGAAACATGTTCCAGATAGGGTCGATATCAAGTGTGATGTTCAGACAGACGTATAAAACAGACCTTATTCTAAAAAAAATGTTATTTTTTAAATTCATTTTACTTCAGAGCTTTATTTCCCGTAAAATCATAGTATCCAAATTTTACATGGTTTGCAACATTTTCTTTACGTAACGTAAGTAGTTAGCGGAGAATATGCTAGTAGAAATAAATTAAAGTTAAGTTTATAACCGAGTAAACTGCTCTGACAAATATACCTGGTAATTAATTTGTTTTAAAATTCAAATTCCTAGAAGATTTTTAACTAAATAAAGATTGTAATAACCTGAATAACATAGTGGTTTAACTATGAAGCCTGGGACTCAAGTACTTATAACATAGTAAGTCGCCACAAAAGGTGCGTGTCTCATAGCATATGCGAACCCCTATTATGTGTTTCAAATGGGAAGGGTTTGGGAGTCCAGCTAATCATATGCCGTATCACACTCAGCGTTGCCAGCTTGTTACACTACTTCTATATTTCCCTCTCTCTCGCACACAACATGCAGGTCTGCTTGGCGCTAGATGTAAAAGTAAGCGAATTATATTTTACAAACTTTTACAATGACACAATTGCCAAAATCAAAATTGGAAAAAGCATTTTCACAAATTATGTACATTTTTAAATACTATAACTATAATTATGGTTTATGAATTACCTGCTTTTCTAATGCAAATGCGGGACACACTTGTTTTACCAACACCACACGCTTCAGCAGTAAGCCGTTGAGCATTTTTGAAATCGCGCTTATTTCTATATTCCTCATTGTCCAATTTTTTGAAGAACGTGTACACATTAAAAACATTACCACGAGCCTGACTTCGCAATAATTGCCTTTTTGATTCGCCACTAAATTCACCGCAAGAAGCCATTGCACTTTTTAACTTTTACTCTACTGTTCTGTAAAGAACAACTGAATGATATTGATCTGAACTCTCCAGAGTAAATACACACTTCTTATCCAGCATTCATTCATAAACACATGCATACAACATTCTACAGGCTAACAGGAAATGAAGTGTTTGCTCTTTCTCGAATTTAACACCTTGAATTATTCACAGTAATTCTTTTATCACGTCATGCAGTAGTGTAAATTTCAGTTCTGAGTAATGAAAAGTATATACATACATACACACCAACCACTTTGAACTGGGATTACGAACTATTCATAAACAAAGATATAATGTGACCAGACACGTTCTGCCAGGGCAGCAGGAAATTTATTATTTCCTCTAGCTCGAATTGGCTTATTCAAAGTAATTCTTTTACCACGTCATGTCAAACATTTAGGTTTCAGTTCTGAGTAATTATAAATATACGTACACGCATACATGCCAACCAATAATGATATTCATACAGTGCTTAGGTCGCGATTTATTGTTATAATACAGGTAATAGTCCTTTATTATTTGTATTAGAAAAACTATTTGAGCTAAAAGTATGGGGTTTTCATGGTTATGTTAGACACATTATTCTTTACCTTCCACATGGATTAGTTTTGGTGAAATCTGAATTTTTGTCTTAGCGCGAATAGTATTTCATACAGATTGATTAGGTTGGCGCTCATCACACACCAATACGACAACACCGCAGGACTCCGATTGGTTGCTCACCTAGTAGCTCTGAAGGACAAACACCTTTCCATTTGAAACACATAATAGTGGTCTACCAGGAAACATACGAGTCAGTTGGAGAATTTAATGACATGTCGGCATGTAGGCCATAGTACCTTAGTGAGTTAGAGCAACCGCACGGAGAGCGAGAGATCCGCCGTTCAAATCTCGGCTATGGCATTGAATTTTTCAATCTGGCTCTATCTTTTAAGTAATGATTGTTTAATGAAAAAAATCATCAACTTCTGACTGCAGATAATTGTATAAAAGTAGATCAAACTTTAGAAGTGAGCCATTTTATTTACAGCTTGAATTTATCCAAAAAAGTGCTAGAGTTTTCGCTATTCTACACGACTGAGTCGTAATGTGACTTTTCACGCTGGAAGGTATTTTATGGATGACGTATAATAATAGGTAATACGACCCAGTTCCAAAACTTTTCTCTTATTCTAGCTGCGATTATCTGGTACTGGCATTCAGAATATACGTGTCGAGAAGAAACAAGAGGAAGGAAAACTGATATCCTTGCACTGGTGGAAAATGCTTTAGTTTTGAAAAGAAAGTTGCCACTAGTAGATTCTGTTGTGGATTAGAAACCTCTCAGCGCCATAACGCACAGTTCACTTCCTAACTTGTTCAGTACGTAACAAAAAGGCTCGAGTCTCTGCGACATAGACTTCCTGCATAGCGTGTTGTTAAAACTTTCCCAACATTTAATGATAACCTACTGCGATACCTACATAGAAGTCAAGCCCTCAGCTTTGTTAGCAAATAACATCATATTTTGATAGAAATGGCTCTTTTATTCATAAACCCGGTTATATACAGCTTTTCTTTTAAAATGAATTTCAGGGTATTTCAGTTTAAATATATATAACTCCGACAGGGCAGTTTAAAAATTGGTATCCCGTGTTTAAGGTATGTAACATTGATAGATAAAAGTCAACATCAAAAATTAAATGCCATGGCCGGGATTTGATCCACGGATTTCCTGGTTTCCGTCCAGTCGCTCTAACCTATTCAGCTACCATGGCCAACTTGCCATCATCACATTAAATTCTCCATTTTACTCATATATTTCCTTGGCAGACCACTAGGGGCTATCGCATTCGAGATACACCGTTTGTTGTGACTTACTATCTTAAGTACTTGAGTCCCAGGCTTCATCATTTAACTCTTATTATTTTAGTTAATTGATGTAAATTAATCATTTCTTCATACTAGCCGTATGTAGGCCAACTAAAATACTAAGAGTTAAATGATGAAGCCTGGGACTCAAGTACTTACGATAGTAAGTCACCACAAAGGGTGTTTTCTCGGATGCGAAAGCCCCTAGTGGTCTACCGGGGAAACGTGCGTATCAAATGGAGAATTAGTGTCGTGAGGGCCAGTTGGCCATGGTAGCTCAATGAGTTAGAGCGACTGGACGGAAACCAGGAGATCTGTGGCATTGAATTTTTCATGTTGAGTCTATCAAAAAACCTTAGCCTATATACTGCTAGTGTGGAGAAATGATTAATTTCCATTAACTAAAATAATAAGAGTTAAATGATGAAGCCTGGGACCTAAGTACTTACGACAGTAAGTCGCCACAACCGGTGTATGTCAGATGCAAGAGCCCTTAGTAGTCTACCGGGGAAATATACGAGTCAAATGGAGAATTTAATGTCAGGACGGCACGTTGGACATGGTGGCTCAATAGGTTAGAGCGACTGGACGGAAACCAGGAGATCCGTGGTACAAATCCCGGTCATGGCATTAAATTTTTTCTGTTCACTCTATTTATCAGGAAAGATTATTTTGGAATGACTCATTTGAGGGAATATTACCCCAGAATCCCGTTCTGGCTCCCCTTAATGGCTCTTGGGACACTGGGACTGAAAAAATAGCCCAAAAGTCCCAAAAATTGCTTTTTTTTAGATTTGTACATGCAAATTTTCCACAAACCTTCCTTTATTGAATTATGGTAAGAGTGATTTATTTCCTCCATTTTTAAAGGTCTAACGCAGGATTTAAATTTTCAGGGTGTGACCATTTAAACGCCCCCTTTCTTCCTTATCCAGCATGATGGCCTGCTTTTGCTAATTCGGACAGTTCTTTTTTTTTCGGTAACTTTTTCTCTAAAACTGCGTTCAAATCTTGCAGCATAGCTTAGTGCTGCTATCTAGAGGCAGTTTCGTAAACTATTACTATGTATTCAATACAAAATGTTTAATCAGAAACATTCAAACATAAATGCCATATAAAAAGTTGTCAGACTACTTTTGGTATTTTAGCACCTAAGATAATACAAAATAGTTCATAATATTTGTGATTATTCTATGCTGTTTGCAATAAACTTAGAAAATACTTGTAGATTTGTTGTTGTTTTGTCTGTCTGTGTTTGCTCCGATGTAAAATGGCGACTTCCATAAGAGAACTGTGCTTTTCGTTACAGTTTGTTTTAAATAAAGAAATACATGTATATGCAAGTTATTATTGTTTGCTGTAGTGTTGTGTATTGTTAACTATATACACAACATAACGTTTCATCATGTTGGCGAAAGCTGGTGTGTAGAAATAACGAAAAGAAGGAAGCTTTAAGAAAATGTGGTGCAGCTAGATGGATAAGAAAACATTGTGAGCAGATTTCCATTTCATATCTACAGTTGGACATACAGGAACATCTTCTAATATTTCAGCTTCACATTTTCAAATGGACATAAACATGCTAATGCTATTCAAACTACATTTGTAAAAGCCAGAAGAAATTTGCAAGATTTCAAGAACTATGTGCAAACTGTGTATAGTACATAGTGTAAATATTAATTTAAATAACAGACTACATTAGTGAAAATAATAAGCAGATTTTGAATACCAGTGTACATATCAGCAGGTAGAGATGACTGTGTAAATAATGTGCAGAACAATGTAAATAGTGTGCAGGATAGTTTAATTACTATTTTTGGCGTATATTTTTAGAAAAATTGATTTATCTTCACTTTACATTTTTAATATAATATCTACTCCCACTGCTTTGGTTTTAGAGCTGTGGCTCTGATATATCTTTTCTTTTTTTTTCTTTTTTTGAGCATGTGCTCCATATATGGTTCAACAGCTTCAGCCTCAGGCTATAAGATATAAGACTTGGTTTGGCTGTAATAAAATTGTAAATGCCAAAAGGATATCAAAAATTAAATTCAATGTACTACATAATTAAAAAAATCCTAAAAGTAATGTATTGTTCTTCTGCACAGAGAGTGAAGTTGTTTATACAGTTAGCAGGAATGAAAAAGTAACAGAGTTATTCCACTAGCATGGTTATTGATGCATATGCATTAACTTTAATATTGCCGTAAACTTTAATTGAAATAAAAATAAAAAAAATAATTCCTTCAAAAGTAATTGTCAGAAATTACTAAACCTTAGTGTGGTATTTTCTAATATAACACCCGTTAGGCATGCAACGTTGGAAATTTGTAGGTATAGAAATATAGAAAATATAAATTTCAGTCCCAGTGTCCATTGAAGGAGTAATAATTAGCACTACGGTACCTAATAGACAAATGAACGTTTTCCAGCGCATCTCTGTTCCTGGAAACAATGTCATGAATTTTAGCAAAACACGTAAATGCATTTCTGAGAGCCCAAACATTGTTTTCGTTGGACCACTTCCTGAAATTGTAACTCATGTATAAGTTCGTTGAAATTTAGAGCTCTGTCGTTACCCTTCACGGAAAATATCAACTTGAGTAGTGTGCTGTGCGGCTGATTAATTATTTACTCAAGGGAGACCTCCCACTCGAAATTAATGCGGAGCACATCTGTTCGAATTTGAGCAAGAATCCCCAGCAGGAAAAGTTGATAGCTATATGTCACGCACCCGGCGCTTTAGAGATAAACCAAAGGGGTGAGGGGCCCTCGCATTTATAAAGAATGACAGTGAATTATTTTGCAGCGATAAGTCCGTGTGTGTCCGCGCGATCCCACTTTTCCCTCTGCATTAACATTTGTGTTTCTGTCTCTCTCTCTCTCTCTCTCTCTCTCTCTCTCTCTCTCTCTCTCTCTCTCTCTCTCTCTCTCTCTCTCTCTCTCTCCTCCCATTCCAACACAAAAAGGGAGACAAAAAAATTGCAATGCCGCATGGCGGCTGTGGAGATATCTAAAACCATGGATCAAAGGCATTATTTGCGGCGCAAATGAACTCCGCGTCCACTGGTGCCTGAAATTGTTCAGTGCGCTTTTGCATTCAAGCCGCTACTGGGATTTTGGAATGCTTATCGAAACTTTTTTGTTACATAGAAAACCATAGAGCAGTTAACGAGGGGCTAAGAAGGAGTTATAGCTTTCGGTAGGGTCCGAAACGTGCCTGCAGTTAAAATAAAGCATGTGACAGTAAATCAATTTTTGCCAACATTAATTTGAGTTTTGTGTAATATCCTGAAAAATACGGGTAATTTGTTTGAATAGTTAGGTCATAAATTAAGGTATTAGTTAAGAAACGGTTTCTATGCGGGTTTAATGTCTTTTAGTCTAGGCTGTATATTTCAAGAAGTATTTGCAACTTAAAATCGTAATACAATCAATATCATTCTCAGATTGTCATGCACGGCCTTCTTTGTGAAGATACCACACAATAATATTCAAATTGCATTGAGCATCTTTCACGTTTTGGGCCCTAGGATCTGTTCCGTCTTCAATCATCTCTTCCTCGGTCTTCCTATGTTTCTTTTACCAGTTGCAACACAGTCACTATTCAGTGAAATCTATCCATACCACAGTAAGACAGCTTCGAGATTTGTGACGTATTTCTGCCGGGAGTGAGGCCTGCAGTACGTGTGACGTCAGGCAAGAGAAGTGTAATACCAAGTTGCCTATATAAATGGCGCTGTGAGTACAGAAACTTAGGGTTCAGTCAGGTGTAGCACATTCTATGACAACAATGTAGCTGCCACGTAACAAATGGATCTGTTAAATTTACAGTGTGACGCTTTATTGAAGGACAGATATATGCACAAGAAGGAGTTGACTGGTTTTTACAAGAATGTCCCCCAAACCAGATTTCCGAGGTTGTATTCACTTGCAGCATGGGCATTGTGTATGTTTGTCTGGACATATGTGTGCGAACAACTTTTTTCTGTTATGAAATTAGCCAAGTCCAAATCCAGAAGTACCTTGTCAGATCACAATCTAACATGTAGCCTTAGGTTACAAATTTCTCAGACATTACGTTCTGACATTGATAAACTAGTTAAAGAAAAACGAAATAGAAAGTGTCTGAAAATGTCCACGTAATGGGTATCCTCTAATTTGCAGAGAAAATTACTCTATGCCTTATTTTATTTACTTTATAACATGCCTTACTTTCAGATAAATTACGAGTTGAAGTTTTATGTTCAATAAATTGTGGGTTCTATCCAAATCTATCTATCTATGCTAATTATACAGCCATAAAAGTATACCATAAAATATACGAAATGATAGATCAATGAACACTTATCTCGCAATGAACATCTGTTTCTCTGTTATAGTAGACATATATGCATATTGTAAACCTGTCACATAAAATAGAAATATTTCAGTTTAATCTCAATTGTTTTCTATCACTTATAGATTCCTCACAATGCAACTTCATTAAAATCCATAAAATTGGCAGAGCATGTTCTAGGAATGAAAAATAAATTAGTGTTGCAGTAAGTAAAAAGCTATTATCCAAGTCTAAACAAGAAAATATCTCTAGTACATAGCCTTATGTGTCCATTTTCTTTTATTTCCTTTTTCTCTTGCCCTTAAACACTGTCTGTATTGCGAGAAATTACGCTTGAAGCCTTTCTGTCATAACATTATTTATTGCTTCTAGATTGGGACCAGTCACTTTATAGCGTCCAGTGTCTCTCGTTTTGCGAGTTACTGATCCTATATCTTGGAAATGTTTAATGCATCTATTTGTTTTAAAAGACCTAAGGATACGAACATTAATATACATCTTATTTAATCATGAGAGTGACAAAAATTTATATCACATACTGATAAAACATAGGACGTTTATGTTGCAAACAAAAGTATGTCAATTTGACGGTACCTGGACGCTTTTGACATTACGCTCCGAGGGACTTGTCTGAATGATGGATAGCGTTGCATAAACTCCTCTATGGAGTGGTTTAAATTATTTGTATATGTCGCACCAATTTTAATGCTGGTACGATAGTAACATTCAACCAAGAAGACACGGTGCTCTGTGTACATATCCAGGGGAAGCTGGTTGTATTAGTTACCAGATCAACCACACTCAGTGCACTGTAACTTGCTTACTGTTCCACTACTGCTACTTCTCCGTAGAGGGCACTGTGATTTCAAGATAGACTCAGCAGTCAATTATAACTTCATTCTTGCTCAATCGGAGGGCGGGAAATAACGAATAAAAATGAACATCGTGTATATTTTGGTGCATACTGCATAATAAATATTTCACAGGGCCAGTCGTGCTCAAAACAATAGGCCGTGACTATCCAAAGTCCCAGGGAAAGTTTCGTTTTTCATGTTGCCCTCTATGCAAAATAAAGCAATTTGTAACAAAAGAAGACACGGCAACTTTATGGCAAGATATTCAGAATAATAACCGAATAAATGTGAAAGGCTGAAGAAGCTTGCAACAGACACAGCAATTTGCCTTATATGACGTCATGATACCATAACCCAGAGCTCTCGGAATGACGGGGGTTGGGGAGATTTCTGGGCTCAAAAACAATGCCAAAAAAATAAACAAGAGCAGTTGTTTTATCTGCGCCGTTAATATATTTTTTTCCAAAATTGAAAAGCATCTTACTGTTATTCACGACATGGTTTAGTTATCAGTCTGTCCTTCTTTCGCATAAAATCTTTCTTCCTCTTATGTAGCCACCCGAAACCTTGTTTTCTTGTAGGTTTATGATTCAATGCTTCTTTGAATATCTCCGATTGTTCAATATTCAAACTTGCACAAGTCTGTTTTTTTTTCTGTAGCGTTGTATTTCTTCGTTTATGGAATTTACAAAAGCTCTGTTTCTCATAAAAATTGTTTAAAAAATGAGGTGTTAAACAAGTGGCACAGTCAACTCGTTTATAGCTGACGCTATGGAAAACATATTTGAATTTAACAATGTATTTGAAAGAAAGCTGCGTCATTGTGAAATATATCTTGTTTATATTTTATGAACAACGTATTTTATGAATTTGAATATAGTTTATAAAAGATGTACATGTTATTGGTTATGTAAAAGTGCTAAACGTATAGTATTAAAATCAAATCGTTAATAAATAGAAAATATTTCAAAATAAATCTTATTTGTGGCAAAGATGCTTTTGAAAAGTTTATTTTCGCTTCTTTGGAAGTTATTGAACTTATATGTCGAACTTGGTATGTGTCCAGGATTTTGTGTTTGCCTTAAGTTCAAAGTGGCATACTTTATTGAAAATTTCTTCTTCGGATTTCAGAGGACCTCAAAACATATTTTCAATGAACACTTGACATCAAGTTGGAGTACAATACTTCATTTACTGCGAGTAAGTACTAGAGACCAAGTTTATTCCTGAATACTGTTTATTGGAAAAGACAATGTAGGTTAGTGTATTTTATTCCCGAAACGGACCCTTCGTAGCGTAAAATATTAATCCTTAAATCCGCTCTGTTGAAGTGGAAAATCACTGCACCTTTGCGAGGTCCTTTCTAACCAAAAGAAACATGGTTTTGAATCGGAGTGTTCTCCTACAGGAATTGCTTCCACCTAAATTCAAGAGGGTTAACTTGCCTGTCTGCTGGTCTTCAGAAGGTAGTTTATTCCCAATTTCCACTTAACCTCCGGCTAAGCCAGTAAGGGCTTCCCATCCGTTCCCAGGAGACCTCAGGTAGCCACCTGCCAAAGGAAGGTAAACACTTAACATTTCTGGGGTTACAGAACCTGCTTCGAAGTAGTAAACACTAGGTATTTGTTATCAATTTTGAGATACAATATCAGAATTACAAAGGACACTAAAATCTTAAAACGTCATGAATAGATAGAAAATTAAGTTTTAGCTGAGTGGAACAGAAATGAATTGGAGATCAAAAACATGTTTCACAAAACCCTGACAACATGAAAAGGGAAAACAAACTTAAAATATGTAAGGAGAAATAAAAGTAGAATGTTTCAGCGGTAAAATGTACCTACATTGGTGAGTCAAGATCATTCATGTTTTAAGTGGGAATTCCACTTTGATTTTCTGAAATGTAGAAGATGTACTTGAAAAGGAAAAGTAAGCCGTATTTGACTGTGTGTACCGTAGATTCGATTCTGGCAATCAAAATATATCATCATCATTATTAATTCGAAGGCACAGATGAATAAAGTTACTTCAGCGTGTTTCAGATGTCATAATTCGGAATTTCATCTTGTTGAATATACAAACATTATGCATTCGCTCATAATCTAAGTGAAGCGGCCATAATACACCCTGAAGGCGAACATACCAAGTTTCAGAAAAAAGGAAAATACTTTGGGCTCATACGAGGTTACGAAGAAAGTGCCATAACATTTAAGTTTTTATTATTTGAATGTCATGCAGCAAATCAGGGAGATATAATAAAAGACACCCGTTTTGACTAAATCATCCTATTTCATTTTTTTTCGGATTATTCGTTCGTAAGAAATCTCATACCTCTGTGGAACTTTTTATAAACCAGTTTTAATTACACTTTCTAATAAACTGTCTAAGCTATGTAACTGAAAAAATTTCTGTAATAATAACATACACAATGCTTACTTATAGAGACTTACAAAATAATAAGTGAGTCTAATACAGAAATGTTACCAATACCATCAAATATCTCGAAACAGAACTGAATTTCTAAAGAATATCAGAAAGCAACCGAAATGTAAATATTTACATATGTTGGATTATGCATTACTCAAACCAACTTGCTATACTGGAAAAAAAACCGACGTGGCTCCGTAATGATACGTGGGACTTGCATTCGATAGGTGCAGGACTCAATTCCCGGTGACAGATGAACTCCTTTGCCATTTTCCTTGGTCACTAGCCGAATAATGAGTTGGTTACTTTCTTAGCTACTACCGGTTCTAGTGTTTCGTTCCCCCTTATCTCTACTCCAGTCTTCCACAACTAAAAGTGCAGCGTACTATTGCCTTCCCCTTTCCCCTAGTGGTTTAATGCTTTCGGTGCCGTAGGCGCTTCTTTCACAACATGTGTAAACTTGCAGTAAACGTTATAATCAAACATCGGATCTCATACACCTTAGCAATCAAGGCACGCGCACAGATACTATACAAGGCCAAGCGAGACATCAACAAATGTCCGATGTCAACAAGTATACCGAAGCGCTGTGTGTATACACTCTGGTACGGGTACAAAATGTAACCTACGTTACAATATCCAATCCTCCTCATTGCTTTCGATGCGGGAATTGAACAACCATGTACATTCATAAATTATCGAATGTGAATTTTCTGCGCCTCTCGCTGAAACAAAATAAAAATATTGGGCGAAAGTTCGTTCAACATCCCATGACGTTAATGGTGCATATGAGTAGTACAAATCATTTTCATATGTTTGTTCGAGACTTAGTTTATTCTTATATTACGCAGTACTGAATATCCAGTATTTGGACAATTTAAATATTATTTTTGTTTGCTCGTTTGGTAGGTGGTGCATTCTCTATATCGTTAACTTTTGCAGAGACCCCCTCGACTGCTTTTAGACAGCTCCAAAGTGCATTCTTCATACTGTCACCCGAGCGTGGGAACACCCTATAGAGTGGGCAAGCAGGAGACTGTCGGCGTTCGCCCCGCCTCCTCGTTTGTCTTATAGCGTTAAGGAGGGATGGCTGGGACAAAAAACATCACTGCGCCGTCTCTTTCTGTTCCACCTGTGTTCTCGAACTTACGGGATATTTCATCTAATCGAGAACCTTCCAGATCGGCAAGCGGACCCTATATAAGCAACACGTCGTGCAAGAGGAATCAGTCAGTCAGTGCTTGACGAGCTAGCAGACGGACAAGAAGACTGCGTGCGTGCAACGGAAGAATTTACGTAATTGTGAGCGTAGAGTGGAACTTTAACGGACGAACTGGTGAACTGTAATTGTGTGCATTACGTAATTCTGTGTAATTGGCAAGTGTTAAGCTGTAAGTCGGTGGAAATAAAGAACATTGTTGAGTTTGTGTAATTGGACTTTTTATTTCACGAACCTACAAAGTCACAATACTGTGTAATGGCTGTTGATAATACCTAAAACTTTTGATTTATAAAATGGAGATTATCCAATAATCGTTGTAAAAGTAATGCTATAAGCACAATATGTCAAACATCTTGCACTCCCTGGAAGACAGATCTACCTGCGTGGCGAGCAGTAGTTCTAATGAAACTCAAGTCACTCGTAGTGAACCGGACTATCCCAGCGTGTTGACCCCGAGACTGACGTCAGCAGTTATATACTGCGATACTCCTAAACATCATATGCCTTTAAAGGTGTACGGGCTTCGATGTCTGGTTATAATAATTGCCAGAAAGATCGATAAAATCGTGCAAATAAAGAAATGAAGGCATGCAAATATACAACTTTATAATGAACCTCAACTCACACATTGAATGACAAATACAGTTCAAAGCTAGGTTAGCGATGAAAGTTATATAAACGACAATGTCACGACTCGCATCCTTGTGCTAAAAAACCAACTCAATTTTACCGCACAACAGTCTGTAGCACGACTGCATTTGTTGTTCTCAGCGTTGGAGCGGCATTGTGCTCGCTGTCCTCTAGAGGTTAAATTTCTCAAGATGCGAAGTGATGCGACTGCGTTGCGGACCCTAACGCCTCAGCGATGAACTTTCAGTAATCCTGTATTAGCGTCTGAAGTGGAAACAGCACATCCGCACTGTGGCAAACAAAGTGTCCAGAAGGAGGGCCATACTGTATCCTATCTATAATAGGAAATCGCCAATGAGCCTGCACAACAAATTGCTCATATACAAGCAAATACTCCACCCTGCACTAACTAACCTATGTTTGCACAGTTTGGGGAGCTGCAGCAAAATCCCATCTCCACAAACTCCAAGTCTTTAAAAACCGCTACCTTCGAATAGCAACAGCTTCCGATTGGTACATCCCTAATGATAATATCCATACAGACCTCTCTAGCCCAAAAATCACAGAGTACATCCTTACCATATCCCATGGTTTTTATAACAAACTCCCTTCTAGCTTCAATAGTCTAATCCGCGGTCTGGGGGATTACGACCTCGACCCCGGTGAAACCTACAAGCGACCCAGACTAGTGCTAGCACCACCATAGGCCCCTAAAAACCACATCTGGGCTATCCATTACACTTCCAATCCCTAACAACCAATTAAACAACCATTATATTACCTATTCACCACCATCTACCCACCGTCATTACCATTAAAACTCATCACCATGCTAGTAAGGTCCCGAAATGGCAAAATGTCAGAGGCCCCTCCTCTGAGGAGGAGGCGGTTCAACCTTCAACAGCACCACTGTGCTGTGTATCTGTTAGACACCCACTATGGTGGTTTGGGCCTGTTGATAGAACATAAGAGTTATCAGACATTCATCTTTCAGCATAAGGGAAACTCAGGAAAAAAAAACTTATCCAGTTAATACCTCTTGAACACACCTGGTTTCTGAAACACACCCGTTGGGTCCTCCCACCCGTTTTCTTCACCCCTCTTTTTGTCTTTTGGTGTATATAAAAGGCCTGGTCATATCTACACTTCATTCAGGGAATATAGTACATCCCAGAGAAAACACGTTATCAAAAAGTACGAACCTAACCACATCCAACCAAACTGCAGAGGGCGACTATAAAGAATACAGCACTCCAAAGGTTAGACTATAAAATTAAATCAGCCACCATTCAGAGCAATAATTATCTGTCGTAATGCAGTGAGTATCAGCGCTTTGTTCATTCACATCCTATATATCGATCACACCACCCGGTGATAAATGGTACATCCTGAATGGCTTTGTATAATCCTGTTAAATGTGCAATGCGTTGGCTTTCTCCATTTCCATTTATTAAACATTTTTGCCTACACATAATCATTTGAAAGCCTCCAGTGCATTATTATGCAGCATTCCAATTATGGTTGCAGTAGCATTTCACGTAAAATGTTCAGGGGATTTCTCCAGATCCTATGTAGGTAACCTTTTGATTTGAATTACTTTGTGACATTGTTTTCACACTCGAAAAGTTACCAGGAAGATGGAGATGAACTTATAAAGATTGAAAGAGATTTTATATAATTAGGACAATACAAAATACTACTATAGATTGCACGTATTTTCTCCAAATTTCTGCTTGACATTTCAAAAAGCATTTCAAGGCAAAGGTGACGCTTTTTAAGCCAATTAATTTTTTTCTTTTGCTTATGAGACTGACATTTTATCTTCCGCACTAGTAAGATTTTAATATTAGAGAATTTACGCAGGAGTTTAGCCGAGGATGCTACTGTTGACACTTTCGGTTTTTATTTTCACTGTCGGAGAATTTTGTTGCTGACTACAAACTCCGTCGAACCTTATTATATTTTATATCATTAAAATGGTTTTATTTGTAACTAGCTCATATACTCGTTGCCTATAGTTTGATTATTTACCTCCAAAACTTTTAGAGAAAGCACAGTTGAAAAACTACAAATATCACAGGAGAAAAGCACAGGTGAATTACCCTCTGACTTAATAAGCACAGTGCCACTTAACTCACTTTACACAACTTTAACCAGCCATTATTAGTCTAATACTTCTAAAATTATTATCTACAGAAACCCAAGTAGAGTATAACCTCCCTAAAACGGAACGCGACTGTACCATCATTAATAGCATTATTCAATAAAGAATGATCACATTTTTTTGAAAGTAGTCTTCCCTGAATGCGATGCACTTGTCCCAGCGTTTTTGCCAGTCTTCAAAGACATGCGGGAAACCATTTTGAGATATCCTTCAAAATCACCTCCGCAGCCTTCACCACTGCTTCTGATGATGGATAATGCCTCACACGAAGGCGTTTCTTCAAGTCGTGGAATAGAAAAAAGTCACATGTGACTAAATCCGGACTATAGGGAGGGTGAGGGATGCACTTCACACTGATTTTTGCAACATATTCAGCAGTAACATTGGCAATATGCGGACGCGCATTATCGTGGTGCAGCATCCAGCCTGCTTCATGGAAATGTGATCATTTGCGCCTGATATGGACTTTTAATGTTTTCAGGACATCACTATAGCATTATTCAGTTACTGATGGGTGTGCAGGTACAACATGCTGATAAACCATTCCATGAATATCAAAGAATGAGATGGCCATAACTTTCCCAGCAGAAGCAACCACTTTTGCGTTTTGGGGGGTTGGTGATGGATATTTGCACACTGAGCTGTGCAGTTTGCCCTAGGATCAAAATGATGTAGCCAAGCTTCATCAGCAGTGATTATGTTTGAAAGAATCTTCGGATCATCCTCTTACATCACCTTTAACTGCATGTTACCTTCATTGCTGCGGTAGGCGATACTGAACATGTCTGAACTTGCCTGATTCTCACAGGCCGGAACCAAGAGTACCAACAATGAAACTACTATGGCGAGTTTGTTTCACATTAAGCTAACAGAATATAATAAGATTGAATTTTAGTGCGACAAATTATGAACTTAAAATATTGTGATCGTTCTTTATTGAACTGTCCTCGTACTTTCTGTTTGCGCAGATTTTAGTCTTAACAGAGTGTCGTGTTTGAATAAAAGAAGTTAGGAACTAGTCGCATAAGTTTACAGTCAAAGTATAACATCAAATAAAGTTTAAATAATAACCTGATATGAATTACGTACTATATTTTTTACTTACAATAATTGTAGTTTATCGCCTAGTTTCTGTTTTCAGTTTTCCCTTTCCAATCTTCAACTGTCTGCATATTAAAAACATTTGCCTCACCACACATACAGCATTTAAAACAATGTTATGGCGATGTTTGAGAGGCATTCATTGACAGCTCTGAAATTGTATTTTAATTCTCCTTCTGTCTAAAGCTTGAGTGTAAAACAATGATCCAGAAATGGGAATTCATTCAGCGCAGGCACTAACAAACCACTGGAACACAACACGATTTAACTCGTCATACTCTTGATGCGTTTCACATGCCCTGCTATTCCCTTTAACCACTCGTCTTGAATTTTTAGTTTGTTTTTCAAAATCTCATAAGTCTGAGTTTTTCCCAATTTAAGCAACACAGTTAATTCTTCAGCTGGACGTTTGTCCTTTTGGTGTTCTTCAGTAACCCTCTTTTCCCTCCAGTGATAAGATCTTGTATTTAGAATTCATTTTATAGAATTTGTGTAAACACAAACTATGTCTTTAAAAATCAACAAAGCTCACAGATTTCTTCTACTCGTACTTGATCACTTGTAGGAGCGAAACTGTAATGAGCACGCTGCAAAACCGTTGTACCCTTACAGTGTGTGTTGGTAGACAATTGAGTGAGCTGGACTAGCTACAAAATAAGGATGAACATGGGATGAGCCAATACGGTTATCGTACTGTCTTGGTGTTGCCAGTTTCATGGCTAGTGGGCGACAGAGATGGAAGACATATCTGTCTTTGTCTCAACCTAGCAAGTATCATACAGATGCTGAGATGTACAGTAATACAGATGCTGACAGAGAAGTTCACTTAATATTTCAACATGTGTGTGAGAACATACACAAAGATTATTGCATAATCTGAACCTTAAAACCTTGAACTGGAGAACAGTTCGCTTACGTAGCTATCGTTCATATGCACATAAAACAAAATGATTCAAGGTAGATGCGTTCTGTGAAATAAGGTGTTTCCTACAGTGAAACAAATAGTGACATTTCAACGATTTGTAAATATAGTTGCTATTTTAATGATGCCATATTTTTTTACTGTCTGTAATGGACTTTAAACCAACTTTTGTTTCATTATACTACCTAATGAATATGAAAGATATGAATGTGTATTTATGAAGCATTATTACATCATAAATCTGGTGTACTAATTTTATGCATTGTACGCAGAAATTTCAGTCTTGCAGCAACAATATCGCTTCCTTCAAGCAGAAATTTGCAACCATCGTTGGTTCTCCTATATTTGAACCCAAGAGATTTCAGAATATTATGCATAGAAGATACAGAATCCGTATATTCTATTTTCCCCCTCATTCATTGGTCAGCCTTTTGGCAGTTGGATATTCGCCCTTGTAATATAAATCTTAAATTGTTCTACGTGAAACACACTTTTGAGAATTGTATAATTTGGTAGTACGTCTTTTAGCTGCCCAATGTTTCCCAGGAGTTCTAAATATGAAAACTTCTCCTAATTTGGTAAACTGTTTGCCTTCTTTAACAATGTTCGTCACATAATGAGCACTCACCTGACAAGCTTGTAACATTAATTCTCTACTCGGAGTGAAATTTGTACTTTTGAAAATGGCTTTAATTGACATCTGGCATTAACAAGAATATTTCCAGCCTGCTCTTGCGAGTTGTTTTGCAGTTACTACTTGGCGCACCAGTACTAGGCGTACTAACTTTAAAAAGCACATGTGAGCACTTAAAGTACACTACTTTACTTAATGAAAGGTTAAAAATGCAACTGCAGTGTAGCATGTGTGTGCTTTTCTTCACTTACAGTTAATAACTCTTTTCTACTACTCAGGCGCCTTATCTTTCCATATCTTCGAAACCAGATGTGCTACAAATATGGAGTTTGGACAATAATCCTCAGAAAAAAATTGCTCTGTAACATGGAAAAAAACAACCTAATTCTTTAATTGGTATCTTTAGAATGCGCAAAGAATTTATCTGCATTCTTCGACAAAGCGAGCCAGCATACGTGCTGAACTGTACAACGTAGCACACACCGCATTGGCTAGTAGCAATAGACTAGCCACGCGAAGCCCCACCTTATGTTCATTCCTATTTTGTAGCTGCCTTAACGGCTTGTTTACCCCTTCCTCCGAAGGATTAAAGTTTATGACTTGTGCTTCATAGAACGTCGTGACACAGTCCTCAAAATTATTGCACTCTCCAAAAATAAGTACGGTGTATCCTATTACACATAAAGCAATCCGTTTGAATCAGGCTATTTACGCAAACGGGCCCGGAAAGGCTTTTCTGCTTCCGCGTTAGGCAGTTTTCCGGTTTAGAGAGAAAAACATTTTATGCGAAATAGCTACGTTCCGTAAATTATGTTATATTTTTCCAGGTTTCCGGCGTATAATGGATGCATTGTAGGCAGATTTTACTATATATACAACCAAAACGTTGTTGCCGTTCATTCAGTGACCCTTGTGGCTCTCTAGAACTTATACCAGTTGCATGTGCTATTTACTTTGCACCTTAATGTCATCTGAAGGCCTTTAAAGATGTAAGAATTTCTTTATGTGGCATCCTATTAATTCCCAGAAATTGCCCTGTTTTGGCCATTTATCCCTGCACAGCGTTGTCTTAGGTTATATTTGCTCAATAGGCTTGTCTTTCTTGAGATGCATTTAAAACTTAAGTCACATTTTGAGGAATTGATATAAATTCTTATATAAATAAAAACAGGAATTTATATACATTATATATAAATATATTATTTATATAATTATATATAAATATATATTATATATACATTCCAATAAAATACTGTGTAAAAGACGTATAGCCATAGATTGTAATTTCGGTAATGCTGTGACCACTAAATTAGCCCACTTCTGTGGTGTGGGAGCAGCAACTCTGCCTCACATTAAAAGGTTCCCTGTTTGAAGCTCGGCGAGGGTGAGTTATTGGGATAAGGTTTTGTTCTTGGAAGATGAATGTTGGCTAACTCCAAGCTCTACGGGCCCTAATGTCATTTGTGCATCATGTTACCCATATTATTCATTTCTGACCTACTTTTTTATTTTTTTAACTTAACTCTTTGAATAAGCGTCTTAAGTAGTCATTTTAAACATCTCTGAGGAAAGAAAGACTATTGAACAGTGTATCCTAAGTTTTTTATTTCTTTTTTATTATTTTTATTTTTTTTTAATGACGGGCACGGGTACAGGGTAAGTCATTTAGAACATTTCTGGTTTTATTGGCTTGCACTGTGGGACTATAGGAAGGTCCATCTCTGCTGCTTTAAAAATATACGTAAGCTCATTGTTATATGACTTAAAGTAGGAAGACGTTAAATAATATTAAAAAAGCAGAGCACCGTAGTTGTTGCTATTTTCAGAGAAAGTGTATTAGAAAGAAATGATAGCATAGCTAATATCAGTATAATCCTTCTTATCCTCGGCACAATTATACATGGAAAAGAAACAAAGTTAACTGTGTTATTAATACATGATAAATTTCAGAGCGAATAACAGCGAATATTGTATGGAATTGCTGTTCCTTTCTTATTTTGCGGAGCACTGAATACGTAATAAATGAAAATAATTACTGTATTCCTCCTTTAAACTTTAACTAATAGGTTTAAATTGTATGCAAAGGTTTTGCTGTGAGAAATTCTTAGCATTTTAAAGAAAAGAAAGAAAATATTGTGGTGATATATAGGAATATGGGTATATATCTGTAATATTATAACGTTAACACAAATCATGAGTAAGGCTGGTCACCCGACGCCTCCACCATTTGTGACGTTGGAGGTGTTTTAGGAAAAGTCACGAGAGGAACGTAGCTTCAGGGGTAAATCAACTCGCAATTATAACATAATATAAATAACGTACCTTTACTTAATTTAAGGGGATTACAATGGTTCCATCGTTAGCCAGCTCTAATTAACTAACATTATAACATAATTGTTTACATACTATCTGGAAAGATGTAGCGATACCTTATAGCCATGGGCTTGGGTTCGATGCGGAGGTTGACGTTTCGTCATTGAACTACTCAGAACTGTCTGATCTGATCCGAACTAAACCCCTGTCTTAATTTGTATGGGGCTTTTATAAGCTTATCTAACTTCCTAGCTCTAGTGAGTAAGCTTACGTGGGCGAGTGCCCTTTGAGACCAAATACCCAGTGCCATATTCATCATATACATGACTATAACAGGAAGTGACTAAGCTTCATCTGACTGTGACCAGCCTTACTCATCATTTGTGTTAACGTTATAATATTACATATATATACCAATATTCCTATATATCGCCACAATATATATTCCTAATAGATTATGTATAATTAGGATCGGTGAGAAAAAAGTACATCAAGGTAATAACAAACTCGCTAGAGTGGTGTTTACATGAACAAAGAGAGGTTTTATGGACTTAAGTGAATTAAGAGGGCGAAAAGAAGGGGAGAGATGCACTAAATAGAATAAATTGTCTTATAATTGGCACTATAATGTGCAAGGTAACGATAGTGTAAAGGGGAGTGAAAACTTAAATTTAACAAAATTAGAAAGATGTTCCAATAGAGCTAAGGGTTATGGCAATATAGTGCCCGCCGGTGTCACTCCAAAGATGTGTGATCTGGTTGGTAATGGGATCGTTACACTGGGTAATTCAGAAGAATTCTAGAAATGTGGAATTACAGAGGGCATGGTTTGATTTCCTGAGAGAGGAACGCTGGAAGCTAATCACTTCTGGCCTTAGTGGTTCCATGCAGCCTTACATCATTGGATTGGAGCCCCCTTACACTGACAATTGAAGTAGAAAATAAATTATTTATTGTTTTGAGACATCCAAGACACTACAGATTCTTCCATTACCCCTAGACCCCCTCCTTTTGCACCCAATGAATTGAAATCCTAACTACACTAAATAAACGACAAAATCTCTGACCATTACCTAAATTATAAATATATATTGCAAACATTACATCGTTCTCATCGATGAATAAACAAATATAGAAAATGACATTAAAAAATAACAAACAACATTTACCAAAAATAGATGCTTAATAAGCAATATTAATTCAACGAAAATAGCCTTAAACAATATTATTGACTTTATTCTGGTTGAACACAAAATAGCATGACCTTCTATGGTCTTTAGGAAACTACACACAAATCAGAAACAATTACGAAGCAACTGCAAGTTGCAATGCTGACCAGTCAGTGTAGCCAACATTAATTTTGTTACCGGTTCCAATGTTTAAAATTCCCGCTGAGAAAAAGGGTTAGAACGATTTTTAAATCAAGATCAGATTATCATACAGAGAAAGCAGGAAACTATTTATGAAAAGCAAGCTTAAATGTAAACAAAAGCGGAAAAGAAATTCAGAAAGAGAATAAAGATGACAAGTTAGAGCTACGGAATCCTGTGCTCTTTCATACGCACAGAAAATGATTTAGTGATAAACAGTAATTCGAATAATGTGCTGATGTTCATATTGACACAAGCTTTTGTTGTGATGAAAACCTATTCTCAAATCAAATAACAAAGTCCTTCTCTATAATTATTTAGGTAACCGGATACTTGTAGTACTTAAAGCACATCCAAACTTCAATCGATAAAACATCAAATGGTTTTCACGGGCACTGAGGGAGTAGCAATTGTATCAGTACACTTGGCTCTGCCATTGTAAAAGGTGACTGACTGTATCTTATGGTTTTGGCAACTGCAGAACGGATGTTATGATCACAGAATGGCTATTAACACCAGAATGGCCGGAAGCCAGTTATTCCTTTATGGAAGCTCAAATGGGGAATCATCGCTGAATACTGCACACTTCTCTATCTTTACTGTTTTGGAGGGCAGATGTACTTGGCGCCCAAATCCACTTTCATTGCTTTCACTCAGAAAATGTTTACAGCACAAAAATCTCTCCAAGGCCAGAGATCAATAATAGTTCTACAACAGTTCAACAGCATGTTCTAACTAAAGTGTGACACTTATAAAATTGACAATTTCATTACATTTGAGCACATCTCAGCAATGAGGTTTTCATGTAGAGTAGGGTATTATGGAATGTTTTAAACGCAGAGGATCTGCCCGAAAGCCGAAGACCTCGGCCTCCTTCAACCCGGGAGCAGTTGAAACTCCGGGGCTTTTTTCATAGGGCAATAGCTGTAGTCTAAAAAGGCCCCCTCCAGCTACAACAACGTCAAGGCTGGATTAAAGTGGATACGCGACTTAAGCGCGTCAAACCCGCAGGGAAGGTTACCGAATAACCTCGTGGGGCTGCCTTGTGATCTAGCACACCTACTAGCTATGCAGGTAAGTACCCGGGACTTCTTAGGCAACCCTCTACCCCCTCCAGGTGGCCTAGGCATGACCGGAGGTACCCGAACTCCCGTGGGTGTCAGGAACACAATATCCCCTCGAGCCCAACCCAATCCGAACATTTCCCATTCAGGAGGACCTCGAATGTTCGGCCGAGGTTCCTCTAGTAATGTCAGAGATACCACGAGTGCTAAGGGTCCGCAGCGCTAGCACCACGACAGCTGCAGGGGACGGATCCTCTCCCCTACGGGAAATAGACTGGAAATATGGAATGCCAAGATTTTGGCTCTGTTTGCTGCTATCGTGGGGGTAGTGCCATGAAGTAGTCAAGAAAGACTCCCATGATGCACTGCAGTGTCATTTTACCGTCATTGCACACGCTACGGAATAAAGTGAGTTTTCTGATGTTCATCAAGTTTTGCAATTAAATGTTTATACATTTTAGCTCACTAGTACGCATGTGACTTGAACATTGATGTTAAGCGTAAGGTACACTATGAAACGAAAATTTCATATGTCTGATGGTAAAAATAACGTTCTTGAAGCTCCGCGTTGGGCGCCATATGGAATGAAAATTTTATATTTTTGAGGTTAGAAATGATGTTCTAGAAATACCACGTTGGGTGCTATATGAAATAAAATGTTTTATTTGTTTGGGGTGCTGCGATGTTTCATGTTGATTATTTTGAAGTCCCGGGTTTGTAAGTCATATGCAACAGGACTACGCATATGGATAGATGTTGCAGATCATTGAATTGATGTTCTCGTAGATTTTCTTGGGTTTATCCTGGAACTTACCTCGGCTACTCCTATATTAATTCGAGATTCTATTTCAGCGTGCGGTCGCAGATGAGAGACGATGGTGGAGTACAGTAAGTTTTCAATACTTTTCTTTTTAAATTGTAAATTGAAATAATCTTTTCAACACTGAACAAATAATCACATTTGTTAACGTCGGTATTACATAATTTTAAAAACAAAGTTATTATGTTGCTTTCGCAATATTTGATGCACTACGTCGTTTCTGCAGACTTACGGATGCTAACACACACGCCCGTTTTCTATGACAGCCAAATGCAGGAGGAAGCTGTATCCAATCTTGGTTTACTGGTTGTTCCCTTGCCATGGAAGTTAATATTTTACCATTGATCCACGTCACAAATAATTATAATTATTTTCGATGTTAGATTCATTAATATTTTTATAAATTTTCTTTTAAATCACTTTTCAAAACTGCTTAACATTCAAAATATTACCTCTTCTTAATTTAAATTAATTTTCTAGTTACCCAAATCGTAATTAATATTTAATTTTCCTTTCCTCTACCAAATTACAGTATGCGCGCGATAAGGTGAGTGCTCGGGTTCCAAGTCCTCATTCGGTACGTTTTGTCTAACTCCGTGAACAAGATGACAACTTTGAAACTTGTAATGCGCTATACACTGACATCTAGCGGCTAACACGCTAAGCTTCACCTTGTCCGCCATATTTCGTTTTGAACAAATTCGAGGTAAATTAGCTAAGCACTTTACAACAAAGGTATGTTGTGGATGTTATGGATCTCGAAAGGGGACACATTATTGTTTGTCTACCTCCGTATTACTGTGATCTGCATGCAGTTGAGCTGGCGTGGGCGAAACTATGGAATGTTTTCAGAGGATGCAACGTTACTGGTGTTATGTCGGCTTTAAATCTGAGGAAACTCGCTATAGAAGGATTATCTTCCGTAACCGCATTGCAACAAGGTCCAAGAGCTGGAAGTGAAATATTAGAGAAACGATCGTGTAATAGAAAATGCAATTGATGAAATCATCGTCAACTCATCAGAGGATACTAGCGATGAAAGTGATGCACCGGACTGGAAGAATCACACAGTGAATGAGTATTCATAATTGTCATAATATTTTATACCTTTATGTTTTATAAATAGTAGGTATATAAATATATAACTTATCAGATCGAGTTCAATTCACTATTTGTCCACATGTATCACACTTACGGCGAATATTTTGCTTATCTTTCACGCTATTTTGCTGAACTGTTTATCAAGGTTCACCACACTGCAGAAACAGAAGAGCGTTAGGTCTCGCTTCTTCCCCTCTGCCTGCACCACACCGTAAATCCAGCGCTGAAATTATCGCGTGCATATAGTACTTTTGCACTTTCACTTGTTGTCCTAAACTTCGTTCTGTATCCAATGTAATTAAAATCAATTTTCAATGCAACAGAACAATTGTAGTTTGTTATATTGTGGTCGGATTTTAGCTGGCAATGTTTTGTCCATTACTTCAAAGATTCATTGTCTAAGATGTCGTGCCGGGTATTATAGAATATCAGGTATTTTAATACCCAAAGTAAAGGTATATTGTTGCATATCACCATACGAAATATACTGAACAGATATAAAGTTAAATGAGTTTTTAGTGTAATATTAGTAGCTTAACAGTATTTATTACTTATATAATTTAAATCCAAATAAATTAAAACACATTTTTTGTTATTCTAGACTTGGCCTATGATCTAGGCCTTTAAACATTTGTTTCTAAATGTTTTGTTTATTTTAAACCAATCGTGTTCCATGTTTTATGAAATAAAATTAATTTTTCAATATTTTGAACCACCTATTCCATAATATCTTGATATGTCATATTAACCTCCATTTATAACATTTTTCAATGGAAATATGGAGATTGGAGGAAAGCAATACAAGCGATGTGAGTAAAGTGGTAAAACGCAGAATAGAAGATATAGAAAGACAGGAAATATGGGGAAGTCTAGAAAATATGAAATCATTACAATTTTACAGGCAAATCAAAAGAAATTGGGGACGGGAAGCATATGTAGATTACTGCAATAGACAAGAGAGAGAAGGGTTAGCCTGGATGGGAACAGGAACAATATTTCTAAGAGGGATAAGAGGTAGGGAAAAGGAAATTTGTGAATTGTGTGGGGGAAAAGAAAGCATAGAACACTATGTAACAGAATGCGAGGAGGTTTCAATGTGTAGAAAAAAGGTTTGGGAGGAAACATGGGAGAAAGTATAGAAGAGGGTAGTAGCCATAAAATGTTAATGGGTAAGGAGGAAAAGAAAGTCAGAATTATTGGTAAGTTCTTGCAGAACGTATAAGAAAACTGGGCAATAAATGCAAAGAGTATAAGAAAGAAAGATGTGGGGGAAGAATGGGATAGATTAAGTAATAAGGAGACATGGAGGTTAAGAGTTACCTGGCAGAGCACAAGACTAGGGTGTCATGTAAGCCAAGGTAGCAACAAGGTAAAGACCAACAAATGTAGCCAAAATTTGTAAATTGTAAAATTTTGGAATATGTGCAATAAAAATCTAATTTAATATTCTGAAATTTCTTCTATCAAAGAAGTTTAATATCCTAAGGTACTATTTCGAGTTTCCAACTGTGTTATAATAGCAGGTATTTTGGAGAGGCGCTTATGGATGTACATTATCTTATCTTGGATGCCAATATTAGCAAAACATTCCTGTGCTGTGGCGACGTTGCTTGCATCTTCTCCATCTAAGGAGTACAACACTGTTTTATTTCATTGAAATGTTCTGTGTAGAATGACACAGCCTTTAATCAAGAACCCGACCGAGTTAAAACTGGCTGAGGAGGTAAAGACAAATTTAGAAGGACTTCATGAAATTTTTAAACTCTAATCGGCGGCAGTAAACAGGCCCGGGTTCGATCCCACCCATGGGGATTTTAAGTCCCGGCTGTCGGGTTGGTAGGCCATGGCCCCTTAGGGCTGTCACGCTAGGGTTTATTTATTACTTTAATCTGTGAGAGTACAAACACTTTCTTTACGCTAGAAACAAGAAGATCCACGTTTTTATATCGGCTCCTAGCCCTTTCAGCAAGACGGTGTAAACTGTGTGAAGATAAAATGATGGCTAGGAGTCAAAATTTACCTTTAAATTAATGTGATATGGACAATATAAGCTATTTTAATTAAAAGGCATAAAATAAGCAAGCAGAGACCGTATTTATAAGCATTTATAAGCATTTTGCTTAGAAATCTGGTCTCTACTTATAATAAATATTTAATTCGATGTACGTAGCACATTCTTTCATGACGCCAGCCAAATCTCTTTCTGTACAACATTAAATTCTCGTAATTCATCACACGTCCAACACAGAACTTCCTTTGAATGCATCAGGAGAGAAGCCCAGGGATCCCTGCAACTTTATCCGACCTTTCAGCAAGAAAACCACAGCTGCAGAAAGCAAGTGCAATTAACGGCTTGAACAAACCTTGCCACAAAGCTGGTAATGGGTCAATGCCTGAAGCCCTAGAAAATTCTGCCGGGACGAACTGTCTCATAGTGCATTTTCTGTCGTTTATCTCAACAGGGCTTCAAACATTAGGTTTTACTTGCACTGCCCTTCTGCTAAAGAAATTTAATTTCAAATTCTATATTAGCAGATATAGTGAACAAAATTTAACCAAGAATTTGTTTCTCATTTCCTCAAATCCCCTGCTTCTCTGCCATCTCTGCTTTTATTTCATTGGATTCTGCAGAAAAATTAAAGTAAATAATACTCCAATTTAAAATAAGCCTTATGGTGACCTTATAAAGATCCATAAAATGTTTTTATTCAATTTGCAGGATTATGTGCATAGTACTTATGAGCAATTTATTCGTGCATTTTCTTTTTTACAATCTTTTACATTATTCCTTATAATTGTTCATCTATCCCATACAATTTCATCTATTACCTTGTTGCTAGCTTGGTTTACATGACACTCTGGTCTTCTACTCTGTCAGGTAGCTCTTAACCTCCGCGCTACTTGTTACTTAATTAGCCCCATTTATCCCCCTCATTTTCCTTTCTTATATTCTTAACATTTCTTGACCATTTTTCTTTTACATCCTCTAGGAACTCACCAATATTTCTTACCTTCTTTTCCTCCTTTCCTGTTAACATTTTATAGCTACTATACTCTTCTCTACTTTCTCCCATTTTTCCTCCCAAACATTTTTTCTCCATATTTCTAACTCCTCACATTCTGTTACATAGTGTTCTATGCTTTCTTTTCCATCACACAATTCACATATTCTCTTTTTCCTACCTTTTGTCCCTCTTAGGAATATTGCTGCTGTTCACATCCAAGCTAGCCCTTATCTCTCTCTCTCTCTCTCTCTCTCTCTCTCTCTCTCTCTCTCTCTCTCTCTCTCTCTCTCTCTCTCTCTCTCTCTCTCTCTCTCTCTCTCTCTTGCCTATTGCAGTAATCTACATATTCTTCTCGTCCCCTGTTTGATTTTATTTCTTTGTAAAATTGTAATGATTTCGTATTTTCTTGACATCCCCATATTTCCTGCCTTTATATACCTTCTATTCTGCATTTTACAAATTTACCCACATCGCTTGCATTCCTTTCCTCTAATCTCCATATATCTGCCATTCCTGATTTTTTCATAATTCCTCCTATCTCTGCCCACAAACACATTTGACTTCTGTAATATTTTTTACTGTCTCATGTAGCAAACAATTGATTTAGAATTTCTAAAGTACAGGAGAGTAATAAGATCAGGAAATGTAGTCAGGAAAGAAATAATGAACTTTATTTGTTTAGTTTTCGGTGAAACGTACTGAAAATTAAGATAATTATTGAATAGATAATTGACACGATATTAATTAACAACTTAGGGATTCCTATAATATACACAAATACTCCTTTGATATTGATTTTCATATTTATGAAAACCTTTTTCCCTCTCTTCTTCATTTTAATCCAATTAAATGTTTTTCAGAATAAATATAATACACATTCTTGTAAGGTTTAAATCTTTAAGAACTGCCGGTCTTAAAATTTGGTATCCTTTTTTTACACTGAGGGTACTCCTGCAAGTTACAACAATTTAAAAGATGACAATTATTTATCATTTATAATAATTAATGACTTATCTTGCAGACTAATGAAGGTAAGACATTGTTTGAAATGGTTTGTGTTCTTTAAAGGGATCTACTGTATGCCCACGACAAGAAGGTTAGAGGGGTATGAACGGCGGAGGAGCTTGAACTGTTTATATACTCCGGCATGGATCTCTTTACTAGAAAATGAGTGTATGAGAGTGCACATGAGTCACCCATACTGCCAGATCTAATGCTTGTTGCAGTAAATGCAGCGATAGGTAGAGGTATATAACAGCACTTGTGTATTTTAAATGAACCTTCCACATCCTTGTCAAATTCGGAAGGGGAGTAAAAGTGATAACGATACACATTCCTGTAGCTTGCTTCTTGTCCTGGGCAATCAGTAAATTTGTACGTAGTAACATTTTGTTCATTTCTTATGGTTAGAAATTATGTAAACCTCAACAAGGTTGCAGTGGATCCATTAAATATTCAGTTTTGCATTGCTTTTGCAAGTTTTACAGATAGATATGCTATAAACATACATAAACATACACACACCATTCACTAAAAATAATTTTTACACTTTCATTTTGTGATATTATGTATATTATTGCTGGAATTCAATATTTATTCTACGGAGTCATTTATATGGAACAGAGAGATTTCTTTTATTCACTATTTCAAGAGGAAATATCCTAGCCACAACTTATCATATAGTATACGGCAGGAGGGAAAGTCTCCGGGGGATGAGGCGCAGGGAGGTTGGAAAAGGTTCCTATACCCTCCCTCGGTAGCTTATGTCACCTCACGTAAGTTCAGTTAAAGACCATTTAAAAACATTTAGACGGCTTCTACCTTTGCGAATGAATCTTCTCGGTTTTAGTGTACAGAGTGAATAGGGCACATGAATATTTAACGGTTCTACTCCTTGTGTAGCATACGTTCTCTGTCACACACATTCGCTATCTTTGTACAACTGTATAAGGGGCTGCATTCCTTTCAGGAAGCTTCTTTGCGTTGCTGCACTGTACCAAAAATGTAGAGGAATTTTGTGAGATTATTTACCTCTATACGAAATGTTGAAAGTGTCCTGTAGCATGCATAACACACAACTCAGCACGTTGTTCCATGTTACTGGTCACTCGTTGCAGGATCTGTTGTCAATAAATTGAATCTCTTGTGTGATGTTGTGCTTCAGATCGTCCAATGTCAGGGGACGTGGGGCGTAAACCTTGTCTTTTAAGTAACCCCATAGAAACAGGTCCGGCGATGTCAAATCCGGAGATCTCGGTGGCCACAGATTCCTGGAAATTATCGTGTCGTCAAAGAAACTTGCAATTAATTCCGTGGATTCATTTGATGTATTACATGTAGCGCTATCTTGCTGAAAACATTCTTGACTCAACTCTACATCATCCAGTTACTCAGTAAACTCCATGAAAATCAGTTGGTACTCTGCAGTGTTCACAGTCTGGTTAAAAAAGTTGACTAATCTCTGTGCGGATATTACGCACTAAACTGCGATTTTAACAGGATATAGGTTCTTCACAAGACGTTTATTTATATATGTACTGCATTTTGACGTTGACTACAACTTAATCTCAAAAAGAGCTGCCAATAATAGCAATTAGGAATAAAACATAAGCGTCTGCGCATCTAGTGACAAGAATCGGAACTACAGATCATTCTGCTTAATTTGGTGCTAAAATTGGGTCATTGAATGAATTTCCAATGGAATATTTAAAGAAACAGATGTATCCGTTCTACATAAATTACTCTGTATTTATTTTAAGTAACACATAGAGTCTCAACTTCAATAACTGATAGAAAAACAAACGAACAAAGAAGTCGATACAGTAAGTACTGAAACATTAAACTATCACTCTTAGAAAAACGTTTCTAACTACCGAAAGGCACGCAGCAAACAAATTTGAAAGTAAAAAAATGACTAAAATATATAATATATTTTAAAATATAATGGAATACATTCAAAACTATGGATCTTATGGAGTTAGACGGAAATAAATGCAAGTTATATCAATAACAACCAACACAGACAGAAAATAAGCTCCAAATCTTTATGGTGTAAAAAATAGATTAGTGTGCAATAGCTAAAATATAGTATTAACTTTGGCAGTTACAATATCTAAACGCCAAGATTTTTAATACTACAGGAAAGAAAATAAGTTCAACATCTTTATGTGTAAATTCCATATGAAAAGCAAGTAAAGAAATTCTAAAACTTCCAAGTTAAAATATGTAGGCGGTTTCAGAACAGAATTCTATTTGATGTATCAAATATCAAAATTATGTGTATAGAAGTACATGAACTGTAGTGTTTTTTCTTATTGAGAATAATTAAAACCATACTGCTAGCATGCGTTTTAAAAACTGATGGCATACAGAATTACAAACAATGCTTTCATAATTCTCTATGTACACGTACCAAATGGAGCACGGCACATTTAATGATAAATAATGCACAAGCTCATCAGTGGATCAACAATAGTGTTTTTCATTCAGTGTAACCAACAGGAAAATATTAAAAACCATAGGCCATGTAACTTCAAACAATATTGAAATGTACAAACTACCGTTTGCACAGAGCGTAACCGAGTACATATTAGAGTGTAATACGATCACCGCTTTTGAACTATCAATTATGTCGAAGCTGAGTGCTATATGAAACAATTGAAGTTTGTAAAGCGAAAAATTGCGGGATGCATGAAATGATGTTGAAGCTATTTTTATTTTTTCTCTTATGTACGAGGGCTGTTCAATAAAGAATGATCACAATTTTTTTTCTCAACGTACCCTTACCCACCCTCATAATTTTGATGATCCTTCTCAAAATGGTCTCCCCTGAATGCGATGAACTTGTTCCAGCGTTTCTGCCAGTCTTCAAAGACATGCTGGAAACCATTTTTTGACAGATCCTCCAAAATCACCTCCGCAGCATTCACCACTGCTTCTGATAATGGATAATGCCTACCAGGAAGGCGTTTCTTTAAGTTAGGGCATAGAAAATGTCACATGCAGCTAAATACGGACAATAGGGAGGGTGAGGGATTACTTCACGTTGATTTTTGCAAGATATTCAGCAACAACATTGGCAATATGCGACCGCTCATTATCGTGGTGCAGCATCCAGCCTGCTTCACGTAAATGTGGTCTTTTGCGCCTGATATGGACTTGCAATGTTTTTCAGGACATCCCTGTAGTATTGTCCAGTTACTGATGTGTGTGCAGGTACAACATCCTGATAAAATATTCCATGAATATCAAAGAATGAACAGAAGCAACCAGTTTTGCTATTTGGGGGTTGGTGGTGAAGGAGATTTCCACACTGAGCTTTGCCGTTTGCTCTCAGGATCAAAAGATGTAGCCAAGTTTCTTCAGCGGTGATTACGTTTGAAAGAAAATTCGAATCTTCCTCTAACATCAACTTTAGCTGCATACAGACCTGCATGCGAATGTGCCTTTGTTCGGGAAATTAACATTCCTGGAACCCATTAGCCACGAACACACTCATGTGTAATGTTTCTGTCACCAAGGTGTGGGTGGTACCCAATGAAATGTTCAGTATTTCAGAAAGTGATCTTAAGGTAATTCGTCGATCCTCTCTCACAATGACAGCAGCAGTGTTGATGTTTTCTTCCGTAAGAGCAGTAACTGGAGCACCGGGTCCACCTTCCTTTGAAATTGATTGTCTCCCCTCATTAAACATTTTAAACTACCTTCGAGCTGTGCCGTTGGGAAGAACGGACTCTCCATAGACCTCCTGTAGCACTGTATAGCTCTCAATGGAAGATTTGTTGAGACGAAAGCAGAATTTCAAAGCCGCATATTGTTCCTCGCGTGTTACCTCCATTGCAGTGGTAGGCCATACTAAACATGTCTGAATTTGCCTGGTTCTCACAGTTGGGAACCAGGAGTACGAACAGTGAAACTATTATGGGTGTTTGTTTAACATTAATATAATAAGATTGAAGTTTAGTGCGAAAAATTAAGACCGTAAAAAATTATGATCATTCTTTGTTGAACAACCCTCGTATTTACATACATTTACGTGTGCACACCCAATATTACATCCAACCCAAAAATTCGATACAAAGAGCTCACGGGAAGAGCACGTTTTAAGGTTTGCTGAATATTTTTTGAGAAAATTTAACATCTGTCTCTGTAAATCGCATCTCATTCCGCCTTAAAATTGAATTTTTTGTTGGAAAATGTTTGTTTTCATATATTACTTTGCTATTTCGATTATCCTACCATATACTTAATGTTCTTGCTGCCAAACTCGATTAGATCGCTGGTGTTTAAATGCAAACCTCAAGCCCGCCTCGGTAGCGTAGATGGTAGCGTGTCTGCCTCTCGTTCAAGAGGTTTCGAGTTCGAATATTGGTCCGAGTGAGTTACTGGATAAAGCTTTTCCGGAGTTTACCTTTATCCTGAAAGACGAATGTCAGGTAAATCTAAGCTCTATTGACCCTGGGCTCATCTGAGCATCATTTTACCCCTTCCACTCATCGTCCGTTATCACTTAACTTTGGAGAACGAAAGTTAAAAAAAATGCGAAACAGAAGTATCTCAGCAGCGTTGAAAAGTGCCAGCCTGCTATATATGGCATTGCTATCGTTTAAAAAATAAATCATAAGAAGTGTGATTTTAAAGAAAAATGAAAATGCCAAAAGTGAATTTTGGAATTTAATTTCTGTGGAATACTCTATTAACTAACAGAAACTTCGGATATCATATATATCCTGTTTAATTATAATAAAAAGGAGTAGTAATTTGTATTGTACTTTGAAATGAAATATTACATATTTATTTTGAAAAAAATACGCAAATTATATTTAGCACTACAAATAAAATAATCATAAATACATCTTACTAACTGTTTTCTTACGTAAAAAATATGCAAAATTTAACTTGTCAGTATCCGAGATTTTAGAGTGGTTTGCATCAAGAATAAAAGGCTGAGTGCAACAGTGGTCTAACCCTCTCCAATGTCGAGTTAGAGTCGACCTTGCCATCTGTTTCCGTTAACCTTGAACTACTTATTACAATTGGTATATACTGAAAGAAATTTAGTTTTTGTGTATTGGCAGCAACTTGATTTCTTGCTCTCAAGCTATAGTAGCTGACTTTTGTCAACTTGTCTATACCATATCTCAACTTCTTTAAGACGTGGGATAGACCACTGTTGCACTCAGCCTTTCATATACTCTTCGTCTCTCTTGGCCATTTTGCAGCACTAGTTATAGTATTATACCGCGAATCTAAGAGTTTTCGGTTTACTTATATAAACACAAAAATAACTAAAATAATCAAATATATGTTTATCAATTAAAGTATAAAGCCATAAATAAAAAGGTAAACCTTATTTCGCAAAGTTAAGCATTTCTAGCCTCTTTCGTTTATGTCATAGTACTTGTATCGATATCACACTCGTCTTAATATGAATTAACTTCCTAATCATCTCTCCCTTGCACAGAAACATCGCGAGGATAACTTGTCATGCTCGTTTTCAAGAACTGAACAGGATATGGGCAAACTATATTGGCGAGGTTTGGAAACACAGTCCTTCAAATAACAAAGGTCCCTTTTAATTATCCAGAAGCACACCGCTGAAAGAATAAGATTTTCTCTTTTCAGTGAAATAAATGGCATCCTTATAGTATGTTTTAAAAATAGGTATACAGTCCCACAAACATTGCGTCGATAAGATGGACAGTGGCACATTAGATTCCCGTGTCCGACCCACCTGATCCATGGTTTTTTCTGGAGGTTTCCCGGTTCGCTAGACGAATGCTGGGTAGGTTAATTACATCCCTCGAATTTCCTGTCCCTCCAAATCATCTCAATTATCATTTCTTATCATATTTCATCTGGTGGTCTCTTTCAGCGTATAAGTGTCGGCGGGTGTCTCGGCGGTGCATAGCAGGATGATAGGCTCTGAGGAAAATTACTTTCTGCTCTGGTAGGTCGGTTGCCGGTCTCCGCTCTTCTGTTGGGACCATTTCGGGACCGCCAGACAGGGACCATTTGGGCTTGGCTGCTGGGCTCGTTGGCGTTCCGCTGTAGGGTCGCGAGTTTGTTGTCCTGGCCAGTCGGGGGAATACTCTATTTAAGTAAACTGTAGGGACCCTGGTCTTTGTACTGTCGTAGGTCCTTGGGTCGGCCACGCCTGTCTCCTTCAGCTCGTCCTTCCTCCCGGGGGTGGGGCACTTGGGGACATAGGAACAATGGACCCAGTCTGGTGGCGTACGTACCGAATCCCCTCCGTAATGAAATTCTAATCGTAATCCGATAGTAATTGGCTGCTGTCAACTTTGCAGTATTGTATCTCAAATTCTGTAAAATGTGGGATAGACCACTGTTGCACTCAACTTTTCTTACACTGTTCGTGTATCTTCGCCGTTTTCTAACACTAGTTTTAACATTATACCGTGAATATAAAAATTCTCTGTTTACGTATAAAAACATAAAAATAATTATTATAATCACATATGGGCCCAGAAGTTAAAGTGTAGAACATTCATTTAAAACAGAATCCTTATTTCACAGGGTTAAGCATTTCTAGACACTTTCCTCGCATTCAGAATATTTGAATCCATACCTCTCTCGTCCTAATATGAAATAACTTTGTTATCTTCTCTCCCTGGCGCAAAAACATCGTGAGAGTAATTTACCATGTCCAATTTACAAGGTATAAACAGAACTGGACAGTATATGGCCAAACTATATTGGTGAGGGTTGGAAATATCGTACTTCAAATTACAAAATATCCTTTTAATCACCCAGAAACGCACCGTTAGAAAGAAGAAGGTTTTCTCTTTTCAGTGACATAAATGGCATGCTTGTAGTATGTTTCAAAAATAGGTTTACAGCCACACAAACATTCCGTCGATTAGATCGATAATGACAGTCGTCACTCGATATAGCACAGTCGACTAAATCGATGTTCGGCGTTTTAGGACAGAAACATTCTCAAGAGGTGCGGCTGCAGGAGGGTTACGATATTTTCATGACAAACGAAGTGTATATCTCCAATTTCCCGAGAATAGCCTATAACGTTCTTCTTATCAGAGTGGCTTTTGCATTACTGGTAATAGATAAAATGCTATATGTGCACAAAAATGCAGGTGTGTTTAAACCAAATTATTCTCAGATAATTTGATATATTTCACTTTTTTCTCTGGACTGAAAGAACAACTTACTACTGGAGATAAAAGAAAAATATTTTAAAATTCAAAACAATATATAAAATTATCTCGGAAACGGTCAGTTCTGCAGGAAAAGATAAAGCTATTATTCCAAATTAATTGTGAACTTAAGAGATCTACACTTCTTGTGGCGTATGGTTTAGTATATCTCATACGTCACACCAGCTATTCAAAGGTAATTGAGAATGAATAAGTCTTCAGAAGGTAAATTCAGAAAATTATAGAATATTCAGTCATTTTTTGACTTACAAGATGTTTATTTTAATTAAAATCGGAGTCATTTTTGCAAAAATAAAATGTTTTTTCAAATTTTTCGACAGAAAAGTTATTTGTTGAAATCTTTACTCTGCATTTTTAGAAGATGCTGAGCACAGACATACTTGCGGACTTTTTCTAATAGCTCGTTCAGGGAGCAAAACAAAGCACACAGGGTGTAAAGAAAAAAAAAAACACCAACAACGCTAGTATTTGGTGCGGGACATTAACATGAACCTTTTTCACCCGGGAATCCATGACCAGAAATACATGTTGTGGACACTTTGTAGCCCCGAAGTTAGCGAACGGTGAGCATGAGTTTCAAATTTCGGAATGGCATTATCCCATGCAATAAATTACAAACTGTTGAGCTCTTGAATATATAGTGCACATTAGCGCTTTAGACAGTCGCACTTTTTCAGTATTATTTCAACCGTAGTATGTATTTATGCGATTAGGTGCTCTTCTAAAGGAAGATCCAAAATAAAACAGGAAAGAGGTGCAAGATCATGAGCCATGGTGGCCATTGCACAGGTCCCCCTCGACCAATCCATCGATTGGGTGCGCAGATGGTGCCGCAAATTTCCTTCACAGTGAAGTAGAACTGCGTCATATCCTAGATACATTTGCTCGAGTAACACAACGTCTAAGCTATGAATCCGTAGTGTGTATTTATGCCACTAGGTGCTCTTCTAAAGGAAGATCCCAAAGAAAAAAGGAAAGAGGTGCAAGATCATGAACCATGGCGGCCATGGCACAGGTCTCCCTCTACCAATCCATCGATTGGGTGCGCAGATGTTGCTGCAAATTTCCGTCACAGTGAAGTAGAACTGCGTCATATCGTAGATACATTGGCTCAAGTAACACAATGTCTAAGCTATGAAGCCGTAGTATGTATTTATGTGACTAGGTACTCTTCAAAAAGAAGAGCCCAAAGAAAACAGTCAAGAGGTGCAAGATCATGAACCATGGTGGTCATTGCACAGGTCTCCCTCTACCAATCCATTGATTGGGTGCGCAGATGGTGCTGCAAATTTCCGTCACAGTGAAGTAGAGCTGCATCATGTCGTAGATACATTGGCTCAAGTAACACAATGTCTAAGCTATGAAGCCGTAGTATGTATTTATGTGACTAGGTACTCTTCAAAAAGAAGAGCCCAAAGAAAACAGTCAAGAGGTGCAAGATCATGAACCATGGTGGCCATTGCACAGGTCTCCCTCTACCAATCCATTGATTGGGTGCGCAGATGGTGCTGCAAATTTCGGTCACAGTGAAGTAGAACTGCGTCATATCGTAGATACATTGGCTCAAGTAACACAATGTCTAAGCTATGAAGCCGTAGTATGTATTTATGTGACTAGGTACTCTTCAAAAAGAAGAGCCCAAAGAAAACAGTCAAGAGGTGCAAGATCATGAACCATGGTGGTCATTGCACAGGTCTCCCTCTACCAATCCATTGATTGGGTGCGCAGATGGTGCTGCAAATTTCCGTCACAGTGAAGTAGAACTGCGTCATATCGTAGATACATTGGCTCAAGTAACACAATGTCTAAGCTATGAAGCCGTAGTATGTATTTATGTGACTAGGTACTCTTCAAAAAGAAGAGCCCAAAGAAAACAGTCAAGAGGTGCAAGCTCATGAACCATGGTGGCCATGGCACAGGTCCTCCTCTACCAATCCATCGATAGGGTGCGCAGATGGTGCCGCAAATTTCCGCCACAGTGAAGTAGAGCTGCGTCGTGTCGCAGATACATTTGCTCAAGTAACACAGCGCCTAACCCATGAATTCCTGGACAAATTTCTCTGTTGAAGAATGACCACTTCTTGTCCAGCATGTTAGCTTTGTTGAATTTTTTTTCCTATTCGCAATGGAATATTGACAAAGATTTTGTGGAAATACAATGTTTCTCCCAGTTACTGTAAGCACGTTATAAACAAAGCAAAATATCTATACTTGGGTTCAGGGAACTCTTCAACTGCACGCATTTCTCGTAATATGTCTCCCCTTAGACGACCATAGGAAAGTAACACAAGTGAAATTAGATGCAACATTGCATGAGTACCATGACAAAAGAAGTTAGAAGTTATTAACTAAACCAATTGACAAACACCGTAACGTTTCCAGATATTCCAGGTGTCAAGCCTTGGGCATCTGAATCGTAACCTCCCGGAGTGGTGGAGATACCTCATAGCACACCTCCCAGGGAAGCAGCTTCACCTGCAGCGGAAGTTGTTCAAATCACTCAGTGCCCAATCCGATATGGCGTGAGGTGCTTAGTCGCTCAATTGTTTTATTATCAACAGAGACATTTGATTCAAGTAACAACCGGGACGGTATGAGCTGTGAGGCATAGGTTTATTGGGTGTGTGCATGTGAGAGAACCACTCTCTTCTAACACGGGCTTCAGATACCTCGGGGACTAATCAATACTACTGCTTTTGGGCTTGCGCCCCTAACACTTCCGGGACTCTAGCACTCTCTCTCTCCCTCTTCCCCAATTCTTAGCCCTCCATCTGACTACCCTTGTATTGCTCCTCCATTTTATTTGTTGCGATCTGTAGTGAGCCGCTAGTACTCTGTCCCCATTCATCTTTAATCTGACTGAGTCATTCAAAAATTCTTAACGCCTCCTACAGATTTACTCTTGGTTATAATAAACATTCAAGGTCTCAGGTACCCTACAACAATCCTTTAAGGCCAATGGTGATGATGAAAATGATTACTTTCTTAAATTTACGTAAGAATTATTGTACTGAATTCAAAAATTCTACTTTACTGGACTTTATTTTTTGAGACTTCCTGAATAAAAATAAATAAAGAAATAAAAAGTTGTGAGATAACGCCAAATCGAGAAGTCGGCTACATACGAAACCCTCATCCAAAGATGTGACACGAAAGTAAAAAGATAATAAAAAGAAAGGAACAAAGATGTCCCAAATTGGCCTTTATATGGATTTTTTTAAAAAAAATATAAGTAATTATTTTGATCAAATTATCACATGCTTATGGTGTGTATTTCCACATATATGTCTTGAAATTCTGCTAATAGCCTCTTTTGGAAATAAACATTTTTAATCGAAATGCTGGATTTCAGTTCAGCTCCTCTTGAAAACCGGCCTTAAAATGGAAATCCGTCGGTTTAAGAAGCACAGACCTACACAGCTTGATCATCAAATTTAGTAGTTACGTTTCTTTGAACCAATTAAGTTCTTATACTCACGCCATCTCCTGGCCTGGCATTTAATTAACTGAAAACAGTCTTTTGTTTAGTGATTGGTAGTGTTTTGTCTGTTAATATTTGTGTTATATCTAGTTATGCTTTTGTGGTTATAGGATTTCTTAACATATCGTGACGATGGGATAGACGTATGCTCCCGAAACGCCGATTTCTAATCGTCTTTCCACCTGGCTTGTTTCCCTATTGTGTTAGCCTATTGTGAAATTATCCAATTCGTTCGTACGCATACCATTTTATTGGCGTGCATTTTAAACCTCTTATGCTTTTCTTAACCCTTTAATGCCCAAGCATAGAACAAGTTTGGTAAAAAAAATATTTACAAACAATTTCAAGCTTAGTTATTGAACAGTAAAGGAACTTTCATATGAAAAATATATGTTTCAGCATTTAGGTCTATTTTACATGCTACATATGTGCATTAGTGAATGCAAAACTGAATCTTTTCATGAAACACACTTTTCTTTTAAAACGGCTTACAAAGTGTAGAAAATGTATTTCAAACTACACAGTTAATGTGTAGAATCTAAAGCAAACTCTGTCCTTGTTCAAGAATAAATGCGCTTCGCATTTTTCACACCAATCAATTGAATTGATATTTTGGTATATCTTGCACCACTCACGCGATTTCTTTCATTTGGATCAGTGATCTGTTTTGTCTATTTGACAGTCCACAATAGGAACAATAATAGTTGCCGCTCCTCTTTTCTGTTTAGGCATGTCATCAGCCACTTGTTCGGCCTCTTTAGATTTGCTAGCTCCAGCGAGAATCAGCCCAGCTGCTAGATCGAATGCTTCTCTTTTTCTGATCTATTGTTATTTATACTATGTTCAATCTTTTGGATGCCTACTATATAAATTTGTCCCTTCCACTTGCATATCCAGCATTTCATTAGTAACCAAACTTTTGAATTCCTGCAAAGGAGAAGACAGCTGAGTTAGTGTGGTGTGGTAAAGCATCAACCGGTAATCCTAAATCAACATCTGCAGGCACTTTATCAGAAGAGTCACTAAGGGTTTCCTCTTCTTCGTCTTCTAATTTTAAGAATTCACACAAATCACTGTCTTAATTGCCGGAAATATCACGGATTTCGTCTTCAGATAACTAAAACAGTGATAAAAACCAAAAATTAACATCTACAATTGGGCTATGTGAAGTGAATGTATCTAACCTTAAATGCCCAATGTTACACATTTGTAACGCACGAAGAATTAGTTTTGTCAAAAGCAGATTAGCCAAGTTTAAATCACCTAAAGGGGTTTAAACCATTCTACTAGCACATTTCTACAGCGGTTAGTCATATAAAATTACATAGAAGTGATTTTATTCCTTAAAACAATAATAATTTACACACCCTGTGTGCCATTGTTCCTCGTCATTAAAACAGCTGAACTCAACTTTACACAGTCACCACCAGGGGCAAATAATTGCTGCAGAATCCACCAGAGGGCATTCCAAAGCTTGATAGAGATATGCCACAGCAGGCATTAGAGGAAAAGCATATTCTGAGTGGAAATAATGAGGAAAGCTCCCAATGCTACACATATATAACAAGGGGCATTATGGGGCAAATAGGAAATCTTATTCCCTTTTATTTTTCTTACGATTATGTGGTGAATATAACTTTGGCTAATTCAATCCTTCTTATATATACAACAAAACATGTAATAAAGGAGCATGTATACAAAACAAAAGTGCAAGAATGAGCCTTGTAAGCAAAGTGAGTAGAAAAAAGCATATTGAAACAGCAATTTTTGAAAATCTAACGCTTTCTCTTACTACATAGTGTTGCAAGTGTTGGACAGTTATTAATACAATGAAAATATATGAGGGGATACCATTGACGGTTTATATTTAGGGTATTCCTCCAACCATTTCCTAGTTCAGAGGGCTTAGATAAAATCTCAATGGACAGTCCTGGCGGATGTTGAACTGCGGACTTCTCGAACGAGAGTCTCAGAATTGCCACGAACCCATCTAGCTCAATATGATGAGTCCTATTCAGCGTCTATTTCCTTAGCACTGGTCCACGAGTGCATATAAAAAGGCTAAGTTGCAGTGGTTTACCTTTACCTACCACTATATAGCAGTGAAGCATTCTTGAATCCAGGTCAAAAGTTTGGGACCTTTTCCAAGGTTGGAAACCACTAATCGAATCCGGGTCCTGGGAAAGCTGACGACGGTGCTACGGAGATTCACTCTTAGCTACTTCTTTAGCAGTTACTGTATCCAGGTCGAGCCCACAAAAGGTCTCTGTTTTTTCCTATGCTTTCCTTTTAACACAGATGTGTTTTTGTTTGCACAAGTTCTTATTGGCTCTCAAAGATCCATTGACTTTAAATGGGCCAAAGTACGGTTTGCTGACATTTTTATACTCCATTAATCAATACTGAAAAAAGCTTACTTTTATATGCGTTGAAAGTTGGTTATAAATCTAACACATTTGATGGAAAAATTACATAGCTATTATCTTTACCATAGGAGATTAATACCGAAATGCAGTAAATATTCTCATTTTATTCGAAACATTACTTACTTAATTGGAACCAAAATTCCAAAATGTTGCAATTTACAACTTTTGGCTACATTTATTTAAATTTACTTGTTGCTACCTTGGCTTACATGACACCCTTGTCATCACCTCCATGCTTCCTTGTTACTTAATTAGTCCCATTCTTCACCCTCATCTTCCTTTCTTATATTCTTTAGATTTCTGGCCCATTTTTCTTTTACCTTCTGCAAGAACTCACCAATACCTCTTCTCTTCTTTTCCTCCCTGCCGGTTAACATTTTTATAGCTACCATCCTCGTTTCTACTTTCTCCCATTTTCCCTCCCAAACCTTTTTCCTCCACATTGCAACCTCCTCGCATTCTGTTGCATAGTGTTCTATGCTTTCTTTTCCCCGCATAAATCACAAATTCCCTTTTCCCTACCCCTTATCCCTCTTAGAAATATTGTTCCTGTTCTCATCCAAGCTAACCCTTATCTCTCTTGCCTATTGCAGTAATCTACATATGCTTCTCGTCAACAATTTCTTTTGATTTGCTTGTAATGTTGTGATGATTTCCTATTTTATAGACTTTCCCATATTTCCTGTCTTTCTATATCTTCTATTCTGAATTGTACCAATTTACCCACATCGCCTGTACTCCTTTCCTCTAATCTCCATATATCTCCCATTCCTATTTTTCCATAATTCTTCCTATCTCTTTCCACCAACTATTTGAGTTCACTAATCTCTTTTGCTGTCTCATGCATAATTTCATAATGTCCACTTCTTCTTTGGCGAAACACCTATTCCAAAATGTTATTATTCTTTCCATTATTATTCCGTTTTTTCTTGTCTTTCCCAATTCTGCTAAGGCTACTTCCCTACATGCTGATCTTGTTAAGCCTAGTAGCTCCTTACAAAACCTTCTATAGATTTGGTCCACCGTTTTGTTTACCCTTGTGGCCCTGTCCTCCCATATCTCCACTGAATACAACAATTTGGAGTCAACTACTGCTTCATGCATTCTTTCTAACCACTTGGTTGCTCCCCACTTTCCATTCTTATTCAACCTCACACCTAAGTATACAAATTCATTGACCGCTTCTACCCTTTTACCATTTAGTACCCACAAACCATCTTGTTTTAGTTTAACTCCCTTCACGAAGACCATAACTTTCGACTTATTTATGTTTAATTTTATTCCCCACTCTTCAGAGAATTTCTGAATTTAATTTATTGCCTAATATCCGTATCTATTTTCTCACCTAAGACAGCATCATACTCCACAAGGCCCACAATGTGGAACATTTTTCAATGACTCTAATACAGAATGTTTTAGAAATACATTTATAGACTTTGGGTATTGGCTCCTCACACCAAAAGAAGGAAAAGGTTCATATGAACGTATTTCACATAGTCCTTTGTTTTCTCGTTAGGAGGTGTTCAACACAGTGGTACACTTATAACATACAAAACTCGTAATAAATGCTCAAAATGTCCTCCTCTTGCTTTTGTGCGTGCCTGTACTCGTCGAATCATAAAATGTCGCAGCCTTTTAAAACTTGGGTATAGTGTCGAGTGGTTTTGCAGGCTTCCATGACACATGATGAAGCGTTTCTTCATGCGTAATGGCGGCTCCATAAACCAATGATTTAAAATGCCCCAGAGGTAAACATACACAGGATTGAGGTCAGGAGAACGTGCAGGCTATGAAACTGGTCCTCCTCATTGTGCATTTCGAACTATGCGACTAAAAAGTGCCGGAGCCCCATCATGCATAAACCACACGTTCCTTTTTCTTATTTGTAGGGGCACATTTTCGTGAAGTAAGTCGGGAAGAGTGCTGGACAATGTCCCTGTAGACTGCACCATTAAGACTTGCTAGTAAAACGTATTGTGACTTTGTGGGTTCGTGAAATTAAAAGTCCAGATTACAAACACTAAAAATGGCTTCTTATTTCTTTCGAAACACACTTTGATCAACCTTTACAGTAGCAGGATTACGTCACATATACATACAACTTGCAAGGTAATCGACCATAAAGGAGTTCACATTTACAGCTGTTCACGCACACGCGTCCAATTACAGACTCACCAACAGTGGCGGGCGATGGTTCCTTTTATAGCTTAATCACTATTCCAGAAATTCATGGAATTTTATCAATCAGGACGTCGTTAGAAGAAAGACGAACTCTCCAGGAATCCATCTCCTTCCCCTCACCGTTTCGGCAAGCTTTTATCTCTGTACTGTACTCTCCGTCCATTTGAACTAGTCCCTCGCGCCGCCTCGCCACAACAATGAATTCGTGACAATATGGACCTACCAGACAGTCACCTTCAATGCCGGCCCACACATTTAGACTAATCTGTTGCTGATGTCTAGCCTGAACAGCATGAGGATTACGACTGTCCATACGTGTATATTGTGGAAATTAGTAATTCCATCTCCCACTAATGTTGCTTCATCTGTAAACAAAACTGACGAGGCAAAGAAAGGATTGGCTGTTGTGCTACAGATCATCGGTAAAAGTTATCCCGTGGTGGTTAATCGGCAGGCGAAAGGCCCTCCACACGTTCAATACCCTCCATGCTGTTACGTGTGGTGTACCAGAGGCCACTGTTACCTTGATCGTTTTAAACACCTTAACATCTGCTCTTCGCGTTCCAGCGTACGAACAACTCTTGGTCTTCCTCGATCAATAGTTCGTGGTGCAACGGCTCCTGTCTCAGCAAAACGAGGATAAACAACGGAAATGGTTGGATGACTCGGTTGTCTTCGGTCTGGAAAGCTCATGTGTTAGAGCCGTGCAGCCTCGCGTCCATTACTATTCGTGCGATCATACATACAAATTATTTCTGCCTGTTCCCGAAATGAATATCCAGTCATGGTGGAACGAAACATGTGTAGTTAACTCACTAAATGTATACAATTGAAACTTTGAAGACTTGGTTGCTAACAAATGACAAACGTAAACAAGTCTCTTGACAACACTTCGCCATCTACCGTATGTAGTACAATAGGTCAAAGCCTTCTATCAGTGCATAGAGAAATGAAGTTTTGAGGTTGGACCCCGAAGGTCGTTGAACTCACATCTTCATTGTAGCGGAATAACCCGAAAACCAAGCATCATGGGAGTTATGCTCATATGAACTTCTCCCCTTCCTTTGGTGTGAGGAGCCCATACGTGAAGTTTGTAAAAGTATTTCTAAAACATTCTGTATATCCATTGTTGATGAATGCACTTCAGCTGCTGCAGTAATGAGCTGTGCCGTCTTTCCCTCGGGGAAACGTATCAGAAATGACGCACCAATCACGCTCACAGAAGGGAGTTTTCTAGGACTGCAATATTTGACGGGAAAGACGCAAATTTTGACGCTCTAACGTAAATCCACTTACATGACTATCTCTACCAACTTTCATACATAATGTTACAAAATTTTAAAACTACTAATTAGCATTCTGAAGCTCTGCTATGCGCTAAACTTCTGAAATGTTATCTCTATAGTTGCACTATTATAAATTCGATGAACTAATGATGTTCTGTTGACCTGATTTCATCACAACGTTAATTATATAGCTAGACTAACGTAAGTAATTGCCTTTACGTGACCACGAAACTCGATAACGCCCTCGTGACAGAGGTTTATATTACACTCTGATTGTAACTCATGTTTCTTACATTATACGTTAATTCTTTTATCCTGAAATTATTTATTGCATTTATTTACCCATCCGCTTATTGTTTCTCTATATAATTATGAACATGATCTGTCAACAATTCGAATATGTCATCAATGAAACACGGTACTTCCTAGTAGGTGGTATATATTAGCGCGCGACTTTCCTTACAGAATACTAAGGTAGCTACAAAATAGGAATGAACATAAGGCGGGGCTAGGCGTGGCTGGTCTATCGCTACTAGCCAATGCGGTGTGTGATACGCTGTACAGTTCAGCAAGCATACTGGCTCGCTTTGCCCAAGCATACAGCTAATTTCTTTCCGCGCTCTAAGGATACCAATTACAACATTATTTTCTTTTTCCCATGTTACAGAACTATTTTTTCTGAGGATTACTCTCCAAACCCCATGTTTGTAGCACCTCTGGTTTCGGAGATATGGGAAGATAAGGTGCTTGGCTAGAAAGAAAATAATCATTAACTCTCCTTGAAGAAAAGCATACACGTGCTCCGCTGCAGTTGCATTTTGTACCTTGCATTCAGTAAAGTGATGACCTTAGTAATAACAGGAAACAACTCATATGATTTTACTTAAATAGGCTACAGATATTCTTGTTAATGTGTGTTACTTTTTCAAATAGATGTCAATTAAAGACATTTTAGAAAGTACACATTTCACTCAGAGTTGAGAATTAATGTTACAAGCTTTTCACATGAGTGCTCATTCTGTGACGAACATTGTTAAAGAAGGCAAACAGTTCACCAAATTAAAAGTCGTCATATTTAGATCTCCAGGGGAACTTCCGGCAGAAAAAAGCTAGCCACCAATTTTCAGAAGTGTGTTTCACGTAGAACAATTTATGATTTATATGACAAGGGTGAACGTCCAACAGCCAAAAGGCTGTTCAATTTAATGAGAGGGAAAACAGAATATACGGATTCTGTATCTTCTATGCATAATATTCTGAAATCTCTTGGGTTGAAATATAGGAGAACCAATGAATGTCGCAAATTTCTGCTTGAAAGAAGCGATATTGTTGCTGAAAAACTAAAATTTCTGTGCACAATGCACAACATTAGTACAAGTGGTTCATGGTGTAAAAATTCTTCATAAATACAAATTAATATCTTCCATATTTATTAAGTATATTAACGAAACAAATATTGCTTTAAAGTCTGTTATAGGCAGTATACAAATATGACATCTTTGAAATAGAAACTATATTCACAAATCGTTGAAATGTGACTACTTTGTTTCACTGTAGCAAAAACCTTTTTACGTGGAACGCATCTAATTTGAGTCAGTTTGTTTTGTGTGAATATGAGCGATAACTATGTAAGCGAACTGTTCTCCAGTTCAAGGTTTTAAGGCTCAGTTTATGCGATAGCTTTTGTAGATGTTGTCACACACATACTGAAATTTTAAGGGAACTTCTCTGTCAGCATCTGCATCACTATACATCTCAGCATCTGTGTGATACCTGCTAGGTTGAGACAAAGATATATCTTCCATCTCTGTCGCCCAGTTTCCGTGGAACTGGCAACACTAAGACAGTAGGGTAACCATTTTGGCTCAATCCATGTTCATTCTTATTTTGTAGATACTCTAAGAAGCTGGTAAATGAAGCGGTGAGGATACGCCACGAACCCAACACCATATTGAATCAGCATAGTTGCATATTTAACCACTATACAAATGCAGAGCAGAGGAAATATTTGTACAAATTAGCAACCAATATTCGTAAGCCATTCTTCTGACATTTCTGTAAACTTTATACAAAATCATGCCTTAAAAATTCTAACGAACATCTAGTTCGTTGGTCTCAGTTCAGTTCTCGTCGTGCCCCTCTAGAGTAGCTACAAATTAAGAAGTTACATGCGTTGAGCCAATACGGTTATCGTACTGTCTTGCCGTTGCCAGTTCCACAGCAAACGGGCGACAAGGATGGGAGATATATCTGTCTTTGTCTCACTGGTCCACCTAGCAGGTATCATACAGATGCTGAGATATTCAATGTTACAGATGCTGACAGAGTAGTTCGTTTAATATTTCAGCATCTGTGTGAGAACATATACAACGATTATCACATAATCTGTACCTTAAAGCCTTGAACTGGAGAACAGTTCGCTTACGTAGCTATCGTTCATAAGCACACAAAACAAAATGATTCCGATTGGATGCGTTCTACGGAAGAAGGCGTTTGCTACAGTGAAACAAAAGAGTGATATTTCAACGATTTGTGAATATAGTTTCTGTTTTAATGATGCCATATTTGTATACTGATTCTAATGGACTTTAAACCAAATTTTGTTTAATCAAAATACTTTATAAATACGGAAGATATGAACGTGTATTTATGAAACATTTTTATAGCCCGATGCCCAATTTCACCAACAGATGTTAAAATCGACGTTAACAAATGTAACGTAACAATTGTCACAACGCTAATACTAATGTTAAATTTCTTGCATTTCACCAACCTGTTTTCATAAAATGTTAACAAGCCTGTGTTAACGCCAAGAAACTTGTAATTATCACAGCTATAGAAGGCTATGGATGATTTTCTGAACGTACTCCGATGCGCTTTTGTTTTTATTTTCGTCTGCACAAATGGCGGATGAACAAAATCATAAATAAAGCCGTGAGACAAATTTCTCATCTACGGAGAAAGAATTGTTAATTGAAATGGTGATGAAGTGTAAGGATATCGTGGAAAATAAGAGAACGGATGCAGTGAATGTAAAAGAGAAAGATGTCGCGGGGAAAATATTGGAAACAAATTTAATTCAAATGTATGTGTCACTACTACAAGCACCAAACAACTTGTCAGTATTACGTAAATTTAAAACGAGGTGCGAAGGACAAGTGACTTGAACGTTTCAAAACGGGAGGTGAACAATGTATTATCCACATAATTCCGTGAGTTATAAAATCGCAAGGTTAATAATACATGAAGCTGAGGCGAGATAGCCATATTCCTTTCGACGCATGTTCTAACTCAGTATAACGTAAATGTAAAACGAGGAGCGAAGAAGGGCAAGTGACTTTAACGTTTCAAGACGGGAGGTGGACAATGTAATAACTACATAATTCAGTGAATTATAAAATCGCAAGTTTATTGATACTTGAAGCAAAGGCTAGATCGCCATATTCCTTTCGATACATGTTCTAGCCTCTCTTATACTTCCGCAGTAACCTTCATAGCAACATGTTTCGACAGTCTATACCTCCGTAAAACACTTTTCTTCGGATAGCTCCTCAAAATCATTTCTCCTCATAGGCCGTACTCTACTATGAGTGCCATCTAGAGAGTCTTAAATATAGCAAATCGACATCAACAGCTGAGTTCATGCTAGCCATCTTGACTATTTACAATTGTTAAGGACTTAACATTAGAAGTTCGGCTTATTAGTTTAACATGAGATTTAACACGAGGTTACTCTAACACTTGTTGGTGAAATGCACTTTTTGTTTTAACTATTGCTAAACTAGTGTTAGGTCTTAACATTTGTTGGTGAAATTGGGCATGAATCTCATGTACTAATGTTATGTATTGTGCGCAGAAATGTTAGTCTTCAATCAACAATATTGCATCTCTCAAGCAGAAATTTTCGACCATCATTGGTTCTCCTATATTTCAACCCAAGAGATTTCAGAATATTATGCATAGAACACACAGAATTTGCATATTCTATTTTCTCCCTCTTTAAATTGACTTATTTACATCTCTCCGAAACCAGATGTGCTACAAACATGGGATTTGGACAGTAATCCTCAGAAAAAAATAGCTCTGTAACTTGGGAAAACAAAATAATTCTGTACTTAGAATCTTTAGAGCACGCAAAATACAGTCGTATCGTTCGGCAAGGCGAGCCAGTGTGAGTGCTTAATTGTACATCGTTGCACGCACCGCATTGGCTTGTAGGGATAGAACAGCCACGCCTAGCGCTGTCTTATGTTCATTCCTGTATTGTAGCTACCTTAATTAAAGGTTTAATGTGATTTTAACAGGTCAGGCAAAATGCTAGGATATATCCCTCTCTACCATAATTCTTCTGGTCATTTGCTACACCTTACCTGTTTTAAAGTTGTATGACCCAGACGCCGGAGTTCGGTTTGTTCCGGCAGAACCGTGTGATTTACCTATGTAAGGTTTCTCGTTAGTACTGGGGGTGTCCTGTCTAGACCTGCCACTATGACAGGGCAGGCTTGTAGCCCAAACTGAGTGTTTTTGAAGAGTTCGGGCTTGTAACTGTCAATGTGTTCGGATTCAGATCGCCCTTGGAATTTCTCCTCCTCACAAGAGAGTACTGGAAGCCTCTATGTGTCGCTATGGCAGCTCTTCTGTCTGAATACCCTTAACCCTAATTATTTCATGTTTTCAATAAGATTAAATAAAGCAGAGGTGATAGTTTGAACTAGTAAATACTTAAGAGCGGGTTCTGTGGAATATATACTTTTGCGGAAGAGAGCGGGGGAATGAAGGAGAGTAAATTACTTAACATATCGATACTCCTATAAATGAATTTGCACATACTCCTCTTTTTTTAATAACAAATATTGCTTTTTGCACCTTGCGCTCCATTCCTCTCTCTTTTTGAGAATAACTATCAATGCTCTCCTCTGTTTTTCAGTAAAAGGAACGCGTGCTAGTTTGAAGACTTGGTCGCACCATGCGTTATTAGGCCTGCGTTATGTATGAACATTTTTTATTGCACAAAGTTAAAGATTATTTATTAAATCAGTATCGCATGTTGAATGAAGACAGAGAGCATGAAGGGATTGGATAAATTGATGCCTGAGGTTCTCCCCCATTAGTCCCGGACCCGTAGGACCAGAACCCGGACCTCCTGGGTTCTTTTCCATAGGACAGTACCTATTTTATAAACTGCCCCCCTCTGCACATGGCAGCAGGATGGAAGTGGATACGCCACTTACGCGCCAATCCAAAGTGGACCAGCTGTCAAACAACATTGGTAGGGCCGCCGGTGATCTAGCACACCAGCTACTAGCTCTGCAGGCTAGCACCCGGCACTAATTAGGCAACCCTTTACCTCCTCCGGGCGGCCGTAGCCTGTCCACAGGTACCCAATTTCCGGTGGGTTTCGGGAACCCACTGCCCCCTCGAGTCCAACCCAATCCGAACACCTCCTACTCAGGGAGGGGCTCGAATGTTCGACCCGAGGTTCCTCTAGTAACGTCAGAGGTACCACGAGTACTAAGGCAAGGGATTGGATAATACTGAATACTTTTTTGAGATTTCTGATTACTTCTACGCAATACAAATTGCAAGTTCTATAAATTATTTGATGCTTATTGAATGTCCAGCTGGCTGATGAGAAAAATAGTTATAACTGCATATTATACTTAATCTCTTTCCCGAATGTAGTAGTTAATAAGCTCATATGAAAGAAATGCCAAACGGATAATGCCTTGCATAATTTTATATTTATTATATTATTTGAATTTACTTCCCCTGCTACGTCAAAATGAAATATGTAGCGCATAACGCCAGCTTTTACCACATCCGGCTCCGCAGGTGGTGAGACTGATGATATATGAGGTGAAGATGGAGCACCCATCGAATGAAGTGGCTGGGGAAACCGGAGAACCCCGGAGAAAACCCGTACCAGCACCATATCGTCCACCGCAAATGTCACTTTGCGGTCACCTGGGATCGAACCCGGGGCGCAGGTCCGACCACTCAAACACGGCGCACCCTGCTGCGTATATTATCTATTTTACCCCAAGAATATCAAGATTTAAATGCAAACAAAGCAAATTTGAGCTCCTTTCAGGGTTGGTGGACGTAGATTTTCAAGAAAAACTCCAAATTCTGCCATAGCTGACTAGGTTTACTTGGAAAAGTTTTTGAAAATTTGGATTATCTTGTATAAATTATTTTATCAAATGAAAGAGTAGAGCCAGAATGAAAAATTCAATACCATAGCCGGGATCTGAACTACTGATCTTCTGGTTTCCGTCCAGCCGCTCCAACCATTTGAGCTACTATGGCCAACGTGCCAACATGACATTAAATTCTCCAAGTGACTTGTATTTTTCCCGGTAAACCACTAGGAGTTCTCATAGAGGCATGAGGCAACTACCTTAATGGCGACTTAGAACATGTAAGTACTTTAAGGGCTTTAAAGTTCGGACCACTATTAGGTACAATTAATTGAAATTAATTGTTCTTTCACATTAGCCCTGTGTAGGACGCAGTATGAAAGGATAGAGCAAGAATGAACAATTCAATGCCATAGCCGAGATCTGAACCACGAATCTTCTGGTTTCCGTCCAGCCGCCTATTTTGTTAAATGTTTTACTTATGAAATATATACCTATGACTTGAATGTTTTAAGAACGTTGTCAGAAGACCTTTTCATTCTTCATTTATGGAATGTAAATCTTGTTAAATTTATATCAAGTATAGTGGCAGCGACCAGAGTTAGAACTGTTTTCATACTTAAAATGGCTACGTTTTCATTGCAAGAACAGCGTGTAATCATTCCTTTTCTCCATTTTCGTGGTTTGATCTTAAGTCTCGTCGCTGCCACTACAATTCCATGCACCGTACAGTGCTACCATTTCTGTCACGCATTCACAAAATGTCCACATGTATTAAAAAAATGTTCCTATCTGCTTCCAGTGCTGAAAAAATATAGGAGGTGTTATAAGTTGGATGCACTTCATATGTTATTTAATTTTTTTAACTCTTGGACATTCAAGGAGAACGAATTTCAAAGCCATCAGATAGCGATGAGCTCTTAAAGTATTTGACTATCGCTTACAGGCTGTTGTATTCCCATATACCACTAGCACCTAAAAGAAAATTAGCAATAACTAAATTTCTGTAAATGTTTATTTTGATTGATGCAAAGTAGATGGAGGAAAACGTCTGTAAGAATAGCTTTAGTGAGGAGAGGTCTTGTGAATACAACAAAGCTTATTTATTTGTAGATCTTATTAGACGATCCTCCTTTTAACTTAAGCTCTATGTCCTCCTTTCTACTCCAAAATATTCTCACCCGCGAAAATATCATCTGGTAACCGTGCTCATACCGGCAGGTGCTTATGTATAGAAATTCTTAACAAAAGAGGCAAAGAAAAAGAAGGGATTCCTCTTTGTAAAGTTTGCCATTCTCTTCTAAGCTCGAAAACGCCGAAACAAAGACTAGGATATTGCAACTTCAAGTAGTATTACCTCCCTTAAGGGAAAAATTCAAACAAACCTGCATAGAAATGAGTTTCCAAGAAGGGAAAGGTAGCAAAGTAAGCAACTGTGCATTAGCGCCATCTGTAAAGATGCGTTCTCCATATACTGAAACTGATAAATAGTTGTAAAATGTTTTCATAGTTTTGTTACTAGTTATCTAAGGCAATAAATTCAAATAAAACGCGTTGTCAGATAGTTGTATTCAATGCATCGAAGCTCTATTATATCTCAGTATTGTATTTTATTTTCAATGTTGTGACTTCTTTATAAGTGGGGAAGGAGAAGCACAGATACAATTAAAGAGAGAGAGACTGTGTCTGTGTGTGAGTACGAAAGAAGAATAAGAGATTGAAAGACGGTTTTAGTGAGAGATATTTCTTTATGTCAAACAGTAAATAATATTTTCCCCTTTTTTCTTTATTTTTATGGGTGTCTCTTACCTTGTTTACAGTTTCCTCTTTACTTTCACTTTCGGTTTCCGACTCCTTCAGCTGATGTGGTGTAAGTGCTGCAAACCCCTAAGCACTCCTGGTACTTTTGACGTTACTAGAACTACTTCGGGCCGAACATTCGAATCCCTCCCGAATAGAATGTTGTTCGTATTGGGTTGCACTCGACAGTGTAATGGTTCCCGACATGAATGTGTATTGGGTACGTCTGGTTGATCTGGCCAGTACCCTTACGGGGTTGAGGAATGCCTAATGATAGTTCTGAACACTAACCTGCATAACTAAAGACTAATTTATGTACAACACATTTGCTTATTTAGTTATTTCGTTGGAAATTCATTCAATGGCCCAATTTTAGCACCAAATTAAGTACAATGTTCTGGAGTTTTTATTCCTTTTCACTAGATACACAGATGTAGATGTTTTATTCCTAATTACTATAGTTGGTAGCTATTTTCAATATTTTGTTCTAGTCAATGTGAAAATGCAGTGTAAATTAAATCAACCACTTCCTTGTGAACCAATAGTGGATTAGGAATTCACTTACAGCTACTCAAAGGGCATTCCAGAGAGAATTCCTTGTTCGCAATCTTTCTCAAAAGAAAACCCGGTTAAGTCCTAAGCCTCCAGGTTTTCGCTTCCGGGAGCTTCTTCGGCGGCATGCCCTCGAGCTACCCCGGTTGCTTCACCGGGGTGAAAGGGTGTATCCTCCCTGGCTGCGTGCTCCACCTGCCATAGATCTTGGTGTGGCTGCGCACAGCAAGTCCACTACCCCCACGAGTACTATCCGCACTTTGATTTAAGAATGTTTATCGGGTTATAAAGATTTTATTTTAATATTTACCGTCGGGTCCAAGAGCTCTGCTGGTGTTGGATGTGCGTATGTCCATGGGGCCGAACCCTTTACATTCGGTCTCCATGGCAGCACTTCTATTTACACAGCAGAGCTCCATGCAATATACCGAGCCATTTTACATGTTCGCCGCAGAAGGTTGGGTGACAGCCTTATCCTCAGCGACCCCTGAGCGCCTTTCAGAGCCTTAGTGAGCTGTACAAACACCACCCCCTTGTACAGCGTATCCAGGATGCCTGCCACGTTTTGCACGCCTCTGGCGTCAGCGTGGTGTGCGCATGGGTTCCTGGTCACGTGGGCCTGGAAGGAAACGAAATGGCGGATTCGGCGGCTAAGGCGGAAGCCATAGCACCAAGTATTACCCTCCCTTTGGTTACCGCGGAAGATTTCGGCTTGTTGTGCGTAGGGAGGCGCTATCGTGCTGGCGAGATGTCTGCTCTGTCTGCTCTGCGTGGCAACAAGCTGAGATCGTGAAGGACCTTCCGATTCCTTGGGCGACCTCCTATCGTTTATCCCGACGGGAGGAAGTAACCCTGGCTCGGATGCGCATTGGGCACTGTTATGTTAGTCACAGCTTTTTATTGAACCGGACACCGTTTCCAGTTTGCCCGCTCTGCGGTGTTGAACTGTCGGTGCGCCATGTATATTTAGATTGTTTTAAGCTAGCAGATCTCCGCAGGTCTCTCCAGCTGCCGGCCAGCTTGGCTGAGATCATCGCGGATGACGAGACGGTGGTGAGCAAAGTTTTAGCGTTCGTTTTCTCTATAAATTTTAGAGTTTAGACTCCAACAATTTGGGTTCTATAACTATTTTAACCTTTTTTTCTGGTTTTTATGATTTTAGTTTCTATTTTAGTCTTTGCTACACCGTTGTGCGGATGTTTTATCTTGTTTTTATTTGATTGATTTTTTTAATGTTTTAGCCTTTTACTTGGCTTTTTAAACTCATTAGCTACTGAAGGGCGCTAATGACCTAGCAGTTGTGCGCCCTTAAACACCATCATCATCTTCAACACAAAAGAAAGACAGTCCTGAGTCTGGTAACCAAATTGGAAACAACTGGTTCTCTGGTGAGTGCAAAATCATCTAGACTCATTGCTCATCACTCATCTAGGCTTCCCACAGTTGTTGTTGACGTAAGAGCACGACTGGAGCTGTCAGCAAAAAAAAAAAAAAAAAAAAAAAAAAAAATTAGACGTTTGTTGCAAGAGACAGGATACACCTACTCAGTGTGTCAGAGAGCTGAGAAATTACAGGACCTAAAGCCATATAGGGCTTGGGTTGTTCATCACCTACAGGAACCAGATCTGGATAAAAGACTGAATTATTGTCTTTGGTTTCAGATGTTTATTGAACAAAATCCTACCATATTAAAATAAGATCTGAAGATTTCCTGGCGACGAATATACTCGCTTTCTACTCGGGCAGCCAGCCAGGTGAAAAGATGATTAGATAGCAACGTTCCGGGAGTGTACATCTATCCCATCATCAGGATATTTATAAAATGTTATAACCACAAATGAAATACTGGATATAACAACTATAAATAAAGACAAAACACTATCAAAATTCGCATTACTGAACAAAAGATTGTTTTCAGTAAATTAAATGCCAGGTCAGGAGATGGCGCGAGTATCGAAAATTGTGTCAAGGAAACGTAACTACTTGACTTGATTATCAAGCTGTATTGATGTTTGCTTTGTAATTCGACGGATTTCCATTTTAAGACCGGTTTCCAAGAGGAGCTGAACTGAAATCCAGCATTACGATTAAGCGTGCTCCTTGCAGACGAAATCGCCAAAGCCTCCAGTAAATGTTCCATTTTGCCAAGATGGTCGTCTCCCGAAAGTTGGCTCTATGATCGTTATCAAAACAATGCTGTGCCAGCCCAGACTTCTCAGGCTGCATTAAACGAATGTTCCGTTCATGTTCGATTATTCTGGTAGCGATGGTCCTTCCGGTTTGTCCTATATACGGTGTCCGACATTCACAGGGAATGCGGTGCACTCCCGGAACTTGGAAGTCCAGTTTGTCTTTCACTAGTCTCAACTGATGTTTAATCTTCGGAGGTGGCTTGTTGATGGTCCTGATGTTGTATTTGGCGAGAATTCTGCTGATTCTGCCGGATAGATTGCCGGTAAACGGGATGCAGGCTGAAGCGGTAGGCAAGCGTCAGATAAGCCTCCTCCAACGAGTCCTCCAACAGAGTCCTCCAACGAGTGGCCAGTAACGTGGAACGAAGTGTTGAGCTGTGCCTTGTGCAGGATGGAGGACATTTTCAACATTTGCTACAGAGGTATATGATCTCCCAAAATTCCTCTATATTTTAGACATAATTAATTGCGGCTGGCACATTTCGTTTTGAAACAATTAATGAAAGAAATATGTCAGTTCTATACAAACCACTCTGTAGTAGAATGGTGTGCTAGATAATCAGCGGTCACACCGGGGTTGTTCGGTAATCGTCCCCTGGAGGAATTCACACGCATAAGTGACGTATCCCCTTACACTCTGTAATGGGGGGAGGCATTTTAAAGCTATGAGGTGTTGCCTTACTGTAAACACTCCGTGGTCATGGATTTAATGTACACATGCCCATTTTAGGTCTCATGCCCCAGTTTTCTATCGATTATTACCTATACAAATAAAAAAACAGTCATTTATTTAAAACGAGACAGCTTCTGCTCCATTGAGTTTGGTCTTGGGTTCCTAAACTATAGACTCTACACTCTAGAAAATTCGTGATGATGTTATTAAGTTAAAAGGTCGGAGACACATATGTTTTGTCCCATAAGATTTATGTGGTACTAAGTAGACACGTCTGCCGCTGCGGAACATGCTACACCAAACAGCAAAGTAACAGTAATATGATGAAGTGCAGGTCAAGTTCGCCAAACGTTGGCGTTCTTCAGATGATGACAACTAAACATTACTTGACTTCCAGAAAGGTCCATTTCTTAATATGAACACTACATTTACTAATGAAGAGGTGTTGAGAGAAAAGGCATACATTTTGATCGTCTAAGGTCACTTCCCCGGTTATTTAAATGACATAGATTTTGTTTTTACATCCCCAATTCATACACTGAAGATTGTTTTATGTATCTGAACTATTTTTACACATAGTTTCAATGAGGCAATATATTGTGACTTCGTGGGTTCGTGAAATTAAAAGCCCAGATTACAAACACCAAAAATTGCTCTTTATTTTCGTAGAAACACACTGTTTTCAACATTTACATTGGCAGAATTACGTCACATACACAATATAATTTGCAAGGTCGTCGACTATAAGAGTTCAATTCTACAGCTGTGCACGCGCACCCGTCCAATTACCGACTGACTCCCAGTGTATTTTTTATTTTTATTTTAATAGGGCGAGGCTTTAGGAGGGAATAAAAGGAGAGAAAGGTGTTGGGGTTCCGCGGATGCACCCACGATATTATCGATGTTGGAATGCAGGTGCCTGATGGGCACGTGCTAATGAAGGAGATATGATAAGGGGTCCAACCATGACCAGAGGCCCTGGGTGGATCGCCTGGAATAGAAGGAGGGATTGGATAGAGTAGGGTATATATTTATTTATTGCAGATAGCTGCGCACCTTGGGTGCTAAGTTGAAATTAAGTTATGCGGCGTCTTTGGCGCGTGGTAGTGTTTGCGTTGTCAGTAAGGTGACGTACTGTGGTCCGGAGATGTTCAATGCGTGTGTGTACTTCAGCTATGCGCGAGAGTATTTCAGTAAAGTACGCATGTGAAGCGTCAGGGTGTTGTGGAGCGACTGCGATCTGTGTTTCCATCAGCGTGTGGTAAAGTCAGTCTAAAGTCTGCGTATGTGATCGGTTGATGTGGTCTTGTAGGTCTCTGAAGCTCTGGATAATGATGTCCTGTATACTACTGGTTCCAATGGATTCCTGCAGTTGTAGGACTTGTCATGAGGTGGTGTCTGAGGTCTGTCTTAGTGCCTTGAGGGATGAGATAATGCGCTCCTGGTGAGTTGTCAGGCTGTCAGTCGTGAGTTGCTGGGAGGTCGCGAGTTGATCTTTGACGTCAGTCAGTACGGCGCAGGTGGTGTCATGTCTAGCGTTGGTGGCAGCGATTGAGTCCTCCAGGAATTCCAGGCGAAGACTAATGTTCAGGACCTCAGAGTGGAGGTCTTGAACGTCGACTCTAGTAGTCCCATGGATGGCTGTGGCGGGTCCACTTGTAGGTGCTCCTCGATAGAATGAAGCCGGTGGTTGACCTTCTGAACTTCATCCTTGAGGCAGTCCAGCGCTTGCCTCCAGTCGGCGGCTCCTTTTATAGCTTACTCCCTCTCCAGAAATTCTGTTCTCAAACATTCAGGACGGCGTTTGAATAGCGACAAACTCTCCAGAAATTCCTCTCCTTCCCCCCCCCCCCCCCCATCGTTTCGATAAGCTTTTATCTCCGCACGGTCCGTCCCTTTGAACTCGTCTCTCGCACCGCTTCGCCGCAACAATGCGTTCGCGACAATATGTTGTAGTGGAACCTTATAGCTGTTTTCATTAACAGCTAAGACATTCCAATAATATATTTTTTAAGAAAATTTAAATTAAAGCCATCCTAGCCTATCTTTAACTCGCCTAACATAGTAGCAGACCAAGTGCCATGTACGAAACGAGGGTTTTCCCATAGTAATTTCTTTTGTAAATTTACTGGGGATGGGTCCATATTAATTTTTCTCGATCTCCGATATCCCATAGTTCGATATTTGATACCGCGATTTCTGCTTCTAGATTCAATACAAAATAGAAGGTTGGGAGGACTAATACCAATAAAATTAAATAGGTGCACTAACAGTCTTCTTATCTTTAAGCTGTATATTAGATATTTAAAAGCAAACAGTTCACCTGTTTTCAGAGCTGAGTATGTCCACCGAACACCGAAAATGAGTTAGGAATGGGATTGTGTTAAGGTAATGTGGTCCTGCTTTTATTTTTTACCAAAACTGAACATGTCATATATAAATATGTATTTGAAGTTCTATTTTTACATAAACACACATCCTTTACGCCCGCCTAGGTAGCGTGGTAGTAGCATGTCTACCTCATGTTCAAGGGGTCCCGAGTTCGAATGTCGTTCAGGGCGGGTTACCTGGATAAGGTTTTTCCGCGGTTTTCCCTTATCCTTAAAGACGAATATCGGGTAAGTCTAAACTCCATGGACCCTGGGCTCATTTGAGCATAATTTCACCCATTCCATTCATCGTCCAATACGACAACGTTGGAGGACGTAAATTACACAAAAATAAAATAAAAAAGAAAACATCTATTATACTGTAGCCCGATCTTCATTTTTCTATCAAAATGGGCATGTCCAGTATAATTTACCATGCAGTCAATACTTTGTTTTCATAATTCAGTATGTGCACTTTCATATTTTTTCTCTTTGTCATATACTTCCTTTCCCTGAAATTTGTGAAACTTATATAATGACATTCTAACCCCTAACTAATTAGGGTTTTATGTGTTCAAACTTGGTTAGTTTACGGCAATTAGTTCTCGTGTACGCATTAGCTGTTGAGATAATCCTTATAATCAGGTGCTCACTGAACTGACGATGAATTTCAATAGATGTCACACCAAGAAAATGGAGAAAACGAATGATTACACGCTGTTCTTGTAATGAGAACGTCACAATTTTAAGTATAAAAACAGTTCTAACTCTCGTCCCTGCCATTAGAGTTTTATGCTCTGTATAGAGCTGCCATCTCTGTCACGCATCCACAAGGAGTCCATGTGTATTTTTTCTTAAACAGAATTTCTTATCTGGTCCCAGTTCTGAAAAAATAGGAGATGTTATAACTTGAACGCACCTTGTATATCAAGGTAGCTGTTGTTACGCATTAGATCCATTGCTTAATGTAACATGTTCATAGTACTATAAAATGACTCAACAAACTTAAAGAAATTTAGAGTTCTGTGCTACAGAAATGAAACAATATATACTAACTTAAATGAATCACTATGTGATGTAACTTATTAAACCGCCTTTTTGGGTGGATTGGTAGATTTAAAGAGCTATTTGAACTCTCCAGAATTCAGTACCACTCAGAGGCTACAGATTCCATAACCAAATCAGGAATAATGTTCTATCCTAACAGTTTGAAATTATATCAATTAGAGAACCAGAGAAACTTTGTGCGTGGAGTAATTTGACCGATCGTTTTCGTGACACAAAACACCTACATATATTTCCAAAGTCGTAGCATGTGTTAGATGTTCTCGTGAATATTTTGGTTTACAATCGCACCTGATTATCCAAGGAGGTGTAATTACCACATTCTAATTGCCCCGTGGCACGAGAGTTTCTACATTGGTCGCATGTGTAAACACTGCAGTATTTGGTAGGTATGTGTATTAATCGCAACCAGATGGGACATCGACCTCAAGGGAAACATAAAAGTACCAATACAGAGAAGCGCTCTTCCTGTACGGCAGAAACATGACAACCATACAGAACACAAATCTGCTCACATGCAATTAGTTTGTTTCCTTAATTCGTGCGGAAATAACAGGCTTTTTCTCTCTCTGTAGTGCTGCTTTTATACATGCATACGTAAATGCGTTTTCTTTCTCTCTTATGTAGATATAACTCAGCTGGTGGAGCTATTGTTTCCTATCCAAAACAACTTATGAAATACAGTGTGATCCGTATAAACCTGAACCACTCTAATAGGCCATAACTTTTGAACTAATAATAGGACACAGGTGCAGCTTTGGGAGAATAACACACAATTGGGAGACTACATTACACTATATACATCTCAGAGAAAAATTTTGAAGTGTCCTCCACCAGCATTTATGGATCGTTGATCCTATTTTCTTTGATACGACTGTAGACACTGAAGTTTATATGGGTATCTTCGAGACATTTTTGGAGCAGCTGGATGATAGCCAATTGAGATAAGGTTATTTCCTGAAAGATGGAGGAACGTGCCATACATCTAATGACACCATGGAACTTGTAACCAGTTTCTATGAAAATCGAATAATCTCTAAAGGTCTGTGACCCCGCAGATCCCATGACCTAATCTCATCGGAATTTTTCTTGTGGGGGTATCTAAAAATAGAGTGTACAAGAATAGGCCAGGATAATTGATTTTCTCAAAGAATCCATTCGAAACGAAATAAGTAACATGGACGAGGGTACTCTCCATAAAACTTCAGAGAATATGGTGAAACGAGTGCAAACATGTATAAATGCTGGTGGAGGACACTTCCAACAGTTTCTCTTAGATGTAAATAGTGTAATGTAATCTTCCAGTTGTGTATTATACTCTCCCGAAGCTGCACGTGTGTCATCTTTGTATGGTACCTTTGCTGGTAGCGTCATCCTGATTCGCAAGTGCTCCAGAAATGGTATTTATCTAGCCAACAGTTAGAGTATTCTACTCGGTTTATATTTGCTGGCACCTAGACACTCTTGTGAGATCTCGCTTTAACGTTCTCTAGTTGCTCCAAGTCACTAGCCCTAAGCTTCTGCCATATTAGTTCTAATCCGTAGGTTGCAATTGTGATAATCACTGTTTAGAATAGTTGCATGGCTTCCTCTAGCTTTAGTCATGTTATTCTATAGAATAAAGGCTCCTGATTTAATTTGGGAAACCTTTCTTTCCTGGAAGAAATGTAGAACAGACTAAACTCTGAAATTACGAATGAACGTCTTTCAATTTTTCCACAACTAACAAAGTAATCTTATGAATTCCAGCCACGCCTCACGGCGGCAGACATACCACAACATGCTCTGAACGACCCAGGTTTCTTAGTAAATTTTAAAAACGTAATCATGAATGACATTTGTTTCTCCTTTTCGGTAGCACTGAAGGCACTGGTTGCCAGCGTTTAGTTTTCAAGTGACGCTTTGCAACATTTTCCCTTGTAAACCTGCCGATTCTCTTGTTTGGCATGTACCTACTCTGCAGTATTTTCATTTATCAAATGTCTGAGTTTTAGAAAAGCAGTTCACTGCTTACAGAGATTGATTATCTCGAAAAAAGAAGCCGTCACGTTAATTTAATGAATTTATGTCTCTTGTTACTTGAAATCCTTTTTGTAACATTTGCGGAGATATTCTAAGTTTTTAAAGAACATAAAATAGACAGGATAGCAAGCTGCAGATGTTGCTGACTCGTGGTCGCCAGGGTATGACTTTCACTTTTAGAACAGTTGAACACCACGTAAACAGCTTTCACTTTCGCTTGCAAACCACAGGCGTGTGTGTCATTAGTAGAAACAAGTGAACGTTTCAGAGCTGCTTTCTCGAAACAATTTTATTGCATCTGAACCTTATAATAGCGTAACCTAACTTATTCGCTCGTTCAACTTTAAATTAAATACGTTTTTGCAACGTAATCAATCAAACGTTTGTTACACAAAACAATATATGAGTACACTTCTGCTTTGTTGACATCTGTAACATTGTCTATCATAGGGATCAGAGGGGAGGAAAGCCAAAGTGAATATTAGATTAAAAAAATGTTATAATTGCAGGCCTGTGCTCATCAATAAATGCGACGTAGATGTTTTCTTTATGTGACTACACTTCCAATACCCTTCCTAATATTTCGTAACTTATTAGTTACTCTTCCCACAAAACACAGTCGACTTTGTGCGACAGTAAAGGCATCTTTTCCATTTTACACTGTTGTGTCAACTATATTTTGTATATCGCTGAAGGATAGTTGAGTATTAGAAATAAATGGCAAAGGGGTAGAAGTAGTCAATGAATTTGAATACTTAGCAGTGAGGTTGAATAACAATGGGAAATGATGAGCACATAGGAGTAAAGTTAAAGCAAACGGAAGGGCGGCAATGAATGGGATAAGAATATACAAATATAAGATAGAAACGACAACCAAGTGGTTAGAAAGAATGTATGAGACACTAGTGGAATCCAAAATGTTGTATGCAATGGAGATGTGGGAGGGGGGCGCAGAGGTAAACAAGACGGTGGTCCAAAACTACCGAAGGTTTTGTAAACAGGTACTAGGCTTACCAAGATCAGCACCTAGGGAAGTAGCTTTACTAGAATTAAGACAAGAAGAAATGGAATATTAATGGAAAGAATAATAACATTGTGGTATAGGCGCCTCTCCAAAGAAGAAGCGGAAATTATGAAATTATGGATGAGACAGCAAAAAAGATTAGAGGCTCAAACAGTTGCTGCGCAGAGATAGGAGGAATTATTGCAAAAATAGGAATGGGAGATATATGAAGATTAGGGGAAAGGAATACAAGCAATGTGGGTGAATTGGTAAAATGCAGAATAGAAGATATAGAAAGGCAGGAAATATTGGGAAGTATAGAAAATATGAAATCATTACAATTTTACAAACAAATAAAAAGAAATTGGGGACTAGAAGCATACGTAGATTACTGTAATAGGCAAGAGAAAGAAGGTCTAGCTCGGATGGGATCAGGAACAATATTTCTAAGAGGGATAAGAGATAGGGAAAAGGAAATTTGTGAATTGTGTCGTGGAAAAAATAGTATAGAACACTATGTAACAGAATGCGCGAAGGTTTCAACATGGAGAAAAAAAGGTTCGGGAGGAAAAATGAGAGAAAGTAGAGAAAAGGATAGTAGCTACAAAAATGTTAACAGTAAAGCAGAAAAAGAAGGTAAGAAGTTTTGCTGAGATCTTACAGAACGTAAAAGAAAAATGGGCAGGAAATGTCAAGAACAACAATTAAGTAACAAGGAGGCATGGGGGTTAAGAGCTACCTGGCACAGTAGATGGCCAGTGAGGATGTCATATAAGCCAAGATAACAACAAGGTAAAGACAAATAAATGTAGTCTAAAGTTGTAAATTGTAAAAGATTGTAAAATTTTGGAATATGAACAGTAAATATTTCATTCATTAGAAATGAATTTTTGATTATGGACGTTTATAATGTTATGTTTCTCAGCGCTTCTTTCTATACTGGACGTGAAGGACTGCTTAATTTTGATCATAGGCTTCTTATCTGGAATTACTAGAGTTGGGTAATACAAAAAGAAGGGGAATAATAATAGAAAGAATACTGAAAGTCTGGTATGAATATATTATAGGGCAGAAAGGGGTATTATTGAGTCTGTGCATGAAGCAATAGCAAAGCATTAAGAACACAAATAGTTGGTAGTCGGAATTGGAAAGAACGGTATCGAAGATAGGCATGAGAGACTTATGGAGAGCAAAGGAGTTAAATCATAACGTTTTTTGGAAGGAAGTGAGAACCAGAGTACAATACATACATAGGCAGGAGATTTGGGAAAGTATAGAAGAAAAGACATCTTTGAAATGTTATAAGAAAACATAGACAGAATGGGGTAGGGAAAAATATATAGATCAATGTGACAGAACTGTAAGAGAAGGCATAGCATGGATGAGAGTAGGAATATTATATCCAAAAGGGTTGAGAAGTAAGTAGGCAGGGATCTGTGAATTTTATGGAGATGAAGAGAGCACTGTTCATTATCTGATAAGAGTGTAAGGAGTTAACAAATTGCAGGAGAAAAATATGGGATAAGAAATGGGACAGTGTGAGAAAAGAGGTAGTGGCATTACGCATGTTAACGGGGATGGGTGAAAAGAAAAATAGATGTATAGGAGAATTCTTATATAGTTTAAGAGAAAAGCGGAATAGGTTAAAAAAGCGAAGGTCAAGAACAAATGACACCAATCTGCTCAGGAAAACCAAAGGCTTATAGCCAGTGAACCTGAGTCAGCAATGTTCGTGTATTTGTACAGGAAGTATAGTGATTGTTAGATATCAAAGTCATGGTAGTGAAAATGTAATGGAAACTGTACAAATAAATATCAAATATGAATATCATAGGCCACTTATCAGGCTTGATTATAGGTTACAACATCCCATAGTTGGATTAAGAGTGAGGTGCAAAATAATACTGCTGGTTATCCTTGAGATAATGCGGAGATACAGTGTTGGCTTTCTGTTTATATCAGGAAGCCGGACCAGATGAGTGACCTAGCTCGACATATTTAAAACTAGTAGAGTTCCACAGCCACATTATGTCTGCAACAACGTTTTTCGAATATAGTTTACAGGAATTTATTATTTCAAAACCCTGTTTCATAATCATAAGTTACTTCCGAAACTCTGTTGGAAATAGATTTCCATGTTCGTTTTAGAAATAACAAACCGGTTATCTTCATACTTTGAGTTAAACATCTAATTTGGAACAAAAAGCTATTCTTTCTGTAGCAGCTTCGGTTGAAATGATCAGTGAAATACATTCTGCAAGAAAAGTACATATAAACTCCTTCAACCCGATAAATTTTTGAAGCGGCGGTATTGATGTGTTATTATTTAGGACTGTCTGTCTCGCCGACGTTGGCTTTTCTCACGCAACTTTCGGTGCTTGGTTTACGTAACTAAGGCAACCATTTCGTACCATTGATTTGTTTGCAATTGAACGAAATATCTTTATTACCGTACATGGGTGAACAAACAATGTTTACTGCACAAGGATTATTGCAGTGTACCTTGTAATAAAAGGAAATAAAGTAATTGTGGCATGGATGCATTTATAATGTACGAAGGAGGCAACAAAAAACTCTGATTTTATTGCCAACAAGCTACGAAACGTGCGATTGTCTGTCAGTTTTATATACTTCACCGAAATATCATTTCTGTTTTAAACAACTGAGTTAATGTTTGGACTGATAGTACACCAAGCAAAACCGCGTAATCATAGCAAAATAAACCTTGATCTACTTCTGCTTGAAAGAAGTAATCGAGTTAAATAAATAAGGTCTTAGAAATTAATTGAACTACAAAATATTTAAAATACAATACGATTCATATAAACCTGGACCATTTCAATAGGCCATAACTTGTGAAAAACTAACAGGACACGCATGCAACTTTATGAGAATTTAATACACAGTTTTGAGATTACATTACAATGCTTACATCTCAGAGAAAATTTTGGAAGTGTCCTCCACCAGCATCTATACATGTTTGTACTCGTCTCACCATATTCTCTGAAGTTTTATGGAGAGTATCCTCGCCAATATTACTTATTTCCTAATAAATCAAAATTGTGGTTTGAAAGGATTTGCTTTACTTTCTGCGAGTTGAAGGAGCGCAGAAAAAGGAAGTGTTACCATTTGAAAGAAAAGGCTCACAACTTTTATATGTGATTATAGTAATGTGAGGTTTTTTAAAAAAAATATCACTTCATAGAGTTGCAAAGCGGGGGAAATCCTGCTGAGTTGTCCCCATTGCTCAGCGCCTCACGATGATGGGTTTTATGACGGGTGAGGATTAAGGATTGGAGAGAACTAAACTTGGTCGGGGATTTCTATAGGGTATCTCTGCATGGGTTCTCTTAGCTGGATTCAGAGTGTGTGCGTCCTAACTGGTGGTGTAGTTCTGACAGAAATACCTCGACTATTTAACATATCAGTTTATTGTATTCCTTAATCTCTCGTTGAGCTCGCCACCTGTGATGTCGCTGCTCGTGTAGAAGTGTGATACATGTTTTTGTGTCCCGTGTCTGTAGTGTGATGTATAGTAGTTAGTTTTCCCACGCGAATAACTTTACGTGTTGGAAGATACACTGCTGTCTCGCGCGCGAATCAATTTAATTGTCCGAAATTGTCCGAAATAGTTTCTTGCGGCCGGATGGAGTTCTTCTACCTCGTGTTCCTCGGTGTGAGCAGTTCAGAGTGTAATGTATGTTATCTCTCGCACGCGAATAAATATAACTGTTCCAAGATTAACTGATGTCTGACGCCCAGTAAAATACGTCGAGTTCCTTGCTGTGTAGTTTGTCGAGTTCACTATCGTCTACTATCGAAGTTCTGCCATGATGATTTTCTCTCCCACTCTTGCTATTTTGTTTTAAATTTTAAAACTCACGTGATGTGTTATTAGTTTTACATTGGTTGATTTTTATCCGCTCTTCTGGTAAACCTTCAAATTTCTCAGTTAGGATGGCTTTTTTTTTCGCCTAGCTTTCTTTTTTCCCACCAGAGAAAGCAATTATGCGTACACGTGTCTTCCCAACTTCTGGTATAATCCTACAGTCTGTTGTTATGAGCATGAACGAGATTCTATGAAAGAACTTTTCATCACCAAACTGGCGTTGTTAACGCCTCTAGTTAAATCATACAATAGCTAATAATTTCCGCAGGGTCGCAAGTATGTTTACCTGTCTGAGAAGGTTCAAGAATATTTGTATAGGACTCGTCATCATCATCATCATCATCTCGTCATCATCATTATTATTACTTTTGGTGCTGTCCTATAAGGACCGCGTCAGGCTACAGATATTGTTCCGTGTTTTTTTTTTCACCTTGTATAGCGACCTACTTGCTACACACTGTGATTCAGTGGCCTTTGCTTCCCTCCCTGCTTCTTAATAAAACTATTTGTATAAATGTTTGTTTCGAAAACCATGAGTTATAGAAAACAGCCTTCATGGAAATGTTTGCAAAAACTATATAAAACAAAGGATTATAAGAGATAGGAAAAGTAAAATGAATTTATGTGTGGTATGATAGCACATTAGTAAGTATATTTACAGCTGGGGAAACACGCCTACAAATCTGAGGTCTACAAGTAAGATTGCACCATTTTTGTATTGTGTTTTTGTTCTTGGTGAATTTTAGGTTCAGCTTTTGTGAGAAAACGGGATAATACACTCAATTGTGCAGTCTTCGATAAAATATTTTTGCGGAATATCCAAAATTAAGCTACTCAAAGCCAGGGCAGGCAGTTAGTGGATTATAAACCACTTGTTCTAAGCGCAGGACCACTAGCACACAATGGGATGGTACATTTTGGAAGCTTTTAAGACAATACTTCACCAGGCGCTTTTCAATATTGGGTACCTTTCATATACCTTTATAGCACTTAAAACAATATAGCTTTACGCAAAAGGACGCCTTTTAGGAGGAATTCTGCAAAGCCTTTAATTCCAGACCTGTAAGCAAATAAAAGAAGTAAGGGTTTTTAGTTTATACTGGGATGTCAGATCGTGATTTTCTTTGTGTTCCGACATGGCTTTCATGAAAATGTGCAAGTTCTGCGGCATGAAGGTAATCTGCATATCAAAAAAGTTTGAGTTTCACCAAAGTAAAGGAGATATGGGGTTCTTATGACAAGGTATCGGGTTGCATGTGCACCGTCTTAAATGTGACGCATGGGAATGCCGCAGTGTTGCGTGTTTAGTTGGTAGGACTGATAACCTTTATGTTCGCCCTGCGAGCCACACTTTTATTCTTACAATCCATTACGTACTGCATTATAAATGATAAAAATTGATTTCTCAAGCTTACCGCATAAGATTTTGTTTGCTTCCTTAGAATCTTGTCTGTTGCAGTTTAAAAAAACAGTTGCGCTACTAATACTCTGTATTTCTTTTTTTCCTCCTCCCATACCTCCTCAGCCCTACATCGGTCTCACGTGTACTCTCCACAAACTTTCTTTAGCTTTAGCTTTAGCTTAATATTTTATAAATCGTTTAGCAATAGTTCTGTCAGCGATTTATAACATATGGTCCAGTCATTTTTGCTTATGGTCTTCTATTATTTGGGAAACCTGGCATTTCCTCTATACGAGGGTGTTCTGAAAAGTTTCCGACCTCAACGTGAAGATGGCAGCACTCTTAAATAGCCCGCCTAGGTAGCGTTGTGGCAGAGTGTCTGCCTGACATTCAAGAGGTCCCGAATTCGAATCTCGGTCAAGGTGAGTTACCTGGTTAAGGTTTTACCGGGTTTTCCCTTATCCTGAAAGACGAATGTCGGGTAACTCTAAGTTCTATGGAACCTGGACTCATTTGAGCATCATTTCACCTATTCCATTCATCCTCCAATATGACTTAACGTTGGAGGACGTAAACAAAAAACAAAAAAACAAAAAACTCGTAAATAAAAACTAGTGAGCTTTGTTGTTCATCTGTTGACAGTTACCAAAGTTTCAGACAATTTGGACGCTCAGTTGTGATGTAACAGTCGCTTTAATGAGTTGATGTGAGTGTTTTATGAAAATGGACAAAATCGAGTATCGAGCTGTCATTAAATATTTGCTTTTGAAAGACAATACGTCTACGCAAATCAAAGATGAGTTGCATTCTGTGTATGGTTCTCTGCACCTCATTTACCAGAGTGAGATTTTGGGCAGCTGAATTTAAACGTGGCCGTAAGAGCTCGGGAGACGGACGTTCGGGACGTCCAGAAACTGCAAATGCCGACGTAAAGTTTGCCAAAGCTCACCAAATGGAGCTAGATGACCGCCGAATTAAAGTGAGAAAAATATCAGACGCTATGAACATGTCAAAAGAACGTGTTTGACACATATTAAATCAACATTTTGACATGAGAAAGCTGTCCGTGCGTTGGGTGCCGCGTTGTTCACGTTAGACCAAAAACGCGTTCCAATGAACATTTCCAACGCTCTGTTGGTGTAGCTTAGGCGCAATAAATCCGAGTTTTGGCGCAGATTGATTACTGTAGAAGAAACTTGGATACATAATTATACTCCCGAAACAAATAGAATCCAAACAGTGGTCTGCAAAGTGGGAACCGGCTCCAAAAAAGCAAAAACTGTGTTTTCTGCTGGAAAAGTGATGGCGACTGTGTTTTCACCTTTGTGAACAATTGTTTTGCAATATAACAATAGAGTAGCTATCGTAATGAAAAGGTCCTAAAAGGTCAAGTTGTCGCTTTATGATCAGGGGAGGTAGCATGCTGACTCCTGATACCTCCAGTGATGGTAGTATGTCTGACTCACGTTCACGAGGTCCCGAGTTCGAATCTCGTTCAGAGTGAGTTGCCTGGATAAGGTCCTTTCCGAGGTTTTCCCTTATCCTGAAAGACAAATGTGATAACTCTAAGGCCTATGGACACTTGGCTCATTTGAGCTTATTTTGCGCATCGTGCGGTAAGACTTAAAGTTGGAGGACGTAATTTAAAAAAATCCTGTATTCCTCCATGTTATGACCGAGCGGGATAACTCAGGCCGCTTCGTCTGTGGCACCCGTTCGGGAGGACAGGGTTCGATTCCCTTGGCTGACCATGGTTTTTTTCGGGGGGTTTCCCGGCTCGCTAGGCGAATGCCGGGTAGGTTAATCACATCCCCCGAATTTCCTGTCCCTCCACTTCATCTCTATTATCATTTTACATCATTTCCCTTCAGGTGGTCTCTTTCAGGGTAGAAGTGTCGGCTGGTGTCTCTGTGGTACATGGCAGGATGATATGCTCTGAGGAAAACTACTTCCTCCTCCGGTAGGTCGGTTGCCGGTCTCCGCTCCCCTGCTGCGACCATTTCGTGATCGCCAGCCAGGTACCTTTGGGGCTCGGATTGCCTGCCTGGTACCATTAGGATTCAGCTGCTGGGCTCGTTGCCGTCCCGCTGTAAGGAGCGAGTTCGGTGTCCTGTCCTGTGGAAGTAAACTGTAGTGATCCTGCCCTCTTTGCTGTGGTGGCTCCGTGGATTGGCCCCTTCTGTCTCCTTCGGCTCACTTTCCTCCCGGGAGTGCCCTCAGTTCGGGGCATAGGATCAATGTACCCAGCATGGTGGCCTACGTACTGAATCCCCTCCGTAATGAAATCCCAAATCCTCCATGTTATGAGACTGGAGGACACAGCTGCCGGGCAAAAGCTCTACCCCATGCAAAACGGAGACGCCTTAGTAATTATTGAATTTAAATGGGGATCAAAGTGTTCTTCTTCAGCTATAGGACACAGTGCTGTTTATTTATGGTCCTCTACTCCTTATGTCATTTTGAGCGTCTCGTGAGGGAACCACAACTATGGATCAGAGAGAAAAATCCAGAGATGTGTGATCGGCCTGGTCCCTGGAATGAGAGTGATGGAAGTAGATAAAGGGAATGAGGACGAAGTAGATGAAATTGGAGCATTTGGTGGGGAAAATTGGAACTGCCGGAGAAAACCCGCCCCAGCGCCGGGTTCATCACAAATCTCACTTGGCGGTCACCTGGAATCGAACCCGGGCCGCCTTGGTGAGATTAAAGCGGTCTAATCGCTCGGCTACTGCTCAGCTTCATCGAAGTCTAAAATTCCTTGTTTTAATTATGAACCTTAAAGAAAGCTTTTATTTTCTTTTGACTTTAAAATTGGAATATGTATTTTAGTGATGAAAGTTACTAGATGAAAGTTACACTATAATCATGGCTTCATCATCGGAGAGCACTTTGATGGGAAATCGATGCTGATGCCCCTACTACCGTAGAACGAGGTACTTCGGTTATCTATATTGTATTACTGAAGCTGACAATACACCCTTTGTGAAGTGAGCTCCATCTGCAAACAAGAGAAGAGCTTTGAACTTTCATAATCCATGGCCCTCCTGTAATCTTTAAACAGAGTGGGAGCCTGGTAAGAATGAAGTTGCAAGTAATTGCGTTACATCGTTATTCTGAAGCTCGATAAATGTGGAACATATAAAATGCATATTTTAGAACATATTTCCCTTGAAAGGCAACACTATTTGGCTTTATTAAGTCGATATTGTCTGCACACTCCGCTTGCTGGTTCCAATTACGCAAACCCCTCTACTGGTGTGCAGATAGGGCTAAATTGGTTGCATGCCTTCAGCTTCAGAATATATAACTTTTAATATTTTGGAATATACAGCTACTCCAAAATGTACTCGTCTAACGTATGAGTTTATGTTTAAGGATGTATGGATAATTGAAAATCATTAGAATAAGGTACAGCAGGGACACTGTCTTATTTACAGATGAGTGAAAAAGAGAACACAATAAAGAAACACATATATTATCTGTTCACGTAAACATAGTTAAACATTCAAAAGAAAAGATATACCATATCGGATGCAAAATAAAAAATTGTCTGCATACGGAAAATGGTGTAGAATAGATAGAGTCAACATGAAAAATTCAATACCATGGCCAGGATATCTCAAGTCCCAGGCTTCATCATTTAACTCTTATTATTTTAGTTACTTACGATAGTAAGTCGCCACAAACGGCGTATCTCGGATGCGATATCCCCTAGTGGTCTCCCGGGGAAATATACGAGCCAACTGGAGAGTTTAATGTCACGACGGCACGTTGGCCATGGTAGCTCAAAGGATAAGAGCGACTGGACGGAAACCAAGAGATCCGTGTTTCAAATCCCGGCCGTGGCATTGAATTTTTCATGTTGACTCTATCTATCAAAAACCTTAGCCTATATACGACTAGTGTGGAGAAATGATTAATTTCCATCAATTAACTAAAATGGTGTAGAATGCTGTAGAATGCTGTTCAATAAAGAATGATCATAATTTCTTACGGTCATAGTTTTTCGCACTAAAATTAAATCTTATTGTATTCTGTTAGCTTAATGTGAAACAAACACGTTGTAGTAGTTTCAATGTTGGTACTCCTGGTTTCCACCTGTGAGAACCAGTAAAGTTCAGACACGTTCAGTATCGCCTACCGTTGTAATGGAGGTAACACGCAGTTAAAGTTGATTTTAGAGGAAGATCCGGAGTTTCTATCAAACGTAATCACTTCTGATGAAATTTTGCTACATCATTTTGATGCTGAGAGCAAACAGCAAAGCTCAGTGTGGAAATCCCCTTCATCACCAACCCCCAAAAAAGCAAAAGTGGTTGCTTCTGCTAGGCAAGTTATGGTCATCTTATTCCTTGATATTCATTAAATGGTTTATCAGCATGTTGTACCTGCACATAATCAGTAACTGGACAATACTACAGGGATATCCTGAAAACATTGCAAGTCCATGTCAGGCGCAAGAGACCAGATTTCCGTGAAGCAGGTTAGATGCTGCACCACGATAATGCGCAGCCGCATATTGCCAATGTTGTTGCTGAATATATTGCAAAAATCAACGTGAGGTGCATCCCTTACCCTCCCTATAGTCCGCATTTAGCCCCATGTGACTTTTTTCTATTCCCTAACTTGCCTTCGTGACAGAAACCTGGGACAATTGCATCGTGTTCAGGGTAGACTATTTTGAGAAGGATCATCAAAATTATGAGGATGAGTAAAGGTACGTTGTCAAAAAAATTGTGATCTTTCTTTATTGAACAGCCCTCGTACATAGTATGCCCTCCATTCCTCTTTATAATCTCTTTCATTCTCCTTGGCATGGATTTCAACAAAGATTGTGTTGTTTCCACTGTAATTTTACGCCATTCCTCTACTAGAGCGTTCTTTAGATCCTTTATATTAGATGTCTGATGATTTCCAATATTTGTGTCCAGTATACTCCAGAAATTGTGTATTGGTTTCATGTCTGGGGATTGCAGTGTTGTCGGCATCCATCGTGGAGTATTATACAACAACCATAGCCTTGCAACTAGAGCTGTGTGTTTTGGATCATTATTTTGTGTGAAAATATAATCCTCAGAAAGACCCATATTATCCACACTTCTGGACACATGTTCTTTTAGGATGTTTATATATACCTTATGGTTCATATTTCCAGAAATAAAACACAAATCCTCCACACCATTTGCACTCCTGCAGCCCCAGATAAGTACTGAACCACCTCCATGTTTAATTGAAGCTGTTATATTTTCTTCCTCAAGCTCATAATTCTGTTTTCTCCATACTGTTGCTCGCCCTTTTGACTTAAAGAGCTCAAATAGCCTCTCATCAGTAAATACAACCTTTTTCCAAAATCAAACCCATCATATTTATGTTCTTTTGCAAAAGCAACTTACTCCTTTCTGTTGATTTTACTGATGTATGGTTTTCTACGGGCTGTTTGGTCTCCATACTCCGTTTCATAAAGCACATTTCTTATAGTTTGTGCTGTAACAGACTTTCCTGTGCGTATTTGAACTGCAATAGCAAGTTTTGAAGTACTTAGTTTAGGTTTTCTCTTGACTTCTCTAAGTAACTGTCGCTTTTCCATCTCGGATAGAACTGTAGGACGACCGCTTCTTGATTGATTTTCGTAAATTTTGTTCTAATCAAACCCGTATATAATAGGCTTCACTGTACTGGTAGGTCTTCCAATGGTTTCTTCAATTACTTGAAAATATTTTCCTTTTTTAAATAACCTGATGCACATTTCTCTCTCTTCTTTTGTAGTTTAACGTTTTCGACCCATACTACTTAAATAGCAGTCAACGGCTTTCAAAACAGAGATGGAACTATCAACAACAGTGGATGAAACACAACTGTATAAAAAAGGGAAGGGGTGTGTGTCATTGAGTCACCATACCAGGCATGTCGTTTACTGGACGAATACTTGTTTGACATCAAATGGGACATGACTTTAAATAACGTAGATCTGTTCATTAGTTAAGCGATATATGAACCCAAATTTGTCTTTTATTTTTAAATCTAGATATCAATCGATGTAAGTAAATAGTTATGTTTCGTTTCTTATCTATATTTTTCTGATTGTGCTTGTTATATTTTATGTGTTGTGATTAAAGGAATACTTTTTGGGGTATCTGTATGCATACTTCTAATTTAAATTCTACCATCTGGTCTGACTATAGTCTCACTTTAAATTCACGATAATGTCTAAGTTATTCAACCATCACATAATTGCTGTGAAGGTTGGAGCTTTTCTGTTTAACTACAAAACAGCCCTTTCTCTCTCTCCACTATTTACTAAAGCTTTGTTGAAATATTTTCCCTGAAGTATAACAACAGGGTCGTGCAAGCTGTAACGTATGACTGCATTTGGGAAATCGTGGGTTCTGTTTACACAGCCGGGCATTCTGACTCATTTTTCTTGGTTGCCCCGGTTCTCCTGGCAAGTACAGATGTATGTTTATACGTATAAAATGAACCTAGCTAGGTGAAGCAATAATTATTATACAAATATAACTGTTTGAGAGAGAAAACAACCTTAAATAATGCTTTAAAATTATTAAATTTGCAAGAGAGAGCTATAAAATTCACATTAGAAACTGCTTTTCCGGATTTGGAGATAATGATATATAATAAATTGGGTTTTTGTATTTATAGGGAGTCTATTCATATCGATAATTAGATAAACAATAAAATCATTAACCCTTTTTCACATAAATTTGATGATTTTAATAGTTTGATTTATAGATTAATAAATACACCCCTGATTAAAGAGGAATTTATTTAAGAATATAAACATATTATAAATACTGCTTTAATTGATCCTTTTATTAAAGACTTTGTAGAAAAGAATAATGACAAATTTAAATATCACAACACTGTTAATGATATTTCTAACCTTAAAAAATAAAATATGATTATAATTTCTCTAAAAAAGATGAAATTCCTAAAAATAAAACTCTGGTACTTATCAATTTAATTGTTTAGATTGTTATTTGGAAATGTAATGTAATTTGGAAATGTAATTTGGAAATCAGAACGAAAGAACGTTTTTGTAACATTGAGTATAAACAAACGGATCAATCGACCGTAGCAGATGCTGTTTGGTCATTATATTATGAAATAATTCCTGAAGTTAAATTTTTAAAGCAATTAAATGTTCCGATAGATTTAACGATTTGCGAAAAAATATTTATTTTAAAAAATGAACATCGCGTATTGAATTGTGAAATACCAGCAGTTGATTCTGTTCTTAAGTTTGTTTCGTTTTCAGCTTTTGGCAATACTGAAAATAGAAACATAGTATCATAATAACCTTTATCCTTGACGACGAAGTGTGTTGACTGAGGACGCGAGCAAGGGTGCGTGAAATTGATCTTAACTAATTCAACTTAAAAAAAATGAAATCATTTTCTTAAGAAGAGTGAAATTTTTTGTTCCAATCCTACATGGTAGGAATGAGAATAACTGTAGTGGGGATGGTGCACTTATGGCCACAATGCATCGAATGCGTAAGATTACGAGAAGGGAGTGCGCAGCATAAGCTGTCTAAAAAGAAATTCACTCTCGAGGCCAGTATTGCAGCTCTTATAAATTAAGCTGTAATTCTTATTATTGTAGTAATCTCTGTTACTTTTTGCTTCTTATATTGTATATAGGCGTTTTGAACAAAACCCTGTTCTACTCCAGCATGCATGATGACCAACTGTCCGCCATTCGACATCGCTGTATAGTGTCCATGTAGCGAGTTACACTCCAGGCATATGGTCTTGCAAGTGCTGTATTTATATAAGTTTCATCCTTATAAACTATGTAAACTTCGAATGAGTTGAGCCAGACTGAAAAATTCAATGTCAAAGCTGGGATTTGAATGACGGATCTCCCGCTTTCCGTCCGGTTGCTCTGAACCTCTGAGCTACTATAGCTAACGTATGGACATGACATTAAATTCTCCAACTGACTCGTATGTTTCCCGGTAGACCACCGGTTATTCTCATATGTTATGAGACACACACCTTCTGTGGCGACTTACTATCTTGTAACTACTTAAATCCCTGGCTTTATAGCTAAAACAGACTAAACTAGATTTTACAGCTAATGTTTTCATTTTAGATAAAAAGAAGGAAATAATCATTTCTTCCACACTAGCCGTGTGGAGGCTAAGGTTTGAATGAGTAGAGCCAGACCGAAAAATTGAATACCATAGCCAGGATTTGAAGCACGGATCTTCTTCTTCTGTCCGTGCGATTGCTCTAAACCACTGAGCTACTATTGCAAACATGCCGACATGACATTAAATTCTCCAACTGACTCGTATGTTTCCCGGTAGACCACTAGGGATTCCCATATTCTATGAGACACGCACCTTTTGTGGCGACTTACTGTGCCGTAAGTACTTAAGTTCCAGGCTTCGTTATGTTTTTATTTTAGGTAAAGTGATGAAAATAATCATTTCTTCCACACTAGCCGTGTGTAGAATAAGGTTTGAATGAGTAGAGCCAGACTGAAAAATTCAACGCTATAGACTGTATTTGAACCACGGATCTCCCCTGCCCCTGCGGTTGCTCTAAACCATTGAGCTATTATGGCCAACGTAATGACACCGTTTCTATATACATATAGCCATTTATATAGAAATATAGACGTTTATATAGACATAGAAGTAGTTGCTTACCTTCTGTGTAACACATTTACATAGCTTTTACCGCCAATAGAGCCACATAAAAATGCTGCAGAATGAGTGTGGATTAGGCAGTGACAGGAACAACCACGCGTGCCTCAACCTGCCGTAGTTCGCAAATATAGGTAACACGCAGTGCCGCGTGCTGTAGCTGTTTGTAAACATACCGATATACTCCGCAGTAGCTTACTTGCTACTATTAAGAATTTCTTTGGTTTATAAACCCGCAATAATGAAGCTGTTGCTTAATTATTGCTGGTGAGTGTTTAACGTGCTCCAAAATTTCGTTACAGCAGTTCATGATGACGAATAAGCTGGTGGACATATGCAATTTATACCTTTTAGAGGGAAATTAATGTTAGTGAGGTTGAGGATGGAAGTATTTAATGGTAAACAGAACGAAAAACAATATCAAAGAATTGTAGATAAATTAACCAAAACTAAATGGCTTATACAATGAGAGGAGCATTTTATTTCACGTGCTTGATAATAATAAATAAATCATTTGTAACTGAAAGGGAAGCTGTTCATGTTTACAGTAAATGGTTGAAAGTATTGTACAATTAGAATCATAACAAAATGCTCTGAAATTAAACAAATAAATATTATCATTGACGTAGCTACTTTTGCAATTCATATTTTTAATGAAACTAAATTAATCGTGCGTTCGTTGAACTCCCTTCAGCTCTTCCATCCATCAAAGCCATATCCGTCATTTCGGCGTTCGTATAGCGCTCCATATTGCTTGGATTTGCTAAGTACTCGCAAAATCCTTCCTGTTGGGAAGGAATGTGTAGTTTGATACTGAAGAGCAACCTTGGAACTGTCCGAAATATTAGTCGACTTTTTCACAAATAGCTGCCCTTTGACACATTACCTGAAAGTAGACTAGGGTCACTGATAAAGAGCAAGGAGTAATGTTTTTGTTTTCGTGGCGAGTGCGTCAACTTTTTAGGTTTGCACACCAGTGGTTCTTGGGCTGCCTAATCACAAAATCATGTAATATTTAATGCTGCATAAAATTATACTTAACAGAACTTCGAAGCTGCGACACCAAAATTCTGATTAGTTAAGTTATGAACTACGCAACGGCTATATTAGTTCGGTGTCATTTTGAAACAATCTATATATGTAAGTTCTTTAGTGTTGTAAATGTTAAATATCATAATCCCACAAGAGGGACGTGATAGTAAGAAGCAAGGTTCTGTATTGATATTAAAAAGTAATGGCATTAGGCACATAAAACAGCAATATAATGCTCAACTCAATAACAAAATACGTGTTTGATCTTGTTGGAGCGTCTGTAGTTTATAACAAGCAAACGTATTTCCTTAGGGAGCGCACCAAAGCTTAGAAAGTTTTGAGTCATATCGGAGCAAACACAATGAGACTCAGTAGCAGCGTGGCGTTAAGTTGTTGCGTGCACAAGGCAAGACGTGAATATTGCATGGAAACTCGTTACTAAAACATTCCACCTCAGGCGAGAGACAACTGTTTGTCTTATAATTGCTACAGAGACGTGCTACTGCTTCCCCTCTTGACCTGTGGGAAAATTCCTCTTTCCTGACACATAGGGAGGATTTGTTTTTAATACTACTGCTTCATGACAAATTAAGACGAAAACACTATAATTCTCTACAGCGTTCGGTAATGTTACAACAGCCGCACAGCACCTTCTTAAAAAAGAATGGTTAAGAGATGGATGTCCATATACGAGAGGGTTTCGTAAAGTTTTAGTTATCACTCTTTGAAATGTGTTAGAGAGTTTGTGTTGATATGTGCTTGTTAGTTTTTCTCTACGTAGTCACCATACAGATTTACACATAATTCCCAGCGTTTCTTGACCTTCGAAATACCTTGGTTGTAGAAGTCTGAAAAATTCACTTTAAACCACTGTCCCACTTCATTAATGACGTCATTTGTGTTGTCAAATCGACCACCATGCAACGGATACTTCATTTCCGGAACAAGAAAGAGTCACTTGGTGCGAGATCGGGCAAATAAGATGGATGCTGTAAGGTCTCCCTTGTTTTGGCAACTGCAACTTGAGATGAATGAGCTGATGCATTGCCAGCGAGAAGACGAACAACTTTGGAGAGCATACCGCGTCGTTTCTTAATCAGAGCTCCTCATAATTTGTACAGAAAATTGCAGTAGCATCTGCTAGTGATGTTTTGACCCTTGGCAGGATAATCTTTGGATGACTCCACGACAGTCCCAGAAAACAGAAAGTATGTCCTTGCCAGCTAACTTTTGCACCTTTGCCTTTTGGGAGGGGAGTAATCGGCATGTTTCCATTCCATGCTCATAGTTTTATCTCTGGATCATACTGATGGATCCAGGATTCATCCATGGTTACCAGAGGATCCAGAAATCTTCATCATATTCCAACAGCATCAACATCTGTCTTGAAAGGTCGCGCCGTGTTTGCTTTTGGGAAGGGGTTGGCAAACGTGGAACCCACCGTGAAGATACCTGAAACATATGCAGTTCGTCAGGAATAATTTTCCACACACTATCATAACTAAGATGTGTCTCATTTACGATCATTTGGATCGTTGCTCGTTTGTCTTCCAGTATTAAACACTCTACTTTCTTCACTGTGACAGCATCGTCTGTCACTGACGGTCTACCAGCTCTTGGCTCATCTGTCAGGGACATGCGACCAGTTTGAAAATTCCTTTTCCACCTCACAATAGTGTAATAGAATGCACAATCATTTCCATAAACAGCTGTCATTTCATCATGGATTTCGCGGGCAGTTTTGCCCTTTTAATGCAGGAACTTCATCACACTACGAGCTTCAATTTTCTCCATCTTACACCTCAGTCACTTCTAGCACTCTATGTAAAAAGCAAAAGGACTCAAATCATTGAAACTACCAACGTTATGTCCTGAGAGACTAATGATGACACTGACAAATTTTGATCATTGTAGCTTAAAAATTACCGGTGATAGTTAAAACTTTAGGACATACCCTCGTATGACACCAGGGTTATCTGATATGTCCCGGGACTTACAGTAGGAAAAAAGACATTTTTTTTCTTTTCTATATTTCTCAACATAATATACACAAAGGTTAACACATTTGTCATGTCGATGTTCTAACTTAATTAAACCATCTCTGTAATTCGATTTATCATTCTTCTTCTTCATCTTCTTCTACCTCACGGCTTTGGATTGCTTTTTTCCGTTCAGACTCCAAATTGGTCTGCCCATCTTTTCTTCGGTCTTTCCTGGTTTCTTCTTCCTATAGGTTTATAGTTTAACGCTATCTTTGGTATTCTGTTATTATTCATTCTCTGAACATGTTCTTTCCAGTTCAGCAGTATGGTTTGCCCCCATCTCCGGGGTAAGAAGGAGAAAGTCCTCAATGGCCAAAGAGGGCGGAAGAGGCAACCCTCTGCCCGGAGTTTTGTTGAGACGCTCGATTTATCATAATCTTCAAAATATCTGTTTACCGCATCAATGACTTCTTCGTTGCTGTGAAATCTTCGTCCTCGAAGAAGTTTTTTAAAGTTCCGGAACAGGGAGTAGTCACTGGGTGCCAGATCTGGCGAATAATTGAAGAATTGGTATAAAGAAGTAAGGTTCTTTTCTTTGCCAAATGACGTCTTTTTCTTTTCATCCCATCACTCAAACGTTCCAGTAAGTTTACGTAGTAGTCACCAGTGATACTTTTGCTCTTTCCCAAGGATGGCGAGTAAATTTTTAAAAATTATAATCGTCTTTTATTTTTTTAAGTGTAGAAATAAAATTAACAGCTTTCTGATATTGTGACTTTGTGGGTTGTGAAATTAAAAGTCCAATTGCACAAACTCAGAATGTCCTTTATTTCCACCGAATTATAGTTGGAACCGATTACACAGAATTACGCAGCGCACACAATTACAATTCACCAGTTCGTCTGTCACAGGTCCACTCTGCACTCGCAATTACGCACAACTCCTCCTATGCACGTACAATCTTCCGATCCGTTTACTCACTCGGCGCTCCTCACGGCTGCTCGCCAAGAACTGAGCTGACTCTCCAAATGCACGCCTTATATAGGGAAGATCGCCGTTTCTGGAAGGTTCGCGGCGCGCACAATTATCCCGAGGTTTCCAAACGTCTGGTGGGAGGGGAAAGAGACGGTACAGGGCTCGTGCCACTCTCCTAATCATCCCTTAGTTAGTGACAGGAGACAAATGGGTAGGCGTGAACTAAATGCTTCCCGTCTGGTCCTGCTACCGGCTGGTTCTATCGGGAGTTCTGACGTTCGGATGACAATATTTAAATTTTTCAACTTTTTATGTACAAATATTTATTAAAACATTAAATAAAGCAGAATTAGTAATATGTTTATGCTCTTTATTAAATTCCTCGTTATTCAGGGGTATATTTATTGATCTATAAATCAAACTATTAACTATTATATTTGTATAGCAAAAACAGTAGCCATCAACAAATAAAAACAATAACCATCAACAAATTAAGTTATTACATAACAGTGTAGCACTAGCTAAAGCATTAAGCACCCAGATAATATGTAATGATGATGAGTAGATGCTATCTACTACTGGGCATATTAATATCTTGAGTAATATCCTAGGCGCTCCTAAAAGTATGTTTTGACCTACATACTGTACAGAACAAGACCTGTTAATCTTATTTGCTTCTGCTATCAGATTGAGCGCCCCTGGTAGATAAATGTTGTTGTGCTTCTCATTCCGGGCACTCAGCAAATCTGATACGGTATGAAGCCAAAGAGCAGTAGTCTTGCACATTACAGTACTCTTTATACCACGTATAGGTAATAACCTCAAATCGATAGCATCTACCGCTAGCAAACTCGATAATCGATTCGCTGCCCCCTGCAATGGCTTGCAGAATATAATTGGCGAAGTTTCCAAACCGGAGCAACTTGCAAACAGATCACAAACGGGCTTCTACCTCACTAGGTTAAATGTATTTCATTTGAAAAGAAATATCGCTGCGTATTTACGTAGATTGATCTCAGCTCGAGGCTTGCGCTTTGTTGTCGCAATATTATCGGAAATTGAAAGACAAAACGAAGCTCATGCACGATTTACATTAAAGGTTTGGAGTCGATGTTGCTGGCAAATCTAAAACTGAAGTTAGGAATAAACTGTTAAATGACTGGCAACAAGAGTGGAATACAGCGGATGAACAAAGGAGAATTTACGAGATATTACCAAATATCAAGGAAAGGTTACGGAAAACCGAGGAAGGGAATCATACATTACATATCAGGACATGGACCATATGATACTTCAAACGAATAGGCAAGCGACAAAATAGTAATTGTGATATCTGAAATGTTCCAGGCAACCCAGAGCATTCATATATACGCGAATTACAAGAAGATAGAACAAAAGTATAAGGAAAACAGACAAGGAATATAGTGAGGAAAGGAGAAAATTATAAATAGTTGGAAATTATGACAGAACTAGTATCCAATTTAGCCATGGAAGACTATAACCACAACAGAGCACAACTACGGAATAGAAGAAGAGGAGATAATACACATCGAGGTAAATACCCAGATACAATTGAGATCAACAAGAATTATACAAAGAGTTGGCATCAATCAACATCAACATATATTGGAATAGGATCAACGATCATAGGACTTTCATAAAGAGATGGCATCATTTAAAATTAATATTTATTAGAAGAAGATCAACAAAAATTTATGGAGAAGGAAAAACATCCAAAGGACACATCAAAAGCACTCTAATACTGTCGAAGTTATCCAGGACCACGGAGTAAGAAGAAACAACTAAAAAATACCTACAACTGTCCAATAAATATTGGACGTCCAATCAAAATGGGGATTAAAGTTATGGGCTTCGGCATACAAGGATGGGAAAAGTTCAATTGCAGGCGCAAATATTAGAAGTGGGTCATCGGTCTTCGGTCAGTATAATTTATTATTAAGATAAAAATTGTAATTTAATTGTGTATTACAAAATGTATATAGTATTAGGGCTGCTGTTAGATTAGACTTAGTTGTAAGGCCATTGGTGACCGTGGTGACAGATAGGTTATTTAATGAAGGCCTAAGTTCCATCTGCAAAACGAATAGTTTCATTAATATATATATATATATATATATATATATATATATATATATATAATTTGTTTACATTCTAGACACCTAGACCTAAGCCTGCAGATTTAAAGAAAGTCGATGTTGCTGGTAGAACGAGAAGAGTTTTGTAATTTACGTCCTCCAACATTAAGTCATTTCGAACGATGAATGGAATGGGTGAAATGATGCTCAAATGGGCCCAGGGTCAATAGAGATTAGAGTTACCCGACATTTGTCTTACAGGATAAGGGAAAACCCCGGATAAAACCTTATCCAGGTAACTCACTCTGACCGAAATTCGAACTCGGGACCTCTTGAACATGAGGCAGACTCGCTATCATCTGTTTACAAAAAAGTAAAGAAAGATTTTTGTTTGCATTTACATAACCATTTTATGTAAACTATTCTTACAAGAGTTGAAACCTTAGGGGCAAATTTACATATTTTATTGTAAATGTAAGAGCACACAATAGTATAAACCTAGAGCCCGTGTTTTATAAAGCGAATTGATGCATGAAACCCTATACTCCAAGTACAAAAATCCGCCAGTATCTTTTTAGCTGACGGTATTAGTGTAAAGTGGTAAACATATAATAAATGAAAGGAATTGAAATTATAATAATTTGTCAAACCGTACGATATTTCTTCACCTCGATTCAAGTTCACGACTTCGGGAAAGGTATGATTACATTATGAAACCAAAAGAATACTCATCGCAATCGGGGACTTAAAATACAATGTAGGATTATTCTCCGAAATTTACATTATTTTTCTTTACAAATATTTTAATCTTAATGAAATAACACCGGTAACGTTAACTGCAGTAGTATAAAGGTTTTAGCTATCCTTAACAATGAAGGTTGAAGATCTATCTACACGATTATCAGGAATAAATTTCATAAACAAATAATTAAAGTATTTATAAAACTACAGATGCAGCTTATTAACCGTTAGTTGGTAACAGGCCGCGCCGTGGCTCAGTGGTTAGACCGCTTGGCTCTCACCAGGGCGGCCCGGGTTCGATCCCAGGTGACCGCAAAGTGAGATTTGTGGTGGACAACACAGCGCTGGGGTGGGTTTTCTCCGGGATCTCCGGTTTCCCCACGCCATCTCATTCCACCGGTGCTCTATCTTCATCTCATGCATTATCAGTGTCACCGCCTGCGGTGCCGTATGCAGTAAAGGTGGACGTTAAACGCTACACATTCATTAGTTGGTAACATCCGTCTCTGAGGAAGATGTAAAATTTCTCAAAGTACGAGGGCTGATCAACAAAGACTGAGAATGATTTATTTTTACAGATGTTGATTACTGCAATTCAATGTTTACATGATCTTTTTCGAAGTATTCCCCTATTACTTTAATGTACATTTTATAGCGTCTCTGTCAGTCCTTGATCATGTGCTGTAGACCATTCTTTGTCAGGTCCTTGAGAATTGCCTCACTTTTCTTGAGCACTGCTTCAGAGTTCTCAGCTCGAATACCCCCAACCTTTGCCTTTAGTGATAGGAATAAAAAAGTCACAGGGTGCAAGATAGGGGTTAAAAGGTGGATATGGTACACAGGGAATGTTGATCGAGCCAGAAACTGCATGACTTGATTTGCGACGGGAGGCCGTGCATTGTCATGATGAAGTCGCCACCAAGTCCGAGAAAGCTCAGGTCGTTTCTTTGCAATGTGCTTCCTCAGTGTAGCCAATACTGACGTGTAGTATGCTGCTGTAACAGCGGTATAAGGGGGAACTGCATTCCATTACAGTCAAAAAATGTAATCACCATCACTTTCCCTGCTGATGGAACAACGTTTGCCCTTTTGGTGTTGGAGAACCTGGCAATTTCCGCACTGTGCTGGCTAGTTTTCCTTTATGATCGTGACTTTTCTTCACTCACATCACTAAAGGCAAAACTCAGTCTCAGTCTTTGTTGATCTGACCTTGTATATTTGGCAAGCGTGCATTTCTAACTAGATGTGATATTCCAGCTATGCTTCATTTGTGAGGTGAACTTTGTTTTGCGTGAACATCATTGTTTTACTGGCACGTCCATGACACGCACATCGTCTCACAGACAAATATTGTGTAAAGGTAATTCCTTTCTTCGTGTGGTAGACGGATATTACTTTAATAAAGTAAGTTTTGCTGTGTCATACTTCGTATTCTTCAAATATGTGATTATTTATAGATGACTACTGGTGGACGGATACCGCACGTGTCACAAAGAAGCAGATAAAAGGTGCAGTTGACTTTAGAGCAGGTCAATGAGAGCGATGGTGACTTATCATTCAGATGATACTTATTTTCCTGAAGAAGATTACGTGTTAGACTCAGACTATTAGAGATTCGGAAATAGATTTTCAGCATATCCGAGAAAGAAGAGGGCGGTGTTGACTCTATTCAGAAGGGAAAGTGATGACATCGAAACTGACAGAATTTATCATGACTGTTTCATACAATGCCACAAAATCTGCAGTAGATGCTTTAGACATGAAGTGTAGCAAATATTCAGCGATCCGAAGTACAAGGAGATGGCCACTTGCAATATTTTACTTTCTTATCTCATTGAGCTGTGCTAATGTCTATGTTATATATCTCCAAAAGGTAAGATGTAAATATTTGAGTTCATGAAGAGCATATGAATAAATCTAATATGAGGGCATATACAGAGAAGGCTCCAGATTCCAAATTTACCGGATGATATCAGGAAAATACTGGGTGAAGATCATAGAGATGATTGCCCAGCAAAATGAGTAAAAAAAAGACAAGCTATAAAAGAGAGAAAAACGGCGCCACTGTACGTACATGCTGAATAGAATGGCGGCATGCAAGTGCGTGAAGTATGACAAACCAATTGCTCACTGTGTTCCAAGAAAATGTGTAAAATGTGTGTAGAAAGTAAGTACTGTCTTGTCAAGGGTAATGAAATATTTATTCAGAATCACAACTTGGAAGATGGCAATATAATTAAAGAATGTTTTCATATTCAAAAGAGAAGTAACTGGGGTGGGTCTTGGTCACATAAAATGTATGACATGTTGAAGCAGATAGGTATGGGTCATTCTTGGATAAATGCAGAGTACGGGTATAGGGGCTTCTGGAAAGAAGTTAAGCTAAGATTAGAAGATAATGTCAGACAAGACTTTTTCGCCAATACAAGTGACAAAAGCTCACTGGGATTATATAGAGAAATAAAAACAACCTGGGGGAGTGAAGGATATATATATATATATATATATATATATATATATATATATATATATATATATAGAATTTACTTCCTCCAACGTTAAGTCATATCGGACGATGAATGGAATGGGTGAAATGATGCTCAAATGAGCCCAGGATCCATAGAGCTTAGAGTTACCCGACATTCGTCTTTCAAGATAAGGGAAAACCCCGGAAAAATTTTATCCACGTAACTCACCCTGACCGAGATTCGAACTCAGGAGCTCTTGAACGTGAGACAGACATGCTACCACCACGCTACCGAGGCAGTCAAAAGTGGTGCCGTGACCAGGATATGTAGTAAGTTAGGGCGAGCAGGTTTTGCTTGGGCGAGAACAGGAGTGAGAAACTTGAAAGGTATAGGTCAAGAGAGAGAGCTAACTAAATGTCCATTCCGTGGAGAAGAGAATGCAGATTTCCATTGTATATTAAATTGTAGTCAAACAAAGATATGGAGAGAGCGGGCTTGGCTACGTAAATGGGACATTTTGAAGGGTGAAGTAGTAATTAGAAAAATGTTGTCAGTAAAAGGAGAAAAGAACAGGAGAAATATGGGAAATTATTTAGGGAAAGTTAAAGAGGAATGGCTAGGAACAATTGAGAGAAAAATGTAGAGTGGGATAGGTGAAATGGCAGAAAGTGTGAAAAGGAGTAGAGGGCCTCCAATACACAAAAACCTAGGGTTAGGTGTATGGGGACCGAATTACTATTCAATGGTGGGCAACATGATAACATGATAGGATTTTCAGGATTTAGGAATATATGGCATATTTCAGTATGGATTTTTTAATTGTAATCTTGGTTTTGTATTTCCATTTGTTGATGTAAAAGGTAATATGAGAAATAAATTACTAATTACTAATTAAGTAAGTACTGGATTACCTTATTTGCATACAGTTCAGGATATCTCTCAAAACAAATGCCAACTTTAGAAGCTATTTTATTTAAAAGAATAATATACAATTTTGTGACTTTTACATAGGTATAATCAACTTGAGGAACTATTTCATGTGAAAGACCAACATTTAATTCTGCATTTGTTGCATATTTTATAACAAAATATTTTAAACGGCATAATACTAATAATTCCATAAGTTATTTATCTTCTGTACCCATTAAGGTGACCTAAAATGCAACATTTGATAATGTTAGTCTCCCAGACGGTTGTTACCGTAAGCGCCAATTTTTCACATGTAACCAACTAAGGGTTAACTTCAGATTAATTATTTTGAAGAAGCTATGAAGATCACGCATCCATGAAGATAATCGGTAAGGAATGAGGAGGGGGTTTACAACTCAAACCTTTGGTGCTTTTATAGAACCAAGCAAAGTACAATCTTTTCTCGATATTATCGTATTCATAGTAGTTCATGGATATCACAGTACCATTTTCGAGGCAAAGCGAGGAAACTGGAACGCTTTACTGGGATATCTGATTTTATATCGTAGATCGCATTGCAGCTGGACCCTTAACACTAGTTAAGTCATCATTTGGGAATACAATATCTGCATCGTTACCAGTAAAACCCGCCCGACCTGGATGTCGGTTATTCGAATGTGATCTTGCATGAACAGAAGGGGCTCTTTAGCAAGCAGTAATATCACTTTATATCTAGTCTTTCTTGTCTTCTCAAGTTACCAGTAGTCCAAAGTTAACAAGGCATCACCTTATTGTGTGTCGCAGGGGATATATCCAGTTCATGATTTCTGCAATTGGAGACACAAAGCTAAATAGGTACTTATCGTAAGACCTGAAGCTTTCCTGGCGACGAATATGTTCCAGATTTACTCGGGAAACAAGCCATTTTAGTATTTATATTTGAGCTAGATCCAGTGCTACATTGGTGGTTATAACATTTCTTAAAATATCCTCATGATAGGACAGATGCATGCATCTGAAACGTCGATTTCTAATTGTCCTTTCACCTGGCTTGTTTCTCCAGAAAATCTGGAAGATACTTAAGGATTTAAAAGGTTAAGTTAACTACCAGCACGAATGCCCTAAGAGGGCCAAGCCCTACCAACCCAACTGCCAGCCTCGCGCCCACTTACGCACGGCAGAGGAGGGTGATCATCCAACGGATATAGTGAGGAGATGTGGTCAGCATCTCGGCATCCCCCAGCCGGGACGTTGGTTTCAGTGACCAGCGTCGCTTACCTAGCGTAAGCTCCCCGCTTTCCTCACTATGCTGAGTGGGCACCGGTTCTATACCCGGGATCTACAACCCGTAACCCATGGGAGGGATCGAACCCGGGCCGCTTTCCGTGGCCAGGGGCCAAGGTATGCTGCCTTAGCCCGTTGCGCCTCATCACATTGCACTTAAGGGTGTACCCAGCTGAAACATCAAACGCACTCTCAACAACAAACCAGAATCGTTAGGCAGTTTTATTCTCCCCACCTTCTGAAACGTTCTACAATGTTCTGTGTAGAAATTCCAGCTTGTAATGAGATGGCGAGTTTCTCATGCGGCATCAATTGCGGTTCTGCACGTGAGTTCGAGACGTACAAGTGAGTGTTACTTGCGCAAGAGATAAGTGACGTCCCATTTTCGATTCCCCAGTATTCCCCAGTTTAGGAGTTGAATAGACACGAGCTCCTTTCTAACAAAGCCAAAAAGACGTTCTAAAGTCCATCACAAAAACATTAATATCTTTAATTAGAGTCATGCCGATTTTGCTTCAAGTACACTGGCAGTTTGCAAACAGGAAAGAGGCACTGGTGGATTTTGCCGGATGTTTGTACATAGCATCAGAGATTGGAAGCGAAGTGGTTGCAAAGGCCTTCAGCTCAGTAAATAGCTGTTCATAAAGTTCAACTGCCTGTGAATATTTATAAATCGTGTTTTACACTAATCAGTAATGAAAGCAAATTTATAATGCTCAAACTATTAAGGTTACCTATGTAAGGTTGATTAGGGAAAGAGTTTCCAAATACTGGTATAGAATGCAATGTCAAGAAACCAATCAGTTTTAAAATTATTGGTTGAATAAGACATATTGTTTGTTAGAACTTTTTCCTTTAACAAATTATATTTTACACCTTTATTTCTAGCCATTTCAAATGTTTTGTGCCCTTTTAGTGCTTGGAGATATTTTATTTATGCAGCTTGTGTTGGTTTTAATATTTTAAGATTCTATGTTTGCCAAACAAATAGTAGAACACGAACTGTCAATTCGTGGTGAAATCTTAATTCGATACTATTTTGGGTTTCTTTTGAAGACACTGGCTGTTGTTCTTTAAGATATTGACATTTATATTATTTATTTTTCATTGTTTGTGTTATATATTATGCACTTCTGTAATATAATTGGTGTTCAAAATTCAAGATGTGACGTTTTTGTAAACAGTGAAATGATATGTGTACTACTTAGTTATTTTACATGCTGATTATATGAAGGATAAATTTTGAACTTTCATTTCTTCAATGAAACTAGGCTTCAGTTGTTCCAAAGTGAAACATAAAGGTAACTCAGAATGCAGCAAGTACGCGGGGGTGTCATAAGGTTTTAATTATCACCCGGTAGTTTTTATGCTAGAGTGATGACAATTTTTCAGTGTCATCTGGTAGTTTCAAGGATTTGACTCTATTTGTTTTTTACAGAGAGTGTCAGAAGCGACTGAGGTTTAAGATGGAGAAAATTGAGGCTCGTAGTGTTATCAAATTCCTGAATTTGAAGGGCAAAACTGCCAGGGAAATCCATGATGAGATGACGGCTGTTTATGGAAATCATTGCCCATCGTACGACACTATTGTGAGGTGGAAAAGGAATTTTCAAACTGGTCACATGTCCCTGACAAATGAGCCAAGAGCTGGTAGACCGTCAATGACAGACGATGCTGTCACAGTGAAGAGAGTGGAGTGTTTAATACTGGAAGACAGACGAGCAACCATCCAAATGATCATGGGTGAGACACATCTTAGTTATGGTAGTGTGTGGAAAACTATTCTTGACGAACTGCATATGTCTAAGGTGTCTGCACGGTGGGCTCCACGTTTACTAATCCCTTTCCTAAAGCAAACACGAGACAGATGTTGATGCTGTTGGAACAGAATGAAGATTATTTTTTATCGTCTGGTAGCCATGGATCAATCCTGAATCTATCAATATGATCCAGAGACGAAAACCATGAGCATGGAATGGAAACATGCCGATTCCCCCGTCCCAAAAATGCAATGGTGCAAATGTCAGCTGGGAATGAAATGGTTTCAGTTTTCTGTGAATGCCGTGGAGTCATCCTTACAGAATATCTTGCCAAGTGTCAATCTAGCGCTGGAAGATACTACTGCAATCTTCTAGACAAGTTACGAACAGCTCTGATTAAGAAACGACACGGTAAGCTCTCCAAAGTTGTTGGTCCTTTGGCTGACATTGCACCAGCTCATTCATCTCAAGTTGCAGTTGAAAAAACAAGGGAATGTGGCTTTGAGAACTTACAGCATCCACCTTATTCGTCTGATCTCGCACCAAGTGACTTTTTCTTGTTCCCGGAAATGAAGAATGTGTTGCGTGGTCACTGATTTGACAACACAAATGACTTCACTAATAAGTAGAAGAGTGGTTTAAAGAGAATTCTGCAGACTTGTACAAGGCCAAGAAGCGCTGGGAAGAATGTGTACATCTGGATGGTGACTACGTAGAGAAGACCTAACAAACACATATCAACACAAACTCTCTATCACATTTTTAAAGTGTGATGATTAAAACTTTACGACACCACCTCGTTTACTGTCAATTTCAATGGTGCAACTAACCACACGATTAGGGTTAATTTATACCTTATAAGTAATAAATTTAATTGCCCACTTCCACAGTATGCTAATTTAGGAAACTGATTCAGAGCTCCCGGAATTCGATGGCACAGTAGGGACCTGTAACTAGGAATCCCAGAGTATCGGTACCACTGTGCCAGCGTGACGGGATATCTGAATGCACATTAAACTTCTCTGATCATCAGATTGCTGTAAGTCTGTAAGACAATTTCACCCCAGCTCAGAGCAACCTAAGTCTTTGCAGCAGTGTTTTGTCTTTTAATTTGTAGAGTAGGTACACTTTCATATAATAATAGGTACCATATTTACACCTAAATGCCTTATTAGCACTTTAAAGATGCTTTTGTTGGTTTTGGAGGGATCCCAAAGAACCTATTTTTAGAAAATTGACCACACCCTTGTAGCAACGAAACTTTCAGAAACGCATTTGAGTTTTCAACTGGAAAAGGCTTAAATGCCTACGTGGGCTGTTACAACAGAAAGGAAACGGTACAAAATGGTAATTAAATGTATCATAGATTTAACCTAAAGATGCATTTGGAAGAAACGGGAAAGAGAGAAAGACCAACTTGGTAGTTCCGCTTAATTTTCTCCCAAAAGTAAGTCTGTTTCACCCGAAAAAAGGAAAGGCTTACACTTATTGCCATTCCCAGGGGCAGACAAATTCAGATATTCAAGTGACACCATATACGCTTAGGGATAATGGAACTTCCATCTACTTCAAAGAATCAATGACGTCACGCTTCATCTAATATAACTACCTTTGGCGTTCGTTTCTTGGTGGTACATTTCTGGTGTCTGAAGGATACAACTTGTTTGTTTAAGCTCAAAGATTAAAAATGAGAGGTCTATCTTTATTAATAGACGGTATTAAAGTGGCTATAGTGTATTTGTTTAATACAGTGAAACCTCTCTAAATCCAAACGCGATCGTTCAATATATATTGCTTACAACAGGAAGTGCTTCGAAAGACTAAGATATTTATTGACAAAATTCAGCCACTGTAAACTAAGTTTCAAATTTAGATTAGGCAAGACAGGTAAAAGGTTTAACAGCATAGAGATTAGTAATACTTTCATACACCTAACAAAAATTACATCAAGTCACATGCTTCAAACACATTTGAAAATAAATGGACTTTTCTTTTTGGGTTATGATCTTTCCATGCACCCATAAATACACATGATCAGTCATAGACATCAAATTCAAAGCAATATGGAAAAATCACTGCAACAACACATCCACCAGCAAACCTCCTGAAATAAGGTCAATAAACAGCTAAAGTGTATTCTACAACAAATTGCAGAGAAAAGATCAAGTTCAAGCACTAAGACTAGGAATACGACATACAAAACTAACACATTCCTTCTTACTGTCAAAAGAAGCACGTCCATCTTGTAATATATGTGCATGCTCCCTTACAATTAAACATATTGTATTTCAGTGCACAAAATACAGTTAGGCTAGAAAAAGGCACAATATTTTAAGTATTATGTTATTAACACTTACAGACGCAAAAAGTTTGGTTAATTTGTTAGTGCTCTTTAAGCAAATTTTTGTATATGACTGTATATAACTCTCAGAATTCAAGTTTCTGTCATGTTATATCAAATTGGTTTTTGGTTCTCACAGTGTGTTGTTATATTTTTGTAATATTGTAATATTCAATGTGGTCTCTATAGTACCTAGAAATTCTGCGACCTAAAATAAACTGTAAAAAATATACATGCAAGGAAATGTTTTTTAAATGTTATTTATGGATTCATTGAACTTTAAATCTCGTCATCGAATTTTTCTAATGAAACCTTCTCTTAACTGCTATGTACATTGTAGGGAAGGTTGAGTCTTTATTTATAAAACTTACTAGGGATTTTTACACATTCCAATAAATTAAAATAGAGTATAGCAGTGCTGTTCGAGCGGTTACCATGGATTTATCCTTGGTAATAGATACTTCTCAGATAACGCACTAATTACTCCACGTGGAGTGAACATATATCTGTCATTTGTGATTCCTGCGAATTCCATTGGCTGAAGTGATCTGTTCATTGGTATTTAGCACATATCCGAAAACTGCAGGAGTTTCCCTCTCACTGTTAACAAGAATAATCAATGCGTTATCTGAGAGGTATCTATTACCAAAGATAAACACGTGGTAACCGTTCGAGTAGCACGACAATACATTTAAGAATCTTTCACCGTATGATATCTATACCTTCAGGGGAGACCGGAGTGCTAAAAGTGATTTTCTAAACTACTAAAGCTAGAGCCTCAATTTTTTTTGTACAGAAATTACTAATAACTAAAGAAATGTGTGTACCAGTTTTCATTCCAATATGCAACTGCATTCTTGATATATGAATTAGTTTATAAAATTTTATTACCTAAAATCAAAATATATCTTCTTTGACAGATATAGCACAATAAATGTCGCTTTGTTACAATTAGATTCCTCTATATCTTAATAAAAATTAACGGATCGTTTTTCTGAAATTCTGCATAGTTATTTTTTAAAAGATTATTCTATGTGTTAGTGCTTGATTACAGTAATTATTTTTAAAAATTAAACTACGGCCAGTATTAAAATTCCGATACAACAATTTGTTGCACAGCTTCTGAATTTTGTATTGTATACAATTTTCAGAGCTCTAGCTGTAATATTGTGGGAGCCGGTAGATTTTGAATATGGAAAAATAACAACAAAAAATACTCAACTTTTGAGAAAAATGGCGTTTAAGATTTACATGCAGTTTACGTAAAAATATTTAATTCCTTTATGTTAGAAAGCTCCAGCAGTGCAACTTCCACATTCTTCCCTACTAGCAGCCTTTTTTAGCCTTAGGTTTTAGATGTATTTACTAAAATAGTAGTCTATTTTCACATCTCCAGGTTCAGACGTTTGTAAAAATAATGTGGGCATGCTAGACCTTTTATCAATTCTTTCAACTGGCCAAAATCTAAAATAATATGTTTTCTCTCACCTACATACTCCTCTGGTACATAGGTACCGCATTGCACCTCCTATTTAGAAAGGCTTGTGGTTTTCTTTTGCAGTGCTACAGGCTCATTTACTTCCTGATTTACTTCAACTGAAGTATTCCCCCTTCTGCACTTATTCATTAATTCACACAAGGTGGCTCTTCTACCCTTTATCTTTGGCATTCTAAAACAGTAAAATAATGCAGTACCATATAAAGGAATATGGGTACCATAACCTCTTTAATGTAGATTTACTGAAATAAACTTTATCACAATTTACGGTGTAATTTTAGGTACAAATGGACACTTGAGTATAATAAATATAATACCAAGAGAAGAAAACCTAACAATAATAACTTTAAACGCCAAGTATCACTTCTAAATCACTAGAACACAAGAAAGCATTAAAAAAAATCGCGCAATCATACAGGAAGTATTTCAAGGAAACAACAAAAAAATATTCGGAAAAATTATTGTCAGCTAGGGGATTCCCATGAAAGCTTGTTAAAATAGGCTACGGAGGCTTAATGCTATTTCATATTCATATTTATTGCAACTTAATACAGCGTTTGAACACAATTAAGCCTTGTCATTTGTAGTACATACTCTCTCTTAAAAGTAAACGATTAGAAATTACAAAATAATGGAGAGATAAAATTTAATTTACAAGCTAGTCATAAATAAATTGCTTAGTGGTATAGAACTTTAAGAGTAAATATAATATGCTAAAAATAAATATAATATGCTAAAATCAGCAACAAAACCAAGTTATTTTTACAGTGATACATAAATTCTTCGATGGTATAAAATACATTATCTATTAGAAACGCTTTTAATTGTGTTTTAAATGTATTTAAATTACTACAGGTTCTAACTGAAGCGGTACATTATAGAATTATAGAATTTTATTCCTGTATAGCTGGGTATCTTCTCATATAAGTGCATACAATTAATTAATCAATTAATCAGTCAATTTATTGTTCACTATAACATAATACAGACAAGTTATATTATGTTTTAAAAACATTGTCAAAAAATTGTCATTCATCCTCTCTCTCCCTCACACAGACACACACACATACACACATACACAGACACGCACAAACACACACACACACACACACACACACACACACACACACACACACACACACACACACACACACGAAATCTTATTATAGCTTTTCGTCCTCGTGTTCAGCAAGGGAACAGAATTTAAAAGCCATCTCATAACAGTTAGATATGAAAGGAATCGATTACACTGAGCAATAATGAAAATGTTTCGGGCTTAAAAATAGTGAATTTACATTTATTTCCACATGCTGAATTAAAAAATCTCCATAAATTGACATAATAGCTCTTGTTTTGAAGATAAAGTGACATTTCATTTTTAGAGTGAGGATTTTAAATTTGGGGGAATTTTTTTGGGAGTTGGTACATCTGTAAAATAACAAAACACAATCAGAGATAAATTTTGGAAGTTAAGGAAGGCATATTTGTCGGACCGCAAATAAGAGAACATGTAAAGGATCCTGTATTTGACCAAATTTTGGAGGGGAAAGAAAAGGAAGCTTGAGAAGCCTTCAAGGGTGTTGTTCATGGATTTTTAGGCAACAGAAGACATGACAACTACAAGCATTTGGTGACAGTGTTCCTGCAAAAATACCGTAACCTTGGATGGAACATGTCCCTTAAGATCCATTTTCTCCACTCCCACCTAGACTTTTTCCCTCCTAGTTGTGGAGCTGTTAGTGATGAACACGGGGAGAGATTCCATCAGGACATTTGTGTTATGGAACAAATACATCAGGGCCTTTGGAATGATTACTGTTGGTCTTTGTATAGGGATTCTGCGGAACTCCATCACAAGAGGCAAGCTAAGAAACGACGAAGTCAATAGGCCACCACATGATTCTCTTCAGACACGACTATTTGCGAAGTATTTTTTTTTCCAGCTAAAAAATCAAATGCACTTTCATAGTTGTTAGAATGTATGTAATGAAAATGTATCCTTTGCTCTCAATCCTGTAATATGTAATACTTCCACCTTGTGTATATCATAGAAACTAGAGCTAATAAAAGTTTTCACTGTCATATTTGTTTTTCTCAACCCAAAATTAGTAGGAATTGCCTCATGAAGTGCTCGAAACATTCAAAAATTATTTTTTGTTGCCCAGTGTTATTCATCAAGCCTATTGTATTCTCCAGTTATCAGTTTATCTTAAAGGAAATATTTAATAAAACTCCTTTCTACGAATTTCATCCCGATTAGAACGAAGTGAGTAGAATAATAAGTGCTACACAGCCAGAGCAGAACGGAATTAAGAAAAACTGTTTATTCGGACTCTTTGTTTGACTAAGAAATTTCGAGAGTTAACCGTTGACATCTTCATTGATAGACACCTACTGTATATTCAAAACACTTTTCTCTCTTTCGTCTTGATAAAAAGTTGCACAACATTTACAACATCTTGTTGAGTGCGGTCGAAACAGTGGACGTATTAAAGGTAAGGGAGAGAAATTGCTGCCATTTTAGGGCTTAGCAACGTTACATCCATTACACGAGCGGAAGTCGACCATAAAGCAATATAGTAGTAGAAAAGTGAGAGTGAAACAACTGCTTTCTTGTTGCCCTCATGTCCTCTCAATGTACTTCAAAACATTTGCTTTACTTACCTTGGCGCTCCAACTTCTGGGATCAAGGATAAATACTGTGACTTTGTTGGTTCGTGAAATAAAAAGTCCAATTTCACCACTCAACAATGTTCTTTATTTCCACCGACTTACAGTTAAACACTTGCCAATTACACAGAATTACGTGCTGCAACAATTACAATTCACCAGTTCGTCCGTTACAATTTCCTTGTACTCGCGGTTACGTAAGCTCCGGTACACATTCACAGTTACGTACAGTCTTCCGTTGCACAATCTTCTCGTACATTAACACGTCACTGACTAACACTGCCTTCTTACACCAAGAACTGTCCTCACTCACACACACTAACCAACTGATTGACCAACTCCGTCTGTCTGTAACCCTCTTTATATCGGAATATCCCGCCTTCTGGTGTTTACAGGATTGTTCTAGTAACAGAAAGATCGAGAACCAGGTGTAAGGAAACATACGGCACAGTCATGTTTTTTTCCCTGACCACAGCCTGTCACCACTACAAGACAAACGAGGAGGAGGTGTGGCTAACCGAACCTCCCCTGCCTTCCGCTGCCAGCTGCTTTCACAGGGTGTTCCAGCGCTCTCGTTACAATACGTTCACGAACTGCTTACCGATAGATCTTGTTTGATTATATATTTTTTATTCATGTGGAACGACAGTGAAAATATAAAGCACTGGGAAAGGTTCTACAACGAATGCAGTTTACTTTAAGATTAACAATTGAAGAAACTAGATAGTTTCCTTCTTTCATAAGGAAACTAAAGCCTAATTAGTTGTTTCATAACTTAGAAAACTGATGGTGTATCTTACTTCTTTAGATTGACCATTTTCTTTGTGCAGTGGCTTTTTCTTAATTTATGTCCTCCAACGTTATGCCATTACGGACGATGAATGATAGAAGTCAATAGAGCTTAGAATTAACAGGCAATCATCATTCAGGATAAGGGAAAACCTCGTGATAAAACTTATTCTGATAAATCACCTTAACTGAGATTCGAACTGGAAACCTCTTAAACGTGAGGCAGACATGATAGCACCTACGTACATAGGCGGGTTGCTTTAGCCTGGGTACAATTTGCCTTATGCTTTATTTCAGCTTAGGTAGTAAGTGGTTCTGGTTGTGCTGTGTACGTCTTTGTCATATCAATTTCTTCTGTCGATACAAATTATTGGGATACATGCAGGATATGTAATTTCATTGACCAGTATACAATATTAATTTTTTTCAATAAGTAACATTTCGTTAATTTTAATTTTTATGCGCTGCCAGAAACTTAAGTCATAATACAGAGTGATTTATATATTTCTTTCATTAACTGTTTCAAAACGAATTATGCTAGCGACAAATTATTGTACCTAAAATTTATAGCAATTTTGGAAGATTATTTATCTCTCCATCCTGCATGAGGCACAACTTAACACGTCGTTCCATGTTACTGGCCACTCGTTGGAGGACACAGTTGTCAATGTCCTGTGTGATGCGCTTCATATTATTCAATGTCTGGAGACGTGTGGTGCAAACCCTGTCTTTTAAGTAACCTCATAGAAAGAAGTCTGGTGATGTCAAATCCGGAGATCTTGGAGGCAACAGTTTCCTAGAAATTATCCGGTCGTCAAAGAAACTTGCAGTTCCATGGATTCAGTTGATGTATGGCATGTAGCGCCATCTTGTTGAAAATATCTTCGACTCAGCTTAACATCGTCCAGTTACTCAACAAACTCTATGAAAATCAGTCGGTACTCTGCAACTGGTTATAAAAATGGCCCCAGTATTCGCTTTGTGGATATTACGCACCAAGCTCTTATTTTAATCGGGTGCAGAGCTGCTTCATGGATTACATGTAGATTTTCGATGGCCCAATGGCGTGAGGTCTGTGAGTTCACATAACTGTGTGATGGACAATATGGCAGGATTTTGCACAATGGACGTCTGAAACCAACGACAATAATTCAATCTTTTTTCCTTTAAGAGTTCTTGTAGTTGATGAACAACCATAACCCTATGTGGATTTAGGCCTGCACTTTTCGCAGCTCTCTGATACATTGCGTAGGTGTACCATGTCTCATGCGACAAACGTCTTAATGTTTTTTTGGTGACTGCTTCAGTCGTGCTCTCACGTCAACAACCGTGGTAAACATAGATGAGCGATGTTTGCCTTTTTCACTCACTAGAAATCCAGTTGTTTCCAATTTTAAAGAAGACTTGTCAAGTTATTAAAAGTGAGATATGTTTTATATAAAATATGAGTAGCTGGCATGCTTAATTTTTAAGATTACTCACTCAGACTAGGCAGATGTTCACCATTCCTTCCAAAAGCGCTTTTCGGTCTTTGCTTCAGACCATCTCCACTTTGTTTACCAGTTCCTGTATTGTTTCTTTTGGGAGGATGCGAACACCAAATTCTCTCTGGTATGTCCTTTAAGTAGCTCTAAGGGAAATCGTAATCCAGTATTGCCTCACTAGGAAGAGCCGTTGATTTGATGTATACTGCATTTTCACGTTGACGAGAACAAAATGTCGAAAACAACTGCCGGAATAGCAATTAGGAATAAAATATAAACATCTTCGAATCTAGTGACAAATAAGCGAAACTCCACAAAATGTTGATTAATTTGGTGCTATAATTGGGTAATTGAATGAATTTCCAACAAAATAATTAAAGACAGAAATGTGTCACTTCTATAAAAATCCTTCTGTATCATGTAATGCTCTTAATTTCATGTAATAGTTTTATTAAGGAACCTTGCAGTTTAACTTCTCAGATTCTCTTGTATTTTGAAACTATTACTACAAAAAACGAGTAACATGTATCTGTTTTGGTTAAACAAAGCCTACAGTCTTTAGTTTTGGTATAACCTTAGATAAATATACCTTCTTATTTTGAGTAGAACATGTTGCATATTCCTACACATTTAAGAAAAGCTCTTTCGGAGCTATATTTGAAACATGTATTGGTTCTTATAATTTAGCTTTACTTAATTTTATACAAAGTAATCCTTATTTGAGGTATTTTATCCTCTTGTGTCTCTTCCTCTTTCTCTCACTTTCTATCTTTCTATCATGTATCTAATAGAGAGTATGTGTTATATTGTACCGACAATTTTTATTTCACCGCAACGCAGGTTTTGAGACGCCTGAGGTAAAGCATGTGCGTGTGATGTTACAGTTTAATTAAAAAATGAATGTTTATGAAATGTCAAACTTGGTACTTAGATTCAGTATATTCTAAAAATGTAACATGATTGTGGTTTATAAAATCCTCCATCTCAAAAGAACCTTTATACGAGAACTGTTTCGAAATTGTCTTATTAAAAGAGGCACTGATTACTTTAATTTAATTATCATGTATATTAGCTTTGTTTCTCTTTAAAGAAATGCACTAATGGTGAAATCAAGAAAGAAGCTGCTAGACGATTATAAGAGTACGAAATGGAAACCACAAATGAAATCGAAGAGGGTGTTAAGCCATTATTAGGTAACCTTGGATGTGAGAACATCTTTTTGCAAAAGTGGAAAATTGGAAAAGGAGTTTGAAGATCTTTACCTACTAAAATGATAATTACTTTAAAATCAATAACATATTATTGCATTTGCCATTATTATGGAATTATAACTGATGGAGAAGTTGTTACTTTTGTCAACTGCACTAACAACGAAAATGAAGTTCAAGAGCAACCACTAAGTATTAGTAATGATGGACTTCAGAGATTTTACAAATGAAATCATTTAAAGAGTAAAATATGTTACATTGGCATGAATTTCTCCAAGCATTAGATTTTCAAATGATTAAAGAGACCAAACAGTGTAACAGTGTAACTGTACCCCTTGGTCACGAATATAAAATAGCTGAATATGTTGTATATATATATATATATATATATATATATATATGCGTGTGTGTATTATATTAGGTTAGCATAGATATTTTATGCTGAACATTTTGCATCGGAAGGAAATGCACACTATTATAAAAAAAAACATTATACCAGACCAGATATATATAAAGTTTTTGACACTAGAAATGTAGATGAACGGAGAAACAGGAAAACGTAGGAACACAGGTCGGTCGGCTTTCTTCATTACAAAGCCCACCCCTAAGAACAAATGCCTGCGAGCGATGTGGAGCGCCAGCCTCTCTTTCATGGACGTGCTCAATACAATTGCATTACAGCTTAGCTGCATTCCTAAAATTTTTGGACCGTGCATGCTTCGGAATCAAGTAAGTGGATGCTGTGGGAGCAGTTCTACCTAGTTTCGGACACGCGCACATACAACATTTGTACGATAGTTCAAATTAAAAATTTAAACCAACCAATTACAGTTTGTAACGTACACACGTGATTCCCACGAAATTCAAAATGTAACGATAGAGGGGATCCGGGGGTTGGCTGATCCGTGATTTTGATAACTGAGACATTCTCTCGGTCGCGGCGCAGTGAAGTCACCTCGTACATAGTGCGGCAAGAACACACCGAATACATCACACATGTAAAGAACTCTGTCGTTACCGCCAAACACATCACATGAGTCGGCAAACAACGACCTTCCAGGTGGCAAGTGAGGTACCTGCTTACAATTGTGAATAAATTGATCACGGAAGAGTCGAGGTGTTTTCTTTGCTAAACACACCACATCCAGTCAGGACGTTACCATACCCTGGAACAAAGAAGAGAGTCCATGCAGAGCGAACCCCGAGATAAACCCCGACCTGTCCAGTAAAACACCCCTATCCGTAACCTTCCCCGATTACCGTTCCTAAATTATGAGCTCTTGAGCGCTTGGAGGACTCAAACAGGTTCCTAACGGGCAAGGGCTGCCTCAACAGCCCTCTGGTGTCCACAGAGAGTACATATTCATTTGGGCAAGCATCTGTCACATTTGTCCGGCTCCACCATAAGCCAAGAATACTAGAAAGATATGGAAACGGAAAGAAGGGAAATTGTAGAAACGAAATCATGGTTCAAGAGAAACCAACACAGTCTTTGTCTATTGACCAGAATACCACGTAAAACCCACGGACATGGTGCTCAGTTGATGAGAAACGTATCCGAACCTCTCAGACACTGCAGGGCAATTTCGCTCGGTTACAAACAGATTAAATAGTCAGCAAACATTCTCAGGTTGCACCAACTACTGCCTTAGCTAAGTGCAGTGTACAGAGACCGTATTAAGACTCGTTTCTCTCTTTCAACTTATTGAAGCTTCTCATCAGTGAGACTTTAAGTTCTGGATAGGAAGAAGAAAATGACAAATAATGCTATGGTTTATGGCCTTCTTACTGACGAAGTTTCCACAGACTTTAACGTAGAAGTATTTATTTCCTATTAAAACTGTTCTTTCTGATTACATTTTATTTTTATATCACATTACATGAAGCATATATGCATCCCTGCTCTCCACAGTACATCTTCTGTTTCTCCTCCTCCCCTCAATTTCTGTCTATACCGTCCTCCATTCTCTCAATCTATCTGATTTTATCTTCCCTTTCCTCTCCTTCTCTCACTCTTCCCCCACTCAAGTTCTTCTACCCGTTATGGAGTTTTGATAAAAGTTTAAGCAAAGATTAAGTGGTGTCTTGTCCTTATTTGTTCAGTGCGGTCAAAATTATACTGCTTTTCTCTTAAGAATGAATATAGAGGCCAACAGTGTAAGCTTGCGTAAATACACATAAGGGCTATTACGTTACCATTCCTTGTACCGTTCGGCAATATTGAAATGCAACAGTTGAATCTCTTACAGTGGACGTGTTCCAATTAAGACAAAATGCAAACGCCGCTACTCGAAGTCATATGCTTACAAAGTAGAAAATTAAGTATGTTATAGTTTCGTAAAGAAGATAATTATAAAGGTGTGTTAAGTAACTCTATAAAATGTGAGCTACGGCACTGGGAAAAAGTGAACTAACTGTGCATAATATAGTGAAAGCGGTTCAAAATATAAAGCGTACGGGAGAAGAACTTTCAAATTTGTACCACCCACACAGAAGAAGCTTTGAACTTGATGGGTTACTTAAGCTAAGTTACTCAAGACGTTACTTAAGCCGTGCTAATGTTTTATTGGTGTCAGATTGTATTGCTGCGTATTCCCGCCTTCTCTGACCTCTCTAAACCAAGCCATACTACACCAGCGACCTTCCATAACAACTGCGTTCATTTGTCAGACAGGTAATAAGCGTATACTGTATATAAAATTGTTGTAGATTTTTAAATGTTCATACAATCGACAATCTGTAAATATTGAAGGTCACTTGAAGACAACGGTTACGAAGGCTCTTATGTACCAGTATTTCTAACCTGTAGGGTTTCTAAGTGAAACTATACCAAAATTAAAACACCCATTCACCCCAAATAACGTTTGCGAGTCCGATTTGGAAAGCCCTTGTTCGATAATCATTGGGTCAGCCACCCTTTGTCGTTATTTTACGGAATTGGTAGGCCATATTGGGGCCAATAGAGCCACTTTGGCCTATATGTAATGTTAGCTCTTCTACTTCGTCGAACTGTTTCTAGGACTGTTCTGGTTTACTTTTGAAACAAGGAAAATATGAGAAATAGCGCAATATTGCTTGCGCTATTGTAGGTAATCCATGTCAGTTTAATCCCATATTGCATCAGTTTCTCTGAAGTTCCGATTGACTCCGTGTGATTATATCGTAGCATACTGACAAACACAACACTGTAAGTACTACTGGTAGATGGCGGTAGTGTCCTGTGCCGTAGCGTAGAGGTCTAAGGCATCATGCCTTGGTTCCCTCCCACGAAATGAGGCCCGGGTTCGATCCCACTGCTGGAGGATGCGGATTTTAAATTCCGGGTATAGGACCGGTGCCCACTCGGCATCGTGAGTGACGAGCTTACGATAGACCCTGGACATGAAAGCCAACTTTCCATCTTGGGGTGTCGGGATTCTGACCACATCTCCTCCTCGTATCGGTTGGATGGTTGCCCACCTCTACTGTACGTATGTGGGCGTGAGGCCGGCAGTTGGGTAGGCAGTTCATAGCCAATATGACCTGTAGTGCCACGGAGAGAGAGAAAGAGCTAGTAAAGATATGCCATCCATTAAGGAGGGTCCCGGCAAACTGCTGATATCCTCATTTGCATTGTCATTGGACGCTGGCTTACACTCACAGTCTTCAAATTCATCGACCGATTCAGAGCCAATCTCTTCTAAATTTGCGATGAAATTGTCCAACAATTTGTTAATTAATTTGGCTTTTTCCCAGCACATTTCTTCTACCCTTTCACATGTTCACAGTTAGCCTTTCAGTTTTCTGGAGGAACTTTTAGTGCTGAATTGGGGAAGATCTCGCTTAAATCTCGTTCTTTGAATTTCACATTATGTTTCGTCCCATCTGTTTTGATTTGTGCCCATATTATCGAGTAAAGCATTCGTATCACAATACGGAAGTAAGGTATTCAACTATGAATCGTTTGAGCTTATCTTTGCTTTTCTTAATTATATCGTACAAAACCGGTTTTGATGTCATATTTCCAATGTTACCATATTTTACTGCCAGTAAAATGCAGTTGTAAATAAGCAAGCCTTGCACTGGTTGGAGAACCTGTCGCTTAGTTATTAGATATTCGCGGATAGTAACAGTCATGTGTTTACGAAATTTATTGCCTCTCATTTGTCATAGGGAGGGGTAGCGCTAAGTATTTCGCATTGCAATTTGAAGCAAAGCTCCCGACGTACAGTGTGCCACGCACTTCACACCCAACGCTGGTTAAACTGGTATATGTTGGTTTGGGCCTACAACACTTACAGGTGTAACAGAGGTCCAGGTTACGGGAACGGCAGAGAGTTGCCTCGTTTAACAATTCAAACTTTAATTCAATACTGTAAGATTTTACAGATAACAATATTCAACAATATGTTCCCTTAAAGCAATACAGGAAAACAAAAAGCATGACAATTATTAACAGAGCTGCTCTTGCAGTTTTACTGAAACAAGAATTTAAGCAAGCTAACTAGGGCCCCGGAAAAATTTAACTTTAACAAAAACGCAAACGAGCAGTCACGCCTATAAGGCCAGGACATGAAAACTTAATAACATCTGGTTCTGGAATTGACAGAAGTTAGCCCGTTAAAATCCAAACTGAGCTATGGAGAAGGCGATCAGAAAGACCCGTAAGACAAAAATTATTAAAGTCGACAGGCGAGACTGGAGCACTTACCCAAGAGCTTTATTCGTCCGACACCAGACACAAACTGTCTGTCCGACTCGAAGCAGTACTGCGAGGAAGACTTTCGGAAACGCGCAGCGCTCAAAGAGAGAAGCGGCAGGAATCCTAAGCAATCCCACGAGTAATACAATCTCGAATCGTGAAGACAAGGAAATGAGGGCCGGATAAAGAACGGCACAACACATTTTGAAACTGATATTGTTTTATTTATTTAAGTTGTTATACTATATGTTCTATCCATCATTCATTCAAAATAAAAATTAAAAAAAAACTAGTATAAGTATTACATTTACAGTTATGTTATATTCATAGGTTTGTTTATTTTGGGAGGGAATGCCGTAATAAGGTATTAGAATGACCAAACTGACATGCATCTGTTATATAAGAGAAGAACAAATAAGATTGTCTTTCATGAAGTTGTTCAAAAGTTTTGGACAGAATGGAAGTTTTGGAGTGTTTGCATATCAAGTATGGTGTGGTGCGAGGCTGCTGCTACTGCTGCGATTTCTCAAGTGGCAAATCTGATTAAGCGAGCTGCTCAGACTGAAGGTAATCGCATTAAATCCGCTCGCTTCTGTACTCCAGTGGGCTGGAAAACGTTTGTTTCCGAGTGGAGTCTCCCAGCGACCATTATTTCCGATAACAGCGTCCCCCAAATTGCGTCGTCTATCTCTGTGCTCAATTGAAAACTTTCCGAAATCTACCGTAGTTGTCGAACAATATCATAAGAATAACTCCAGTTCACTAGGCTGAGTCTCACTCTTAAATATCTATATTTATAATACAATTACAATGGATTTTGTCTAATAATGTTCGATCTTTAATTAATCAATGACAGAAACATATACACGGTTTTCATTTGTATATATGATTTTATCGCGCAAAATTTGAGGTCATTAGTACCATCACTGATGGAGCGAGGTCATATACGATTCCCCTAGCGGCTTGCTCGTATTTGATGTGCTGACAGCAGTTTGAGACCTCCCTCTAACGGCAGGTATATACACTACTTGAGAGGAGGGTCTGCCCGCGTAATATAAAAGTGCGTAATTTCGCCTGGTGCGTAGATACAATAACTGTTTTAAAAAACCATATACTGCAATGTAATGTCGTCAAGGCTAATTATGCAGCCATAAAAGTGTAGCATGAAGTATATACGAAATGATAAGTCAATGAAAACTTATTTCACAATGAACCTTTGTTTCTCTGTTATAGTAGACATATATGCATATTGTAAACCTGTGACATAAAATAGAAATATTTCAATTCGATCTCAAATCTTTTCTATCACTCACATTTTCCTTACAATGTAACTTCATAACAAACCACAAAATTAGCAAAACATGATCTAGGAATGACAAATAAGTTAGTGTTACAAGTTAGTGTTTATCCAAGTCTAAACAACAAAATATCTCTAGTACATAGTCTTATGTGTCCATTTTCTTATATTTCCTTTCTCTCTTCCCCTTAAACACTGTCTGTATTACGAGAAGATATGCTTGAGGCATTTCTGTCATAACATTATTTATTGATTTTAGATTGTGACTAGTAACTTTATAGCGTCCAGTGTCTCTCTTTTTGCGGGTAACTGGTCCTGTATCTCAGAAATGTTTGATACACCTATTGGTTTTAAAAGACATATAGATACCAACATTTAGACATTTTAATTAAGCGTGAGAATGACACAAAGTTTATATCGTATACTCATAAACGTTTAAGTTGCAAACAAAAGTATGTCAATTTGACGGTACCGGGACACTTTAGACAACATTACGCTCACAGGGTCTTGTTTGAATGCTGCATAGCATTGGATAAACTCCTCGATGCAGCGGTTTAAGTTATATTTATATGTCGCACCAATTTTAATGCCGGTACGAAAGTAGCATTCAACCATGAAGACGCTTTGCTCTGTGTTCATATCCAGGGGAAGCTGGTTGTATTAGTTACCAGCACAACTACACTTAGAGCACTGTAATTTGCTTACTCTTCCTTAAAACTTACCGCTGCTTCTCCGTAGAGAGCACTATGATTTCAAGATAGACTCAGCAGGCAACTATGATGTCATTCTTGCTCAATTGGAGAGCGGGAAATAACGAATAAAAATGAACACCGTGTGTAACAGCTACCTTGAATGCTTATTTGTTGCGTGTGTTACATTTCATACAAAAATAACCTAAACCATTGTTACATCATAAAGAAGCTTGGAAGTGTATCGGAAAATATGTGAGATGAATTTGTTACGCAAGCCTATCCCACATACACATGTGCGGTCTTTCTTATATAATCATAACTCGGTAGGCGCTAGAAATAACATATAAAGTGACTGAATATTGTAACAAAGTGGAAGAAGAAGGAATCAAAATCCCTTTGTGTCAAGAGACAATGGTAAGCATATATCATATGAGTTTTGTGTTAGGTATAATAGGATATGGTACAAGTACATGGGCACATAGGTTAAGGGTCAAATCCTATACAAATTTAGTCCGAAAAACTCAGGGGCAAATACTATTTCGCAGTAGCGGATCTACAAAAACGTCATGTAATTTGGCCCTAGTAATAGTAGCGGGAATTTGGCCTATTGACTGTATCATTAGATTAAGCAGTGCAACCTAATGATTAAAGAAGGAAGAATATGGAAATAGTTATAAAATTATGGGGAAAATATGCAATACTAAGAAAGAAGTGAGAAATTATTTATTACATAAATGGCAAGATGAGTGGGATAATGCACACGTGTGAAGATGAGTACATGATTTATTTCCGGACATTAAAGGGAGGCTAAAGTTGGAACATATAAAACCAGGAAAAGGATTTTTTTTACACTTTGTTACAGGACATGGTCCATATAATTTATATTTAAAAATAATGGGGAAGCAGAACTCAGATTTATGTTAGCAATGTAACTGTTTATATTCGCCTGTAGGAATTATAGAGAACTAATAGAAGACGGCCGAAGGAAAATGCAAGGAAAATGTTTATGGAACATCTTAAGAGAAGCAGTAGATTACGCACATTTAGGAAATAGATCTTAGATAATATCCGCTAAGGTTTTAAAGGAATACATGACACGCGAAAAATACTTCAAGAAAGAAACGTAGCAACATTTCAATCTACGAGAAAAGAGTATTACCTAAGAGATCGTCGAAGGGAAATAGGACCAAGAGAAACTGAAGATACAGATTACCAGACTTGAAGACCTATTAGAAGACGCCCTTTATAGATATCGGAAAGAAGAGCAGAAACCATAGAAAGAAGGAGAATCCCAGGTCGGCCAGGGGAGACATATGGAGAGTATCAGAGCGGACAGACACACCTGATTATGCAGAAGAGATAAGTTAACAACCCGGATATCTGGAACTGATGAACCAGCTTCATCTACTGATGCCAGTCCCTTTAGGTGATGCATACAAGTGGGAGTAAGCTTTAGATACCAGTTGCAGAAGAGGATATTTTAAAATTATAGGAAACAGTCTTTCGTAGTTTGTTACAGAAATTGAAGATGTAGTAGAAATGTAGATTTGTATTATATTGTTGGTATAGAAATAATGTAGAAGAAAGGCTGTTTTAGATAGATTAGATGTACTTTTATTCAGAGGTTTAATATTCCCGATTTATAAGCATTCCGCGAAAGCCATTACTGAAGCTGCAGTTCGTGTCTGCCTCTGCTTTTGGAGCATGAATCATTACCACTGCGTGTTACGTGCCTTCCTTAAGCCGATTCTTATCTTCAGATAGCTGGGCTATAAATAGCGGTCCTTAACGCACTCATAGAAGGGAAAAATATATTAGATTTGTGGGCATAAGACCTTGGAGGTCATGCATAATATTCAGTCGATTGAAATAAAGATAACATCATTTAAATAACATATTTATAACGATACAAATAATGGCAGGTTCGCGAATATGCCAATTTTCACGGATGATTACACACGATTTACACACAGTGATTTATGTAGTAATAAATCCGTTAGTACAACTTTTCTATGGACATGGTGAATGTGTGATTTCCCTCTTTGCAGAGTATTTTGTTTAATTGTTATCACCATTATGAATGTCAAGCTTAAACCGATGTAGAATACTGGTCTGAAAGGTTTCCGACCTAATAAAGACACAATACATTTTCTCAGATGATTCTTTATTTTTATTTTTCAACATGCAATTCTATACACTTCTCCCAGATATGCTCTCATCTCTGTAACCCGTCCAAATAGTACACGAAGGTCTACATATTGTTCACGAAGGTGATTGTCTCTTCATTTGATGAAAATCTCTGTCCTCCAAGCGCAATTTTCAGACGAGGGAACAAAAAGAAGTCGCTTGGGGCTAGATCTGGCGAGTAGGACGGATGGTCAAGCAGTTCAAACCGTAATTCGTGGCTTTTCGCCAATGCAACCGCTGAAGTGTGAGACGTACTTTGTCTTGGTGAAACCTGGTTTTGTTTTTCTGCAAATGTGACCCATTTTCCACAATTTTTGCCTTCAGCTTGTCAAGTAATGATGCGTAGTATGCTCATCTAGTGGTTTTCCTTATTGAAAAAAATCGATTAAAATAAGTTCATGACTATCCCAAAAAAGTCACCATCTCTTTCTCCAGCCGAAGAAACTACTTATGCTTCTTTTAGAGCCTGTTCCCCCTATCCCAAAAAAGTCACCATCTCTTTCTCCAGCCGAAGAAACTACTTATGCTTCTTTTAGAGCCTGTTCCCCCTTTCCAGGCCACCGTTTGGACTGCAAGTTCCATCTACAGTAATTAATCGGCAAAAAAATCTAATATATACTACATTGCAATGTACTGCAAAGCTAATTATGCAGCCATAAAAGTATACCACGAAGAATATACGAGATCATAAGTCAATGAACACTTATTTCTATATGAACGTCTGTTTTACTGTTATAGCAGACATACATGCATATTGTAAACCTGTCACATAAAATAGATATACTTCAACTTGATCTCAAATCTTTTTTATCACCCACAGTTTCCTCACAATGTAACCTCATTACAAACCAGAAAATTAGCAGAACATATGCAGAAAAATAAATTAGTGTTACAATATGTACAAAGCTTTTATCCAAGTCCAAACAAGAAAATATCTCTAGTACATAGTCTTATGTGTCCATTGTCTTATATTTCATTTCTCTCTTCCCCATAAACACTGTCTGTATTGCGAGAAGATATGCTTGAGGCCTTTCTGCCATAACATTTATTGCTTCTAGATTGGGACCAGTCACTTTATAGCGTCCAGTGTCTCTCTTTTTGCAAGTAACTGATCCTGTATCTCGGTAATGTTTTATACACCTATTGGTTTTAAAAGACATAAGGATACCAACATTAATAGACATTCTGATTAAGCGTGACAATGACAAAAAATTTAAATCGTATACTGATAAAACGTAAGACGTTTATGTTGCAAAGGAAAGTATGTCAGTTTGACGGTACCTGGACACTTTTGAGAATATTACGCTCCGAGGGACTTGTCTGAATGCTGGATAGTATTGCATAAACTCCCCTATGCAGAGGTTTAAATTATATTTATATGTCGCACCAATTTTAATGCCGGAAAGTATCATTCAGCCATGAAGGCGCTTTGCTCTGTATTAATATCTAGGATAAGCTGATTGTATTAGTTACCAGCGCAACCACATTCAGAACGCCGTCATTTGCTTACTGTTCCGCAAAAGTTACCGCTTTTTCTCCGGAGAGGGCACTATGATTTCGAGATGGACTCACTGATGTTATTCTTGCTCAATCAGTGGGCGGGAAATAACGAATAAAATTGAGCACCATGTATAAGACAAAGTTAGCTCAAGATCACTTTCTTGGGAGAAGGTTACCTCATTTTATATGGAAGTGTTGTCAATCTTTATGCCGCATTTTCAAGGCTTTATTACTATATTTTCTTTGAGATGCTACGTCTAATAAGCAAGTATATAAATGTGAAAAACTGATGAAGAAGAACTCTGCAATATGGGCCAGAATTGGAACACTGAAGTCATGTATTGTCTTTTTCTATTCACATGTGAGTTACTGGTTAAACGTTTATAATTTCAAATGGAGTCATGTTACAGAGTTTATAAATTCTTACATTGTGGCGAAGTTTGTTTCTAAAACAAAATCTGCCTAACATGTGGCAGTAAGGAACAAAAGTCTACCAATAATTCTACAGAGATAGTTTAAATTGATAAGTATCTTATGGAGAGTCATTACGGAAAATTAAAATAAATATATCAATTCCAGCTTGAGACCAAATGACAGTCCATTGTGATGCCAATTACTGGAAGAAAAGCTTGTTAATAGCCGACAAATTTATGACGTCAGTCTTCTGGAATTCTGAAGAAAAGATTGTTATTGACATTTTGTTTACTTGTCATACAATAGAATATTTAATCTGAAAAGTATGAATAGTTTGCTTCGGTCGGTTCATCCACAAAATCACTGTTCAGGATAACACAAGACAATAAACAGGAAGTGCTGTGTGCACATACGTCATGCATATACAGTTTGAATTATGCGCAATATTGACACGTGTGTTATACATATTTAAAGATGTACTCCGTGAGAAGCAAGGCCATACCATTGAGAATATCATAGGTGAAATCCGTACGTGGTTGACAATGAAACCAGCTGAATGAATGTGGTATGCATCTCAGTGGATATGGGTCAAACATGCAAATGAAGACTGTGGCAAATAAAAAGTACTTAAGTATAATAAATTGAATAAATAGTTTGTTTTCTGTTGCAAATAACTAGCCTAAAAGTGGAAAACAATTTTATGCATTACTTGTTGAAGTATTTTCGCAAGAATTAAGTAACTTGAAATTTTTCAACAATGTATGTTGTGTAGACTGGCCAAGATGACTTTGTCAACAGTCTCTATGAGAAAAATTAGAGTAATCGCAAGAAACATACTGTCGCCGATGGTACTGCTGCACTCTCGTCACGACTCTGTTTACAGCTGTCCCTTAGCGAGTCGCGGCTTGTATATATACCACTACTCATATTAATAGATACTTCTGGAACAAGCAAGAAATCGAATGTTCTGTAAGACAGTCAAGATGCCACTTGAATGTTCCCTTGATATCTAGCATTATCTATATTGGTATTCCATTTATCTCCGCGCTATGTTTATTTGCTTAGGCAAGCTCTTTATCTCCAACCGGATTATCTGTGCCTTACCGCTCCGCGCCGCGCTATCTTAAATAATGGTCTCGCGACAATACGATCTCCATTCTAATCATTGGAGAATGATTATCACCATCAACCTACCCGAATGAAGTGAATCCCCACATTCGACTGCAGTAGTTATATGCATTCCCTACTGATATGTTAAAGTTTTATCTCTGGCAACTGGGTTAGTGGAAATATACACCCAATTTTCTGTAATTTACGTCCTCCAACGTTAATTCATATCGGACGTTGAATAAATGGGGTAAAATGATTCTCAAATGAGTCCAGGATCCATGAAACTTAGAGTTACCCGACATTCGTCTCGAAGGATAAGGGAAAACCCCGGAAGAAACCTTATCCAGTAACCCATCCTGACCAAGATTCGAACTCGGGACCTCTTGAACGTGAGGCAAACACACTACCATGTACGCTACAGAGGCGGGCACGCTCAAATATGCAGAATATTTCTGGATCACAATGATTGCAAAAATTATATAGAGAATAGATTGTTTCGTGTCTAGCTTTCCCAGATTGTCCATCAAAATTGAGGCACTTAGTGCTGTTTTCAGGTAGTGTATATTGTGATACATGTTTCATGAACTTAAATTTCAATTGTTTGGGTCACAGTGAACACAGAAAGTTTATGCTTAATTAACCAGAGACTACACCTAAACGTGAGGTGATATTAATGTAGCCTCTTTGAACAGAATGTCAGAATGATGCCAGCTGATAATTAAGCTTTCTGTTTGTACAGTTTCCGTTACAAATTCAGTACACTAAAATTTAACATTGAACATGCTCTATTATACATCCTGTACAAATAGATACTGACCCTAATATTTACTCGCTGACTCAGGTCCCCTAGCTATAAACCGTTGGTTTTTCTGAGCAGCTTGATGTCATTTCTTCTTGATATTTGCTTCTTCAATCCTAATCCACTTTTCTCTTAACCTATATAAGAATTCTCCTGTACATCTATTTTTATTTTCTTCCATCCCCGTTAATATGTGTACCACCAATATCTCTTTGCTCACACTGTCCCATTTCTTATCCCATATTTTTCTCCTGTAGTTTGATAACTCCTTATATTCTATCAGATCATGAACATATCTCTCTTCATCTCCACAGCATTCACATATCCCTACCTCATTACTTTTAAACCCTTTTAGATATATTATTCCTACTCTCATCCATGCTATGTCTTCTCCTCCAGTTTTGTCAGATTGATCTATATATTTTCCCTACCCCGTTCTGTCTTTAATTGCTTATAAAATTTCAAATATTAATGTTCTTCTATATACTTTCTCTTGTACTATAGTTCTCACTTCCTTCCAAAAACCGCTATAATTTGTCTCCTCTACTCTCCATGGATCTCCCATGCCTATCTTGAATCTTAATTCTTTCCAATTCCGACCACCAACTATTTGTATTTTTAATGCTTTTCTGTTGCTTCATGCACAGATTCAATAATACCTCTTTCTGCCCTTATACCAGAATTTCAATATTCTCTGTATAATTATTCCCCTCCTTTTTGTATTACCTAGCTCTAGTAATGGCACCTCTCTTGGTGCCGATTTTGGCAGCTTTTCTGTTTGTAATCAATGTAACTTTTTCAGTAAACGTTCAGTTTGTTATTAAGATGCTTGCACCTGTGCTCTGAATTGGATACGTGTTGTTACGTAATTTCCCTAATTATGCCCAGTAGAGTGCCCTTTCTAGGAACAGTTCTACTTCAATTTTTTTATTTACGTCCTCCAACGATAACTTATATTGGACGATGAATGAAATTGGTTAAATGATGCTCCAATGACTCCGAGGTTCAATGGTGCTTAGAAATGAAAAAATGGGCAGTGTTTAACGCCCGCTTTTACTACATACGGCACCGCAGGCGGTGACACTGATGATACATGAGATGAAGATGGAGCACCGGTGGAATGAGATGGCGGGGGAAACCGGAGGTCCCGGATAAAACCTTCCCCAACGGCGTGTTGTCCACCACAAATCTCACTTTGCGGTCGCCTGGGATCGAACCCGGGCCGCCTTGGTGAGAGCCAAACGGTCTAACCACTGAGCCACGGCGTGGCCAATGGTGCTTAGAGGTACCCGACATTCGTCTTTAAGGATAATGGAAAACCTCGGAAAAAGCTTATCCAGGTAACTCATCCTGACCGAGATTCGAACTCGGGAGCTCTTGAACGTGAGGCAGACACGCTACCATCTAGCGCTACGGAGGCTGGCTAAATTGTTTTACTCGTACTTCGTTTTATTGTAGACCCCAGGAAGACAGGATAGAAGAAAATGGCAGATGCAATTCTTTGTTCACAGTGGATGAGTACACAATAATATATTTGTCTTGTGAATTCAAATCTCTCTGAGTCTGGGGAGGGACCAGTCCTTCCGAAGTCAAACGTATCCAGACATTTCAAAACAAAGTATTACGAATTTCAAAAAATACACCAGGTTTGTCAGAAATATTCAACTACATAGAGAAACTGGAATCAGCACCATTCAACACTCAATTTCTTCACAAACCGAAAAGTTCTACTGCAACCTAAAACACGTCTCAGGAGTCATTCACTATTCCCTTGGCAGAAAATCCAGCTTCCCAACCCGCATCAGCAGTCGTCTACCACTGGATCAGCTCTCACAGCAACATCTTGTATAATACTTAATAATGTGGGGGGGGGGGGGGGTCCGATGGGGCCTTGCTCATTTCATTGTTATTCATTGAATCACATATGTAAATAATGATCTGTAGAGCGCACATGCGCTGATCGATCAATAAATTAGTTAAAAAAAATCTCCGAGGGAAACATACTTCATAGCAGTTCGGGATGAGTGCTGATACCTACCAATGTTCAGGTTTTACATACCATTTGTATATAATTCTTTATCGTTTGTTGACATCATGATATCATTTAGTGACAGAAATTTATTTTGCCAAGTTCTGCAGCTTGTACTTAGAACTTTACAGAATTTTAATACATGCGAGGCTATTTGAATGTTGAATTTTAATATTCTTCATGAATATGGAAAGGTATAAGGAACAATTTGTAATAATTTGTAATTGCTATCCAACATGTTTTCTTTAGTTTCAGAAAGATCTTCCTATTACACCAAGAACTCAAATACCTATCAGATGTAAGAAAGACTTTGTTTTCATTGAAGATATACATGCTCCTGCTTTAATCAGAGCAGTCAAGGTGCTGGTATGTTGCCTGACCTTGCAAAAAGCGATTATCCCATATTTGGCATCAGGAAAAATCTTAACAGAAAAGGAAAAGAAAAGCCTTCCCTTACTCAGTCAACAAGTTCCCTCTCGGGGAAATTGCATAATTTAGATTGTGGAGTGCAGTGCCGCTGTGCAATGAATAGCAAACCACTTCTTTTCACAAAGTATAATGACAAAGAACTGGCACAGGGACGGGAGGATGGGGAAGGGGCCTCACTCCTCTACTTTCTGAAGAGCTCTCTTTCCTCTTCTAATGAACGAATCAGAAATCTTAACCCGTGCTTTATATCCTTAGCTTAACAAGCTGCACACAACCAGACCGTATTTGGGCTTTCTTATTATCGTATTCGTGGCCTATTGGTGAACCTTAGACTGCATTTCTGGCTTTCATGGGAATGTATTTGGAGCATTGTAGCACATCCATGTCTCGGATAAGTTATTTCCTGAAAGTTACTTGACTCCAACCAATTTAGTACAAAGGTTAGAGAGAATGAATCACAGTTGAAAACCTCAATTGGAACCTGTGGTACGTTCCGAAATTTGTAGACTAATTAATTTCTATGTTCCAAAATACAGTCTTCAAGGAAAGCCAAATCGTTTAGAAACCAGAACTACAGTTACTTTGAACCATTTTATTCCAAGGTTCTAACTCTTCACATTAGTAAGACTATAGTGTAGGACTATACACATTAAGAGAATGAACCAATGTTTAGTTACGTACTGTCCCACAGACTGCGAGAGAAATAATTCAGCACCATTGGGTAGAACAAAATCAGTATGCTCTAAAATTGCACTACATACACGTAACTAAGTCGGAAACAATGTTTAAGGTGCCTTGGCTATTATTTGAATGCGTGTAGTGTTTAGACCGTCCATCTATGCCTGCCTTGGTAGCGTGGTGGTAGCATGTCTGCCTCACGTTGAAGAGGTCCCGAGTTCGAATCTCGGTCACGGTGAGTTACCTCGATAAGTTTTTTTCCGGGGGTTTCCCTTATCCTAAAAGACGAATGTCGGGTAACTCTAAGCTACATGGACCCCGGGCTCATTTGAGCATCATTTCACCCATTTCATTCATCGTCCGATATAACTTAACGTTGGAGGACGTAAACTAAAAGAAGGTCTATTTCCTTTTTGTCAGTGTATGTAGACCGAGCCGAATGCCTCAGGCGATTTCGTCTGTGGCCCGCATTCGAGAGCGCTGGGTTCGATTCCCATTGTCGACCTACCTGACCCTTAAGTTTTTTCGGGGGCTTTCCCGGGTCGCCAGGCGAATGCTGGGTAGGTTAATTACATCCCCAAATTTCCTGTCCCTCCATTTCATGTCCATTATCATTTCATATCGTCTCTCATCTGGTGGTCTCTTTCAGGGTAGAAGTGTCGACGGGTGTCTCGGTGGATTATAGTGGGATGATATGCTCTGAGGAAAACTACTTCCTCCTCCAGCAGGTCGGTTGCTGGTCTCCGCTCCTCTGCTGGGACCTGGTACCGCCAGCTAGGAACCTTTGGGGCTCGGATCGCCTGCCTTGGGACCATGAGGGCTCGGCTGCTGGGCCCGTTGCCGTCCCGCTGTAGGGGAGCGTGTTCGTTGTCCTGGCCTGTCGGGGGAAACCTCTATCCAAGTCAACTGTAGGGACCTCTGCCCTCTGTACTGTCATGGCTCCTTGGATCGGCCGCCCTCTTCTCCTTCACGTCATTCTTCCTCCCGGGAGTGCCCCCACTTAGGGGAATAGGAGAAATGGGCCCACCATGGTGGCCTACGTACCGAATCCCCTCCGCAATGAAATCCCCAATCCCAGTGTATTTTGCGTGATCTAATTTTAGAGGATAGTGTTGCTGGTCCAGTGCTTAACCACCAATTTGAAGGACCTGGGACCCTTCTGTCAGGGTTAACAAAGAGAAACCCGTTATAAGACGCTAGACGCTCACATTCACTCGCCTTAACTTTGACAGGAGGTGATATCAACGCCATGCAGAGATGGAACTTAAACTGTGGGAAGACTTGAGATGCTGGCGTCAAAGGCAACACCAGATAAGCGGAAACACCCCTAAAAGAAAGTCTAGTGTTTAAGGCCCGCTTTTACTCTATGCGTCACCACAGACGGTGACACTATTGGTACACGAAATGGAGATGGAGCTCCGGTGGAATAAGATGGCTGGAGAAGCTCGATATCCCAGAGAAAACTCGCCCTAGCGCGTGTTATCCACCACAAATCTTTCATGGAGGCCCCTGGGATTGAACCCATGCTGCCTTGGTGAGAGTCAAGTGGTGTAACCACTCGGGCGTGACCTAGGTATTATTTAGCAGAGCCATTGTGCTAGGTGCTAGGTGCCGCGGATGTTGATCCTTACGTATGCCATGCGTAGACCGCTATCTGCCAAGGGTAAACAATATCTCCCGGACAATTCTGTTTTATTATCCCTATATGTTCCTGCGTATTCTGTAATCATCTTCATCTACTTCTAGCTATACTATGCACCCGTTCTTTGGCATACAGCCCCACATAGAGTAGATATAATCCCATCAAACTCTGAAGATGTGAGCATAGTAATAGTTCCCTTGTATGGTTGGAGTTTAGAGCCAAAGTATGATGAACCAAACCATGACACCACATTCAGGAGGTCTTGTGGTCAATCTCCCTTACCTGTTTGCTTTTTGGCGGTGTCCCTAAGTCACTTAATGAATTCAGGCAAAGATAACGGAGAAACTTTCTCTTGTGCGATGCGAGAATATTTTATAAGTCCAACGGTGCACGTATACGCATGCGCAGGCAGATAACCTGCAGGTTCTATCATTACATCCAACGTGAGAAAGATATGCAATAGTTGTAGCCAACCCTACAAAAAATGCCCCAGACCGGTTAAATCTCCTACACCGGTGCAAAAAGACATGTAGATGCAATTAGTGTAGATAAGTTTGGAAAACACTGACTATGTTTCCTCTCAGGATTTACTGTTTTACAAAAGTAGCTTTTCTGTCCAGCAAAAGTCCTATCGTTCTGTTAGAAGTGTTTGTTCTGTGCGTTCTTCGAATATTTAAGAACCGCTCTATACGTTGTTGAAAATCGGAAAGTGGCTAGACAAATCAGTAAAATGTATATGAGCTCACGGACTGTATCGGACTGGTTAGGCTACTGCCGTGAAGTGTGCATGATGTCAAATGTCACCAACTATACTGCAAGAGTGAAAATTGGCGATCCCGGTCATGTCGTTCAAATCGATGAGTGCAAAATAGGACGACGCAAGTTTCATGGTGGGCACGTCGTAGAGGGCAACTGGATCTTGGGTATGATCGACGTGGAAACGAATGAGGTGTGGATGATGATATGCCCCAACAATAGAAGGGATGCAAATACGCTCGACAGTCTAATTGCAGAGCACGTAAAGTTCACCGGCAGCATTCACGCCGATGCCTGGCGGTGTTCTATGGGTTGATGGCTGGAGCGTTTGCTGCGCAGTGAATTACTCAGTACACTTTGTCGATCCAGTGACAAATGTGCACACAAAATAACATAGAGTCACGCTGGTGAGGACAGCGGCATCGTCTAACAAGGGGATGCTAACATTTCTGAGTATTTGTGGCACAATGACTGCTAAAACTGGTCAGCAGATCCGTTTAAAAATTAATCAAATATATTAGACAGGTCTACCCTGAAGTGTAACGATTGAACTTAGTGGTCAGTGTTTAGTGTTTATTGTAATTAGAGAGCTAGTTGGTGAAAATTAGGGACTATTATGTGTGTTTAGTGTAATTATTTAGCTAGTTAGTGTAAAATGGGGGCAACTGAGTGTGTTTAGCACAATCAGTTAGCTAGGTGGTTCAATTTAGGTACTACTTTAGGTTATTTTGCTATTATGTGTTTTAAGTGGGATAATGTTTGTCCTTGAGCGCTACTAGACCAGCAACCAATGGGAGTCCTGCGGTATTGTCGTATTGCATTTCCCCTAAGTGGTGTGTGATGATCGCCAACCTAATCAATCTGTATGATATACTATTCGCGCTAAGACAAAATTTCAGATTTTGCCGAAACTGATCCATGTGGAAGGTAAAGAGTAATGTATATAACATAACCATGAAAACCCCACATTTTAGCTCAAATAGTTTCTCTAATACAAATAAATAAACCACTATTATCTGTATTATAACAACATATCGTGACGTAAGCACTGTATGAATTTGGCATGTATGCGTGTACGTATATTTATAATTACTCAGAACTTAAATATAAATGTTTGACATGACGTGATAAAAGAATTACTTTGAATAAGCCAAATCAAGCGAGAGAAAGCAATAAATTTCCTGCTGCCCTGGCAGAACGTTTCTAGTCACATCATATCTTTGTTTATGAATGGTTCGTAATCTCTAGTTACTCTAGAGAATTCAAAGTGGTTGGTGTGTTTTTTTTTTCTTCTTCTTTTAGTAATTTACGTCCTCCAACGTTAAGTTATATCGCACGATGAATGGAATGGATGAAATGATGCTCCAATGCGTCCGGGGTCCATGGAGCTTAGAGCTGTTTGACATTCGTCTTACAGGATAAGGGAAAGCCCCGGAAAAACCTTATCCATGTAACTCACCCTGACCGAGATTCGAACTTGGGACCTCTTGAACATGAGGCAGACATGCTACCACCACGCTACCAGGGCAGGCGGTGTGTGTGTATGCACATATACTTCTCATCATTCAGAACATAAATTTAAATTACTGACATGACGTGATAAAAGGATTACTCTGAATAAGTCAAGGTGTTAAATTCTAGAGTGAGCAAACACATTTTCTGTTAGCCTGTGGAATGCTGTATGCTTATGTTTATGAATGAATGCTGGATAAGAAGTGTTTATTTCCTCTGGAGAGTTCAGATCAATATCATTCACTTGTTCGTTACACAACAGTAGAGTAAGAGTTAAATAGTGCAAGGGCTTCTTGCTGTAAATTTAGTGGCGAGTCAAAAAGGCAGGTATTGCAAAGTCAGGCTCTAAGCATTATTTTTAAGGTGTACAGGTTCTTCAAAAATTTTACGGAAACAGGAACTAAAAATGAGTTATTGCAAAGAGTACCTCCGTTTAAAAACACGGAAAAAGTGTATCAGCTGGAACAACTTGCAATTGAAACGGGACATGAGGTAATAACGCCTTGCACCTTACCACTGCCAATATAGCCCAACTGAGTGGGTATGGGATCAAATAAAAAAGCGGGTTGCAATCGAATTTTTCACGAAGAAATTGACAAAGTAACACAACAGGACGGGGAAAACTGCGTGAGGCATGCAGATTTTAAGAAAGAAATAGCACGTGACGAGATATTAGAACCTATAATGATAAATTAGCAAGACTAAGACGATGAAGACAGTGACAATGACGAATTGTCTCTTAACGGCTGTGACGTTGAGAGTGATATGAATGAGCCACTGGCAGTTCCATTGGATTAGAAAAACAGGAAATTCATAAACCGTAATTATAGTTATGGTATTTTAAAAAATACATAATTTGTGAAATTGCTTTTTCCAATTTTGATTTTGGCAACTGCATCACTGTAAAAGTTTGTAAAATATAATTTTCTTACCCTTACGTCTGCGACAAGCAGACCTGCATGTTGTATGAGTGTGCGAGAGGGAGGGAAATATAAGAGGAGTGGGGTAACAAGCTGGCAACGCTGTGTGTGATATGGCATCTGATTAGCTGGACTCCAGAACTCTTCCCATTTGAAACACATAATAGATAGTGTAATTTAGGGACAAGTAAGACTGTTGGCAGCATTGCGCTCAGTGGAGAAAGAAGGAGAGTTTGTCTGCACTGAATTCTTCAGTTTGGCTACATACGCAGTAAAGAAATAAACAAACAATTAGTAACGTTAAAAGAATGCCGTCCAACACGAAATTGCGCTAAAGTGTTAAGTATTTAGAAAAAAAATCGCCGCGTCGCATATTAGAAATGAAAACCAGAATAATTACATTCTTCGAATTTTCTGTCTCTCCATTTCACCTTTCATCTAATTTTACTTCAACTTCATTCTGGTTGCCCATTTAAGGATTTTAAGTTTTGGCGAGTGTTTGGAATGCCAGGGTACTTTTTCTCTGAAAATTCTTGTCCTCTGAATTGTAGCAATTCTAGCAGTGACGTACAACATTTTAGGGACGCTGCTCTTTGTTGGCGCCTCTCCTTAGATATTCGATCATCTAGTATACCACCGCATCACCCTTTCCTCCCTTGAGTGTCCTCTCAAAGGCGTAGGCTATACAAACATTTCACAGAACGAGCAGCGCAGTTCCTCCTCCGAACCTCGTTATAATCAGGAGTTACGTGCTTTGAAATTCTACAAAATAGCAAACAATGGGCGGAGTTTTGTTAGTTTATATAATTATGTTTTGCTCTGCTGCTCTTCCCTGATACATAGAATACGGATTTTATTATAGAAAGGGTGTAAGTGTTTTATATCATTAAGTATTATTTCGAAAGTCCAGGATTGAAATGTTTCACCAGACGTTGATAACAGTATCGTAGGTAGGGAGAAAATAATATGCGGAGTCACGTGCATGCTTCAGCTTGCTCTTAACAGCGTTATTATTCCATGACGTCGTCGTAGCTACCTCCAACATAGGATCGGAAACATAATTACGTTACACTGTCACCAGAAACAAACAAATTTGATCGGCATGCTCTTCCTCATACAATCCCACGCTGCATGAAAATTCTCCGGCGAGCTACAACCTTCCTTATACTGAAACTTTCCGTTTTACGTCCCATTTCAACTTAAAGGAGAAGATGTGCAAATATCTTCCTCGGTAATTAGGTCAACTAACCAAGCAAATGACCCACCTCACACCCTAGAGCTTTCAGAGATTCTAGTTGAAGACAAAGGTGTCTTGAGACAAGTTGCACGCTAATACTTAATGAGTCCTGAGCTATGGGCTTCTAAGTGCACCAGAAGTATCTATCAAAAGATATACCTCACTAAAACAATCTTATAACAATTAAACGAAGTGATAGAGGCACGCATAAGTGGAATTTATACCAGGTGAGTCACCAGTTCCTATTTATTTGTTAATTTATGCAACGTGTTAAGATACATATGTGACTTAAGATACATATGTGACGTAAGATACATATGTGACTTACGTCTTTCTTCAATACCTTCTAATGGACGATTTGCAGAATAGTTTATATAGCAAGGATAGATAACTCAGTGCATAAGTGGTGTATGCCACAGAAATTAGTCACTATGTATGTCAATTCCAAAAACGTCATACCCAGACACAGAGAGCTGCAGTAATAATTTAGATGAGTTTACAAAGTTTTATTCATTAGCGTACATTCACGGACACCTTTAGACACACCCCTGAAAGAACAGTCTACCACATGCATCAGTTGACAGTAACATTGGAACACAAAATGGCGGATCTACACAGTGAGACCAATTGGATTTAAATATTCATCCAAGACGTTTTTCGTTGTACAGTCATGTCAAAATTTCTAAGAATTAGCTAGAATGTTTTCGCTTCTGTCACAAATTACGTCACATTTTAGCTCATACAGTAACTGTAACGGTAGTCGCAGTTTTTATTTCCCTTCTCTTTTGTATTTGTTGTATTGTTAAGACACAATCAGCAGAGGATCCGCCTTGCCTGAATCCGTGTTGTTCATTATTGATTAGTGATTCAGTTATATATAATCTTTTTGCTAAACTTTTTGCTAATATTTTATAGCTTGTATTTAAGAGACTGATTCCTCTATAAGTTTTACATTCATTTCTGTCTCCTTTATTAAATATTGGCTTTATTACAGCCATTCTACATTCTTCTGGTATCTATAGGCTGGACCAACAAACATTTAAAAATATAGTAGTCGTATTTTAAATTTTTTTTATGCATACGTTATCAATTCCACATTAATTCCCTCTTTTCCTTGTGTTTTATGTTTAAATGATGTTAATATCCCTTCTAATTCTTCTACTGTAATAGGGTCTAATTCTTTATATGTAGTATTTAATTGTTGCTTTTCACTACCTGTCGAATAATTCCACAGTCCTTTGAAGTATTGAAGCCACTCTTATTCTGAAATAGTATGTAACTGTACTTATCTTTCTCCGATTTATTTAAATATCTCATGATTTTATATACTGTTGTCTGATTACCATGTATATCATATTCTATATCTGATATGTATTTATCCCAATTTTCTCGTTGCAATTTTCTTGACTCTCTTTTAGCTATTGCACATTTTCTTCTATATTCTATTAAATTCTCTTGGGTATTTGTTTTTAAATATTTCTTTTATTGAAAGTTCTATATGGCCATTCCATATTCCTAATTTTTAGTATTAAACGTTTTCCTTCTTCTTGCTAATGCTTCATGTCAGCCTTTATAAATATTTGTTTAAGGTCTTCCCATTCTGTATTGACATTAAAGCGCATCGCTCGCTGATCTAATTTCTCATCTAGTCGTTGGCAGTATAATCCCCTTATACTGTCTTGTTTCAGCAGGTGTACCTTAAACATTTCGTTTTTCCTTATATCCTCAGTTTTCTTTGCACTTAATTTGTTATATCATCTTTTCCATAGCTTTATTTTAGTCATTAACATAAAATGATTAGAAGAAATATCGTAGCTTCTATAGACTCTTGTATCTAATACTTGCGATGATATTTTATTATTTACCACTATGTAGTCTATTATGCTGCGTTGTCCTCTACTTGATCATGTGTATTTGTGCACATCTCTATGATTGAAAAACGAGTTGTTAATTTTAAAATTATTTAATACAGCAAAATTTCTCAGGCTTTTGCCATTTTCATTGATTGTTGGTTCTCCATTTCTCCCTATTATATTGTTTACTGCTAATTGTCCTATTCTTGCGTTTTAATCTCCACCATGAACTAGCTCATCGTTTTTATTTAACGAATCTACATGTTTCTGCAGTATTTTGTAAAATGTTTCACTCTGTTCTTTTCTCTCTTCTTCAGGGCTCCCTTATTTATTCATGTAGGAACATTCCTTCGCAACGTAGCTTTGTATAAATGGCATTATACAGCACTTCCGCACTTTGCCATTTCGACCTAGGTTCAAAACATTCGTGCTACGTTCAAATTTTTATCACCCTTTGTTTTACCTTTTGGGACCTATAACTTGATATTAAAGTACAAATATCATTTTTATAACACTATAGGCGTTTATAAAACACAATAATAGGCACGTTTTCCACTGTAAGATAGTTATAAATGAATAGTTCGTAGTAGATATTTTATTATGGTCGGTATTGTGTTTGACACATTCAACCAGGTTTCAAACCTTTCACAAATGCAAAGGGAAACACGAGATGTAAGCATGAAACAAAACCATGAATTAATGTCGTCGACAAACTCTTAAAAAATTAAAGCCAACTACGTAACATGATTTACATCACCAGATACGGTAAAGATAATAAGGCTCACGAAGTTAAACATGATCTCTAATTGAAGATAAAGATAGCCCGTAGTTTCCTTTTGAAGGGCAAGGCCCTCTCCAGCCTGACGGTAGGGTGAGCTCAGCACGACTTATATGGTGAGCTAATCCCTGTAGATCCTTAATTATCGTATTGTCGTTCTTGTGTATTTGACTCACAAGAGAACCAGTACATACAATAAAGATTTAGAGAACGAAAAAGTAAACTATATGACGTCGTTTCGAACCTAGCCCTTGCATCAGCATACGTATGCCAGCAGCTAGCTAACGCACCCGACCAGCTGTCACGTATTCTATACCGCTCTTTGGGCAAGCACAATTTATCACCTAGCTAGTATTATATGCATGAATACTCGTCGTTTATTTAAGCTTTTCACATGCCTTGGTCCTCATTCAGGACTGTAAATATTAATTCTGGTTGCGATAATACTGATTAAAAGGTCAGAGCTTCAATAACGGCTTTTATGCTAAAATGGTCAATGTTTCACATTAGACTGTAAACTGCGTGTAGCATAGATAAGAATAAATAGGGGCAGCTGAGTCACCTGGTATATTACATGCATAGGTCCCACCATGGTTGAGTGGTTAGGCGCTTGGCACTAACCTAGGTTGTCCGGGTCCGATCCCAGACGAGAGTAAAGTGGGATTTGTAGTAGAGAACATGGTGCTGGGGTAGTTCTCCTCCCGGTCCTCCGCTTTCATTACTTATGACAGAGTATCATTACAGTGATAACAGTGATGGCACAGTGTCATTACTTAAGACACAGTATCTATACTAGTCAGTTGGAGAGTTTAATGTCATGTGGGCATGTTGGCCATAGTAGCTCAGTGGTTTAGAACAACCGACGGAGACCGGGAGATCCGTGGTTCATATCTCGGCTACAGCACTGAAATTTTCAGTCTGGCTCTACTCATCCAAACCTTAGCCTGCATACAGATAAGTGTGGAAGAAATCATTATTTCCAGTATCTATAATAATAAAATTAATATATGAGAATATAGATAGAGTCAACATGAAAAAGTCAATCCCAGCTGTGATTTTAACCACGGATCTCCTGGTTTCCGTTCAGTCAATCTAGCCTACTGAGCTACCATGGCCAACTTGCCGTCATGACATTAACTTCTCCATTTGACTCATATATTTCTCCCGTAAACCACTAGGGGCTCTCGTATTCGAGATACACCGTTTGTGGGGACTTACTATCCTAAGTACTTGAGTCCCAGGCTTCATCATTTAACTCTGATTATTTTAGTTAACTGATGGAAATTAACCATTTCTTCACACTAGCCATATACAGGCTAAGGTTTCTGATGGATAGAGTCAACATGAGAAATTCAATGCCAAGGCCGGGATTTGAACCACGTATCTCCTTGTTTCCGTCCAGTCGCTCTTAATAAGACTTAAATGATGCAGCCTGGGTCTCAAGTACTTATGATAGTAAGTCGCCACAAACGGTGTATCTCGAGTACGAGAGCCCCTGGTGGTTTACCGGCGAATTATATGAGTCAAATGGATAATTTAATATCATGACGGCAAGTTGGTCATGGTCGCTCAATGGGTTAGACTGACTGGACGGAAACCAGGAGATCCGTGGTTCAAATCCCGGCCATGTCATTGAATTTTTCATGTTGACTCTATCTATCAAAACCCTTAGCCTGTATACGGCTGGTGTGAAGAAATGATTAATTTTCATCAATTAACTAAAATATCAGAATATGTTTGAAGTAAATGACAAAGAATTAAAAATTGAGTTTTTTTATGTTCGACAGTTAATGTTAATCTAATAAACTGGTGAATATATATTTACTTATTTATGTTTGCATCGTAGTGTGGTCTCGCAGCGACTTTCAGATAGCTTCATAGAAAGTTAGATGCCTTGTAAAAGCAGCGAATTTGAATGTAAAATATGAGTTTGAAATTGTTCTAACTATAAATAGGTTTTACTGCACTTAGGTATCTGGAAAATTAGAACCTGGATAGGATCTCCCCAAATAATTATCAAGGTTGACCCAAATTTTGCAGTTAGACTTGTAAGATCCTGCTAAACCCAACCGCATTCGAAATGCAGTGCTTTTAGGAGACGCGTGTATGGGATTTAAGACCGGCTGTGATCAAATGATATGATTATATTTTCAGTTGTTGAAGGTCTGTGAAGTTAGGAAATTAGTTTCTGCGGTAACGGAGACTATATTTTGCGGTTTGGCTATAGCTGCACAGTGCTGCTCCCCAGGGGGAGCTCGCGGAATCAATAATTCGTTACAGCTTACTTTGCTTTCCATTGTAAGGTCGCAAAGCTTTGCCTTGTCTTTCTCCCTGTCCGGGATGGGGCAACAGTTCACCCTTATTATTCGCCGACGATGCTGTACTGGTTCGCTAGAAACTCTCCCGTCTCGGAGAAACAAAATGCTCTAATGAAGTTTAATCAGCAAACCAAGTCTTAAGTTCTGTTTGTGACGAAGGGTGGAGTTTTAGGTAAGTTTATTGCCAACAAAGAGAAAACAATTATACTACTCTAAAATGGGAAGCCGTCATTCGTCTGTTTTCTCCTGGCCATAAAAAGGGAAAAGAATACAGCGACCATCTTCTAAAATTTAAGTTGATTTAAGTCATAAAGGCCTTATATGACGAATTTTTACTTTTTCATTCGTTTGCATAGTAAGAACAAATAATTCATCCTGTTTAATTTGACGTATGTTTTATTACAATAGACCAATATTTACTATTTTAAATTAATTTATATAAATATAGCTGTAATCCTTTAATCTCTTTTTTTTAATCCAGAGCTATTTGGTCTAGAAGGCTGTGGTTTGTCTTATATTTTAGCGGAAATTCTGATCCATATGTTGGCTAATCTGGAGTTCAATATAGCATCAGAGTTTTGTGGTTAGGGTTTGTTTAATTATATAAACAAGTGGTAATATCTTGGATATTTTTGCATTTTTATATTGTGCTCTGCTTTTTGTGTTGTTTCCTCAATAACAAAACTAACGACTTGTTTAAACAGAGAAAAAACAAATGCAGTCAACATTATATACCTAACATATCCTGTAGTAGAAGACGATGTAACTGCACAACAATGTGAAAATTTAGTGTTGAACAATCCTGTTGAGAATATTTAAACTCCATACTGCTTCTAAAAACTGCTTCTAGAAGGAAACTACACAACATAGAAAAGAATTATAGTAGCATTTATGCAGGCGAAACAAATATAAATAAATGTTAAGTTTAGTTTTAGTGACTTTGTCAGTTTTAATATTTATGAGGGGATAGTGAATCTGCATGAAAATGTTTCTCAAAGAAATAGCATAGTAAATAACCTAACAGTAAAGTGCATAAATAGTGCAAGCATGAAGAACTTTTATACATCAGAAAAAAAACTGAAAAAATACAGCTTTTTGAAAATAATTTGAGGTTATTTTATGGAATTAGATGTATTGGCAAGGGATTTTCAGCTGGCAAACCACCAACTAACATTATTCGCTACACATCAGTAGTGGGAAGAAGTGTGAAAAAGATAGCTGAAGACTTAATGAAGGCTGCTATAAGTGAATCTGTAGTATGAAGTTATGATAATACCGACTTAGCTATATCTTTTGATGTATCTTGGCTAATAGAGGCCTTTAGTCAGAAAATTCATTTGCACCTATTTTAGTTTTACTTCAACATCAATTTTCTCAAAAGTGCATTTTTCAATATAAAAGTCCCGTTTTTCATAAACCATTAGTGAAATCTCCATACAAATTTTATGACATAATCTAAATTTCAGCATGATGTTGTGAATCCTCAGAGGGTCAATTTCCTCAAATGGATTATTCTTAAAACACAAAAAGTTCAGTTTTTTAACGAAAAAATTAGAACTGTGGTAAAAAAGTTATAAAATATGCACTACTTTAGATTCTTATACGAATGAGGATCCGTATAATTAGGAAGGACCAATACGTACACTGTAAAAATTTGGGATTTTTACACCCAGCAGATTCTGAGAAAAAGGGGCATTAATTTTCCTACTTTAACATTAGTATTACAGGGCATTACGACTGCCCTTAGGCGAGTAACTTGAATTAGAAGAATTGGCTTTCATAAGAATAGTTTCACAAACTTAACAAATAATATCATGTGAGTGCTCATAATTTTAACTTTCACACGTTATGTGTACAATTGGTACCTTGACTTGAATCCCTTGATTGCGTTTTCTATATTTTTTTTAATTTAAGAATTTTCGCAAAAATACATTACACGATTTACCCACCTGCTCGCTCTACTTCACCTCTACCAATTACCTGTCCCGCGTTATGGGACAGCGTATGGCTTGAGCGTATGACGCGATCTTGAAGCTACTAATCAAACTGAAAACATGATACTCCTAATAAGGTAAGTGGGGGGAAGATTTAAGTTGGGGAAGACGGAAGTTTCGTAATATTTTGTTCATCTGAGACTAGATAGCAGCACTTACCACAGCCTAGCATAGGGGCATCCAGTTGGAAGTGTTCTGTAGTGTTCTTCCGTTTTATATGTTGCTTCATCCAGTGATAAACAACAAACTACTACCTGTAAACTTGGTTAACTCAAGCAATGTAATATTTCGTTGCCCATATGTGAGGTCTAGCATTTGATGTAGTACATGGAGCTTCACCTAGCCATGGTATTTTGTCATGTGCGTCTTTGTGAGCACATGGTAGCTCGGGCCAATATGGCTGTTAGTGTACATGAAAAATACGGTTCACTTGCATCTTCCCCCAGGCATTGGGGTAAGTTAAAAGTTCCTAAAGAAACTTGATAAATTGCATATAACCGATCACGATGGCTTGAACGACTATTCTTCAAACCATTGAAAATATTTTCGCAACAAGCTTTGAATACTTGGATTCATTCAAACCCTGGCCGGAGTTTGGTTCTCTCCTTTCTTCAATGTATCATGTCTCTAACATGTGTAAAATTTACATTTTATAAAGTGTCTCACATGTAATAGAATTGCCCAATTTACTTTATTTTTTAATTTCAAACTCCGTGTTGTTGTATCTTCCTCCATGTTGTTCCATATTCCCCACTGCTAACTCCCATCTTCCCGAAATGATGGGGTAAGATGTCAGTTTTCTTACAATTAGTTTAATTGAAATTTTATCTCCTCACATTTAAGGACACTGATTACTGTTTCTCCTAGTAACACATAAATATACAGGCAATATCTTGAGATGCCTTTCATAGTCTTCTCCATTCCCATTTCCATGAAAAAAGGACATAGCCGCTCTCTCTTGTACAGTTTCTTGAATAATCGAGTAATCTCAAAAGGTCTGTGGCCACACACATCCCCTGACCTAACCTCACCGGACTTTTTCTTGTGGGGGAGGGGGTATCTAAAAATAGAGTGTACAAGAATAGGTCACGGACAATTGATGTTCTCAAGGAATCCATTGAAACCGAAATAAGTAACATTGGCGAGGATACTCTACGTAAAACTTCAGAGAATATGGTGAGACAGTGCAAACATGTATATGTGGAGGACACTTCCAACATTTTCTTTGAGATGTAAATAGTGTAATGTTATCTCTCAGTTGTGTATTATATTCTCACGAAGTTGCACGTGTGTCTTATTATTGCTCCAAGAGTTATGGGCTATTGAAGTGGTCCAGGTTTATGTGGATCGCACTGTACATTAAAAAATGCAGATTTGTAAAATTACATATTCGAGGTAAATATTTCTCCAGTTCGAAAGTTTCTTGCAAAACTGTTGCTCAAGAAGTGGAAGGTATAATTATATATTTATATGTTTAGAATATCTTCTGACTTAAATTCGTTCGTGAGTTTGTAATCTGACATGTCTTGTTTTACATACTGGTGATTAGCTAAAGTATTACATAAATGCATTGCTATACTTGCTGTTCTGGGCTTTGGCAGGAATAGCTACTTATTTTTCAGAAAAATCACATAAAACAATATTCCAAGGAGCTTTAGAGTTAAGATTCTGCAAGTGGTTGAGGGTTTCCAGAAGTCATAGGTATGGAGATAACATTCTAGAAGTCCTTTTGGTTTTGACACTCTTGGATTTTAAGAATGTTTACTCCAGCTTAGAAAATTAGATTCAAATAAAGAACACCCCTTGTTTCTAAAACTAACAATAATACAAATTTGAGTCCTAAGGATTAGATAACATGAATAAATTCTCTCATTTCCTTTTGGTTCACTTTACAACGTACAACCCCTAACTGAAGTTGCTAGGTTTTTATGACTCCAGTGTTAGAAAAGCCTCAGGGTAAGTTTTGCTGGTGGTTTAGAGATGTGGGTGGAAAAATGACGAAAAATGACGGCCCTTTAAAAGTATCTGCGTCACAGGAGAGGAAGGGCTCTGTCATTTGTTACTCTTCTCTATTTTAGAAAAAGTCATTTGGACACGAGAGCTATAAGTTTGATGTCATAAAGGCTTGTGGCTACGCTGATGCTCTGTTAGATCAGGTTCTATACCATATTTGAGTTACGAAGCTAACTTCCGGTTCTTCCATATCCTAAGTATAATTTCCTTTTACCAGAGATAAAACCCGGTATCTTAGCTAATAGTTGTTCTGAAAATGCATGCTTAATTTCCTACTGTTTTAGTTGCAGGAGTGGAACCAGAATTGTACTTACATGCTGGAAGCTAAATGTAACTGTAAATACACGTTTTGATTTCATTATACAAGGAAGCTTTCCTGAGAGAAAATTTGTGTATATATTTTTTTGTGTGAAAAATATATTGGAGGAAGTATTCATTTAAATTCATATATCTTACAAATGGGAAAAAATAACTTTATATATTTACTTCATATCTAATTATGAGATTTTTATGAAAATACTGTGCGCTTAAGATATATTTATGGAAATAAAAGTACACACGGGTACATTTTTATTCGTTATTTGCCGCCCCCCAATTGAGCAAGAATGATGTCATAGTTGACTGCTGACTTTATCTTAATATCATAGTGTGCTCTACGGAGAAGAAGCGATAGCTTTTGGGGAACAATAAGCAAATTACAGCACTATAAGTGTGGTTGTGCTAGTAACTAATACAACGAGCTTCCCCTGGATATGAACACAGACCATCGCGTCTTCATGGTTGAATGCTCCTTTCGTACCGGCATAAAAATAAGTGCGACATACAAATATAATTTAAACCGCTGCATAGAGGAGTTTATTCAACGCTATCCAGCATTCAGACAAGTCCCTCGGAGTGTAATGATGTCAAAAGTGTCCAGGTACCGTCAAATTGACATGCTTTTGTTTGCAACATAAACGTCTTAGGTTTTATCAGTATACGATATAAACTTTTTGTCATTCTCACGCTTAATTAAAATGTCTATTATTGTTGGTATCCTAATGTCTTTTAAAACCAATAGATGGATCAAACATTTCCAAGATACAAGATCAGTTACTCGCAGAAAGATAGAGACACTGGATGCTATAAAGTGATTGGTCGCAATCTAGAAGCAATAAATAATGTTATGTCAGAAACGCCTCAAGCATACCTTCTCGCAATACAGACAGTGATTAATGGAAATATAAGAAAATGGACACATATAACTATGTACTAGAAACATTTTCTTGTTTAGATTTGGATAAAAGCTTTGTACATGCTGTAAGCCTCAATTAGTTTTCATTCCTAGAACATGTTCTGCTAATTTTCTGGTTTGTAATGAAGTTACATTGCGAGGAAACTGTGGGTGATAGTAAATAATTGAGATCAAATTGAAATATTTCTCTTTAATCTGACAGGTATACAATATGCATACATGTCTACTATAACAGAAAAAACAGATGTTCACTGTGAAATAAGTGTTCATTGATTTATCGTTTCGCATATTCTTCATGGTATACTCTTATGGCTGCATAGTTAACAGTGCATTGCAATATATAGTATTTTAAAATCATTTATCGTATCTACGCACCAGGCAAAATTACATACGTTTATATTACGCAGGGAGGCCCACGTCTCAAATAGTATATTTACTTGCCAATAGAGTGAGGTCTCAAAGCTGCTTTCAGCTCATCAATTACGATCGCAAACTGCTAGGGAATCGTATATAAACTCGCTCCCTTAGCTATGCTACTGATAACGTCAAATTTTGCGCGGTAAAATTACAGATAAAAATGAACACCGTGTATAAGCACTTACTACAGAAGAACTATGGAGCTATTAGTATTAACCTTTTAGTCGAATTTCTTTATTTATAGCTTTAGCAATTACCAAAAAAGTTTGTGTTTTTTTCACTTAAATAAATAAAAAAATACATTCACTGTATAATACACTTTTGTGCCTGTTTCAAAATGAGTGCAACAGTTTCAGCCAGATAGGTACTTCGATTAACGTAAAGTGGATAATATGGAACTTATAGGAAAATAAATACGTGATATCTTAAACTTTGTGGTAATAAATGGAAAAATTCATTAATAAAACAAGTTAGGGTTAACGTATAGTCATTATATTCCGTTTCAGCACTTGAATTTAATATAGACTAAAATTTAGGTTGCCATTTTATTTATTGAGCTATAAAGCAAGCACGTGATCAGAACCGAAACGTGAAACATTGAAAGCGTAGGCGCGATGAAATCTGTGTGAGCGTTTAGCTGATTCACTCTTTTTGTTCCATGTACAGCTTTCCGAAGCTTGATTTTTATATTTCTTTCTGCAGTGCGTAAATCGCCATTCTGTTTTATTAATTGATGGTGGGAATCAAATTTTGCTGACTCATTTTTATTTCAGTAAGTGGATTACGTGCACATCGCGTATAGTTAATCGGTTTACGATCAAACGTCACCCATAGTATGTATCTGTGCGCCAGAATCATTTCATACAAAAGGTGACATGCATACCGAATACCTACTACTTTCCCTTTTGTATGAATTCCATCGAATTTCCGTCTATCTGCAACATTTATATTTATTAATGCTCTCTGTTGATACCTCTATATCAGAAATACATCATTCATATCAATGTATGGTTTAGGGGTAGTCGGAGGATGAGGTCTACAATAACTGGAGCAAAGCACCGCACTGGGTTCTTTGTACTACCAACGTGACCCTTGGGAGAAAGGAATGAAGGCGGGACCCAATTTGAGCAAGGATGTGCGTTAGAAATAATGCAGTTCCACTAATTCTAAAGCCTACCGTATCTACTCACAGCGTGGGGGTCACGAGGATGGAGATACAACTTCCTTGAAGTTAGAAGCATTCTGGCATCCTCAGTTCCCAGTACCAGTGAGCAAATTTCACCGTCCAATCGCAGCAGACCAACCACCGTCTTGTGGTCCTATAACCCTGAAATAGATAATTTCAAATATACGAAAGAAAATGACGAACTGTAACTCCTGGAAAAAGGTGAAACCACCACAAGCAGTCAGGATAAATGTCAGAGAGGTTGTCGAGGGGAATCGATCATGAGAACACCCGAATCCCAGCCTCAACATGCTGCTCTGGAACCGAGTACTAGGTACAAACCTTTATTAGTTGCATCTGTGTAGTGTAAATAGCTAATGTGATATCTAAGCATCATTAGTTGCAATAATGTCTCTAATGCATTTCTACATGAGACGATTAAAATCCAATATGAACCGGAAGTGCTAGTGAATACTCCATCCGAAACTGTGACCCAAAACATATCGGAAAAGAGTTTTAAATTTCCAACAATAGATGTTTTGATTTTTCCTAATACAAGGGTGGATCAAATAGAAATGGGGATTATTTTTTAAATTTATTTTATCAACAAACAAAAGTGATCATATACAGGTTCCATTTATACATAGTATACTGCCTTCGATACTCATTTACTCCATTCGATCGGAAAGTTTTTGATGCCATCCGTATAGAAAGAAGGACACATGCGGAGCAGTTGCACACCAACTTTTACACTTGCGTCATCATCAAAGCGCCGTCCTTCTAGGTCTTGTTTGAGTGATCCAAACAAATGGTAGTCGCCGAGTGATAAATCTGCACCATAAGGAGTGTGTTCCAAATGTGTCTAATTCATTTTCTCCAGTTTTCCAGCGTTAAGTAGCCTTATGTGGTCTCGCATTGTCACGGAGGAGAATGGCATTTCGGATTGGCTGTCGGCGTTAATTGTTGCGATGTGAAGTTTTTGCTGAATCCAAAATGAGACAGTAATAGCCTGTATTGACTGTCGCTCGTTCGTGAAGAAAATCCACCCTCAAAACGCCTGCGGAGTTCCCCACAAAAAAAGGAAAAGGAACTGTTGCAAGCATCTTTCTAGCAGGTAGGCGTGTTTTGACCTCGAACGGACCTGCTTCGTCTCCTCGCGGCCACTGCATTCTTGCTTGCTTTGACTCTGGGGTGTAATGATGCACTCATGTCTCATCACAAATCACAATGCGATTCAAGAAATCTTCTCCTTCCTCCTCGTGGCGATGCAGGTTTCTCTGACAAACTTTCTGGCGCAACGTATTTTCTTTTCTGTAATGGAGTTCATCTTGGTTGTTTGAATACTTCTGTAACTTATTCCTAGGGAAAAACAATTTTGGATACTTTTATGCACCGATCTTCTTCAATAATGTCACGAAAGCTAACAATTTTGTCTGCAGTAATGCTTGTCCGCGGTCTCTTGCTATGAGTTTTACTTTCTATAGCTTCTCCTCCCGCCACAAAATCGTTAGCCCACTCATACGCTCTAGTCTTCCAAAATGTTTCTTCCCCAAACTGTGCGCGGAGCTTTCTCAAATTTTCCGTAGGCTTGGTACCCTTTTCTGCAAGAAATCTGATGATGATGCGTTGCGCAACAGACGTGTACACCTCTTGCTCACTCATGGTGTACTGACACAGCCCCGTTCTCCATGGTGCGTACGCGTGGAACACCCTCTCTCGAGATAACCCCACCAATATACTGACAAAGTCTCTCCTTAAAATTATGACCAACACAGCCTTGTATTAAAATTCCCATTTATATTTGATCTGCCCTCGTAGAAGTAAACGAAAGTAGCAGAACATCCCCGTAATCTTTAGTCCATCTTCAGTAATCTGGCTAAAATAAATTATTTGTAATCGAAGGTTTGTCAAACCACCACCACCGTCTATTTGTGAGAGACTGGATATAGAGTGCAGTTAGGATTGAAGTAAATAACAGTACTCTGGCTCTCAGGAAAGACTATGCATATGCGGCACTTAATTGCATACTCTTTCTGTGAAATCGCGGAAAACAAGTGAATGGCGACAGCACATAGAAACCACGAATTATTGAAAACTACAAACCAATAATAACGGCCATCTTGGAGGTGTTTGATACAGAAAAAGGACTTATTTGAAATAAACTAAGCTGAATAAACTCATTAAAATGTGTGCTACGTTAAGTTTTTTTTTTAACTCGTTACCTAATATCCAGGGCTAGGAAGTTCGTACCACTCGCCGTTCCCTATGCAGGTTGCGACCGACCCTCTCCCGGCATCCAAACAAGTCATAGATAAGAAACGCATAGCGGAGAGGCATTGAAACCGGTTGCCCAGAGAAAAAATGACTTATGAGACATTCTTAAATGCAGATCTATTTAGATCATTATGTACAACATACAAATTCTTATACAGTACATACGGGTTTGTCTCTGGCTGATCTCATTATTTAAATAGGCACATTGTGATAACACCCAACCAGTTATAACGCGGATTGTAACATTTCCTGATTGAAGGTAAAGTAATATCCAAATAATACAATTAACTTCTTAAATATCTGAAGACTCTTACTAGACAAAATGCCGAAGTAGGAATGTTACTGTATATTTACACATCTGCGGCCGCATTACTAAAAACAATAATGTACCTTTGAAGCCTTTCAAATGACAAACTCATTCTATGTCTCGTAAAACAAGATTTAGTTGATTGACAATCTGTTGTAAATTCGTTAATGATTTCAGCTAATTTAGTTTCTCGATCTGGCTTCTCTTTCTTCCATGTTTACTGAAGCATCCCACTGAAATGTAAATGTAAATAATGAAGAAAATAAGTACATGAATAAAGTAAACATCTAGAAAACATACATAGGTTGTACAGCAAATTTAGTTGTTCTTCCTTCCAAACAACGTTCTTTGTGTCATGCAGTTACACCTTTTTTGTAGTAATGAGTTGCATTCTACGATGAACCTTGCTCTTGCTAGTAGCGCTGCGTTGTATAGCCATGCCTGAGCGCTCTTACACTGCTGTTGGAAATCGGTACGAACTTACGAGCCCTGCTAATATCATATAAATCCTCCTTCCAAAAAGTGTACAGGACATGAGATTCCCAGATAATACAAGATATAAATTCTCATTTGTTGTTCACATATAATGGTTGTCTGTAGTATTTTAAACAAGGTCGTTACAAATAACTTTAAATAAATAAGAACATATATAAATATTTTCTGTGTAAAGTTTAGCTGGAGTCTTTGGGTTTGTATCGATGGAGAGTACAGACGCTGGGCGCTAAGTTTAGTGGACTGCGATTCGTTTACTTCTGGTAAAATATAGATACAGCACATTTCAATAGAAGTCAATACTGCTGCTTCTTCTACCGTAGTAGTCGTGTTTTGCTTGAAATTTGAATTCTCCATTGTGGTACACTGCGCATGCTCAGGTTTCCCAGCCTCGTAAATTTACTGCAATTCTGTTACTGAACTCTCGACGGTTACTAATGATTTAATAACAATGTTTAAAGGAATTAACTTTCAAGGCAGAAAGAAATTTTTTGATTTTGTTTAACAGCTTTATTTATTCTTACTTGAAACTCTGGAATGTACCAGATGGAGACCATCTGAGTCTCAGCTGCGGTCGCAGCTTTCCCAGGTTTAACTGGAGGGGAGCATTTGAGCCACATACCAGCGGTTTGGACAGGTCTACTCCAGCGCTTCCCATCCTGTTGTAAAGCCAGTACCTTGGGTCTCTGCCGCGTACGTGTTGTTTCTGCAGGCCATAGGTCTACCTGGGGTTCTTTAATGTCATCCGTTCCTCCTGGATTTGTATGCACAAAATATTTTATTGCGAGTGTAGATGGTTAATGACCCCTCATTTACATAATCTACCTTGACCTTTGAATGTATGAGCGAGGATGTATTATCTAATATTGTTATCTAGCGTTGAGGCGTATCGACCGTCAGGTGACCAGCACTGTGATAGTCTCTTATCGGGTCTTATCTTGTTGATTAGAGGAGTGAAATATTAGTAAGTTGATGTACAGTAAGGTAAGAAACACAAATAGAGCGATTGGAAGCTGCGTGTATCAATATGATATGTTTTCTCGCGCCTGCCGATGTATGACACGTTGCTGTCCAGAAAACCTGATTACATCTTAACAGAGTATACATATACTGGACTCGGCGTGTATGTACGATAAGCTCAGGTAAACACCCCTGTGTTGCGAATTTTTTTGGTACGTCTTCTCGCTTGACCATGTAGTACACGCAGCTTCCAAACGCTCTATTTGTGTTTCGTAACTTCCTGTACATCAACTTACTAATATCTCACTCCTCTAATCGACCAGATAAGACCCGATAAGAGACGATCGCAGTGCTGGTCACCTGAAGGTCGATATGCTTCAACGCTTTGTCGAGTACCGAAAGAAAACAAACATCATTGGCGAAGAGCAGCTGTCCTAAAGCTGCCTTAATCTGAATGACTATAGACGGCATATAGCATTTCGCTGCCCACGGCCTCTCTGGCTTAAGTGCTTAGCTTTCCTGTTTCGTGACGCAGGGAATGGTGGGAAATTAAAACGGAAAGCAACTTTAGAAATGCAGAGGGAAATGAAAACAGAAATGGAAACAAAGACATACCTATTTCCCTTACTGAACCTTTCAGTAAACTCCGGCAGAGAGGAGGTTTATAAAGTTATATATACCACCAGGATCATACTGCAAGTCGTAAGGGATTTATGTCAGTTTTCAACATAGTCTCCATTTCTTACAACACATTTATCCCATTGTTCTGCAAGTTTGAACATTCATTGCAATAGAGTTTCGTTAGAAGTGATGCCATTCCATAGTCCTGTTTTGTTTAAGGCTCGTAATTATAATACCAGCTTTCATTTCCTTCTACAATTCTTATCATAATATCATTATCTCCATTTTGATATTCTGATGTCTGTATTCTCTATCGAGCTAGGAACAGTTTCCTTGCGTTCCGTGGAGGCAGTTCGATGGCGACCGCTACGAGTCTCCTTTAGAATACTCGTGCTTTCAACTTTAAAATGTCAGCAGCAAATATTTCTTCTTAATATAGAAATTTAATGAGAGTACACTGTTGAATCGAAACATTGATGTCCGTTATTTTAAAAATACTATGGTCAAGTAAAATAGTGTCATAATATTGCAATATATGCTATAAAGCCTGAAGATTACGATTAATTTGTTGTAACTTAATAAATTTTTACACTATGTATTTATTTATTATCCAATTTTTATTCCTATTTTACCCAAAAGGTATATTGGGAATATAGTTTACAAATTTATGAGTATAATACAAATTACAGAAAACATAAAATTCAATATCAAGCTGACAAGTAGTAAACATTAAGATGAATCATTAAGTTTAAGAAATGTTTTGTTTAAGAAAGCCATGAAATATTGATAAGTTTCGTAATTCATCAGAATATGTGTAAGTGGTTTTGAGAAAGTGTAACCTAAGGATTGAAGTAATAATTCAAGTTCGTATATTTCAAAACCGAAAAACGGCCAATCAAATAAGATATGAGAGACATCTTGAAGATGATTTCCACAAATAAAATCAGATATGGATTTGATTTTGAATCGAAATAAGTAAGCTGAAAATTTGTCATGTCCAGTTAAGAATTGAGTGAAAACATAGGATTAACGAATTTACATTTGTCTGTCAGAAACTGTTGGGAAATATAAATCCTTAGTCAAAGCAATACAATCACTTTTTAACCAGTTTCACTGGTAGCACCTACTCACAAATGAGCTTCAAACAAAATAATACCTACGCCAATTGCGACATTACAGAGCACAAATCAAGTTTATTACTGCAGACAGAAAAATAGGTAGATAACAAAGTTAATTAATAATTTAATTAATTAATAAGTAAATAAGTATTTAAACGAACGAATCAATGAGTAAATGAATAAATAAATGCATAAACAAATAGATAAATAAATAGGTAATAAATAAATGAATGAATGAATTAAAAATAAATAAAAAATATATAAAAACTAAATAGAAAATAAATTAAAAATAAATTAAAAATAAATTAAAAATAAATGATAAATAAATTAAAAAAACAATACTAAATAAATTAATAAATAAATAATAAATAAGTGAATAAGTAAATAAGTACATAAAGCATAAGTAAATAAATAAATAAATAAATAAATAAACTAAGGAACGAATAAATGGACAGGCGAGCTGGCAGGCGAATAGATAGATAAATAGACAGATAGATCGTTGAAAGTTGATGTGTAAGGCAGGAACTGAACGGCGCAGACGTGTTAAAAGTCTGTTATGAACGCGATGTAAGGCTGCCTCGGTGGCGTAGATGGTAGCGAGTCTGCCTCACGTTCTAGAGTTCCCGAGTTCGAATCTCGGTCAGGGTGAGTTACCTGTATAGGTGTTTTCCCTTATCCTGAAAGAGGAATGTCAGGTAACTCTAGGCACTATGTACCCTGGACTTATTTGAGCATCATTTCACTCATTCCATTCATCGTCCTATATGACTTAACATTGGAGGACGTAAATTACAACAAAAACGCGAAGTAAACCGGGAACTGCGTGCACAGTAGGGCGTAAAACTTAGGTTTCGAGTTTCTGTCAACCTATAATTCTTAATTTGGATTTTTTGTTCCTTTTGCTGGTCGGTAGGGAAATTCTGAATTGCCTTCTCTTCTACCTGGACTTCGAACTAAGGAATGTTAGGGACTGCGTGGTCTCCGCGGCTTATACACTGTGATCTGTAGTTTTCTTTTGTTCTCTTATTTTATTTCTTCTTTTCGTGTGATAGTACATAGACACCATACATTTCCTCCTATTCTTATCTATATGCTCTAAACGCTATGTTCCGCGGTTCGATCACTGTTATAGTACGGTACTTACTGTATGACAACTGTCAGAATGCTCTGAGGTACAGAGGGGCCTAGAAATCATAATCCACTCGTACATGTACCCACATTTCTTAGTAAACAGACATATTGAACTGTATAGGTACAATCTTCTGGGAGTAGTTTCTAAAGTGCCCTTCATTTTAAATTAGTTTTGCATAGTACGTTAACCGTATAAAATATTATTACAAGAATGATGTATTTGTTGGAAGATACAATATAAGTCAAACATATTTTCTTTGTGAGGCATTCTTTAGATATCCTTGCTGTTTGTTTGAATTTTCTAACACAACCATTTTCTTAGCTGGGAAGTCATTATTTCCTGCATTTCTCTTGTACATATAAAGGGGATGCAATTTCAAGGTCATTATATAGCAGCAAGCTTTCAAAACTTCTGTTTGTTTGAGCTTGTTCTATTCCTTACGTAATAAATCAATTTATAAAAATGTTTAACAAGATTAGCCTTAAGCAGATGAATAAGAGTTCGTAAAGGTAGTTTGTTAAAGAATAAATGAGATCATGTAACACATAATTTTTTTTCGTTTCGCTATTCGAAGCAAACCTCCGACACTAGAGAATGTAGTGATGAACTTATTACATAGTGACCATTTCGGGGACTCGGGTTTGATTCCCATTATCGGTGTGAAAACTTTCTCCTGTCCCGAGCGTCCCCAGCCTCTATAAGTCCCTGAGCAAATTGAGAGGCTTTTGTTTGATAAGTAGTAGAACCTGCTTGCCGAGACCACGTTTACCTGCTAGAAGAGCCAAAGAATTCCCATAATGCTGGCAGAGGTGGTAGACGCAGCGGCCAGGTGAAGCCTAGCACGGAAAGAGCTGTTGCGTTGCTAGTGCCTTTTACGTAACCATCTACGAGGGGTTGTCTTAAAGTTTTAATTATGACCCGGGAGCATTTATGCTAGAGTGATAAAAATTTTTCAGTGCAGACACGATCGCTCGGGACATGATATTCGCAGTTTCAGTGGTGTAAGATGAAGAAAATTGAGGCTCGTAGTATGATCATGTTCCTCCATTTGAAGGGCAAAACTGCCCGGGAAATATATGATGATATGGCGGCTGTTTATAGAAATGATTGCCCATCGTATGACACTATTGTGAGGTGGAAAAAGCATTTTCAAACTGGTCACATGTCCCTAATAGACGAGGTAAGACCTAATAGACCGTCAGTGACAGACGATGCTGTCACAGTAAAGAAAGTGGAGTGTTTAATACTGGAAGACAGACGAGCAACCATCCAAATGATCATGAATGAGACACATCTTAGTTATGGTAGTGTGTGGAAAATTATTCATGACGAACTGCACAAGGTATCATCTGAACGGTGGGTCCGACGTTTGCTAACCCCTTTCCAAAAGCTAACGTGGCGTGACATTTTGAGACAGGTATTGATGCTGTTGGAACAGGATGAAGATGATTTTTTGATTGTCTGGTACCAATGATGAATTTTGGATCTTTCAGAATGATCCAGAGACAAAAACCAAGAACATGGAATGGAAAATGCTGATTCCTCCCTCCCAAAATGACAAAGGTGCAAAAGTCAGCTGGGAAGGTCATTCTTTCAATTTTATGGGACTTTCATGGTGTCATCCTTACAGATTATCTTGCCAAGGGTCAAACAATCACTGGCAGATACTACTGCAATCTTCTGGACAAGCTACGAGTTGCACTGGTTAAGAAAGGACGCGGTCTGCTCTCCAAAGATGTTCGTTTTCTGGCTGACAATGCACCAGCTCATTCATCTAAAGTTTCAGTTCACAAAACAAGTGAATGTGGCTTTGAGAGCTTACAGCATCCGCCTTATTCGCCCGATCTCGCACCAAGAGACTGTTTTTTGTTGCCGGAAATAAAGAATCCATTGCGTGGTCGCCATTTAGACAACACAGATAACGTCATTAATGAAGTGGAAGGATGTTTTACAGTGGAATCTGAAGACTTCTAAAATCAAGGTATTCGGAAGTTCAGAAACCTCTGGGAAAATTGTGTAAATCTGGCTTGTGACTACGTAGAGACCTAACAAGCACATATCAATACAAACTCTCTATCATATTTTTAAAGGGTGATAATTAAAATTTTACGACATCCCCTTGCATTTACTTAAAGTTTCTTGCAGTTAACCTGTTCAATAGATATGCATATTGCTTTTAAATTGTTCTATTAGCCAAGGTATCACTTAGGTCGCAGAACTAGTTCTCATATGATCAAAACTACCTAGGAACACCCTGTAAGAAGCTGAGTAGGCTGTCTGCCGTTCTTTCTCGTTTCAGATTCTCTTTGAAGTGAGCATATTTAAGTAAGGGAAGCCATTTTAAATTAAAGTTGAGCGCAGCAGGAAAGAAAACAAGGGACGTTAAAGCATTCTCGGACATTAAGTTCTTCATGTAAAGACACGTAGACCTCTTTATCAGTTTAAACTATACAGAAACTAAGCAGGATTAAACTCAACATTTATATTTTTTATCAGTCAGTTCCTATTTCTTCTTTAATTTTCCAGTACCTTAATGGGGTAATTAGAATTGTTTGCAAGTTATTCGTCTTTGAAATATCCTAAAAATTATAAAATAAAAGGAAGGTTCATTTCTTAAAAGGAACGCTATTAAAACTGCTATTAAATACACAAATGCACATGAACTATGCAATAATTATGATAGTACATAAATAGTCTGAAATGTTTCCGATCTATTAAACACACAATACATTTTTTAAGAATTTTTTTCATTTTTATTTTTCAACATAGTCTCCTTGTAACTCTACGCACTTCTCCCAGTGATGCTCCAAACTCTGTAACCCGTTCAAATAGTCCTCGGCCTTTTTCTCTGCAAAAAATTGTTCACAAAGGTGACTTCCTCTTCATTTGACGAAAGTCTGTGTCCTCCGAGCGCAATTTCAGGTGAATGAACAAAAAGAAGTCGCTTGGGGCTAGATCTGGTGAGTAAGGCGGGTGGTCAAACAGTTCAAAACGTAGTTCGTGGATTTTCGCCATTGCAAACGCTTAGGTGTGATATGATGCGTTGTCTTGGTAGAACATGATTTTCTTTTTCTGCAAATGTGGCCGTTTTTCCGCAAGTTCTGTCTTCAGCTTGTCAAGTAATGATGCATAGTATGCTCCTGTAATGGTTATTCCTTTTTGAAGATAATCTATTTAAATAAGTCCATTACTATTCCAAAAGAACAATCGCAATCACTTTCCCAGCAGAAAAAAGAACAGTTTTTGCATCTATGGAGCCGGTTCCCCCTTTGCAGTCCACTGTTTGGACTATATTTTTCCTTCGGGTCTATAATGGTGTATGCCAGTTTCATATGCAGTAATTAAGCGGTGCCAAAACTCGGATGTATTGCGCCTAAACTGCGCCAACAGAGCGTTGGAAATGTTCATTCGAACACGTTTTTTGGTCTAACGTGAGCAAACGCGCACCCAATGCGCGGACAGCTTTCTCATGTCTAAATGTTGATTTAATATGTGACAAACACGTTCTTTTGACATGTTCATAGCCTCTGCCATCTCTCTCACTTTAACTCGGCGGTCGTCTAGAAACATTTGGTGAACTTTGGCGATGGTTTCGTCGGTAGTTGCAGCTTTTGGACATCCCGAACGTTCACTCACCCAACTCTTACGGCAACGTTTATATTCAGCTGCCCAAAATTTCACTTGACAAATGATAGTGCAAAATCCACATGCACAGAATCCAACTCTTCTTTGATTGGCGTAGGTGTCTTAACTTTCAAAATCAAATATATCATGACAGCTCGATACTGGATGTTGTCCATTTTCATAAAAACACTGACATCATCTCACTGAAACGACTGTTACATAACAACTGACCGTACAAAGTGTCTGAAACTTTGGTGAGTAACTGTCAATAGATAGACAGCAGCCTACACTAGCTTATATTTACGAGTGCTGCCATCTTCATGTTGAGCACGGAAACTTTCCAGACCACCCACTTATTTTATACATTATTTTATTTCTGTATACATTTTTATTAAATTAGTTGCAAAAATATCGTCGTGCTTTCGAATTGACAAGGCATTAAGGGTTTTGAATAATTAAAAGATATGCATAACAAGGTTTTTTTATATTGATTTCATTGTTTACATGGTAAATTTAAACGCAAAGTTGACACCGCTGAAAAACAATATAAAGTGTTCCGCTAGTTAGGCAGTAATATTTGTTAACAATTTCATAAGATTGTACTGTAGAGTGTACATTCCTTTTTAAGAAAGCAGAAAATCTCCAGAAAGTACAAATATATTCCTAAAATATTTTGTTTCCTTCACGAAAAGAGTAAGTCACCTAAATAGAATGACAATTTGTATTTGCGTCACACACATGCGATTGTAACAACCATGTTCTGCTGTGAAATTAGTGGTATTCTATAAGGGCCGTTCAATAAAGAATGATCATGATCTTTTACGGCCATAATTATTTGCACTAAAATTCAATCTTATTATATTTTGTTAGCTTAGTGTGAAACAAACATGCGGTAATAATTTCATTGTTGGTACTCCTGGTTCCCGCCTGTGAGAACCAGGCAAATTCAGACATGTTCAGTATCGCCTACCGCTGCAATGGACGTAACATCCGAGGAACAATATGTGGCTTTGAAATTCTGCTTTCGTCTCCACAAATCTTCAGTTGAGGCCTATACAATGTCACAGGAGGTCTATGGAGAGTCTGCTCTTCCCTACAGCAAAGCTCGAAGGTGGTTTAAACTGTTTAAAGATGGGAGACAATCAAATCAAAGGAAGGTGGACCCGGTGCTCCAGTTAGTGCTCTTACGGAAGAAAACATCAACACTGCTGCTGTCATTGTGAGAGAGGATCGACGAATTACCTTAAGACCATTTTCTGAAATACTGAACATTTCATTGGGTGCCACCCACACGTTGGTGACAGAAACATTACACATGAGACGTGTTTGTGAGAGGTGAGTTCCAAGACTGTTGATTCCCGAACAAAAGGGCATTCGCATGCAGGTGTGCATGCAGCTGCAGTTGATGTTAGAAGAAGATCCGGAGTTTCATTCAAACGTAATCACTGCTGATGAAACTTGGCTACATAATTTTGATCCTGAGAGCAAACCACAAAGCTCAGTGTGGATATCTTCTTCATCACCAACTCGCAAGAAAGCAAAAGCGGTTGCTTCTGCTGGGAAAGTTATGGTCATCTCATTCTAAGATAATCATGGAATAGTTTATCAGCATGATGTACCTGCACACACATCAGTAACTGGAAAATACTACAGGGATGTCCTGAAAACATTTCAAGTCCACATCAGGTGCAAAAGACCACATTTCCATGAAGCAGCTGGATGCTGCACCACGATAATGCGCGGCCACATATTGCCAATGTTGTTGCTGAATATCTTGCAAGAATCAACATGAAGTGCATCCCTCAGCCTCCATATAGTCCGGATTTAGCCACATGTGACTTTTTTCTATTCCAAAACTTGAAGAAACGCCTTCGTGGGAGGCATTATCTATCATCAGAAGCAGTGGTGAAGGCTGTGGAGATGATTTTGAAGGATATCTCAAAAATGGTTTCCAGCATGTCTTTGAAGACTGGCAGAAAGGCTGGGACAAGTGCATCGCATTCAGGGGAGACTATTTTGAGACGGACCGCCAAAATTATGAGGATGGGTAAAGGTACTTTGGTAAAAAAAAAAAATTGTGATCATTCTTTATAGAACAGTCTTGATATATTCACTACTCTCTAAAGGTGACTACAAAAATTGCACAAGTTGTAAGAGCAGATTAGTAACAAATGTTCCCATTTTGATCGTTAATTCAAAATATGTAATGGGATTGGCTGGTTCCTTCGTTTGACTTATACATAAGTGATATAAATTAAATCTTTCGTACTTCCTACAGATGGAGATATCTCAAGATTTAACAGAAGTTGGTTACGGCTAGACGAGCTTCTTCCACTTAGTAGAAAGCAAGTTAGTCATTTTAACGCAAGAAATATATCAGCTTTTCTTGTCTTGAAGCGACATAAGTTATAGCTGTAGCAAAGCTGCTGCAGATTGCACAAGAAGTAAAAATAATAGGACTGTGAGGAGAAAGAAGGGAACAGAGAACAGATTGTGATGATGGTGAAGAGCAAGAAAATGAGGAGGGCGGGGCGGGTGAGATGGAGGAAGCAGCTGATGCTATGCAGTACAACATAAGCTTTTCAATTCATAGTGACGTATCTCTCAATTTATCGCGAACACTTCCACGACAGTGCGATAACACCAAGTTATTATAACCTGCAGCACGTTGAGCTATTCTGTTGGAAATGGATCTCGTATCACTCGCAACAGCAACTCGCGCAAATGTCACCAATATGCTCTAGTTAGTTCATTATGCGGTTGCGAGGGCACGTGTAGACGCCATAGAAATTATTGAATTTCAATGCAGAAGTTCTAATGAAAAGTTGCACTATTTGCAGACTATCACTCGTGAATAGTTCAGTTCTTCTTTAAGATTTTCCTGAATAACATGTGAAATTTGAAAGTATATGAATAATGAAGGAATAATTAATTCGTGCAATTTCCTTTTAACAATCTTTTACATTACTCCTAATTGTTTATTCATCCCACACATCTATCACCTTGTTGCTACCTTGGCTTACATGACACCCTAGACTTCTGCTCTGCCAGTTAGCTCTTAACCTCCATACCTCCTTGTTACTTAATTTGCCCCTTTCCTCCTTCCCCTGTCTTCCTTTCTTATATTCATTATATTTCTTGTCCATTCTTCTTTTACCTTCTGTAATAACTTACCAAATCTTCTTACCTTCTTTTCCTCATTTCCTGTTAACATTTTATACATACTCTCTTCTACTTTCTCCTATATTTCTTCTCAAACATTTTTTGTCCATATTGCTAACTCCTTGCATTCTGTCCCATAGTGTGCTATGCTTTCTTTTCCACCACACAATTCACAAATTCCCTTTTCCCTACCTATTATCCCTCTTAGAAATATTGTTCCTGTTCTCATCCAAGCGTGTCTGCCTCACGTTCAAGAGGTCCCAAGTTCGAATCTTGGTCACGGTGAGTTACCTGGATAAGGTTTCTTCCGGGGGTTTCCCTTATACTGAAAGGCGAATGCTGGGTAAGTCTGAGCTCCAGGGACCCCGGACTCATTTGAGCATCACTTCACCCATGTTTTTCATCGTCCGTTTAGACTAAATGTTGGAGGACGTAAATTAAAAAAAAATCCAAGCTAGCCCTTTTCTCTCTAACCTGTTGCAGTAATTTACGTATACTTCTCGTCCCCAGTTTCTTTTTATTTGTTTGTAAAATTGTAAAGATTTCATATTTTCTAGACTTCCCCATATTTCCTATATATAATAAGTTTCACAAACTATCAATGCCTGTAATTTTCTCCTGTTTTTTTTTTTTTTTCAAAATTTAATTTATATCTAAGGCAGAGTATTGATGGTGAAATGCTCTTAACATTTCTACCGCAAAAACACAGTAGAGCAGAGGAGGATGTCATGGAGTCTTTGGGATGTCCAAGATGTCCGCTCTATTTCTTGCTGCTATCCTGTGGGAGTGCCATGAAGTAGTCAAAGACTCCATGTTGCATTGCAGGGAGAGATGACAACTTGCTGTCAGTTCATTCACTGCAGAACAAACTGTTTTCTGACATTCAAATGTTTTTGCAGGCAAATTTCCCACCACTTTAACCCACTATTACACGAGTGATGATCATTGGGTACTCTAAAATAAGTTTAGTTTGTTATATTGTGGCCGATTTTTAGCTGGAAGTATTTTTTTCAATTACCTTAAAGAAGTTCATTATTCCTTATAGCAATACAAAATATACTGAAAAAAAGTTAAAATTAAATTTTCAGCATAATATTAGTGACTAAAGAATTATTATTAGTTATATAAATACAGATATACTAGCTTTGCAACTGATTAAAGATACTTATAACAAGAAATCACTATCATGGGAATCCAAAACTAAACATTATAAAACAGTGATTAAACCAGAGACACTGTTCCACGAAATATTATGCTGGGGGTTTCCTGTTGTAAAGTTGCCACATTATTTATTTACTTGTGATAGTAACATATGCCGAAATAATTACTAACATTGTTATAAGTTTACTGAAAGATGTCTATTTTCATGGATACATTGTTGACATTCCTTGTCGTTTTCTAATTCACAGATGCTCCAAATTATGCCGACGTTGTTTTCTTTAAAGTTAATGCTTCGTTGTAAACAAAAAAAAAAAAAAAAAAAAAAAAAAAAAGCAAATGTACATGATCTATAGCATTTTTATGCTAATCTATATACAGGTGAATATGATCTGTGTTCATCTCGACTCCATACATGTCACACTCACAATTTACATATAATGAATTTCTCAATTCTGGTCTGCATTTTGGTATTTGACTCTATTTGCTGTCCATATTCTTCACTTCGTTTAAATTTATTGTTCTGCCTTGTTCTATATTTATGAAACATTTCAGTAATAGTAATTGTATTGTCACCGATGGCATGTTGTGCTGCCATGACAAGCCGCTGTCGGGCGCGTGGGCAGGAGAGCTGGACTTTGCCAAGAGAAAGAAAGAGACAGAGATGCTCGGAATTCTCTGTCGTTCTCTTGGCACCGCGCATGTTCTCGGAAGGTCTACGGCATTCTAGAATCAATGACTGGGAGGTAGAAATACCGGCGAGGTTTTAGAAGCAGCAGTTGTGTGATGGTTATTGGGACATTTGACGTTTGAAGTGTACCGCAGTGATTTCTTTCATTTGTTTCCGTGCGGCGGAGCACCGAGTAGACCTTGAAGACAGCTTTTGTTAATTTCACGTCTTTTTACTGCAAAAAAGAGTGTTCTAAATTTCTAACATCCAGACTTTTGATTCTACGTAACCCTTGGAGTCACAGTACCTACCTTCAACTATTTCTTATTGATAGTCACTTTTCCCCAAATTTTAGTTTATTTGTATTTAAATATTATGCACTGAAGATCCTCGTTACATATTGCTCCGATGGGAGAACTTTCTTTAAACCGTTTATTCTCCATACTTATATTTTTATCCGTCGAAAAACTTTTCAGCTCTATTTATTAATGCTAAATATCCTATTTGCCTTTTATTTCAAGATTTTGTGTTTTTATATCCTCACATCTCTTTCTTTCCGTATTTCTGCTAACCTTTTACTTTCCAAGTTTTACTTTAGATAACCAATGTTCTTTAATGAAAGCAGAGTTATAGTTGTAACTTATTTAGAAGCCTCTTAACGTGGAAGGCCTGGACCTTAATTTATAATTTAAAGGATTCACCATAATGTTACATCGCTCTCATGCTGGAGTTAATCAAAGAAGTTGCGGAAAAACCAAAAGACTAATGGCGGTGCTCCTGCCTAACAACCTACTCCGTAGCAAGAGGCCAATCCGTTAGTCCAGGAAACACCGGTGACCAGGAAATTAACGCGGAAGGACTACTTTGCTACCCTGAGCTGTGCTAATTATCAGAGTGCATGTGCTTGACTCTCAGGCACGATACAAGCAAAACATTTGCGTCGTTGCCACTCAAAGCTTCAGTCATTTGTCATTTTACTTTTACTTTAGTACTAACAAATAATTAGATGCTTAACGTAGTAAGCTGCTAAGTACCAAATTCATTTAAAAAGTGGTAAGTGGTCTGTAAGGTGCGAGATATCGGAGAGCATTACGAGGGTCGGCTGATAAGCCCCGTGCCTCACATAGAGATGGTGCCACTGGTTCATTTTGACGGATAGCATCATACACTAACTCTAGACTAACTTGTATCTATAGTTACAGGTGAACAGCTTGTTGAGTTTTTAAATTACAGCATTTTAAACAAGACAAGCTCAAAGGTTTCACGAAAATGGAGGATTTAGAAAAACGCGCAGTGATTAATACTTCCATTTGAAAGGCTTAAGGCTTAAAGAAATCAAGGAGGAAATGGACAGTACATTGAAAGACTTTGCTCCTTCATATACAATGATTAAAAGGTGGGTTGTAGAGTTTAAAATGGGACGTATGAGCACTAGTGATGGGCCTCGTTCTGGACGTCCTGTGGAATAGATCATTGAAAAAATTCATTGTTTAATACTGAAAGACCGCAGATTAAAGTTTCTTGAGCTAGCACAGGCTATATGCATATCAAAATATCATGAAGGTAATATTTTAAGTAATATTTTGGGCTTTCACAGTATCTGTACAAGATTGAAGCCACGTTTGTTGACATCTGATCAAAAGTTGCAAAGAAAAACTGTTTCTGTTAAGAATTTGGAGTGAATTTTTAGACGGCTAATTACCTGGATGAAACTTGTACTTCCACTGCACTTCATAAAGTAAATCACAGTCAAAACAGTGGACAGCGCCAGGTGAAACAACTCCAAAAAAGGCAAAGTCAATCTTGTCAGCTAACAAGGTTATGGCAAGTGTTTTCTGGGATACACATGTAACTGTTTTTATTGATCACTTGGAAAAGGGTAAAAATATCACCGATGACTACTACTCAAGCTTACAACGTCTAAGTGATGGGGTGGAAAGAAGAAAGACCTCATTTGGCAAAGAAAAAGTTCTTGTTTCTTCACGACAATGATCCGGCCCATCGTTCAGTCATTGCAATGGGAAACATGTGCGAATTAAAATTCGAATTGCTTAAACATTCACCATATTCGCCAGATCTAGCACCCAGTGACTGCCACTTATTCTGGAACCTCAAAAAGTGTCTTGCAGGACGAGGAATGTACAGCAACGAGGGGGTCATTAAAGTGGTAAACATCTATTTTAGGTTGATGTTAAATTTTATTACAGAGTTCGTTTAATTAAATTAGAACCTATATTATCTTTTGGATAAAAAAGGAAACAAATTTTTAAATGTTTTCCTTATTTAATTGTGGCCCGGCACTTATCAGCCGACCCCTTCTCATATGAATGAGAATTCTAAGTCCAATGGGGGTTTCAAGTGGTTAGAAATGGTACTACCATGGTAATAGTACTGTTACCGTTTGGCATTGTTGTGGTGCTGCCACAAGCCGGAGCCGGGCGCGTGGGCAGGAGAGAAAGACAGAGAGAGGCTCCAGAGCGTTCTCTCCATTGTTGTTGCCACGAAATTTCTCGGAAGGTCTTCGGCTTTCTAGAAACAATGACTGGGAGTTATAAATACCCGAAAGATGTTAGGAGCGGCAGTTGTTTGTTGGTCATTGTGACAATCGAAGATTGAAGTGTACCGCAGTGATTTCACTCATTTGTTTTCGCGCGTAAAGCACTGAGTCAGCCTCGAAGACAGCTGATTGTCAATTTCAAGCATTTTTATTGCAGCAATAGTTGCTTTAAATTTCTGCAAACCGGATTTCCGAATCTGCGTAACCCACGCAGTCACAGTACTAAGTTCCCTCATGGTTTCCTAGGAATGATGCAATGTGTCATTTAATTATTTCTGGTTCTCATTGGTCCCGCAAGAGGTGTATGCATAGACTGTCATTATCTCTGTTTTATGAATTATAGCACTTCAAATTATAAGGTGTGTGTATAAATATATCTGAATTCTAAATGCAAGACTACTCAACACAAGGAATAATGGTTTGTTGTTATTGTGTGGGTACAGTTTCCTTCCCTGTGGCTCTGAGTTTGCCTTGATAGAGTTAAGGAAGTCAGTGATGAAGGCATTTGTACTCAGTGACTTATGTAAAATGTGAAACGTAATTTTGTGATGATATTTGGAAGGATTATGGGGCGATGATCCCCGTCTTGAAGCAGGATTATTTGGGACGAAGGTGGATACAGGTTAATTTCTCACCTTTGGTGACGTTCTTAAAGAAATCCAGAAGATTCTCCTGCAATTCTGGATAACTAGGCGAATCTGTAATTCATGCCGATGAGATCTTTTTCTTTCCCAGGATCGCGGTAACGGGGCAGATAGATATAATATTACTATCTTTAAAGAATGAATAATACTTTTCTAGTTAAAATATGGAAATTTAATTCCTCATAAACAGTTCTAAATTCTTTAAAACAATCACAAATATTATTAATGTAGTCTTTTAACAACCAGCGGTAGATTCCACGGTGAATTATTTATTTTCTTTCGCTCACGCTACTTATACATTTTTTATGTATAGACTAAATTATTTCTGTTACACACTTGGATAGAAAAATATACGTCTTGCCTCTAAGACTTTCAGAAGCAGAAGAACAAAATGTTTTTAAAATATTCAGCAACTCACCATGATCCGTTGCCATGGTTACACCATTACCCACTGTACATCACTTCTTTATTTTATTATAAATACTAATCTCTTTGACTGTCCGTAACAACATGAAGTATAAAAATACCTGCTACAAATGGTCGAGGAAGCAAAATTTATTAAACTTTTTAAAGGAATTTCCATCAATAGTTCAAATTTTGTAACATTCAAGCTGTAAGAGGTGAGATTCTCCCCAACAAAAATCAGAACATTCCTAAAGCTCCCAGCATCACACACGATTCATTAGGTGTAGAAAATGTGTCAGAAAAAACAGGAAACGTCCATAACGTCAAAATCTGCAAAAAGGGAAACCTGCAAGGGACATTCAATAGGTTGCCTTGAAATCTTGTTCCTCAATAAACTCAGTTACAGATGGAAAAAGAAGGATTTTAAGGTCATGAACCCTTGCCTGGAAACTAATGAGCATAAAGAATATTTATTTATTCATTATCCAATTTGTAATTCCTATTTTACCCAAAGCTATATTAGGAATATAGTTTACAAGTTTATGAATATAATATAATTTACAAAAACATAACAAAATTCAATATCAAGCTGATAAACAGTAAACATCAAGATGAATCATTTAGCTTAAGAAATATTTTGTTTAAGAAAGCCATGAAGTATTGATAAGTTGTAATTTTGGTTTTGAGAAGGTATAACCTAAGTATTGAAGCAATAATTCAAGTTCGTATCCTTCAAAACAGAAAAACGGGCAATTAAATAAAATGTGAGGGAAATCTTGAAGATGATGTCCAGAAATACAATAACATGTGGATTTGCTTTTGAATCGAAATAAGTAAGCTAAAATTTGCCATGTCCAGTTAAGAATTGAGTGAGAACATAGGACTAACGAATTTACATTTATGTCTGTCAGAAACTGTTGAGAAATATAAATCCTTAGTCAAAGCACCAAAATCACCTTTTAAGCAGTATACATTCCAGTCGTTGATGATAATCTCCTTTAATGTTTGCCTCACATACGAAATAGGGCATAGAGTGTAAATCTCTGGAAGATTTGAAGTCGTAGCTCTGTTTGCAAGCTCATTTGCACGCTCATTTCCGGCAATCCCTACGTGTCCTCTGACTCATGAAACACACAGATGAGAGCCACATAATAATTGACTTCTTATTTCAGCTCCAATAGGACTGCTGTTTCTGGTATCTTTGAAAGCTGCAATTGTTGCTTGTGACTCACTGTAAAGGCGAGCGGTACATTGTACCATTTCACTGCTTCACGAATTGCTAATAATTCAGCTTGAAAGACAGAACACTCCTTGGCATAAAGAAAATTACATGGAGTTCTGTGGTGAATGACTGAAGAAGTAGCTCCTTTCATAAAAGTCTATATGTGAATTTTTTTCAGCATGGATGAATTCCGGATGGGTCATGAAACTGGCAATAAGAAACTCTCACTTATAACTTTGAAATGTTTGAGTTATAAACAATTAAAATATTGTACTATAGATAGGTCTTCCTTTGTTATAACTTCTGTCCATAAATTTTGCATTTGCGCCGTTCTACCGTTAAGTATACAATTATTGTGGCCAATGGAAATAGCTAACAACACAGTCAATTGCTCTCTGTACCTCCGACTAGGCTAAATTAATAATTCAGCAGTACAACAAAACTTAGCAATATTATCATAGCTAATGGCGTGGTTAGGATAATTCTGCAATAGTTGAGAGGGTCGCAGCTGGTCCCTCCATAATTAGGCACACCATGTACTACATGCAGTATTTAATATTTATTTAGATATAGCAACTATTCTGTGCATAATATTAAAGGCCGACGAACATATTAGAATTGTCACTTGGGTAACATTATACTGTTTAATTCATCCACAAATAGACCTGTTTGTATTATGTCCTACAATTAGAATATAGGATATATATTTTATTTTTCTTTAGCGCGTAGTAGTCAGAGTAAATACGGTGGTCCATTAAACAATTTAATCTTCAAATTTTACAGATAAAAACGTTTTTAAGCTCTTAAAACACGAAATGTATGCGCAAACCCATGTGTATTTATTTATATCTCGCTTTTAACGGAAAACTATAAAAATCAATGCTTAACTTGGTATCTAAGCTAAGTAAAGTATAAGCATACAAAGTTTTTGAGAACATCCCCCACACCAAACTTATCTTATATGAACACTCTTTTATTATTCTTGACTTTTAAAAAATGTCTCTAATTATTTTGATTAAAATATGGTATATATTTGCATGACAAACGAAATATTCTGCAAGTGGCCTTTCAGGAGTAGTAAATTTGTATATTTCTACATAATTGGTATACAGATATAATAAATCACACCTTCATTAATTTTGCATCAACAATTTTGGAACATTCGTTGTTATGCGATTAGATTTATCGTACTTTTGCTAGTTTTCGAAGTACAGTTAGTATTCAGAGTTTGGCGAGATATCCTGGAAAAAGGATGGAATTCGAAGGCAACATGCATAGGTGTTCTGAAAAGTCTCCGAACTAATGAATATAAAATATTTTTTTTTTCAAAATTTTTATTTTTCAGCATAGTATCCTTGTAACTCTACACACTTCTCCCAGCGATGCTCCCACCTCTGTAACCCGTCCAAATCGTACTCGGCGTTTTTCTCTGAAAAATAATTGTTTACCAAGGTAATTGCCTCTTCATTCGAAGAAAATCTCTGCCCTCCGAGCGCAATTTTCAGATGAGGGAACAAAAAGAAGTCGCTTGGGGTTAGATCTGATAAGTAAGGTGGATGGTCAAACAGCTCAAACCGTAATTCGTGGATTATCGCCATTGTAACCGCTGACGGTGCGTTGTCTTGGTGAAACATGATTTTCTTTTTCTGCAAATGTGGTGGTTTTTCCGCAAATTCTGCCTTCAGCTTGTCAATAATGATGCGCATTGTGCTCCTATAAACGTTTTTCCTGTCTGAATATAATCGATTAAAATAGCTCCATGACTATCCCAAAAAACAGTCGTCATCACCTTACCAGCCATTAAAAAACAGTTTCTGATTTTTTTAGAGCCGGTTCCCCCTTTGCAGTCCACTATTTGGACTGTACTTTTGGTTCGGATATATAATGGTATATTCAAGTTTCATCTACAATAATGAATCGGTGACAAAAATCGGATTTGTTGCGCCTAAACTGCGCAAACAAAGCGTTGGAAATGTTTATTTTTGAACACGTTTTCGGTCTAACGTGAACAAACGCGGCACCCTACGCGCGGACGGCATTCTCGTGTCTAAATGTTGATTTAATATGTGACAAACACGTTGTTTTGACATGTCTATACACTCTGATATCTCTCTCACTTTAATTCGGCGGTCGTCTAGCACAATTTGGTGAACTTTGGCGATGTTTTCGTCGGTAGCTGCAGTTTTTGGACTTCCCTAGGTTTCAGCGTCTCTCAAGCTCTTACGGCGACGTTTAAATTCAGCTGTTCAAAATTTTACTGTCTTAAATGATGGTGCAGAGTACCCATACACAGAATCCAAGTAATCTTTGATTTGCATAGGCGTATTGCCTGTCAAAAACAAATATTAATTGACAGCTCGATAGTCGATGTTGTCCATTTTCATAAAAACAATCACATTAACTCACTCAAATGACTGTTATATAAAAATGGGTGAAACTATGGTGAGACAACGAAATTCAATAGCTTTTATTTGTGAGTGCGGTCATTTTCAGGTTGAGGTCGGACACTTTTCAGGCCACTTCCATACGGAGATAACGGTTACCTTGGTTTCCCCTTCTATTCATATAGTACCCTTGTTAATGCTTCTGCACAACTTAATTCGAATAATATTGGAGTAACTGCTATTAAAGTCCTTGTAAATATAGTTTGTAAAAGGTATATAAGTGTTTATATTAGTGGTTTAAGAGAGAGAGTACCAATATGTGAAATGCCATCCTCGTTGTTAATCATTGTTAAATTTACTCCATTACACTTAATAATCCATTTAAAAATGTATTATAACATGCGTCCCCTTTGAAGGAGAAAAGCTGTCCTTGATGACACATAAAAAAGGGATGGGTGATGATTCTGCAATTTTTATTTTATTTTAAAATCACGAAACACAAAATATTATTTCCGCAAGTAGAACATCGCAAAGCCCGAGAAATTGCCAGGAATGTGATACCTACAGAGTAACTTCATAGAAAAGAATAATTATGTGTCAATTTTAGTGCCAGTTACCAGTTCCCAAGTAGAAATTACTGCGTATCTCAACGACTATTTGTCACCTCCTCTTTCTAGTATACTGGATTACTGGAAAACAAATTCAAAGTTTCCGAAACTAAGAAAAATTAACCTCTAAATATTGGTGTATTCCATCTGCAAGAGTTTTCTCTGAAAGACTATTTAACATACTGCCCAGCAACGCAATGTAAGTCCCTGAGAGGAATGTGTCAGCCAGTGCCACCCTTTAAGTGGGACAAGGACAACGAATACGTGTGATAGGGAATGCATGCTACACAAGGAGCACAACCGTTAAAGAAACAGGCGCCCTATTCACTCTGCACCCTAAACCTGAGAAGATTCGTACAAAAGTGAATCGAGAAGATATTGACATATTGCCTCACTCACACTGTTTATTTACAGGACATGTTTCAAGAGCTCTTGCTCCTATCATCAGCTGATGATAGGAGTATCGGCTGATGATAGGAGCAAGAGCTCTTAAAACATGTCCTGTGAATAAACAGTGTGAGTAAAGCAATGTGTCAATATCTTCTCGATTCGCTTTTGTACTAATTTGTGCTTCACTGTCCCTACGCTTCTTCCAAGGTTATACTTTGACTGAGAAGATTCATTGACTAAAGTAGAAGCCGTCAGAATGCTTTTGAATGGTCTGTAACTGAATTGGCTTTGGGTGTCAAATGTATCCAGGGAGGGTGTGAAAACCTTGTTCAAGTCCCCCTGCGTCTCATGTCCCGGAGACTTTCTTTCCTGTGGTTCACTGTAGGAGGACTCATATATGACAACAATAAGTATATTTGACACCGAAAGAGTGAAAGAGGTAGTACTTTTTAACAAAAACTTAAAAAAAAAGTTGGCTGTTTTGCTTTGAAAAGTCCAATGTAGGGTTTAAAAGTAAGAACGCTGCTGTTTTGAGCTTTGCTTCATTAAATATATGCATCTAATTAATTTTATTGACATTACACAGTTTTTCCAACATTCTGTTTTGTTTTGAAATTAGAAGTAGAAATGACTATCGAGTATCGAAGGATCAGGTATCGTAGAAAATATCGTGTACTGTTATCGATAATGGATTATCGAAAACAACTGGTATCGACCCATCCCTATTATAAACTCATAAAATCCAGCAAGTGCATAAATTGGTTTTACTAAAGGTACTATTTTGTCTTGCAGTTTCTTTTTATTTCTATGAGTCAATGTTACAACTTGTACGAGGGCTGTTCGATAAAGAATGATCACAATTTCTTTGACAATGTACCTTTACTCATCCTCATAATCTTGATGGTCCTTCTCAAAATAGTCTCCCCTGAATGCGATGCACTTGTCCCGGCATTTCTGCCAGTCTTCAAAGACATGCTAGAAACGTTTTTCCCTGAGATCCTTCAAAATCGAGCTTTTAGCACTGCTTCTTAGATGGATAATACCTCCCACGAAGGCGTTTCTTCAAGTTAGGGAATAGAAAAACGTTACATGGGGCTAATTCCCATTTATAGGGAGGGTGAGGGATGCCCTTCACGTTGATTTTTGCAAGGAATTCAGAAACAACACTGGCAACATGCGGCCGCGCATTATCGTGGTGCATCATCCAGCCTGCTTCACGGACATGTGGCACCCAATGATATGTTCAGTATTTCAGACGGTGATGTTAAGGTAATTCGTCAATCCTCTCTCACAATGGCAGCAGCAGTATTAATATATTCCTGCGTACGAGCAGTAACTGGAGCACCGGGTCCACCTTCCTTTGAAATTATTATTTCCCCTCTTTAAATACATTAAACCACCTTAGAGCTGTGATGTAGGGAAGAACAGATTATCCATAGACCTCCTGTAACATTGTATAGGCTTCAACTGAAGATTTGTTGAGACGAAAGCAGAATTTCAAAGCCGCACATTGTTCCTCGCGTGTTACCTCCATTGCAGCGGTAGGTGATACTGAACATATCTGAGCTTGCCTGGTTCTCACAGGCGGAAATCAGGAGTACCAACAGTTATACTACTACGGCGTGTTTGTTTTACATTAAGCTAACATAATATAATAAGATTGAATTTTGATCGAAAAATTATGACCGTAAAAAATTATGATCATTTTTTATTGAACAGCCCTCGTAGAATGTTATACATTTAAGAACATGTTGGCAAGCGATGTTTGCCACCTTTAAGTATTAAGAACTGCTGAAGTTTATGCCAAAGTAAATGAACAGGGTTTAGAAACTATATCCAGAAAATATTAAATGTATTGTATTTCGGTCAAAGTCGTAAAACTCATGAGTTAGGAATCGAACCGATAGACGCTTCCACCATAAACGCTTCCATCTCGCGTGGTATTTGCTATTTGCTGTAGAGATGTGACAATCTATTTTCATACTCTCCACAGATAAGGTCAGACATACTTAAAATTACATTACTTAAGTTACTGTTTACTTCCTCATTAATCTGTAATGACAAAAATCTCTACAGGAAGATAAACATTTAAGTACAATGTAAACCTCAACCAGAAGGTGAGGAAACATCCAACACGAATGAGTGAAAGGAGAGGAGTCGAGGTAAAACAGACATTTTCCAGGACAGCCATCAAATCCATTACAGCACAAGTTGTTGGCGACAGTTCTGGATGCTTGTTAAGCAAAGTGCTAACTCCAACATGTCGTTCCACAACTGAGACCAGTGGCGTGACAGTGTCCTCGCTTAGCATCTGTGACCATAAATAATTCTTTACATTCGCCTGCCCACAATTAAAACCTAGTCCGACGACAAAGAACAGAGTAAAGCGTTAAAATAAAGTTAGTTGGAAATTACTGAATGAAATATCGTACAATTCGTGAATTTAAGATTAGAACGTGATAGTATCCAAAATCCTGTATCTACCTCAGTCACAATTTTAAATTCAATTTGTACAATTAATAGCAGGTACGTTTCCTTCACTAGGTTAGCAATACCCTTACTAAACCACGATATATCTCACTATTGATTTCTGTCCTCGATATTACAGTCTCTGTACAAAAACCACAGAGCTGTTTCACAAAAGCTGGGAAGACCGTGTGGCACAATTTGGCTCCTTCTTGGAGGGTTTTTAATGATGGAACGGGTGGCTTTACTGTAATAACGTTTTGCACGGAAGATAAAGAAGGATATATCCGAAAACGACTTTTCCAGTTGAAGAAAAGGAAATACGTTGATGGGGTCAAAGGAGTTGGGAAAGCTTGAGAATGCTGCGTGGAAAACAAGAAGTTATTGATGTGGACCTGGCTCTTTTTCAAGATAGCTCTCTCTGGAATATCTCAGCCATTTAAACTGCAGCTCTCTTTCTTGTAACGCAGCGCTCCATTTCTTTGTTACACTTTTCAACATTTATGTTGCAGTCCTAACTGAGGCAGTATGACTATCGCAGAAGAAATAGATGTTCATCGTAGAACCACTCATTGTACTCAACATAAAGCTTCTTTATACTCAAGTTGTTCTCGGGAAACGAGCCAGGTGAAAATATCATTAAAAATCGCGTTTCGGGAGTGTGCATCTCTCCCATCATCAGGATATTTATTAAATGTTATAACCACAAATGAATCACTGGATATAACGCAAACATAAACAAATACAAAACACTATCAAAATTCCCATTACTCACTCCATCTCATAACCTGGCATTTAATTTACTGAATACAGTCTTTTGTTCAATAATGTAATTTTGATAGTGTTTTATCTTTGTTCATGTTTGTGTTGTATCCAGTGATTGATTTGTAGTTATAACATTTAATAAATATATTGATGATAGAGACGCACACATTCCGGAAACGTCGATTTCTAATCGTCTTTTCACCTGACTTGCTTCCAGACAAGAGCTTGAGCATATTTGTCACCAGGAAAGCTTCAGGTCTTATCTTAAAATCTAATTTAAACAGGGAATGAAATGGGTATCATAACCATCCTAATTATCTTCATGTTTAGGACTAATGAACTGATTTGTCTTCAGACAATGGATTTCTTATCTCCACAAGTTCTGCCCTAGTGCATTTCTATCCTGTTCCTTTATAGGAACAAGTTGGACTGTAGGAATCATCTTTCTATTTAATGATATCAGATATTTCAGCATTTAAATTAAACTTCCGTTCAGTGATCCTTTTTATTTTTTGTGAATTATATTTGAAGATGAAATCACTTTTTACAAAAATAAAAAACAAGCTGGTTATTTTTTAGACTTTTGTGGTTAAACATTTGTGTTGTTTTATTTATTTTATTACTGCCTTTCATCAGGACCTACATTCAAATTTTAGGAAGTGAGAAACAAGACCACTCAAACGCAAACAAATAAAATTATATACATAATCACACACGTACACTTAAAGTATGAACGTTTAACAAATTTTAGCAACAGCTTTGTAGAATAGTCTCTTAAGTGCAAAGTAATTGAGGGAATAAACGAACTGGTTATGTCTAAATAAAAAATTATGTGAAAGATGGTAACTAATAGATAATACTAAGCTCACAAAAGCTAGTGAAGTTTATATTTGTCACAACTAATTTGCAAACTAATTGAAGTTTAATCCTTGGGACAAGAAGAAGACGATGGTGATGACACTCATGGAATTTTATTTTACTAATGTTACTGGGGTTTGGTGAGAAAACGTCTGCGGTATGTTCCTTTTTATGGAATGAAAGGTGGAGACAACACCACATCGCAGCTCACGATGATATAAACAGATCTATTCTCTTAAATTATACATGGCGCCTCGTTGATGGCAAAAGAGTCTATGTTTCTCCAAGATGCCTAACTCATGTTCGTATGTTGAAAATCTTTCTCAGATAACGCTATACTTGATGTCACATTACATACAGCCACGTTCTCGTAAAGACAGTACAAGTAATATTACTAATTTTTCTACCCTATTGTAAGTTAAAGCGACATAAAATAAATCAATTAAAATATATATTTTGTGTTGAATTTAGGCAACAATTGCCTGAAGTTCACGAATATAAATAGGTGTGATATAAATAATTTTAATGGTAAATCGTGGTGAAATGAACACAACTAAAAATAAAACGTGATAAAAGCACTGTGAGCTAGCATTCAGTATTTACCTTTGTGTCCACTTTATCTGTGAGGATTGCGTGACACAGTTTGTGGGGCTTCATGTTGTTTTTACTTGCAGTGTTTCCTTTCCTGTCATGTCACACTCGCAGCCTTGCTAGTCAAGTGCCTCAATGGGAAGCAATCATTTACCTTGTAACACTGAAAAACCTGGTCTGAGGAAAAGTTTTCTAGCACCGAGGTCGTTACCAACGAAAACCCTTCTTCTCTCTAGACATTATTTAATAGTAGTAAATCATGATGAGAACTAAGTACGTAAAGATAAGAAATGTATGCGGTAAAACATGAACTGGATTACTGAAATACTAAACACAATTTTCTGTTGCCGGTCCTTTTGGAAACAAAAGTGACTTTCACTTTGTCTAGTAAAATGACATATGACAAACAGAAGTAATCAAATCTTAGAGAGCTGATAATAAACAACCATATTTGGCTGACTCATATGGTTTCGTTCCTTTTTGTTAGTTAAAAGCTGTATGAGAATGAAATACTTATTTTAAAATCACATTATCTCCACAAATGGGTTCTTGGAACTAAGTTAATACCAGGGCCTGTTCAGTCCTGTGGATCCTTGGACATCGTTTTACGGTATAAATATGTGCCGCTGCATATTTTAATACATAAACAATAATCATTGTCATATTTTACTCTATTTTTCACCTTTTCTCATCCGACCTTCGGAACTTTGGGAAGTGAGGCACATACATTTTTTGTCCGAATTCTGTAAAATTAGCTGCGCAGAAAGGGACAAAGGAACTACCCCCATACTGTGAAATAAATGACTGGAAAAATTTGTGAATTCAATAACTATGGATGTTTTTATTAATTTTTCACATACGTAAATATAATCTATCGATTTTAGTTAACTAATGGATATTAATAATTTCTTCACAGCCGTATATAGGCTAAGGTTTTTGATAGAGTCAATATGAAAAATTCAATGCCATGGCCGGGATTTGAACCGCGGAACTCCTGGTTTCCGTCCAGTCACTCTAAGTCAATGAGCTACCATGGCCAACTTGCCGTCATGATACTAAATTCTCCATTTGACTCTTATATTTCCCCGGATTGGACGGAAACCAGGAGATCCATGATTCAAAACCCGGCCATGTCATTGAATTTTTCATGTTGACTCTATCAAAACCCTAGCCTATATACGGCTAGCATAAAGAACTGATTAATTTTCAACAATTAACTAAAATATTAAGAGTTTAATGATGAAGCCGGGGACTCAAGTACTTACGATATTAAGTCGCTACAAACGGTGTATCTCGAATGCGAGAGTCCCTGGTGGTCTACCGAGGAAATATACGAATCGGATGGAGAATTTAATGTCATGACGGCAAGTTGGACATGGTAGTTCAATGGGCTAGAGCGACTGGACGGAAACCAGGAGATCCGTGTTTCAAATTCCGGCCATGGCATTGAATTTTTCATATCGACTCTATCAAAAACCTTAACGTATATACGGCTAGTGTGAAGAAATGAATAATTTCCATCAATTAACTAAAACAATAAGAGTTTAGTGATGAAGCCTTGGAATCAAGTACTTACAATAGTAAGTCATCACAAACTGTGTATCTCGAACACGGGGCCCCTAGTGGTCTACTGGGGAAATTTATGAGTCAGATGGAGAATTTCGTGTCCTGATGGCAAGTTGGCCATTGTAGCTCAATGGGTTAGAGCGAATGGACGGAAACCAGGAGATCCGTGGTTCAAATTCTGGCCATGAATTTGAATTTTTCATTTTGAATCTGTCTATAATCTATCTAATTTAGATAATAATTTGTGAAGTCATCATTCATATAAATCATTTTACTTTTAAATTTTATTGATCTTAATGTTTAAGTGAGACAGACTAATAAGGTACCTTACGAAAATATTAAAGCAGAAATATAAACACAAATTAAATGTAATATAAGTGCCTTAAATAAATGCCTTCATGTGCTAGTTTATTTCAGTTTAGTTCAGTTTCACACACAAATACAATTCCAGTCACAAATTTTCCAATTGCAATCTGTACAAATTTGTCAGCTCTGTGTATTTACGAGCTGATAGTGATATTGATTACTGCTTCTCTACCCCTTAAACTAGTTTTATTTTACTGGTCTTCAGAATTTATTAATTATATATTTACAGAAATGACCATTGACCTTGGTGTAATTATCTAGCAGAAAATTTTAATTTGATTTCCTTCATTATTGCTTATTCAATCAGTAACAGTCTTTATTTCTTTGGCAGCAGTACATAGGTTTCTCTCTTTTTAAAGTTGTTGCTGATTACGTCTATTTTTCAATTGTCTGTTTTTGTAGGAATAATACATTTTTAAGGGTTCTGTTACAAAGTTTCAATTGGATTTGCTTGGTAACTGCTTCATAGACTCTTCCTAAGGTTTCCTTGTCAACTAAAGTTAAGGGAACTGCTTTTAAATATGATTTTATTTTCCCTCGGCCGTAAAACGGATTTAAGTACAAGTTGTTTTAAGGTGAGAAGGTACTTCAATTAGGGTTCAAATTCACTTTTTTATTTTTATATTTTATTATAGTGTCATCCCTCTAGATTACAAAGATATAGTTAAAAGGTTCAATTTGGCAATATCTTATACCTAACTTGCTAACTATATTAGTGGGTGTTAAGTTTTTTCTATGCCCCATTTCGTAAGCTTTCAGAAAAAGGATCATAACTTCTGCAATATTGAACAGATGTTTCTAAACTAAGCCTTGCTTTTTAAGGAATTTTTCAAGATCTTTGCTGGTACCACTGTAACTCCAGTGATGCTAGTTTTTCGTTTGTGTTCGGTCTTGTATGTGAACAGTTGTTTGTTCTGAGTAATATTTTGTACTAGTTATTGGTGAATATATAATATGGGTAAGCTAAAAACATTTGGAAATAGAAATTATACAGGCAATGGCTTTACTTAAAAGAGAACACTAAAGATGGAAAATATAATTACAATAGACAATGAAACCACATGTAATATTGAGGTTAGTAGGCCCAGTTCAACAATACATGTGCTAATCATGATAGTAGTCATATACAGAAATTGATGAGCTGCGAGTCCTGAAAGCAGATAAAATGGTTGAAGAACTGGCCAAGAAGGCAAGAAAAATGAAGAGGAACTTGAAAAGAACAAGTGAGAATACAGAGGGTCAACACTATGCAGCAGGAATGTTCTGACTCATGTGAGAAGTCAGTAATCAATATATAAACTTTAAATCTGTTTTTATCAGTTTCACATTTTTTCAGGCTCCGGTATTCAAAAATTGCTCAATCAAAGCATGTGAATTTTTGAGTATTAAGCAGACTCATAAGAATAAGAATAATAAGAAAGGGGTTTTCTTAGAGATTCATAATAATTGTTTCAAAAATTAAATTATGTGATATTTCATTTTTTATTTACAAAAACTAAAACATTATAAAAATTATCAGTACAAAATTTACAAATAATAATAATTATTATTAAAGATAAAGGTTTTAAGAACATGTCTGAAAATGGTCATGTATTATATATAAACAATAAGTTTTTGGTAATGTGCACCCAAAATTCATGGAAATGGCATTGTAAAGATAGGCAGCACCTTCTCAACTTAAGTTTAAGTGTTTTCTCTAAATTAGGCTCTTCTTGTTTCGACTTTACGGAAAATAGATGAAACACATTTTTTCATAAAAGAAGCAGTGCATCTTCAAATTCTCCAGAAATCAGACATACGCAATTTCCTTGGTGAAACAGAATGCAAGTGCAAAATTATCAGTTTGTTATTTATTATAAGAAACGGAAGTTTATAGCAGATTAAGTGGCAATTTCAAGGGGAATACTTAATGAAATACTGACGGACTATACGAGGGTGGTGTGAAAAGTTCTCGACAATAGTTGATTTCAAAGTAGTTTTATTTTACAACATAATCTCCTCTATTATCAATAAATTCTGTCCAGTGATGTTCAAATGTCACTATCCTCTCTCTGCAGTGCTCCTCTGGAAGTGCTGCAAAGTACCCATTTACAACCACAATTGCTTCTTCTTTGGACGTAAAGTGCCTACCAGCGAGAAATTTATTCAGTTTTGGAAACAGATGGATCTCCGAGGGAGACAAATCTGGGGAATAGAATGGATGTTCCAGTCCTTCATAGTCAGATCTCTCTATTTTCCCCTTGCCAAAATACTCTTGTGGGCAGCTGCATTGTCCTGATGAAAACAATCTTTATTTTTATTTTTTATAACCCGAGTCTGCTCAATTTCTTCTCGGGCAGCAAGTCAGGTGAAAAGACGATTAGAAATTGATGATTCGGAAGCGTACATCTCTCCCATCATCAGGATATTTATTAAATGTTATAACCACAAATATAAACAAAAACAAAACTTTATCAAAATTCGCATTACTGAACAGAAGACTGTTTTCAATAAATTAAATGCCAGGTCAGGAGATGGCGTGAGTATAGAAAATTAATTGGGTCAATGAAATGTAACTACTTACCTTGATGGTCAAGCTGTATTGATCTGTGCTTCTTAGGTCGACGATTTACATGTTTAAGGCCGGTTTCCAAGAGGAGCTGAACTGAAATCCAGCATCACGATTAAGCGTACTCCTTTCGGAGGAAATGGCCAACACCTCCTTAACTCCCCGCTCCTAGTAACTGTTGCATTTAGCCAAGATGTTCGTCTCCCGAAAATTGGCTCCCTGGTCTTTATCAAAACAACGCTATGCCAGCCCGTACTTTTGAGGTTGCATTAAATGAATGCCCCGTTCATGTTCATTTATTCTGGTAGCGATGGTCCTTCCGTTTGTCCTATATACTGTGTCCCACATTCGCAGGGAATGCGGGACACTCCCGGAACTTGGAAGCCAGTTTGTCTTTCACTGGTCTCAACAGATGTATAATCTTCGGCGGTGGATGGTCCTGATATTGTATTTGCCGAGAATTCTGCTGATTCTGTCGGATAGGTTGCCGTAAACGGGATGTAGGCTGTAGCGGTAAGCTTCCCGTAGGGGAGGGGATCCGTCCCCTTCAGCTGCTGAGGTGCGGGCCCTGCGGACCCTTAGCACTCGTGGTACCTCTGACGTTACCAGAGGAACCTCGGGCCGAACTGCCGAGCCCCTCCCTGAATGGGAGTTTTTCGGGTTGGGTTGGACTCGAGCGGGCAGTGTGTTCCCGACACCCACGGGGAATTCGGTACCTCTGGCCAGGCTACGGCCGCCCGGAGGGGGCAGAGGGTTGCCTAATAAGTCCCGGGTACTAGCCTGCAGAGCTAGTAGGAGGTGTGCTAGATCACCAGGCGGCCCCACCGAGGTTTTCGATAGTCTTCCCTGCGGGGTTGACGCGCGTAAGTGGCGTATCAACTTCCATCCCATCTTGAGTTGTGCTCAGCGGTTTTTTTTTTTAAGAAATCAGGTATTGCCCTATGGAAAGAGCCCCGGAGTATCCATCGCTCCCGGGTATGAAGAAGGCCCGGGTCCTAGGTCCTACGGGTCCAGGACTAATGGGGGTAGCAAATCTTAACTGTAGCGATGGGCTTATCTCATGCTTGCTGTATTACAGGTTTCCCTTTCCTAGCTTTGGTGATCGAGGCTTCAACGTCATATTCGGAGTAGCCGTTTTGAGTGAAAGTGAGTCTCAGGTACTGTAATTGTTGTTTTAAGTGGCTGGGATCAGAGATACACAAAGCTTTGTGGGCCAGTTTATTGAGAACTCCCATTCGTTGAGACTTATGATGAAAACTGTGAGCGTTCAGATAGAGATCGGTGTGTATACGCTTGCGATATACAGCATGCCCCAGTGTACTGTTGCTGTTGTTTTGAAATAAGAATGTCCAGGAATGGAAGATTTCCATCCTTCTCCACTTCCATGGTAAACTGTATTTGAGGTCGAAGGCTGTTGAGATGCGCAAGAAAGCTAGGCAAAGTGTCTGATCCATGTGGTGAAATTACAAAGCTGTTGTCCACATATCTATAAAAATGTAATGGTTTAAGTGGAGCTGTGGCAAGTATTTCGTGTTCTAGGCGTTCCATATAGAAATTAGCTATAGCTGGTGACAAAGGGGAGCCCACTACCTCTCGGTCTACTTGTTCATAGAAAGTACCACCAACCAAGAAGAAAGTGGACGTCACGGTATGTCGGAAGAGCTCTATGATATCAGCCGGAAAATGTTCCTTTAGAACTTGGATGTCTTCCTGATTTCAAATCGTGTTTTTCCCTGGCCTGTTTCCCGAGAAAATCTCGAAACTAAATATTTAGTTCATATTGATTTATAATTAATGAGGAAATTTGGTTAAGCTTGCACAAAAATTTCAAATCATAATTTTGATAAATTTCGTTCTTTAGTCCACTCATAAGGATAACAACAGTAATAATAAGATTTATAATAACCTATTAGAATTTTTTCGAATACTTATATAGTTTTCCTAACATAATCCCATTTCTAATGTACCTATGTAGCATTTTTAACAGTCATTTTATATGTGTTCTGACTTTAATATTTTTACAGCGTAGATTCGTTTTTGCTGCAATTAAACTGCGTCAGTTGATGACATTGTGCAAGCAGTCTGATACATTCCGCTCTCTGAAGCAGGCCACCACTTCTAAAGTTTAGTCATGTGTAGCATTGTCACTCGTAATAACTATTAAACCGTAATGCCGTCACAAAAGCAGTTAGGCTAAGAACGAAACAACATAACGTAATAGATAACCAGAAATCAAAACAATTATGCGCCATAAAGAACAATAAACGACGAGCTAACATAGCGAGGTAAAACTTTCAGGACGGAATGGTGCCTCATCTGTGGACGCATCTACTAATTTGGATGGAACAACACCATTATCACTATAATTATCATTCACGTTTTAATATTTAAGGACGCCATTACGAGCAATGTTTCACCTGCAGGATGAAATGTTAATTGAGGCCCCACGGGGACTTGCTAACAATGCCACCCTAGCAGCTTAATTATTTAAAGGTGCAGCAGGAACGAAGTCCACAATTTGCATGCTTGTCACACCTTCATAACGAGTCTAGCGTTTGTTCTGCTTCAGAAACGCATGTGAAGTTATGAAAGCCAGTGATTCTGAGACTTCTTTACCTCAGAATCTTCGTTCAGAATCTGTGAGCTGGCGCGATGGCTCCACAAGTGTTTCTGCACTAGATTTCTAAAAGTTTAAAAATTTACAGACAAAATAGTTTTACTGAAACATAGTAAAACATCGCTCTGTCTGGTAGATAAATTATTGCCAGCTGGCGAAATCATTTTAGTTCCAATTATACCCCGCCTTTAACACCAATGGTCACATGTAGATTACCAAATCAATTAAAGGGTCTTTCAACTATTTTTAAACTTAAGTAAAACACGTACCTTAAATGATAGAAATGTATTTATTTTGGAGGGAGGGACTATAATATCATTACGTGTGGAAAGGAGCTTCAGCTATGCGACCGCCGCGCCTATAGAGTTAGTCCAATTTTCAACATCAAAACGTGTGTAATGTTATTATAAGATCATTTATTGTTTCTGGTTTGTTGGTATAAACTCGAGACTTAACATAACCCCACAAGAAGTACTGAAATGACGTTAATTCACATGATCTCGGGGGCCAGTTAACATCACCACCACAGAAAGTGATGAAACCTCTGATGTTCTCCTTCAAAACACCGATTGTTTCGAGAGCAGTACAACAGGTGGCACTCTTTCTGAAACCAGATGTTTCTGAGATCTATACCATCCAATTGAGGTCAAAAATATTCCCTTGTAAGTGCCCGGTATCACGCAATAAGCGGAAAGTTTGGCTAACAGATGATCCATTTTGGCAGTAAATTATAAATATTTACGTGTACCACGGCGATCTGTCAAAACCTGTAACTACATGAAAAAATGACTGCTGTAACTCAATAACAAAGGCAGCTATTGTTGACAGAACTTCCATTGATCTACCGTCCAATCACCCGTTGCTTTGTTATTGTCTTATAAGAGAGAAGTAGAAATCGAAAGTCAAGAATTATCCCCTAATGAAAAATAGTTTATTGGTTAGAGCAACAGCACGGAGACCGGGATATCCATGGTTCAATACCCGGCAATGACATTGAATTTTTCATTCTGGTTCTACTCATTCAAACCTTAGCCTACACACAGCTAGTGTAGAAGAAATGATTCTTTCCATCAATTTACCTGAATAACATGGTGGTTTAACTATGAAGCCTGGGAATTAAGTATTTACAGCATAGTAAGGTGTGTGTCTTATTCTATATGAGAATCCCTAGCGGTATATCGGGAAACATATGAGGCAGTTGGAGAATTTAATGTCATGTCGGCATGTTGGCCATAGTTGCTCCGTGGTTTAGAGCAACCGGATGGAGAGCGGGAGATCCGTGGTTCAAATCCCGGCTATGGTATTGAATTTTCCACTCTGGCTCTACTCGTTTAAACCTTAGCTTGCACACAGCTAGTGAGAAAGAAATGATTATTTCCAACAGTTTATTGTTTGTTTAAAAAATATGCAAATTGGAACGTAAGAAATATATTGCTTCTAAAATGTGCATAAGTACTTCGGACAGAGACTTCGGCATTTAGTCCATGGATCTCTTTGTATATTGCCTCAAAAAGCCACGTCTCGGAAGAGCGGGAAGATGTAGGGGAGACAATGACAGTTGATTCAGAAGTCCCAATAGAGCTGAGGTCAGGGTCTCTAACATAGCACACTGGTAGTTTCTGGTACAACCGACAACCTCCCTGGAAGATTTTGAGACATTCTGTACACATACGTGGAGAATTTTGTTGAATTTTATGTTTGAAATTAATTTCTTAAAAAGTAAAATTTTCTATACAAATGCCCCACTATTTCAAAAGCTATTTGGCACTCAGGGCTGAAACGTTTACCACATATTTGCATCCTAAACGACTTTCTTTTAATGTGAAGATTTTAGGTGCATGTATTAGTTATTTTTTAAATTTAATCAATTAGAACTATTTTTGACGGAGGAAGTTGTCGTCCATGTGTGCATTAGCAAATCGGGGTAAAAGGGAGAGAAGGAGAGTGCGGGAGAGTACATGTCTGTGGATGAAGGTTTTATAAGAAAGAGGCTTTACTTCGTTTGCAGCTCTGCTATAACAACAATGAAACCCTCCGCAGTGGCGTGGCGCGATAATCTAATATTGGCCTTTGCCGGAACAGGATTCTATGGAAACGGGGCTTGTTAACAAGTGGTAATAAATTTATCATGACCTCTCCGGGGGTTTGTTTACCAGGCTTCTGTCAGCAAGCGTTTGACGCTCTGTGTGGAGACCAGAGTGCCTTGTTACTGAAACAGATGCATCAAAGAGAGCTGTTCTGCAGTGTTACAGCAACCTTTGACTGTCTCTTTCAACACGCCTACTAAGGATGCCATTAATGATTCCATTCCGGTCAGTGCCGCTGAAGGGTACCCCAAAGGGACATTCATATTGTTTACTTTATCGCCAACGAGATTCTTAAACGCCTAACAACAACACAGAACCTTTCCTCCGTATCTTTGCCACGTAGCCTAATAGCTTGTCATTTGATGCCTTCAAATAAGGATTGATGTTATTGTTGTTATTATTCTTGTTATTTTCCATCTAATTCATAAATCCTACTTAACAATGGTATATAAAAGAAAGTCACTCGGTATCGGTCGGAATGCTACATCGGACAGTATTAGTTTCTGGTTTTAGGTAAGATGTGACAGCAAATTTATCTCAGGTACGAGGGCTGTTCAATCAAGAATGATCACATTTTTTTTGACAACGTACCTTTACTCATCCTTATAATTCTGATAGGCCTTCTCAAAATAGTCTCCCCTGAATGTGATGCACTTGTCCCAGCGTTTCTTCCAATCTTCAAAGGCATGCTGGAAACCATCTTTGAGAGATCTTTCAAAATCGCCTCCGCAGCCTTCACCACTGCTTATGACGATGAATAATGTCTTCCACGAAGGCGTTTCTTCAAGTTCGGCAATATAAAAAGTCACATGGGGCTAAATCCGCACTATAGGGGTGTGAGGGATGCAGTTCACGTTGATTTTTGCAAGATATTCAGCAATAACATTGGAAATATGCTGCCGCACATCCAGCCTGCCTAACGGAAATGTGGTCTTTTACGCCTGATATGGACTGTCAATGTTTTCAGGACATCCTTGTAATATTATCCAGCTACTGATGTGTGTGCAGGTACAACATGCTGGCAAACCATTCCATGAATATCAAAGAATGAGATGACCATTACTTTCCCAACACAAGCAGCCACTTTTGCTTTTTGGGGGGTTGGTGATGGAGGGGATTTACACATTGAACTTTACTGTATGCTCTCAGGATCAAAATGATGTAGCCAAGTCTCATCAGCAGTGATTACGTTTAAAAGAAACTCCGGATCTTCCTCTAATATCAACTTTAACTGCGTGTAATCTCCATTGCAGCGGTAGGCAATACTGAACATGTCTGAACTTTCCTGGTTCTCACAGACGGGAGCCAGAAGTACCAACAATTAAACTATTACGGCGTGTTTGTTTCACATTAAGCTAACAGAATATAATAAGGTTGAATTTTAGTGCGAAAACTTATGGCCGTAACAAAATGATGATCCTTACTTATTAAACAGCCCTAGTAGGTACTGCTTCTAGCGGCAAGTCGGAAAGCGAGCATCGTGTGACCCAAAACGAACAGTTGATTACGTTAAAAACAGCTTTCTTATTTCTGACCTGCTTCCTGTTGCACGAAGATAACTTTAAAAACCTCATACTATACTCTGTCTCACTCTAGTTTAATCCTGCTGTTAACAAGGCGGAGCTGACTCAACTCACCATGTGGCAAAGCGAGAAGGCGTATCGGAGAAAATTCGCAACACAGAAATGTTTACCTCAGCTTATCGCACATACGCGGTGATTCCAGTGTATGTATACTCTGTTCAGAATATCATCATGTGTTTTGGATAGCAACGTGTCATACATCGACAGCCGCGAGAAAACATATCATATAGAAACACGCAGCTTCCAATCGCTCTATTTGTGTTTCGTAGCTTACTGTACAACAACCTACTAAAATATCACTTTTCTAATCGAAAAGATAAGACCCGATAAGGAACGATAGCAGGGTTGGTCATCTGAAGATCAATACGCTTCAGCTCCCTGTAGAGTAAAATATATAGCAGCGCTAATTCTGCACAACAAACAGAGTTGGGTAACATATTAACTTATTAAATCTATGAGTTGGTGCATTTCTGAGAAAAAAAACACGAACTTTACCGCGTATAGCACTTTTCGTAAAATCGTCGTATTTTTCCACGCGCTGTTTGCATTTACGCGTTTTTCCCGGTGTTGTTAGAGTTCCGGATTTTTGCTGTTCCATTCTAACACTATGAAACCCCAAGATCACCACCAGTTTCTTTCTCAATATTTTTATAGACGAATCCGGTTTTCTTTCTTTAAGCACTGCGAAACAATGCGCGAACATACCGCCTTGCCATTTTGATAGGTTTGCCTTGATTGACTTTAATTGTGGCTGAAGCATAGGCCTGCTCCATGATGAAAAGTTCACTGATTTTAAATTACATATACAGAAGTGTTCTTGGGCTTGCGAGGTATACGGGAGATGTACAGAAAATACAGTGTTAAATATCAGAAGCAACCCCACACTATAAACAATAACATCTTCATCAGCACTCAACTCGCTACAGACCTCGTTGCCAGAGAGCAGCCTGGTATAGAAATGCAAAAATAATATGTAATACCAGTGTCCTTTAGTAATTGTTAAATAAAATGCAGCTTAATTTAACATAATACGTTAACAGTGTGTATAATTTCACCTGCATGCTATCGAATCTGTATATAATTTACAGAACACATCTGTATGGTATGTGAATCAGAAAGATAAAATGTGGAACTTTTACGTTTATAAGAATCGAAACATTTGCATACTTTTCTGTCTCCGAAATTAGCTCGCACAGAGCAGTGATCGGAAAACTACTTACAGTACTGCACTTAAAGGAGGGGTTTATCGTACCCATGCAAATAAAAGAAAATGCCCATTAACTTCGCTAAACCAATCAACAACTTAACCGCTTTCCGTCTCAATATCTCTGTCTCTGTCTCTCTTCTCACCCAGATGTTTCCAGCAGGATTAAACTAGGTTGAGGCTAGGTTTACCGGGAAAAGCACGAGTCAGTTGGAGAATTTAATGTCATGTTGGCACGTTGGCCATAGTAGCTCAATAGTTAGAGCGGCCAGACGGAGACCAAAAGTTCCGTGGTTGAAATCCCGGCTATGGCACTGAATTCTTCAGTCTGGTTCTACCCCTTCATAGTGCGTTCTACACATGGCTAGTGTGAGTGAACAATTAATTTCCATTAATTGCACCTAATAGTGGTCCGAACTATAAAGCCCGGGCCTTAAAGGCCACACCGTGGCTCAGTGGTTAGACCGCTTGGCTCTCACCAAGGCGGCCCGGGTTCGATCCCAGGCGACCACAAAGTGAGATTTGTGGTGGACAACACGGCGCAGGGGCGGGTTTTCTGTGGGGTCTCTGGTTTCCCCTGCCATCTCATTCCATCGGTGCTCCATCTTCATCTCATGTATCATCAGTGTCATCGCCTGCGGTGCCGTATGTAGTAAAAGCGGGCGTTAAACACTACACATTTCATTTCCGGGCCTTAAAGTACTTACAGCATAGTATATCGCCATTAAGGTAGTTGTCTCATGTGTTTATGACAACTCCTAGTGGTTTACCGGAAAAACACGAGTCAGCTGGAGAATTTAATGTCATGTTGGCACGTTGGCCATAGTAGCTCAATGGTCTACAGTGGCTGGTCGGAGACCAGAAGATCCGTGGTTCAAATCCCGGCTATGGCATTGAATTTTTCAGTCTGGCTCTACTCCTTTACACTGTGAGTTGTTTAGCACTCTATGGAACTCGCGCATGCGCAGAAGTACCTTTCTATGTCGCGTAGAAATTGGTCCACGGCTTTACTTGGTCCAAGGCTTTTATCGTCTATGAATACAAAAAAAAGTTAGACCGCCATTGGTCCGGACCAAGTTAGTCGGAAGGCAGTCGTAATAACTATGAAAGCGGCCCAATGAATAACAGTTTTTTTACAAGTAACAGTTCATCACAATTATTAATTTTATGTACTTATTATGGATATTTATTTAAAAGCCATTCAGGTTACTTTTAGAAATGTAAATGCCTTTCCATAATACCCGCCTTTCATCTACATAAAAGAGAAATCGTTTCAAAAAGGTATGTTGAGGAATGGTAAGAGAACACCATATGAATCTTTTTATATGCAGTAATGTTAAAAATTAAATATATCTCTAAATTGTCCAATCCTTTAGATTGTATATTATCAACCATTTTTGGGTCATCCAAACTCCCCACCCTGTTTATGGTGTAATTAAACCATTAAGATGTCCTAAGTTATATAACTTCAGATAACCAAGGGTTTCATCGATCACTGCTTGGAGGAGCGAAAAAAGTTCTTGGCGCAATTTTCCTCGCATCAGCTGCACTGAATCCTGTCTGCAAAGTTTGAAAACCACTACTCGGCAGAAACCGCATGTTTCCCGTACAGTCTCGTTCTTGCGTAAATAATGCATCGGTTCAGCCTTTACTTTAGTATCTGTAACATCATAAACGAAAATGCTCTTTCTTTGTTGTAGCTATATGCTCTTCAGGCGGAAATTTGAGTGCATTTTATACTCGAGTTTGTTGTCTCATTTTAATCACGATTTAGGTTGATACATTGACTTTTAGATCTGCATTAACTCTTATATTTGGATAATATAGAGCGTATTCATTTAAAAAGCTCATGTATTATGCTTCTTTTCCTCGTTGTCTAACTTTTGCCCTTAAATCTATGATGATCTTCCTTTAATTTCAAAGACAGAAGGGAAAATACCTCATATTCAATCTGAGGAAATGATTGCAATTGTTTATGAATACATAATGGAAAGTCTAAGCATAAGGATGATACTCTACTGAGCTTTTCAAACAAATCTAAGTACTGAAAGAGGCAATCACTACAACCATTGGCGTCTAGCACATTTTGTTAGGATGATGACAATGAGATGGAAAATGGTGGCCAGTATGTTGTCATTAATGGTTAACCTAAAGACGAAGAAGTAGAGGTATTAAAATATAATAAAATTGATTACTGATTTATTCCTTTCGGAGTGTTACATGGAATGTGTAATGTAGCTGGTAAAGAATAGGCAACAAAGGGGACATACGCAGCTTCCACACAAATCTATTTTAGTTAACACCACCTAGAATTAAAGAGTGAAGTAGGAGAGCTGCAGGAGGTCATAGAGTCATGGGCAGGCCACAAAGACACGCAGAAGTCCTTAAAAAGTGCCCAGAGTTCTTCATCTTTACGCCAGATTTCGTTAAGTGTCCCTCCACGAGAGGACATACACATGACGCAGAGAACTACTTTTACAATTCGCCGACATCCGCCCCATCTCTCCGACAACGCTGTACACAAGTTTGAAAGCAAGGCTTAAAGTTAATATGGAAATGATGTAAGGTAAATCGTAATACGAAAGCAAGCACTCAGCATTCAACTAAGTGACAATGGAAACCACGTAGAAGCTAAGTTGAGTGAGCGGTCACCAGGGCTCAAACCTGCGACCTCCTTAAAACGTGTTGTACATCTCACCACGCCGACAATTTATTTACTGGAAAGATGGTGCTTAATTTTCGAATGACTATTAATTACACGGAAAAATTATAGGGCGCAATAAAAGGACAGTATGATACATTTTTGGAAAGAATGACGCAACCTGTATATTTAAAGACTTTGGAAGAATATTTGCAACAAGGAAGGGAAGGAATACTATGGAAAATACATAGGAAGTACGTAAATGGTAAGAAAAATCAGGACTCGGCGGAAAAGAGAGGAGGAGACATAATTTTGAAGACGAATTGGAAGCAGAAAGTCTACTAATGAATGAAGAAGAGGAAGAATAAACATAAATAGTTAGGAGAAGAAAAAAATGATTTTGGAATTCGACTAGTAGGTAGGTAGAGAATATCTACATGGAAAAAAGGAACATCGATAGAAGAAACAAAAGAGGTACACAAAAGGTAAGAGGAATCATTCGGCGGAAAAGAGAGAAAATGGCATAATTCAGGAGATGAGTTGCAAGAAGAAAGTGTACCAATGGATGAAGAAGAAGAAGAATAAGAAGAAACATAAATAGGAGAATAAAAAAAACTTTTGGATTTCGAGTAGTAGGAAGGTGGAGAATATCTACATGGAGAAAAGGAACATCAATAGACTAAACAAAGGAAGTACGGAAGTGGTAAGAAGAATCATGACTCGGCGGAAAAGAAAGGAGAAGACGATTTGGAAGAAGAAAGTCTACCAGTGAATGAAGAAGAGGAAGAAGAAATATCCATAGTTTGGAGTATAAGAAGATGCCTATGGATTTCGTATGGTGGGATGCCGGCGGCGGAAGCAAGAAAAATGATCCAGGACAACCAGTAATCAAATACGGAAGGAAAATATCTGTAAACAATTAACATTAGGAAAGGAAATCAAAGAAATGACTGATGCCAAACAAATGCATCTACTAGCACTGAGCTGTTATAGAAGTTTTTTATACGAAGAGACATTTCGGATGTTAGTTTTGAGTATAGAGTTATGCACGGTAGGATAGGTAACTGTCTCAAAATGTTTTTTCTTATTTTAAATAAAAGTAGAAGCTGAATGAATGTTGAATATAAAAGCATTTACAACATAAATGTAAATATGATATGTTATTAGCCTTATAACTAAATTCTTTTTCTTCAATTATAAGGCTGTTTTTGAATCCAAGAATCATAGTTTTGTTTATTCAGTAGATAGTTTAATTAATCTGTACATATAAAGCTATATATAGTCATCAGGCACTTATTACGTGGAGAGAGAGAGAGAGAGAGAGAGAGAGAGAGAGAGAGAGAGAGAGAGAGAGAGAGAGAGAGAAGCTGGGAATGAAAGAGACAGATAGCGCTCAGGCCACGCATACACGTGGCGACTGGTTAACGCTGCTGATGGCGAGAGGGGGCGGGAAGAAGAAGAGCCAGGGAAGCTTCCGGACAATTTCCTCGCCATCACGAGGTCCGTGAAGCTTCGGGAAGTTTCGCCAACCTTCGTGATAGAGCAAATGTTGCATAAAAGCGATGGACTGGACTAGACAGTCAGTTCCGCAAGGGCCGAGAGACGAAGTGTAGTGTGGACCTGCGGCAGACGGACTTGAAGATTGCATACATGTGTGTTACGTCATTCTGCGATTATCCGAGGTCTACAAAGTATATTTCTACGAAAATAAAGAATTTCTGCAATTTGGACTTTTAATTTTACGAACCCACGAGGTCACAATATTGTGTAAAATAATGTTAATATAACAGCAAAAAACTCAGCAAATTATGGTCAAGTATAGTCTCAAGAAGCCTGATAATGGTACATAATGAAGAATAATAAATGAAAAATAAAAATCACAGTGGCAATAAGAATTTAGGGATTAACTGCTACTGGAGGCAGGTAATAGCTCAATCCAAACTTGAATTTAAATATTTCAGTATTAAATATCGATGTCTCACGGTATTAGCTATAATGTTTGATCACCCCAGTACGCCACATTTGAGGGAGTAGGGAAGGTTGTAGCACGGAAACAGTTCGGTCCCGGACATGGGATGCTTTTCAAAATATTGTCTACTTAGTCCCCTCTACTAGCCCTAGAAGTTTGTAACAAGAATTTAAAATCATGTTGTATAGTTGTCTCACAAATTCTAAAAGTAAAAAATTGTCAAAGTATGTATATATAAAATCATCTTTCTTTTACATACATTTTCATTGATACATTGGCATTTGTAACATTTCTTTCACACAATAACAAAATGACTCATTAACATCTAATATACCCTTCCTACCTGCTTGCCTCGGGTCTCGGTCTCAAAACACATAACTCGTGGTTTTCCGTGTATTGATGGCGCTACTCCACCTTGTATCCCTCGTTTTAGTTCTTCAGCCCTTAATTGTTAGTTATTCTTCATCAATTTTAACCATTTCTCTCTAACTTTCCCCAGATATTCACCTATATTTCTTACATTCTTTTTTCCTTTGACCAATAACATTTTCTTTATTATTAGTACCTCCCCCCAAAACTGTCCAACTTTTGTTGCTAAATTTGTTCTCTCCATATCTTTGTTTGCAATAAATGCCAATCTGTATGCTCTTCTCCACACATTGGGCATTTCCCTCTATCCTTATCACATTTAATACCTTTCAAATTTCTAACTCCTGTCCTTGCCCAGGCAAATCCTTCTCGCCCTGACTTATTACACACCTCTATGTACTTCTCCCTCCCCCACACTGTCTTTATTTCCCTATTTGTCCTCAATGATCTGTTCTCCTTTACACTGGCAGATATAACTTGGCTTACTAAATCTTCTAGCCTTAATTCTACCTCTTTCCAAAAGACCATATAATAATACTCCTCGTTTCTCCAAACAAGAACCATACCTATCTGTTCCATCAGTTCCCTTACTTTTTGCGCCCAGGACTCTCCCCATTTGCTTCTCATCTGCAAAAGAAAACATTATTTGATAATATTGCTTTCCTTCCAAATTGGCAACTCTGTATAGATATTTCAATACCCTTGAGACAATTTCAACCTTGATGAATGTCTTCCCAACTCTAATTGTGCTGCCCTATTAGGTGAAGCTACCAGTAAGCCCAAAATATATTTACAGAAGGATCTTTTAATAACGTCCACCTCTTCCATGATTCATCCACTCCTCACATCCCTGCCCCATGCAACCCTTTATTTTATACTATGACAGCATAGATCCTTTCCAGCCATTTGAAATTAATATCAGGTAATTTAATTTCAAACATTTGTGAAAGTAAGTAAAACTTTATACGATATACAAAATTTAATAATTTTCACTTCATCAATTCTAATTATATCCTCTCTTCTAACTTTATATTATTATATACGAATTATATATACAACTCATAATATCAAATTACAATACTGACATTATTAATAACTATTACTGAAGATAATTTAATGGGTCCTCAGACTGAAATGAATTTAGTATCTTCTAAGAAGCCTGTCGGTTCATTTTACTTTAAGCTAGTTGCAGAAATAAAACAAAATGAAAGGATTGAGCCATTATATTAAAACTTTTATGTTCGCTACTTTAAGTTAAACCATCAATAAGGTTTCTAGAAGGAACGAATCACATAGCCTATAGCTAAAGCACAATGGATAAAAACCTTTTGTTGGCTTTTCTAAATTATAAGTAGAATCATTCAGTTAGAAATTAATATGTTGCAGCTGGTGTATTTATATATATTTTTATGAAAAGAGACTCCCTTTGAACTAACCTTCATTTGATGCAGGTAAAGCTCATTCATAGCCTAGCATATTACATGACAGAAGTGACAACGACCTATATTACTCTAAAACACGACTTCGTGCAATATGGGAGGATGATAGCGATCTCATAACTCACGTCAAGGATCTAAAAGTGAGTAATACCCTCTGTCAACCTCTTCGTTTATTCTGCAAAGAATGTTTTGTGCGACAACGTACGTCGCATGTGCCCTGGAGGTTTATATGCAGCACGACATGAAGTGTCACACCTTGATTTGTTTTCTAAAACTCTGTTGTGTGGCACTCGCATTACTTTGCCTACTTTCATATAAACTCTTCCTGTAAGCACTTATTTCATGTATAACGTTAATGTTCTCATTAAATATTAACTTTTAGGTACATTCAAGGGGAATATGGGAACAGAGTAGGCATTAAACTGTAGTAAAATATTTGATGAGCTGCTGGTTATGTAATGGCCCTCAAATACCAATATCTTCACACATCTAAGAGATAAATAATTCAAACCTAGAAGTTCAGTGCCATAACTGGGATCTGAACCACATATCTCCCGCTCTCCGTCCCAAAAATACGAGTCAGTTGAAAAAATTATTGTCGTACAGAATGTTGCTATGGTAGCGCAATGATTAAGAGCAACCAGAGATCCATAGTTCAAAACCGGCTATGGCATTTCATTATTCAGTCCTACTTCACCTGCCAAAACTTATCCTACACGCGGATAGTTTAGAATAAAAATTAAATTTCAAATAAATAATGACTTCATATTTCGAAAACTATTTTAAAATCCGATCCAATAAACACGAATATCTCGGAAATAGATATCTGCTCAATCAAATATGTCATGAAATTTGTTAATTAATGATATAGACAAACCTTAGAAACAATAAATGCACATTTCTTATGGGTTGTTAATTATTTTAAAGTTATTTAGAGTACGAGAGAGCGCTGCTGATGCTGTTTGTAGAACATTCAGTGTCTACATTTGATTTATATAGCAAATACTTGAAATGTATCGTATTTTAATCAAAACTAATAAACCTTTTCTCGGAAAATCAAAGTTTTCCTCGAAGGATACTGAACTTTACCTTAGTCTATATGGTGATGTAAACAAAGCTAGAAAATGTATTTCTCCGCTGGTGACTATGATTGGAGGGAATATTCACGTGTCAAATATGTGCCCTGACAATGAGCTTCGCTGCAAGGCTCTGCTTTGCCGTTTACGATGTATGAGTAGCGATAGCTACGTTAACATAAAAAGTGACTCAATGCTTACAAAAATTGTTTGAATATATGGTTTCTTCACATAATCCCATCTCATTTATAAATAAAAGAATTAAGGCACGTGTCTTTCTGCAGAATAAGAGTGCTAAATAACTATTTGTAGTCACTTTGGCAGTGAATTAAAAAAATTAGGTACTTATTGAAATCTGACCACGGAATTTCCTTAAATAACTTCCACTTTAGAATTTTCCTTTGATAACTCCTGTGCCTCAATAATATATCTTCACGTTCAATAATTATACTTTTTCAGTTTCTCTTCACAAATTAAAAACCTATATCAGGGAAAGACAGGTAGTGGCAGTGTGACGTCAGCTCTATCAGCTCTAAGCGCCAAATATGCCCCCGAACGAAAGGCAGGTTAGCGTGTGACGTCACCACGCTGATTGCTGCCCAAGAGGAAGGACATAGTTTGATGTAGGAAAGATAGCTTAGAAAAGACAGGAAACGTATCGGGTATTTATAATATGTACAACTTACATCTTGTGTGTTGTAATATTAATGTTGACAGCTTTAATTACGCAATTGGTCATAGTTTATAAACAATTACATTTTGGCTCTGTTATATGAGAAAATATATAAAACTTCAACTCGTAATTTATCCGAAGGTCAGTCATGTTTTAAGGTAAATAAAATAAAATATAAAGTAGTTTTCTCTGCAAATTAGAGGAGATCCACTCAGAACAGAATTAGGTGGACATTTTGCAACACTTTCTGTTTCGTTTTCTTTAGATAATTTAAAAATGTAAGGACGTAAAGTCTGGGAAATTTGTAATCGAAGACTACATGTTATGTTGTGATAGGAAAAGGTACTTTGGGGTTGGGCCTTTGCTAATTTCATAACAGAAAAAAAAACTGTTCGCACACGTATGTTCGCCAAACATACACAATGTCCATGCGATAAGTGAATACAACCTCGAAATCTGGTTTGGGGGATATTATTGTAAAAATCAGCCAAGTCCTTCTTGTGTGTATATTTGTCCATCAATAAATCTTCACATTTAACAGTTCCATTTGGTACGTGGCAGCTACATTGTTGTCGTCGAGTGTGCTACACCTGACTGAACTCTCAAATTCTGTATTCACAGCGCCATTTATATAGGCAACTTATTACTACACGGCTCTTACCTGACTTGACATGCACTAATTATTGGTGGCCCGTTTCTGTCAATGTAATTGTGTATCTTGCACGAACAGCACTTTTAACTACTGACTTCTTTTTCTATGTTTTCCTGGGATAGAGACCTGGCTCTTCTTCACAATTTCTCTCCGAGTGGCATTAATACGTACTTGGCGCTGAAACACCGCATTATTCTGTTGACGAATTAAGTCTTCCATGGCTACAGTCGGATATTTTTTCACACACTTGCACAACACGTTCAAATAATTTGTTTTCCACCACTTTCTAACGATTTCCGTCTGTAATGTTTACCTATTGCATGTAAGCAGCCATTTTGTACAACTGATCCACTTATTTCCTTCTGCTTTTAAACTGCGCAAGCGAAGTGTGAACTCTGGTTAATACAAACAAATTACGCTTACACATATCAAATAAAATGCCAATTAATGACTGTTAGACTGTTGGATTTATAATAATGTCGTGTTCATACTCGTATTTTGCATTCGATTTAAAGTCTTTAAAAATGGTATGCGCACTACATTTTTCATTCGCAGAGAGATATAAGACTAAACGGCCAATGATGTCGCGCGCGCGCGCACACACACACACACACACACACACACACATATATATATATATATATATATATATATGCTTTTGTGTACATCGCCATATAAAGTAAGAACGGCCCAGGTATAAATATCAAATTGGGTGTGTAACCATAACGACAGCTACTCAAGTTTCATCACTAGTTCATTATTCCACTTTAATTACTGGGACGTTAACCGATTTTTGTTTTTGAATTATGCTGTTCACATTCACACAGACGTCCCACAATGCATACACATGCTCATACACACAGAGTCAGATAAGCCGAAGTTTTGAATGACGTGAATGTTACCTCTAACACCTCGAACTGTGTAGTGGAAACAGTAAATTGAACTTTTTATGTATTATGCATAAAACGCACTCATGGAATTGGCCTGAAATATGACGGGATTGTAATGCCTCTGTTCTAGAAAGGAAAAAAACTGCCATGCTATATAATGTTATTTTATAGCAGATAGTTTAAAAGTACACTTAAATGCTCCTAAAATCATTGAGATTAAGAAAAGAAAGGACAAAGGAATTAGCTTATAAGCATTCATTTTTCACATAAGTGATGCCAATAAATATCGGTGCTTTAAGAGAAGCAATTTTTGTGACTTGCGAAGTAATCCCAAAATAAACCAATATACATTCTCTCCTTTTTCCTAAACGAAAGTTCTTAAGGACGCTTCTTAGCCAAACATTTTTACACTACACACTACATTCTTGAATTTCTCCACAGTTTAGTGTCTTAGTGTGTGAACAATGACTTTTGTCATAAGTCATGAACTACGATACAAATTGCATGGAAAGTTATAAAAAATTTTTTGTGGGTATACTCCATAATCTATACAATTTTGAACTCTAAAATTATTTTACAGCTGAATCACTTGGTAACTAAATCAAGCTTGCAGTATTACATCTTAGTTTGCATCTCCTGATGGGTAGGCAACTTCTCTGACCCAGCTGCATTGAGGAAATAGGAACTAGGAGTAGTCAAACCTAAGTATTGTACTTGTATTAACTGGAGAGCAACACTGCACATACTAGTCTAGAAAGCCGAATTTCCGGCTGGGTGCCGAGATGCTGACCATATCTCCTCCCCGTATCGGATGGATAGTCACGCATCTCTGTCTTGTATAAGTGGGCGTGAGGTCAACAGTCGGGTTGGAAGGCTTAGGCCCACTTTGGGTTGTTACGCTTTGGGTAAGGTTAAAACTGCACATAGGTCGTAACTGGTTCCAACACCCCCGCTAACCTGCCAGCCCTCGTCGCCGTGGTAGTTACTGTGTGCATCTGTAGCGTCCGCCGCGTAGGGTGTCACGGGTTCGAGTCCTGCCTTGGGCATGTGTGTTTATATGTATAGCGTAAATATGTGGAAAAAGAGAAAACTAACAGTAAATAAACGGAAAAAATAAAAACGTGAAAATTAGAAAAAGGAATTATAGATATACAAGTACAGGTTGTTTCGAAATGACATTGGTCGAATATATCCGTTTCGTAGTTTATAGCTTAACTAGTCCAAATTTCGGTGTCGCAATTTCGAAATCTTTTAGGTATAATTTTATGCAGCATAAAATATTACATTATTTTGTGATTACGCAGCGCAGGTAAAAGTGGTGTGTGAACCTCAAAAGTTATTGGGATGCACGGGTCATGGAAACCAAAACATTATACTTTCCTTTTATCAGTGATCCTAACCTCGCTTTCAGGTAATGGAGCAAAGGGCAGTTATCTGTGAAAAAGTTGACTAATGACTCGGACAGCTCCAACATTGCTCACATTGTTATGATCTTAATTGTACAGTACTTTTAACCAGTTACTGTAAAATCAACAGTTTCCTTTTAAGTTACAAATGTTTTATTTAGTATTATTAAACACAGTGAAGTAAAATTCTTTTCTCTTTGCATAAGGCATTTAGTTTTGGTTAGCTTTATATACTATTCCTTGATATTTTTCTTGGTTCCTTTTATCATTTAAAGCTTCTATCCTCAACCTCACTAACATTAACTTTCCTCTAAAAGGTTTAAGTTTCATACGAGGCTTGTCCGTAAAATAAGGTCTCCAAGACGCTGGAGTCGTGCGGAATGGTATTATGCGAGATCCGGCAACACTGGCATGTAGCCTGGATTCACCCCTTCAAATCCCCACCACAACGAACCCGTTGCAACCATTGGTCTTGGCTGGGCAGCCGTTTGCGTTGGAGCTTCCTATCACTCCCGCCGCCTAGTGCGAGTTGCGTACAGTGATCTGCGATTCCTACCTCCACTGAAATTCATCGTCAGTTATGCAAAGTCTATGGGTCACAGTGTTGGACGTCAAAAACGTGTGAAAGTGGGTCAGAGGGTTAAAAGACGGATGTACAGATGCAAATGACGAACAGCGTTCTGGTCGGCCTTCGCTTTCAGCCAAAACAATTGCAAAAGTGGAGCAAGAAATGCTTAAAGATCGGAGTGTGACAGTTCGCGAGCTGTGCGAACTTATCCCTGAAGTCGGTAAGACTACGATAGACAAGATTTTGACCGAACATTTGCATTATCGCTAGGTGTGTGAGAGGTGGGTCCCCAAAATGCTCACCGAAGACATTCGGATGGGATATCCTCACCCATCTCCCTTACATTCTAGACTTAGCACCTGGTGATTATCATCTGTTTCCTGAGTTGAACTCACACCTGGGTGGAACACATTTCCAGACCGACGATGATTTGAAAATCGAGGTTGAGCGCTACCAGCGGAAGAGTGCTATGACAAGGGTATACAAAAAGTGCCACACCGCAGTGCATCGATCGCAATGGTGATTACGTTGAAAAATATCTGTAAGTTCCGCCTTTCCATCAATGTGACATTCATTGACAGTAAAAATGTTTACTATATTAAATAAAATTGGAGACCTTATTTTACTAACACGCCTCTTATGTTCACCAGCTTATTTCCCGTCATGGACTGTTATAACGGAACGTTGGAACACGTTAAACATCCATAAACAAATAACTATGAATAACTTTTTTATTGCGGATTCATAAACCAAAGAAATTCTTCATAGTAGGAAGCTACCGTGGAGTATGTCGGTATGTTTATAAACCGTTACAGCAGGCGGTACACTGTGTCACCTATCTGCGATTCCTGCCTTGCGGCTTTATTGCCAGTAAGAACTACACATATGAGTGACATAGAAGCTGAGCAACGACTTCAATATATTCGTTCGGTGTCATTTTGAAACACAAACACACACACACACACACACACACACACACACACACACACACACACACACACACACACACACACACAAACAAACAAACACATATGTATATATTAAAATACAACTCCACCGGGGCTAGCCTCTGGTTCCCCAGGTCAAAGATTCAAATATGGCGAAGGGTAATGAATATTTTCGTGCGTAAACATCCTTAGCGTGGCTACGTTCGGAAAGGAAATAAAGCTGGTGGTCTCATGTCGTAGATTTCGACACAGAAAGGAACCACAAACCTGGATAAAGATACCTTTGAGGGAAATGCTGAGAACCAGTGCAATTAATGAGGGTCCGAAAATAGAAACTCAGTTTCGGCTAATGTCACCTCTGGAGGTGAAGGAACTAGAAATGGCTGCCGAATCTGTACGACGGTGTGCACTGTCAAGGTTGGAGTGCCTACCGATTGCAGCGTGACACCATTGGTCCTGCATAATCTAGGGATCGAAGATATTCGAGACACTTGTAGTTAGGAAGGTCTTCTATCAATTCCACCAAACGTCAGGGAGAACATTTTCTTTAGGCCAAATTCCACCGTCATAGCGCAACACCTCAACAAGCACCGTCGACTGGTCTAACAAATTTTGACATATGAAAACAAACTTTGCACAAGAATTCGCTGAAGAAAGAGCCTATCCCAAAATACACAAATCGATATGATTATACACGAGAGTGTAGATTCACAAAAATCGAACCTTGTGTCACCCACGTAGCCTTGTCATTCTGCTCACATAGAGGGGCAATATATTCTAATGTACTACCAGTAAGTACCATTCGTAGTTCAGATTGACCTGTTACACAGTTAAAGCACAGTAGTTGCCGGCACGTCAGGGGTTTAAACAGACACTTCGATCCCCAAAGTGTCTGTTAGTTTAGACAACCCAATTAAATAATCTGAACACATTTTAAACACGTTACACCATAGATAATTCACACTCTACTAACACAAAATGCAACAAAACCAGTGGTTTCGGTAAAATTCTTAAATTCTTGTGTCATTCCTTTGATTCACGTCCTGCATTAATACTCAGAATTAGAGAATTTAGATTGTGCATAACAGCTTATGGTAACCGATACAAATAATTTCTCAGACTAAACAATATCATAGTATCAAGTTTTAAATATTTAAAATGTTTGAACTTATGAAGTAAATATGTAAGAAAATGAGACCTACTAAATAAAATAAAATGAATACTTAGGTCATTCAATAATTAGTACCAACATTGGAATTAACGAAAAATAAAGCACATTTGAAATAGTCACATTATTTCTATGCTTAGAAGTAATCTCCTTCAACATGAAGGACTTGCCTCCACACATGAGGGAGCCGACGGATGCCATCCACAGCTTCTTGTTGTCACAATACTGGAACACACCGCTCTAATGCTGCTACAAATGCCTGTCTGATTCTAAAGTGTGAACTTCTCTAAGTGTAATTCCTTCTTCTTCTTCTTCTTCTTCTTCTTCTTCTTCTTCTTCTTCTTCTTCTTCTTCTTCTTCTTCTTCTTCTTCTTCTTCTTCTTCTTCTTCTTCTTCTTCTTCTTCTTCTTCTTCTTCTTCTTCTTCTTCTTCTTCTTCTTCTTCTTCTTCTTCTTCTTCTTCTTCTTCTTCTTCTTCTTCTTCTTCTTCTTCTTCTTCTTCTTCTTCTTCTTCTTCTTCTTCTTCTTCTTCTTCTTCTTCTTCTTCTTCTTCTTCTTCTTCTTCTTCTTCTTCTTCTTCTTCTTCTTCTTCTTCTTCTTCTTCTTCTTCTTCTTCTTCTGCTTCTTCTTCTTCTTTCTGCCTGTTTCGTTTTTGCATCCTATCAACTAACCCCATCCTTATCTACATTGTCCTACATCTCTTCTTCCACGAGGATTCTATCTTCTTATTAAAACCGGTACTCTCTCTTCATACATTCTATTCACATGTTCTTTCCAGTTCTGTATATTTTTGCTATTTTTTCCTGTAATTTATATACGCCTAGTTCCTTTCGAACAGTTTCATGACTTATTAAATGTCATCTAGTACATTCTTTAACTGTTCTTAGGAACCTCATTTCTACTGCCTTTTAATATCCAAGACTAACTTCCATACATGAGCACCGGAAGTGTCATCGTTTAATAAAATTTTAACTTTCTTTCTTTAGTTGCATTGCTTTTTCAATGTTCTTGATATAGTTATACATATCTGCTGAAATTTGTTTATCTTGTTTACTATGTCTTTGCCTAAATCAAAGTTTACATCACAGCCCAAATAGCAGAAGTTCAAGAGCTGTTCTAGGCATTTGTTTTTAAAGCTTATCATTTCCTCGATGTGCCATTATTTTCGTTTTCCTTGTATTTAAATTTAGATTATATTCTTTTTCCAGTAAATACATTTTATACATGGAACGTTGAAGGCTTTTTCATTTTCCTGTATTATTGATACATCATCCGCATAGAGTACATTTAAGTTTTTATTTCCACTTAGTTGTATTCCTTCACCCGGTTGATTTACATTTATTTCTTTTGTTTTTATCGTGCCTGCATTTATGATAATTTTTGTGTCTCTATATGATTTATTTATTGATTGATTAGATTTATTGTGCATATTCCAAACTTTTACAATTTACAAATTTTGGCTCCATTTATTTGTCTTTACCTCGTTGCTACCTTGGCTTACATGACACCCTGGTCTTCTGCTCCGGCAGGTAGATCTCAATCTCAATGCTTCCTTATACTTAATTAGCTCCTTTCCTGCACCCTCATCTACCTGTATTATATTCTTTAAAGTTCTGTCTCATTATTCTTTTACTTTCTGAAAGAACTCACCAATACTTCTTACCTTCTTGTCCTCTCTTCTCGTTAACATTTTATAGCTACTATCCTCTTCTCTACTTTCTCCCATTTTTCCTCCCAAACCTTTTATCTCCACATTGCAACCTCCACGTATTCTGTTACACAGTGTTCTATGCTTTCTTTTCCCCCACACAATTCACAAATTCCCTTTTCCCTACATCTTAGCCCTGTTAGAAATATTGTTGCTGTTTTCATCCAAGATAACCCTTCTCTCTCTTGCCTATTGCAGTAATCTACATATGCTGCTCGTCCCCAATTTCTTCTTATTTGCTTGTAAAATTGTAATGATTTCATATTTTCTAGACTTCCCTATATTTCCTGTATTTGTATTCCTTCCATTCTGAATTTTAACAATTTACCTACATCGCATGTATTCCTTTCCTCTAATCTCCATATATCTCCCATTCCCATTTTTTCCATAATTCCTCTAATCTCTGCCCACCAACTATTTGAGTTCTCTAATCTTTTTTGCTATCTCATGCATAATTTAATAATTTCACCTTCTTCTTTGGCCAAACTACTATACCAAAATGCTATTATCCTTTCCATTATTATTTCATTTCTTCTTGTCTTTCCTTATTCCACTACATTCTGATCTTGTTAAGCCTAGTAGATCTTTACAAAACTTCCTGTAGCTTTGGTGCACCGTTTTGTTTACCTCTGTGCACCCCCCAAATCTCCACTGCATACAACATTTTGTATTCAGCTAGTGCTTCATAAATCCTTACTAACCACTTGGTTGTCATTTGTAGCTTATATTTGCATATTCGTATTCCATTTATTGCCGCCCTTTCTTTTGCTTCAATTTTTCTCCTGTGTGCTCCCCACTTTCCATTGTTATTCAACCATACTCCTAAGTATTCAAATTCATTGACCACTTCTACCCTTTTTCAATTTAGTACCTATATTTCATCTATTTTTAATTTAACTCCCTTCTTGAAGACCATAACTTTCGACTTATTTATGTTTATTTTTATTCCGCACTCTTCACAAAATTTCTGAATTTCATTTATTGCCTTCTGTAATCCTACTACTGTTATAGATCCTACCATTAAGTCATCTGCACATAGCAGTACAGGAATTTCTTTGTTTGCTATTACCAGACAGTGCTGATTTCCCTCTTTAACCTTGTCTATTATCTCATCTATAAGTAAGTTAAATAAAATTGGACTCATTTTTCATCCTTGTCTTAGACCTATTTTTGTTCTGTCATCTCCGTAATTACATTTTCCCCAACTTATGCAAAACTTCACCCCTTCATAGATTTTCTCTACTTTTTAATTATTTCTATTATATGAGGAGGATATCCCCTTTTGCCTATTATGTTCCATAATCTATTTTTATTTATAGAATCAAATGCGGTAATTTCATTTTCGTAAAAGGGTTGAAATCACATGGACTCATATCCGGGTAGTATAGGGGATGCCCCAGAATTTCCCAGTTCCATCTGCGAAGTAAATTAATAACAGAGGGAGACATAACACAATGGGATGTGTCCTAATGATTTTCCATAAAGTGACTGTAATGTGCACCATTCACACAAGTTCCTTGACGAACTTATACCACGAGGTCTACCCGAAATTCTGAGGACTCCGGCTTCTATCAGCCCGGAAGCGATGGAAAACTCCGGGGATCTTTCCTTGGGGCAATACTTTGAGCCTAAAAAGCCCCAAATTCAAGACGGATGGAATTGGATACGCCACCTACGCGCGTCAACCCGCAAGGAAGGCTACCGATTTGACCTCGGTGGTGCCGCCTGGTGATCTAGCACACCTTCTACTAGCTCTGCAGCCTAGCACCGGTACTTCTTAGGCAACCCTCTACCTCCTCCGGGCGGCCGAAGTCTGGCTGGTTGTAACCGATCTCCCACGGGTGTCGAGAACACAATCAGAGAGGGGCCCGATTATTCGTCCCGAGGTTCCTGTAATAACGTCAGAGGTACCACGAGTGCTAAAGGTCCACAACGGCCACACCTCCAAACCTGAAGGGGACGGATCCCCTCCCCTACAGTATCCTTGATGAACTGAATGAGTGATAAGAGCACTGTCGATATCATTAGCAACAATGAACATGACTTCAAGTGGACCCTGTTCTTGTCTATACTATTTTAGTCGTGGTGAAATGAAATGTGTAGTGTTTAACGCCCGCTTTTACTACATACGGCACCGCAGGCGATGACACGGATGGTACATGAGATGAAGATGGAGCACCGGTGGAATGAGATGGCGGGGAAACCGGAGATCCCGGAGAAAACCCGCCCCAACGGGTGGTTGTCCACCACAAATCTCACTTTGCGGTCGCCTGGGATCGAACCCGGGCAGCCTTGGTGAGAGCCCAGCGGTCTAACCCCTGGGCCACGGCGCGGCTTGCTAGTCGTGGTGAACCAATGTGCCACCGCTCATTTCATTTTATCTTTAATTTTAGTTGGTAGCATCAAATCCAGGTTTCATCTCAAGTTATGATCCGTAAGAAAACGCTCGACTTCACGTTCATAGCTTTCTAAGTGTACTGTTCCTGTTTCCGTCCTCTGCCACGTTGTTTACCCTGTAAGATTTTGTTGAACCCAGATTTTCCTCATCTTTATCTTCTTCTTAAGTATGTGAGCTAGTTCTTCCCTTCTGTTCTTCCAGTGGTGCCCTAATAGCATTCATACGCACATCATCACTTGCTGTTTGAGCTCTGCCAGCTCCACGTTCTTGATCAATTTCTTCCCTTCCTCTATGAAATGCTTTCGCGCAACTAACCACGTAGGGCATTGTCGAGCATTGGTAACTCTTGTAACCTGAATGATAATGAAGCACTAAGGATAACAGCCTATAATTAAACTTATGAATATGTCCTATAAATAGAATTATTGTCTTCAGACTCACAGCTAACAACATTAGACGCTCATATTTTTCATTGTTATCAGATTGCATGATTCACCGCGGAGAGCGCCAAATGCAGAGAGTGATGGCACTAAATTTTGAATGACCCATGTACTAACAATTTTCTAAATATGTGTAAAATTTCCTTAACGGTAGATGCAGCTTAGCTCCTCTGTGTTACAGGCAACATAAGTACAGGGTGTATATAAATGAATATCAGAGTTGTAACTCTTATTAATGGTTATTACATTCACCTTACAGTTACAAATGATATATCAATTGAGAAAGCAACTCAAACAGTTTTACCAAGAACTTTATAAATGTTAAGTGTGACTACCCTTTGTCACACGGCACACATCAAGTGTATAGCCGAGTTCTTCCCAAACGTTGATAAGTGTGTATTCAGTAATTGTAGCAACAGCTGCTTCAATCCGGCTTCTTAATTCAGGGAGGTCAGCTGGTAGCGGAGGCACGTACATACGATCCTTGATGAAGCCCCAAAAGTAAAAATCGTATGGCGTTAGGTCAGGAGAACGTGGATGCCTTGTATAGCAAGCCCTGTCACTGGGGCCCTTGCGGCTTATCCAGCGCTCGGGTACAGCGACGCTCAACCAATCACGCACTTCGTTATGCCAATGAGATGGCTGATCATTTTTCTGGAAAATGAAGTTCTCTGGCTCATTTTCTTCCAACTGAGGGAAGAGCCATAGTTCTAATGCATCAAGGTAAGAAGTGCCAGTTACAGTAGCTAAAAACAAAGAAAAGTAAGGTCCGTGAACTTTTCGCCGGGATACGGCACAAAATACATTCACTTTAGCGGAATATCGTTGCGTTTTTACCATCTTGTGAGGATTTCCTGAGCCCCAGATGCGCACATTATGAGTGTTAACATGTCCACTAAGGTGAAAGGTCGATTCATCACTGAAGACAACACGATCCATAAAATCGTCATCGTCATGAAACAGCATGTCGTTTGCGAAGTTGACACGTAATCCATAGTCTGTCGCCTTTAGAGCCTGTTATAACTGTAAACGGTAAGAAAATAGCCGTAAGCGTTTTCTTACAATTTTCCAAGCAGTCGACACAGGAACTTGTAGTTCACGACTAGCCTTCCGGACTGATTTTTTGGGCTACGAATGAACGACTCCCTCACTCACTGAAAGTCTCTTCACTTACTCTTGGTCGTCCCGTGCTCTTCCCTTTACAAAGGCAACCGGTATCTTCAAACTGGTGATACCATCTACGAATGTTATTATCACTAGGAGGATCACAACCGCACTTAATGCGGAACGCACGTTGTACAGTAACTACAGATTCGGTCTTTGCAAACTGCAAAACACAAAACGCTTTCTGTTTACTAATCGCCATTTTTGCTACTACCACTATCTAGCTGATTGCGGCAGAAATATTGCACGCACATGTGCACTGATGCCAACAAACAAAACTGTTTGAGTCGCTTTTTCATTTGACATACCATTTATAACTGTAAGTTTAATGTAATAAATGTTATAGACAGTTAAATCCTCGCTGTTCATTTATATACACCCCGTACTATGGAAATGTATAAGCAAATATTTTTCTACAACTGTAGTCTAATAAATTAAACGTTTTGAGATGGTAACTGTAAAATCCAGTAATGATGGTAAGAAATAACCTCTCTTGGAAACAGATTATGAATTTCTCGCCTTAGAATAAGCCACAAGGCTTTTAAAGCGATCTTGCAATTCAACTTGCTGTGCCCCATATTCCATTTGGTATCTTCGCCAGTGAGACCAACTGTAGATATAAAATTGGCTCCCATTTACTGAAGTAATAACCTTTTGAACCTCGAGTTGATCTGAAAGTGGCGTGCTTCTCTACCCTTGCTTCTAATTAGAGGTTGCAATTAGCGATTGGGCGGGGGGGGGGGGACCATGAGCCGGCAAGCTTCCCCATTTAATTTCAGATTGCACCATGGAACAGGAAATTCTCAGGAACTGAAATCAATATCGCAGTGTATGTGTGAGCACGTTGCTTAAATCATATTTCACCCTAGTTAAGCGGACAGGAAATGGGAGGTTTGATCGACACAGTACACCGTGTTTATAAAGCACCTCATAGTTGGATGAGAAAATTGTAAAGTACACTGTGGAAGCGTTTTATAACACTAAAGGGCGCTGTCTCCATTTATTCGCAATTTGGGTTTCACGTTGTCTGTTACTTAGGTAGCAATATTGTAGGTCGTTTCCTGCAACAAAATATAGAACAGGAGAGATGAATTTTTAACCATTTTTAACAATGAGTGCAAGGCTACTCCGATCTGCGCCACGGTAAACGATATAGGATAGTGGTAAGTCTGGTTACCAAGATGAGGATAAATGACTCTTTTATGGACACCCCCCCCTACCGGGAATCTAACTAGGGACCCCAGCACGGCAGGCAGACATTTCATTTGTGCTTAAAGTACGAGGGCTGTTCAATAAAGAATGATCACAATTGTTTTACAACGTACCTTTACTCATCCTCAAAATTTTTTATGGCCCTTCTCAAAATAATCTCCCCTGAATGCGATGCACTTGTCCCAGCGTTTCTGCCAGTCGTCAAAGACATGCTGGAAACCATTTCTGAGAGATCCTTCAAAATCGCCTCCGCAGCCTTCACCACTGCTTCTGATGATGGATAATGCTTTCCAAGAGGGCGTTTCTTCAACTTAGGGAATAGAAAAAAGTCACATGTGGCTAAATACGGACTATAGGGAGGGTGAGGGATGCACTTGACGTTGATTTTTGCGAGATATTCAACAACAACATTGGCAATATGTGGTAGCGCATTATCGTGGTGGACCTTCCAGCCTGTATCACGGAAATGTGGTCTTTTGCGCCTGATATGAACTTGTAATGTTTTCAGGACATCCCTGTAGTATTATCCAGTTACCGATGTGTGTGCAGCTATACATGCTGTTAAACCATTCCATGAATATCGAATAATGAGATGACCATAACTTTCCCAGCAGAAGCAACCACTTTTGCTTTTGGGTTGGGGGTTGCTGATTAAGGATATTTCCACATTGAGCTTTACTGTTTGCTCTCAGGATTAAAATGAGGTAGCATCAACTTTAACTGCAGGAAGACCTGCGTGCGAATGTCCTTTTGTTCGAGAATCAACAGTCTTGGAACACATCGCGAACAAACATTGGTATATACCCAATGCAGATATCCATAGAGACCTCTCCATCCCCTACCTTACAGAATTCATCATATCCTTCTCTCTAAAGTTCTTTTCGTTCCTTTCCCACAACTTAAATGCTCACATCGGTGGGCTCGGGAGGTATGATATTGACCCCGGGGAGCGCTATAAACACCCCAGACTCTTTCTGCGCATATTGTAATCTAACAATCAACAAGTTTACTCTCTCCAATTCATTAATAACCCTCCAGAAACCATCTCTAGCAAACATTATCACTGCTAAACCCCCATCTTTCTGTTTACCATCATCACTTTGTCAGTAATGGACACTGTCTTGGTATGACATTAGTCGGAAGGTACCAGCACCACCTTCCAGCGATACCTTTGGTAAGGCTTGGCCTTGAGCGGGTCATTCACACTACACGTAGAAATATATCAACGTTACTGTAGTGAAAGCAAGCTGTATATATACCAACCTATGGCTTAGCTGTAAAACAAACCCACGGTATAATTTTATTATAACCGCGGAGTACTTCTCAAAACCTGTTAATATGTTCCTGTAATTTGCCATGGTTAAAATTCTTTATTCTCTCAGGCATAGCTGAGTGGGCTTGATGTTTTCAGATACATGTAACTTCTATATACAAGGTTTGTCCGTAAAATAAGGTCTCTAATTGTATTTAACATAGTAAACATGTTTATTGTCAATGGATGTAACATTGAAGGAAACGTGGAACTTAGAGCTATTTTTCAACGTAATCACCATTGCGATCAATGCACTTTTGCATGCACTCTCCCGCCAAGTTGCGAAGATAGCAATCAACCTCGTTTTCGAAATCATCGTCGGTCTGGAAATGTGTTCCACTCAGTTGAAACTTCAACTCAGGAAACACACTATAATCACTAGGTGTTAAGTCTGCACTGCAGGGGGGATGGGTGAGGATGTCCCATCCGAACTGGGCCAGGAGATCAGCCATTGCATATTCAGTATGGAGACGAGCGTTGTCGTGATGAAAAATCACTCCCTTCGTCAGCATCCCCCTCCTCCGATTTTGAATGGAACGTCGCAATTGTTTTTAAAGTCACACAGTAGCTAGCGGCGTTTATTGTTGTGCCGGTAGGCATAAACACGCACAACAATACACCTTTTCTGTCCCAGAACACACTGGCCATCACTTTGCCGGCAGAAAATGTCTGTTTGAACTTTCGCGGCTTCGGCGAATTCAAATGCCGCCACTGACGAGAACGTTATTTAATTTCTGGTGTTGTGTAATGCACCCAGGTTTAATCACCAGTGACAACTGAATCCAACAATTCCTCAGCCTGTTCTGCATAGCGCTCCAGAAATCGCTGGACCGCTTGAAAACGTTACCGTTTGTGGTCTTCGGTGAGAATTTTGGGGAACCACCTCACTCACACCTTGCGATTATGCAAATGTTTGGTCAAAATCTTGTCAATCGTAGTCTTACTGACTTCAGGGAAAAGTTCGCACAGCTCCCGAACTGTCACACGCCGATCTTTAAGCCTATCTTGCTGCACTTTTGCAATTGTTTCGGCTGAAACCGTAGGCCGACCAGAACGCTGTTCGTCATGGACGTCTGTACGTCCGTCTTTGAACGCTCTGACCCACTTTCGCACGTTTTTGACGTACATACACTGTGGTCTATAGACTTCGCATAACTGACGATGAGTTTCAGTGGGGGTAGTGGCCTTGGCACTCAAAAAAAAGAGATCACTGCACGCAACTCGCACTTGTCGGAAGTGATGGGAAGCTCCAACGCAAACGGCTGCCCGGCCAAGACTAATGGTTGCAACGGGTTCGTTGTGGTGGGGATTTGAAGGGGTGGAACAAAGCTACACGGCGGTGTTGCCGGATGTCACGTAATAGCGTTCCTCATGGCTCCAGCGCCTTGGGTACCTTATTTTACGGACACGCCTCGTATATTTAGTTTTATTTGTCAAATCATCTTTAAAATTTTTTGTTATTATAATGCACAACCTTGACTTTAGCAATTTGCTTGCGATACATAAAATCAATTTGCACTAGTGGAGAAACGTCCAGCCTTTACCTGAAATTGATATACTCATCTACATTAAACTCCTCGTAAAGCGTGGTTCTGCTATCTATGTGAAACATCTCTGTAGGAAATTCATGTTAAATATATTTAATTCTTTGCGGCCTATGTCCGTCAAGACACTAGTGTCCGCATATCAGTATTTTGGCTACATCCTTTCATTTGCATATAGTTATTTCAATTATTCTATAGACGGATTTTATTTTAAAAATAACTGATTTCTCCCCTTATATAATGAAGCTGCACACAACGATATCTCGAACACAGTTAATAGTTACTTTTTGTGTAGTTTTACTCCCTCCAACGTAAAGTCATACCGTACGATGAATGGAAGGGGTGAAATGGTGCTCAAATTAGCCAGCAGAAGAGACGAGTCGTCCAGGTTTACCTGGACGGAGTGTTTGCTGCCCAGCACCTAGCCGCTTAATGCATCTTTATCTGGGCAGTATAGAAGAGTCATCATTTGTCTCAGGCGGTTGTTTTCGGCAGTAGACTTATCTAGCCTTGTGCGCGCAGTCGCCCCGTGGAGGGGGGGGGGTGCACCAGTGCTGGCTGCGCTCTTCCGCCTGCCTGGGAGGCATCTGAGCACAGTCCGCTTAACAGGCTGGAGGGAAAGGAACAGTGCTTAGGTATTGAGTTTTCCAAGCCCATTTCTGGGCTTCGGGGGTTGGAGCCAGGGGAAATTGGCCCTGTTAAATTCTAGTTACCCAAGGCATCTTTGGGTAACGGTAGCTCAGTCGGCGTCGAGAAACCCTGTGGTCGTAACGGCCAAGGGTGTTCACCAGTATGTTTGGATGGGAGTCCAGCCTATCGTAGATGGTGCGGGACCTCTCCCGCACCACGTTCACGATGTAAGGGATCCCAGAGTAGGTATGGAGGATGTGGGACGGAAATCTACGCCCGGTATCGTAGATCACTCGCAGTGCCCTGTTCTGGACGCACTGTAGTCTGCGGATAGTGGTGGGAGCCGCTGATCCCCAGACTTCGCAGCCGTACAGAATCAGGGGCGGTTTAATCGCCCGATACAGGCGCAGTTTTAGATGCGTTGGCATGGTGGATTTGAGTATTGGGTATTGCTCAGGGTCCATAGAGCTTAGCGTTACCCGACATTCGTCTTTCAGGATAAGGGAAACCCCTGGAAAAAAACCTTATCCAAGTAACTCACCTTAACCTAGAGTCGAACTCGGGACCTCCTGAACGTGATGCAGACACGCTACCATCTGCGATACACAGAATGGCAGCTAATATTTATTCTTTGCATCGTAAGTATCATCGCATTCCGCGCTCCACCGAGATTAAACTCATTAAAGAGCTCTATGAGCAAAATTAAATGTTTTGGCACAGCCTAATATAGTATGGAACGCTGAAACTATATCCGTTAAGGAGCATCCATAAATAAATAAAACTATTGCATACTTTTGTAAGCTTGAATCCTCACAGTTCTATTCCCTTCTGGCCTCTGATGCCAGAACTCTCGTACCGACTTCCCAAACAATAATTTCTAATATCTTTGCTTCCACTGTATAGTACCTTGAAGTCTAAGTAATCCCTTAAATACTATATTTTGTTTGGTATCCCGTTGTCTGACAAATATATAACAAACCCCATATTATTACTTATGTAAACTAAGTTTATGTAGCGCAAGTGTATAACCATCGTTTTTATTACTCAAGGATCTCTTTGTTCTTTCACAAACTTAAAATCCGGACTGCTTGAAAGCAATAATGACTTTAATTGGTGCAGTTACGATTAATAATTAAAATAAGTACGAACAAATCGCGTCAATGATTTACATAGGAATCACAAAGTAAAGTACGTTTTCATTTACTGATATGATATATTTATTGTGCATATTCCAAAATTTTAAAATTTGCAATTTTTGGTTACATTTATTTGTCTTTAACTTTTTGCTACCTTGGCTTATATGACACTCTGGACTTCTGTTCTGCCAGGTAGCTCTTAACCTCCATACCTCCTTGATTACTTAATTCTTCCCCTTCATCTTCCTTTCTTATATTCTTCACATTTCTTGCCCATTTTTCTTTTACTTTCTGCAAGAGCTCACCAATACGTCTTACCTTCTTTTCCTCCCTTCCCATTAATAGTTTTATAGCTACTATCCTCTTCTCTACTTTCTCACACTTTTCTTTCCAAACCTTTTTTCTCCACATTGCAACCTCATGGTATTCTGTTACACAGTGTTCTATGCTTTCTTTTCCCCAACACAATTCACAAATTCCCTTTTCCCTACCTCTTATCTCTCATATAAATTTTATTTCTGTTCTCATCCATGCTAACCCTTCTCTCTCTTGTCTATTGCAGTAACGTACATATGCTTCTCATACCCATTTTTTTATTTGCTTGTAAAATTGTAATGATTTCATATTTTCTAGACTTCCCCATATTTCCTGTCTTTCTATATCTCCTATTCTGCAGTTAACCAATTTACCCACATCGCATGAATTCCTTTCCTCTAATCTCCATATATCTCCCATTCCTATTTGTTCCATAATTCCTCCTATCTCTGCTCACCGACTATTTGAGTTCACTAATCTTTTTTTGCTGTCTCATGCATAATTTCATAACTGTCCCTCCTTCTTTGGCCAAACATCTATACAAAATTGTTATTATTCTTTCCATTATTATCTTCGTAAGCCTAGTATCTCTTTACAAAACTTTCTGTAGCTTTGGTCCACCGTTTTGTTTACCTCTGTGCCCCCCAACCCCAGATCTCCACTGCATACAACATTTTGGGTTCAACTAGTGCTTCGTAAATTCTTTATTATTTATAATCATTAATACAGTAGCAAATGGCAGCAAGCAGGAACTACCGCGAACATTAGAGACTAAACTAAGATACAAAAATGTTGTCTATAGCTTAAAATGTGCATGCAGTTGAAATAAATTGTCAAAGAGCCTTCATTGTACCCAAATTCAATGTCACAAAACTAGTTTTGTTTGATCACCTGAATTTAAAATCTGTTTTGCATATTCATAAATGATTTTGGTTGGTCTTTCATTGATAAAAATTCCAAAATACGCTATAAATGAGCTGTAAAAAATAAGATTATTATCTGCAGTAATATAAATGCATCTTAAGAATTTTTCCACAGAAAGCGCAAGTTTTAAAGTCGAAATGAAATTATTAAAAAAAACAATCTAAGCACATTTTCTATTCATTGCATACAAGATGCACGTGGACTGCTTCGATGATCCAAGTCGGGAAACCAGATGTACAGGGTTACTTCGTTGTAGTTTGAATTGTTTCTTCATGATTGTGTTTCATTTAATACAATGTGTTTCCAGGTGTGGTTTCGAGTGAAATAAATACAATTGTAGATAAGTTCAATTTCGTGATATATAATTTAATTTAATAATCCGAATGACATTTTACTCGAACTTTCTTTCCTAGTCAATCATTGCAGGTTACCTCCAGCACTTTCTTAATAAATAGTTTCCGGTAATTACGTAAAATTACTCACTCCTGCACGTCCACTCATCATTATCAAGATCACAGAATATCTCATTTTGAAGATTATTCATTTTCCATTATGAAGCTTTCATATTCACCGCGACATTTTTTTCATACTCATGAAACAAGATTACAGCAAATATATCTATGAAGATTATTGATTTTATTGCCATAGCAACCGTTCGTTATTTTTTATGTTGTCATTACATGGCCCACTAATTGTCAGATCAGAAAACAAAACTCATTTTCAGTTCAAACAAAAACTACCGTTACAACAATTAAATTATAGAAGTTGTATTCAGGAAATAAAAATGTGAAGAAGTGTTATTTTAGCTTGATATTATACTAAAAATGAACATCATTATTTCTGTGCTTACATATTTCATCGTTCACGGAATTTTATTTGGTTTTATTCCAAGCAGAATTGAGGAGATATTTAACTACTTAATAACTTATCATTTGAGCTTTTAACATTTGTTTTCTGGTCCCTCTTAGAATGAAGGGGAAACAAATTGGCGTAGGTGGTACTCGTTATCACTTATTTATTTTCTATAACCATCCAATTTATTGTAAAGGTAGAACCAAACTGAAAAATTCATGTAACCCGGAATTTGAAACACAGATCTTCCGGCCTTTGTCCAAAAATTTTTCTTGTGATTTGTGCAGGAAAATGTGAATCACATGGATAATTTAATGTTCTATTAGAATGTTGCCATGGTAACTTAGTTGCTTATAGCAAAGGGACGGACAGAAGAAGGTCTGTGTTTCAAATTCGGTTACGGCATTGCAGTTTGCGTTCTGATTCTATCTCTCTATACACGACTTGTCTGAAAGAGTAGCTATTTTCATTTTCTTGAATATAATACTGGATTATTGTTGGTCAATGCAGTAATATTTCTTAGTTGATTGGTCCAAAGGTCTCTCTTATAATATTCGTAGTGACCATGAAGATCATTGCAGTTCGGGCTACTGTTCAGAAGCATCGCCAGCCAGCCAGCAATGCCATCGCCACCACAACACTATTTGAATAGCTAATAGTGACCAATATAGTCCCTCTATGGTTGTTACAGTCAAGCCGGTGCCTAAGTTCGGAGAGAGGTCCGACTCCAGCTGACCTTCCTCCTCAGAGTTATGGATCCCTGCACTACGATACGATCAGCACCGAGACTCGAACCCTGTCGCCGACCCTGCAGAAGCTCCTTATAGCGACAATAAACCGAAAGTGCTGCACCACTGGTCTAGGGAAATTTGGCATAAAGTTTTCCAACGAGCTCTACACCAAGACTGATGATACAACAATAATTATGGTGATACTATCATACCTGCCCATGACTTGTAAGACTTGTTAAAAAAAGCAATACTTTATACAACAACAACCATAAGCAATAATGTGTTGAGTCTGGTGTAATCGTCTTTTCTCAACAAATCAAAACAACTGTGCCACCATCTCACAAGGACCTGTCCTGCTAAACCAGTAACCATATTTTCGAGCATGGCATTCGCTGCGGCGCGTATGATCCTCAAGGATAAACGACGGAAGACGTCGAAAGAGGATTTCGCGCCCAGAAACAGGAGCAAGGTAAACCTATTCTGTATTTATTTCAACTTATTTCCTGTCATGATATGCAAATAAACTGACGCACGCAGATGTAGTTGGACTGTTTATAGCAAGAATTTAGAAGAAACTACTTGTTGGTAAATTTGCTTTGAAGTACCTTAAACTAACTGCCTATTCCCCCATCTATATTATCACTTACATTACGAACTGTTTGCACTAGAGTCAGCAGGTTAAAATACCTAGCATATGTTCTTTATATTAAATATTACCGTTATATAAACTTCTTTCGAAGTAAACAGTTATAGTTTCTTCCGATATTGAAGAAGCAGATATTAATTGCTAAAGCTAAAACGTGTTAATTTATTCTTTTAGTAAGTAATTAATAGTATCTAGGTGTAACATTAGTACATTATAACACACTCGCAAGTTATTAAACAGATGTGTCAGTTATTTAGTTGTATAACTGTTTCACCAAACATTTTTCTTTATTTAAAAGTTAATTTGTGCCAAGAATAATTCATGTTTATAAATAATATCAATACATAATATATTTTTCTCTTTAGCTTGCTTTGAACGAAAGTCTCTGCTACATCCTTCCTGTATGCAGAGCTGTTAGATAAAGTATAGATATTTGGAATCCACGTTTTCCTGAAATAGTTAATTCTCAAAGGACCTAACAAGGCTGAGTGCATCCCGAATCGTACTTCCCCAAGACTAAAAGATGCTCATGATTTACTGAAACTGAGTGTTGCCTCATACCAGAGAGAACATGTTATCACATAATTATCCCTCTGCAGGAAGGCTTAGTTCTCTTCATTTTAACTAAAACTATTCGTCAATAATGTATCCCTCACGCACTAGAATAAGTGTGTGGGTACTTGTATTTAGTATCATCCAAATATCAACAGGTTTTAGAGTATAGTCAGATGACACATAATTATTTTGTATTTATTATCCAATTTTAATTCCTATTTTACCCAAAGGTATATTAGGTATATAGTTTACAAATTTATTAATAGAACACAATTTACAAAAACAAAACCAAATTCAATTACAAGCTGACAAACAGTAAACATCAAGATAAGTCCTTTAGCTTGAGAAATATTTTGTTTAAAAAAGCCATGAGATATTGATAGGTTCTGTAACTGATAAAAGTATGTATAATTGGTTTTGAAATGGTGTAACCTAGGGATTGAAGCAACAACTCAAGTTCGTATCTTTCAAAACAGAAATATGGGCAATGAAATAAAATGTGAGGGACATCTTGATTTCCACAAATATAGTCAGATGTGGATTTGATTTTGAATCGAAATAAGTAAGCTGAAAATTCACCATTTCCAGTTAAGAATTGATTGAGAACATAGGATTAACGAATTTACATTTATGTCTGTCAGAAACCTTTGAGAAATATAAACCCTTAGTTAAAGCACCACAACCAAATTTTAACCAGTATTCCTTCCAGTCGTCGATGATAATTTCCTTTAATGTTTAACTCAAATAAGAAATGGGGCATAGAGTGTAAATTTCTGGAAGATATAAAGTCACAGCTCTCTTTGCAAGTTCATCTGCACGTTCATTTCCGGCAATTCCCATATGCTCTCTGACCCATGAAATACACAGATGAGAACCACTTAATAATTGATTCCTTACTTCAGCAGCAATAGGTATGCTGTTCTACTTTTTTTTTTTTTTTTTTTTTTTGTATTTTTCAAAGCTGCAATTGCTGCCTGTGAATCACTGTAAAGGCGAGCGGTACATTGTAAGTTGTTGCACCATTTCACTGCTTTACGAATTACTGATAATTCAGCTTGAAAGACTGAACACTACTTAGCAAGTTTGAACATGGAATAATATGTAAGAATGGCACTCTACGGAGCGAGATAATACTACAAACGCACATCCTACTTTAGCATTTGTATTAGGCCCTTCAGCTACCCGAGAGCCATCTGTGTAAATTGAGTACTGGTGGTATTCTGCTGCGCAATCTTCAAGAAGACTAGAAACAGGTGGCTGGACAAGAAGCTTGTTTTAATGGTTCTTCAAGTTGCAGGTGTGAAATATGTTGCGGCAAAGCTCGGCCATTTATAATGTTGGTCATATTTACCTTATATACACCAGTAAGAACGATAGGTTTAATAGATGCAATACTGAGCGCTGCTGGAGTGGAGATGGTGCATCATCCTCGGATGATTCTTAAGATGTATCCACGCTGTATCAGTAATTATTTAGTCTGTGCCCATCTCTTCTGAAAAAATATTTTGCAATTCTCCTGCACAGTAGAGAACCATAGGTGCAACCGCCCCTTTATAAATTAACTTCAATAAAGAAGAGTTTAGACCCCATGTTGGTCTCGTTAAAGCAGTCAGTGCGGTAAGAAGTTTAATAGCCTACCTGGCTACATAATCAAGATGATTTCGGAACGTCAGATATCTGTCTAAAATAACTCCTAGATACTTCAGATTATTCACTAATTTAATCTCTCTGATATTCATGTACAGAGATAATTCTTCCAAATTTCTTTTCCTACCCGCTAGCATAGCCAATGTCTTGCTGGCATTAAAGCTTAAATTGTTAGTTACACCCCAGGAATGAATTATATGGAGGGCTTCATTGGCTATTGTCTGTAACTTCTGAAAGGTAATAAACTTAATAAGTAATACAGCATTATAAGCATAAGCGTATAACTGGCAATTTTCTGTTAATCGTTGTGTTATTAAATCATCATATAGTAGAACCCAAAACTCTGGGCTACAAATTGAACCTTGTAAATATCCAAGAGTCATTTTTGATAACAGTTATATTATTAATATTTCTGTTGTATTAGTAGAAAATTTTATAGAACAGTTGGAAAATAAGGTACCAGTTGCACCTTGTTTTAATGCAAAATTAGTTGTAGACTTTCTTAACTAACTTTAAATCGTGACAACAATATAGCATGTGATCTAAACTAAAGGTGTTCGTAATAATTTTATAGAACAATATTTTTATAGAACAAAATTTTATAGAACAATAAAGCTACCACATGCATGTTGTTTTTTATGCAAAATTAGTTGTAGATTTTCTTAACTAACTTTATTTCATGACATCAATATTGTATGTGATCTAAACTAAAGGTGTTCGTAATATTTGATATACTCTATAAAGATAATTCGTATATGTAGATATAATTTTTTATGACACTACGTTTAGATACATTTGAAAACGATACCCTTGTCTATACTGCAACGGTTGGTTTACATATGGATGAGAAGAGAAAGTCTGATGATGATACGGTGATTCGATGCTCACCTCTATGATGATCTTGAAGTTGGGTTCTAGATGCTCCTCGACTGCTCTCGGAATTGCATAAGATCTTACCTCCGGGCGTGGTCTCGGTGAAGAATGATTTCTTTAGGATGATAAAATAATTAATCCACATTCAATTCCTGGGAAAACCGAAGTTTTAATTACAGCAAAACATTCTGTAGTTACCATGAACATTATAAACTTATCTCTTGTGTTCGTCCATACACTTAAGTGTTATATTAGAATTATTGAACTGATTTTCTCCAATACTTTATGAATATTAGTAGAGTTGTCCGTTTTACAAAGAATGCTTTATGTATTGTTTTGTTTTCACTTATGAAAACACGCAAGCTATGCATGTTATATGCATAATAAAAATAATATCTACGACATTTAAGAGATACACAGCATACATCTGTACTCGTCGGTGGTCAACTGCAGAAGGAAGCTTCATTACCTAGTTGCAATCTTGTTCGTTTGCGTTGTGATGGTGATTTAAAATTTGTTGGTCTAATTTATCTAAATTTCTTTTGCAATATTTGCTTTTCAATATAACTAAATATTATCAGACTTTAAATAATTTTTCATTAGAATTAACATTGGTTTTTTTTTACATTTAAATAATTATTACAATTAAACGTTCTTTTCCACTATCATTACGTCACATTCATTTTTCAACTGTCACTTTTAATATCGTATCTTTTCTATGACAATTTTAAAATTTAAACATAAAATCAGCGTTTCAATACGAGTAATTGTTTTGAATACACTTTAGACGTTAAATTGAATCTAAAGAGGATAAGTACTGACTATTTACCATTAGTTCAAATGTCTGGTTAAACTTATAGAACATTATATATTAAATAGAGTTATCCAGGATATCATTTAATTTGATATTTTAGTTGTTTTCATTCTCTGGCTAATGTTTACTATCAATATTATTAATGTAAGGTTGCTGATATTTTATATCTCTCAGATTCGTAATATACTTTAAAAACAGGATTAATAAGTATTGAAATTTATAATTTCAATTGAACTAAGTTACCGTTTTAGGATATTATGACAGCCTTAGAGTGAACATACAACCTTTGAACATAAAGTGTTATAGATTAAGATTTTAGTTATTTTTCTTAAATAGTCCATGTACGTATAGAATTTTTGTAACGTATTGCGTTACAGAATTTATAATTAATTGGTTTACTTTAGTAATTGTGTTTGGCCGTATAAATTAGATATAATTGTAACTTTTACTCTCTTTCCGATGTCCGAGAAATGCCCTATTATCATAAAGAGAATTAGTTGTAATCCAAGATCATTAATAATGCACCCAATCGAAAATGGCACTGCACAAACTACAGAATAAAAATGTTTCCCTGTTAAATACTTGGATATGTTATTGCTTCACTGCAAAACTACACTCCTTCAGAGCCTGTACTGTTGAAGCAAATCCATCTGAACATCGTGTTTCATTTCTATAAAATGTAACAAGGGCATTATAACAAAAATGTAAAAGCTGCTTTTGTGGCAATGTCTGATTTTCCAGAAAGTAGGTCAGGTGCGGCTTTAGATCTCTCGTCTTCTTCATTAAGCCTTGGAAATTCATAAATTCGAGGAAGCGGACTAACTGATCGCTGGAACCAACTTCATCCTACAAGCATGCATACGTTTAAACTAAGCTTTTCCCTTTGGGAGGTCTTTTGTGTTGGACCCAGTTGGAGTTAGCAGCAGCACTTTTGCATTTTCACTCTTATATTCTTTATCATTTTTATTGCACTGATTAGTTAGTAATTATTTATATTTGTTTTCATTTCTTCTTCTACACTTCAGGGTTTAGGCATTTCTGTCTGCTCCTTCTTCGCATTCGATTAGCTATTCCAATCTTTTTCTAGGGCCTCCTTTTTCTCTTTTTCCACGAGAATTATATATTATTAAAACCGGTACTCTTCCTTCATCCATAATATTTATATGTTATTTCCAGTTCTGTATATTTTCTTCTATTTGGTCCTGTAGTTTATATATGTCTAGTTCCTCTCGAGTAGTTTCATTTCTTAATAAATCTCGTCTGGTACATTCTTTAACTGTTCTTAAGAACCTCATTTCTGCTGCCTGTATCTTACTTTTATATCTTTCTTATAATATCCAGGACTCACTTCCATACATGAGCACCGGAACTCTCATCGTTTTATACAAGTTTAACTGAGTTTCTTTCGTTGCTTTCTTTTTCAAAGTTCTTGCTCTAGTTCCACATATCTGCTGAAATGTGTGTATTTAGTTTTCCATGTCTTTGTCTAAATCAAAGCTCGCATCACAGCCCAACAGCTGAAATTCGAAAAGTGTGAAAGGCATTTATTTTCAAAGTTTATTTTTGATCTTACATGATATTTTCCTCGATTTGCTATTATCTTCGTTTTCTTTGGATATACTTAGATTGCATTGTTTTTCCAGAAATACGTTTTATACATAGGATATCACATTTAAGTATTCCTTTCTATTTAGTTGTATTCCTTTATCCAACTGTTTTAACAAGTTTGTATCAAATCGTCCAAGTATATATTAAATAGTGTGGGGGGGGAGGCTAAATCCCTGTCTTACTTCTCGACTTACTTTTATTTCATCTATTTTATCGTGGTTGTATTTGTGTGTCTCTATATAAGCTTTTAATAACACTGGGCCAAAAAATGAATGTTTCTAACACTTCACATTCCTACTAATTTGGTTTGAGAAAGACAAATATGACATTGGAAAAGTTTTATTAGCTCAGGTTTCTATGATATACACAAGGTGGAAGTGTTACATATTAACGGATTAAGAGCAAAGGACACATTTTAATTGCATACATCCTAACAACAATGAAACTGCATTTGATCTTTTAACTGGTAATTACATGCTTAGAGTTCTAAATTGCTGAAAAAAATACTTGGTAGCTAGTCGTGTCTGAAGAGAATCATGTGGTGGCCTATTGACTTCGTCGTCTTTTAGCTTGACTCTTGTGATGGACTTCCGCAGAATCCCTATACAAAGACCAACAGTAATCCGCAAGCATTACTTCATTCCAACGACCTTGTTATCTTTGTTACATAGCAGATGGAATCTCTCCCCATGTTCATCACTAACAGCTCCACAACTAGGAGGAAAGAAGTCTAGGTGGGAATGGAGAAAATGGTTCTTATGGAACATTTTGCATCCAAGGCTACGGTGTTTTTGCAGGAGTACTGTCACCAAACACTTATCTCTTTTGTTGCCTAAAATCCATGAACAACGTTTTTGAAGGCTTCCCAAGTTTCTTTTCTTTCCCCTAAAATATTTGGTCAAATGCAGGATCCCTTACAAGTTCTCTTATTTTTGGTCTGAAAAAATTCCTTCCTTAACTTTTGCGTCACTTAATTTCCAAAATGTCTCTCTGATTGTGTTTTGTTATTTGACAGGTGTGCCAACTCCCGTAAAAATCCTCCCAAATTTAAAATCTACACTCTAAAAGATGAAATGTCACTTTATATTCAAAACAGGATCTAATCTAATGTTTTTATGGTGAGTTTTGAATTCAGCTGAATGAAATACATGTAAATTCACTATTTTAAGTCAGAAATATTTTCATTGTTACCCAGTGTTATTTTTACTATATGATGGGGATATTCCCTTTTGTCCATTATGCTCTATAATCTACTTCTATTTATACAATAAAATGGTTTCTCGGTGTCTACAAATGCTATGTGAGTTTCTAAGTTCACTTCTTGTCTTTTCTTCTAAATTTACCTTATTCTAAAACCTAATTGCTCCTCTTCTAAAATCACTTCTGTTCTTGGCTTTAAACGGTTATTTACAATTTTAGCATACAGCTTGTAAGCTGCTTTAACCCTATAATCATTAGGGTCATTTCTTTGCCGTTTTTTAAAAATGTGTATCACTTCGGCTACCTTCCATGATTCAGGGATCCTATAATTTTTCCAATATTCGTTATATAAATGCAGGAGTCTTAGTTGGCATAGTTTATCAGTGTGTTCATTTATTTTATACCTAATTTTGTTGTGATATGTCAGTCCAGTGTCTATAAGCGTTTGGCTAAACTTCAAGAATCTTATCTTTCAATAGTCATCGCTACTTTAAGTGCCTAGAAACATTAGGGCAATCTTCATATATGTTGGTATAGGTCATTGCTATGTTCTCTACCAATTAGATAAATTTTACAGAACGTCTTGAAATCCATCCAAAACTTTTGAATCGAAATATAACGCAAATAAACATTTTGATGTCCGTGAGTGAGCGTCAGTGTGTGAAAAATGTAACGAGAAACTACAAGTTGTTAAATACTAAATTTTGTATTTGAATTTAATATTTTATACCGATGGATACAAATATTATCAAAATAATATTCCCACAACATATCATCTTCTAAAAGTGCCATAAATACAGGAAAAGTTATATTTTACATAACGTAGTTCGTTATCACCAATTACCCTTTATGTATATTTTGATGGAATTTTTCTTAAACGTAAAATGGAATAATAAAATATACTAAATGTATGATTATATGCTGACAATAATGAAAATGCTAAAACAAACGAAAAGCGCATTAGAGCGCTCCATAAATGGTTTTAATGAAATTTATGAAGCAATAACAATGTTGAAACCTTAAGTGAAAAAGAAAACAAAGCTGGAGGATCAAAATTGCTACGGAGAACAGTACGAGTGTCGGCTGATAAGTCCCGGACCTCACAATAAAAAGAAGCATATTTTTTTTATCTCAACATAATCTTCAGAAAGACTAATAAATCGGTGTTCTAATTTAATTAAACCATCTATGCATTGCAATTTATCATGGTCCTCAAAATACCAGTATACAACATCAATGCCCACCGCGTTGCAGTGAAATATTCATCCTCCAAGAAATTTTTTTGGGGTTCGGGTACAGGTGGTAGTCACTGGGTGCTAGATTTGGCGAATAGAATGTTCAAGCTATTCGAACTTTAATGGAAATTAATTGTTCTATCACACTAGTCGTGTGTAGGACACACTATGAAAGAGTAGAGCCAGACTGAAAAATTCAATGCCATAGCCGAGATTTTAACCACGGATCTTCTGGTCCCCGTCCAGCCACTCTAAACCATTGAGCTAATATGGCCAACGTGCCAACATGACATTAAATTCTCCAACTGACTCCTGTTTCTCCCGGTGAACCACTAGGAGTTCTCATAAACACATGAGACAACTACCTTAATGGCGACTTACTATGCTGTAAGTACTTTAAGGCCCGGGCTTTATAGTTCGGACCACTATTAGGTACAATTAATTGAAATTAATTGTTCTCTCACACTATCCCTGTGTAGGGCGCAATATGAAAGGTTAGAAACAGACTGACAAATTCAATGCCATAGCCGTGATTTAAACCACGGATCTTCCGGTCTCCATCCAACCGCTCTAAACCATTGAGCTACTATGGCCAACATGCCAACATGACATTTAATTCTCCAACTGACACGTGTCACATTTTTCCCATTGGAACCACTGAATTGGACCGAAGCATTGCCGTAAAGAAACAAGTTTTTTTTTTTCTTTGCCAAATGAGATATTTTTTCTTTCACCTCATCACTAAAACTTTGCAGTAAGCTTTCGTAGCAGTCACCAGTGATACTTTGACGCTTCTCCAAGTAATCACTAAAAATAATTCGCTGTGCATCCCAGAGAATACTCGCCATAATCTTGTTAGCTGTCAAAATCTGCTTTACTTTTTCCATAGTTAGTTCTAGTGGAGCAATCCACTGTTTTGTCTGTGATTTACTTGCTGCAGCGTAGTGATGTATCCAAGTTTCATCCATGGTAATACGCTGTCTCGAAAATTCACTGGGAATTTTACGGTAGAGCCCCAAATGCTTAACAGTTTCAGTTTTTCTTTGCAACTTTTGATCAGGTGTGAACAAACGCATAACCCCAGCTTGCACATACCTTGTAAAAGCCCAAAACATTAATTAAAATATTACCTGCACGTTCTTTTAATATTTTACAGCCTCCGCTATCTCAAACAACTTTAATCTGTGGTCTTCCAGCACTAAAGGAAGACTTTTTTTCAATGATCTCTGGAGTTGTGGCTTCCACACCGCGAGGCTCAACACTAGTGCTCGGACGTACCACTTTAAACTCTGTAACCCGCCTTCTAATCATTGTATATGAGGGAGCAAAGTCTTTCAATGTACTGCCAATTTCCTCTTTGATTTCTTTAGTCGCTAAGACTTTCAGATGGAACTTCTTAATCCCTGGTCGTTTTTCCAAACCTCCGTTTTCGTGAAGGCTATACGCCATTTTAAAACGCTGATGAAAGCATGCCTTGATCTCTGGCAAAGTGGCCACGGAAAGCGCTCCGGGTTCCATCCCACCCATGAGGTGGGGATTCTAAGTCCGGGGTATAGGACCGGTGCCCATCGTGAGGAAAGTGAGGAGTTTACTGTAGGTAAGTGGCCCTGGTCGCGAAAACCAACGTTCCGGCTCGGGGATGCCGAGATGCTGACCACATCTCCTCCCCGTATCGGTAGGATAATCGCCCGCTTCTAATTTGCGGAAGTGGGCGTGAGAGCGGCAGTCGGGTTAGTAGTTCTTAGGCCTTTTAGGGCTGTCACGCAAGGGTTTACTTATTTATTGACCTGTAAGTATGGATACAAGTAAGAGTCTAGAGTTAAACTATACGATGCTATCCGTCAACTGGCCGAGTGGCACCACCTCTATGTGAGGCCCGGGACTTATTAGCCGACCTAATGATGGTAAAAGATAAAGATACAACCAAGAAATCAGCCACGTTCATGGTACCATGTATAACACCCTAATTCGTTCCATAGGAACTGAATGTAGGGGAGATAACAACCAGGGTTGATAATTTCTGTGATAATTGTGTAGAAAACATAATAGAATGGACAATGAAAGATTTGATAAGTTTGACTTTTCATAAATTCCACACTGAAAAGAGAAGTAACATGAGAACGGAACCGGCAAAGCTTAAATTACTAAAATGTAAAACAAGAATAATTTCTGTTTACAGAAATGTTTTGTGTCAGTGCAGCAGTACTCACTAATTACTGCTATTGTTAGATGCCCTACTGGAAACCTCTCACGTAATATCAACATTAAGTTCCCACCCTAATGGACGAACAATTACGCAAGATCGATCAATAACTGGAATTCTCAGAGAATCACTTCTAAGAAGTTAGGTATTAGTGATAATTTTGGCTAATAAGTAAAATTGAATACAGGAAACATAAAACAATTTTGGTTTCCTAATTGTTTTTATTTGTTGATATTGGCATCATTTCCTTAATAGTGTTCTACACTAACCCTAGTTGAAGGCGTCTCTTGTTGATTTGAATTCATGTCCAAAATAAAGGCATTTGACTATGAATAAAGTGCTGGTCTAGGTGAGGGGCGTAGATGTAGGAGTATTTTATCTGAGTGGTTGGAAGCCATGCTCCGTATCCAGTCCACCCAGTCCGTAGATAAGTGTGCCTCTTATTGGTTTGATGTTAAAACTCTCCAATACAAACCAAAAAACAATACATTTCGGTTTAAGAGTGAAGAAACATGGAGATGTAAGTCGTGGATAAACTAGTGTTACAACTAAATTGAAAAGAAAATGGACCGAGATATGTAGCCACAAACAATAGTTAAACACAGTGTTTAAGTAGGGAAATATGAATATACATAACCTCACATGCTTAACTTAATGTAGTTTAATTTTTGAGTCAGGAACCCGAGCTAATCTTTATTTTGGGAAATATCTTTAGCCTTTTTTTTAATTGTTCTCCAACCCTAAGTCATATCGGACGGTGAATGAAATGGGTGAAATGATGCTCAAATGAGTCCGGGTCCATATAGCTTAGGGCTACCCGACTTTCGTCTTTAAGGATAAGTGTAAACCCTGTAAAAAACCTTATCCATGTAACTCACCCTGACCGAGATTCGAACTAGGGACCTCTTGAACGTAAGGCAGGCACGCTGCCATGTACGCTATACCGAGGCGGGCGTCTTTAGCTTGATTGTTCTTATTAAGACAACATTGAATGAAGGACTAAAACTAACGGGCGAGGGTTGATTTTAAGAAGCAATTTAATATTTGCTTTCCATATAAACCATCTAAAAGTTTCAGACTTCAACATGAAGATGGCAGCACTAGTAACTAAAAGCTAGTGATTTCGTTGTTCATCTATGTACAGTTACTCACCAATGCTTCAGCCATTTTGGACGCTCAGTTGTTATGTAACAGTCGTTTGAGTGAGTTGATGTGAGTGTTTTTATGAAAATGGACAAAATTTAGTATAGAGCTGTCGCTTCAATATTTGTTTTCGAAAGACAATGCGCTTACGTAAATCAAAGATGAGTTGGATTCTGTGTAAGGGGACTCTGCACCATCATTTACCACAGTGGGCAGTTGAGTTTAAACGTGGCCGTAAGAGCTTGGGAGACGATGAACTACCGATGAAAACACCGCCAAAGTTCACCAAATGGTGATAGACGAATGCCGAATTAAAGTCAGAGTGATAGCAGAGATTATGGACATGTAAAAAGAACGTGTTTGTCACATAATAAATGAATATTTATATATGAGAATGCTGTCCGCGTGTTGGGTGCCGCATTTGTTTACGTTAGACCAAAAACGTGTTCGAATGAACATTTCCAATGCTCTGTTTGCGCAGTTAAGGTGCAATAAATTCGAGTTCTGGTGCCGATTAATTACTGTAGATGGAACTTCGCTACAGCATTATACGCCTGAAACGAAATATAATCCAAACAGCGGACTGCAAAGGGGTAACCAGCTCCAAAAAGAGCAAAAACTGTTTTTTTTCGGCTGGGAAATTGATGGAGACTATCTTTTGCGATGGTCATGAAGTTATTTTAACATATTATCTTGAAAAGGGAAAACCGATTACAGGAGCATGCTACGCATCATTACTTGACAAGCCGAAGGCAGAACTTGCGGAAAAACAGCCACATTTGCAGAAAAGGAAAATCCTGTTTCAGTAAGACAACGCACCGTCTCAAACACTTCAGCGGTTGCAATGGCGAAAATCCACGAATTAGGGTTTGAACTGCTTGACCATCCACCTTACTCATCAGATCTAGCCCCAAGCGACTTCTGTTTGTTCCCTCATCTGAAAGCTGCCCTTGGAGGGCAGAGATTTTTGTCAAATGAAGAGGCAATCAACTTCGTGAACGAAAAAGAAAAACGCCTAGTTCTATTTGAACGGGTTACAGAGATGAGAGGATCGCTGGGAAAAGTGTGTAGAGTTGAAAGGAGATTATGTTAAAACATAAAAAAATAAAAAATCTGAAAAAATGCCTTGTAACTTTATTAGAATGGAAGCTTTCCAAAGCACCCTCATATACTTATACAACAAATTAAGGAAGCATATTTTATTAATAAAAATATATGTAAAGAGAAAAATTTGATAATAGTATTTATATTCAGCTTTTTGTTCCTGTTGTAAACTTAGTAAATATGGACATGTTACCCGCTTCAGTGAGCAGTTCATATATTTTGTAAAGGTGGAATTCTGATGTACGAAAACAGAGCAACAATAGGGCTATATTTTGCAATGCCAGGCTAGTAGATGCTACCGCAGATAGGGTAGCCAGATGACATAATGCAGAATCTGGTTTTCTCGTGCTGGACCTCAGCTCCTGCTGCCTATTTGTCAAAGTGCTTCCCATTCACAAATATCTGACGTCGGAAGTCCATTACGCGTGTTTAGCGACGTATGTGTCTTATCCGAGTGGCATTCCAGAGACCGTTTATATATCACACTGTACTTGGGCTGCACACATTTCTCAACTGATATTGATTCCTTTTTCAAACAAATTGTTTCCAAACGACATTTGTCTGTTGTGATATGATGCTGCTGCATTGTCATATTTTGATTACATAAATACGAGGGCTGTTCAATAAAGAATTATCATAACTTTTTACGGACATAATTTTTCGCACTAAAATTCAATTTTCTTATATTCTGTCAGCTTAATGTGAAACAAACACGCAGTAGTAGTTTCATTGTTGGTACTCCTGGTTTTCGCCTTTGAGAACCAGGCAAGTTCAGACATGTTCAGTATCGCCTACCACTGCAATGGAACTAACATCCAGTTAAAGTTGATGTTAGAGTTTCAAACGTAAAAACTGCTGATGAAACTTGGCTACATCATTTTGATCCTGAGAGCAAATAGCAAAGCTCAGTATGGAAATCGCCTTCATCACCAACCCCCCAAAGCAGCAAAAGTGGTTGCTTCTTCTGGGAAAGTTGTGGTCATGTCATTCTTTGATATTCATGGAATGGTTTTTTCGGCATGTTGTACCTTCACGCACATCAGTGACTGGACAATACTACAGGTATGTCCTGAAAACAAGCAAGTCCACATCAGGCGCAAAAGACCACATTTCCGTGAAGCAGGCTGGATGTGTGGCCGCATATTGCCAATGTTGTTGCTGAATATCTTGCACAAATCAACGTGAAGTTCATCCCTCACCCTCCCTATAGTCCGGATTTAGCCCCATGTGACTTTTTTCTATTCCCTAACTTGAAGAAACACCTTCGTGGGAGGCATTATCCTACATCAGAAGCAGTGGTGAAGGCTGCGGAGACAAATTTGAAGGATCTCTCAAAAATGGTTTCCAGCATGTCTTTGAAGACTGGCGAAAACGCTGGGACAAGTGCATTGCGTTCAGGGGAGACTATTTTGAGAAGGATTATCAAAATTATGAGAATGAGTAAAGGTACGTTGTCAAAAAAAAACTTTGATCATTCTTTATTGAACAGCCCTCGTATATACATGTTATGCTTTTATTTGATTTGGTTGTTTTGTAGCTCATATCTCTCACTGATTTTTTCTTTCTTCTCAACATTTCATTAATTTTTAAGTTACAGTAATTAAGAGTTTGGGGCTATGCTTCGGCTTGCCTCCCTCCCCTGTGCATGGTAAAATTACATTATTTAATATATTACGATAACCCTTTTATTCAGGCATTTCACTGAAATTTTATATTTTCATTTTTTGACTTTAAAGAAATTTTTAATGCACTGGATTGAATTTGAGAATTATGAAGTTTGAAAGTTAGTGTAGTCTTTGAAGTAAAAAACGTTTGTGAAAGTATAATAACTAAGAACATAATACGAGACGCGTTTAAGCCATAACACCTATTTCATTTCATGGCTGGCAACAGAAATCGTAAAACCACGCTGTCCACATATGTCCTCTAGTCTAATTTACGTTTTGGTGAACACGAATGCTTAAAATTATATTCGAAACATTACGTTCTAGAAATCTCGATTCAGTCTCGCCCTGATTTCCTTTTCGTTGAGATCTGTTGCCGCAATCTTGGAAGCAGCAAAGGAAAGCGCTACCTAATCGATAATCGAAACCAGGACTGTTTCCAGTAAGTGATGACAAAGTAGAGGAAAGGAAGGAAAAAACTCTCGGCACAGACACCAAGGCGACGGTTTTTGAGGGTCATAAATAAAGTTGTGGAAGCTGGGCCACAAGTAGCGTAGGTGGAGCTGGTATCTGGCCCTCCGTTTCCTTTTCTGGTTGTACGTGTGTAATATCCGGTATCCTTGCCAACATCATTTGCAAATTCACTAGAATCTCTTTAACTTTTCATATTTCAGAATAAAGGGACGTGCTCTGAGAATGGAAATGTTGAACAATCTGTTCATCTAAAAAATATTTAGATGTGAATTGTCCAAAGTGAAACTGTCATGCAAAACGGCATGACGTCATCTACTGAAATTCTTTTTGTCTATTATAATAATCCTTATAATCACTGTATTCAAGGTATAATGAGTTTAAATTAAACTAAAATCATCATGGTCATCAAAATCATCAACAGTGTCATCATTCTAATTCGTACTAAATCGTCATAAAGGATGACGTTTTAAAACAAATTCTCGTGAGTGCGCTCATGTATTTTCAGCAGCACACTTTTCTAAAAATTATTCTTCCAATTCTTATTTTCTTTGGTTCCTGTTACATAAGATGAACTATTGTAAAATGGTGCTATTATATAGTTCCTTATAAGTATAAAGCAAATAAGGGAGCACAGAAGGATTAGACGATGCTAATTTTTTTTAATATATTTATTAGATCGGTCAGCAATAATATATGCTTTGCAGATCTGAGAGAATAGATACAAAATAATCACAGAGTAGTAACATTGTAGAGGTAGTACAATGTGCCTCCTTTGAACTAAAACAAATGTGTTACTGCACTAATATAAATGTGGCACTGAACTAATAAAATGGTATACATACTTCCATAGTGAAAATTTATATAGTAGAACAGAATAATAGAAACAATAAATTGAAACAGTAGATTATTCAGAAGTGGAAGTGTCATCACTGTAAAGCAGGTCCTGTGGTAGTCGTCGCTTCAGTCGCGTTGGCCGGCGACTTCGGACGCCGATGTTATACATCGCAGCTCCTGGGACGTGGCGTAGATTGTAGCAGAAGCGTCGAGAAGTCTGTCGGATGAAATGGTGGAGAGGAAGAAGTCCCAGCTCGTGATGCAGCTGCTAGTTGCGGACAAACCAAGGAGCTTTGGTGACGATTCGCAAGAATCGACTCTGGATGACCTGTAGACGCCTTAGGTGACAAGTACTGGCAGCCCCCAGACTTGGCAGGCATAAGTAATAAGAGGCCGAACCAGAGATTTGTACAGGAGTAGAGAAGATTCTAAAGTAAGTGAAGTATGTTTGTGAAATAATGGAGACAGTTGTGAAAGACGAGTGGATGCCAGGGTAATGGTGCGGGCAATGTGAGACTTTCACGTAAGCCGAGTGTCCAGTAACACTCCAAGGTACTTGACTGGTGTAGGTGAAGGGAGCCACGGCACATGATCGGTCAGAAGGCGTATAGGCGGAGGGGGATTATAGCGGCGTAAAGTAAAAGTTGACTTCAGTGATACTAAATTCTGTATAAGGAAATAAACACCTTGCGATGCGTTCAGTTTACGTTGACTAGGACATAGAGACCTATTAGAGACGGATAATCACAGTGATATGACGAGTTAAGCTTTTAACTAATCTACAGTATAGAGCATGCTTATCAGCTCTGTTATGTCCTGATAGGAGTGTAGCTGAGACCAATACATTGCATTGATGCTGCCGGAACAGTGGTCCATTTTAGTCTGATTACATTGTAAATGAAGCCACCTGTTATTTCTCTAATGTCCGATTTCACCAAAAGATGTTAAACTCGACGTTAACAAATGTAACGTAACAATTGTCACAGCGCTATAAGTAATGTTAAATTTCTTGCATTTCACCAACCTGTTTTCTGAAAATGTTAACAAACCTGTGTTAACGCCAAGAAACTTGTAAATACTACAGCTATAGAAGGCTATGAATGAGTCGTATTATTTTCTGAACGTACTGCTATGCGCTTTTGTTTTTATTTTCGTCAGCAGAAGCTGAAAAATGGCGGATGAACAAAATCATAAATAAAGCCGTGAGACAAATTTCTCATCGATGGAGAAAGATTTGTTAATTGAATTGGTGGCGAAATGTAAGGATATCGTGGAAAATAAGAGGGCGGATGCGGTGAATGTAAAATAGAAAGATGTCACGGGGAAAATATTGGAAACGAATTTAATTCAAATGCATGTGTCACTACTACAAGCACCAAATAACTTGTCAGTGTTAACGTAAATTTAAAAAGAGGTGCGAAGAAGGACAAGTGACAAGTGACTTGAACGTTTCAAGACGGGAGCTGGACACATAATTCAATGAATTATAAAATCGCAAAGTTATTAATATTTGAAGCTAAGGCGAGATCGGCATATTCCTTTCGATGCATGTTCTAACTCATTATTACGTAAATTTAAAACGAGGAGTGACGAAGGACAAGTGACTTAAACGTTTTAAGACGGCAGGTGGAGAGTGTATTATCCACATTATTCTGTGAATTATAAAATCGCAAGGTTATTAATACCTGAAGCAAAGGCGAGATCGGCATATTCCTTTCGATGCATGTTCTAAGCTCTCGTGTACTTCCTCAGTAACCTTCATAACAACTTGTTTCGATAGTCCATACCTCCGTCTGATAGCTCCTCAAAATCATTTCTCCTCATAGGCCATACTCTATTACGAATGCCATTTAGACGGCCTTAAATATTGCAAATCGACATCAACAGCTGAGTTCATGCTCACCATCTTGACTATTTACAATTGTTAAGGACTTAAAATCAGAAATTTGGCTTGTTAGTTTAACAAGAGATTTAACACGAGTGTTACGCTAACACTTGTTGGTGAAATGCAATTTTTGTTTTAACTATTGCTAAACTCGTCTTAAGTCTTAACATCTGTTGGTGAAATCGGGCATAAATCTGTTACGAAAATCAACAGCTTCTGCAGGTTGTTCTGTAGCAAACAGGTCACTATATTCGGATGATTCATGAACTCTACTTTCGGGAGAAAAAATGAAGAAAATGGAGGGGAAAGGGGATTTATGTCAGGGAGAGAGGAACAAAATGCCTCACAAATCACGAGTATAGGTGCAGTACATGCGATCTTAAACAAACTTGTGACTCGTGCCGAAATAATCGCGTGAGTCAACTATCGACTTAGTAGCTGCCTTTAAATAAACATTGTGTTTAAATTGAAGTCAACACTCGCAGATTTCACTTTAAGTTCTTAGTATCATATTTGACAAGAATTAAGTAAACCCGGATACACTAGGAACTAAAGCGGTAGAAATCTTCACGCTGTTCGGTAGTGATAGCGCACCGGGAATGTTGGTTCTGTATTGCAGATTTCATAAGTAGTAAATGTTTTGATAGCACCTACAAACAAAGTGTTTTGTTTAAATAAATAGCGCATGATAATCATTGAAAGAAGATATAAAAATACTTCTGTTGAATCCTAGGAATCTGGCGCCAAGGGCAGTGAAATCGTTTCTTTTGGAATACAATTTAAATGGGGTTTTAAAAATACCAAACTCATATTTTGTTTCCTTCGTAAAATACTACTGCGACTTAACATATTAGCTAATGAACTGTAATTATGACAAAAATTGTAAAATTTAACATTTTTTATGAAACTGGTATATCCTATGTAATTTTTAATTTGAAATTTAGGTGAATAAGCAACTGTTGTGTAATACAGACATACTGACGTACTCCCTTTTATCCATCGAACATAACTCAAAAATGTATGTATCCGAGGGCCAGGATATAAGCCCACTTCTACCTATCCACCTCCTAGCGCATTCCAGCTGAAGTCAATATCATCTTTGAAAATTCACCGTTCTAACTGTCCATTGGATTAGTCTATGGTAACATCAAGCAATGTCCTGCTACGCGGCGTAATGGGCTAAAGCAGCATGCCTTGGTCTCTGGCCACGGGAAGCGAGGTCCAGATTCGACCCCATTTATGAGGTGCGGATTTTAAGTCCCTGGTATGGGACCGGTGCCCACTTAGCGTCGTGAGAAGTGTGAGAAGTGAACGCTAGATAAGCGGCCCTGGTCACGGAAACCAACGTTCCGGTTGGGGTATGCCCAGAAGCTGACCACATCTCCTCCCAGTATCTGTTGGATGATCGTTCACCTCTACCTTGTGTTAGGGGGTGTGAGGGCGGCAGTCGTGTTGGTAGGCCTTGGCCCTCTAATAAGGCTGTAAGGCCGGGTAAAATCACATCAAGCAACGCTCTATATCGAGATGGCCACCAGAAAACCTGGTCTAGCAACTGATATTTTAAAATACCGCACCATAAATTCTGCTTTTTCGTTGTCTACTACACAGGATTGCGATCTGACCAGCATACCATGTTTTGTCGGTTTATACTGCGATATTACTGATGATACAGGCATATGACCTCAGAATTCAGAAAATGGAATTGGTTAGTTGTTGGGGATAATGGCGTATACTCCCCCCCCCCAAAAAAAAAATTGTTAGCTATTGGGCAAGCTGGAATTTGTGTAGGTGCCTCTTTTACACTCCGAATATTCAACAAGAGGGATGGCATCAAGTCATAAATCGACTGCGGCTTGTATGGTTTATTGGAACTTTAACTGTTATGCTTATAAACTTCCTATTCTGAACTGGGGGTGAAATAATGTGTAATTTTGCCCTTTATTATGCTTAGGTTCTTTCACGAGACATAAATTTATGACACGATACCACTGCATTCACTTCCCTTTTGAGGGAAACCATGCTTAAGATGTTTACCTCCAAAAATCTACTGCATTCGGGTCATCGCAAAATAACATCAGATAAAACCTGATAAAAACCAGCTTAGTCCTCTATATACGAATTAGTTTTAGGAGTTCCTTTCGTTTCCTTATTGCATAAGATTCTTGTACGGGAGAAACAGTTATTAAATTCCCAAAGCTTAGAATTCTAGAATAGTACGCAATATATTTTGAAACTAAAAGATAGGTTATACAAGTAATCTTTTCATATAGTTTTACGTCATACATATATAAACCCTTGTTTTTGCTAATTATTAGGTTGTTTGTTATAAATAATACACAAGCAGTATGTTGTTTCGTTAGATGTAACAATCAAAACTAAGTGTTAGTATACTGACTCACTTGTAAAACAATGAGAGTTATTGTTGATGTTATTAGGATTATCAATTTAAACAAAGTGAACGGCGAATGAAAAACAGCGTGTATACTCTATACACCAGAATACCTCTGAAGGTAAGAGGCTGGAATAAAAAGTATCCGACCTCAACATGAAAATGGCAGCACTCGTAAATAACATCTAGTGAGTTTCGTTGTTCAACTATTGAAAGTTACTCAACAAAGTTTCAGCCATTTTGGACGCTTAGTTGTTATGTAACAGTCTTTTGACTGAGTTGACGTGAGTGTTGTTGTGAAAATGGACAAAATCGAGTATCGTGCTGTCATTAAATATTTGTTTTTCAAAGACAATGCGCCTAAGCAAATCACTCTGTCTATGAGGATTTGGCACCACCATTCACCACAGTGAAATTTTGGTTAGGTGAATTTAAACGTGGCCGTAAGAGCTTGGGAGATGATGAACGTTCTGGACGTCCAAAAACTGGAACTACCGACGAAAAGATCGCCAAAGTTCATCAAATAGTGCTAGACAATCGCCAAATTAAAGTGACAGATATAGCCGAGGCTATGAACATGTCAAAAGAACGTGTTTGTCACATATTAAATCAACATTTAGACATGAGAAAGCTGTTCATGCGTTGGGTGCCGGATTTGCTGAAGTTAGACCAAAAACGTGTTCGAATGAACATTTCCAGCGCTCTGTTGCCGCAGTTTAGGTGCAATAAATCCGAGTTTTGGCGTCGATTGATTACTGTAGATGAAGATTTGATACTCTATTATACGCCAGAAACAAAAATACTGTCCACACAAATAGTGGACTGCAAACGGGGAATGGGCTCCAAAAAACAAAAGACTGTTTTTACTGCCGGAAAAGTTATGGCGACATTTTTGGGAGAGTCATGGAGTTATCTTAATCGATTATCTTCAAAAATTATCTTCATCATTACCTGAGAAGCTGAGGGTGGAACTTGCTAAACGGCCACATTTGCAGAAAGAAAACTCCTATTTCACCAGGACAAGACACCGTCTCATACCTCAGCGGTTGCAGTGGCGAAAATGCATAAATTACGCTTTGAACTGCTTGACCAGCCGTCTTACTCACCATATCTAGCCCCTAGCGATTTCCTTTTGTTCCCTCATCTGAAAATTATGCTAGGAGAACAGAGATTTTCGTCAAATGAAGAGGCAATCATCTTCGTGAACAATTATTTTGCAGATAAAAACGCCAAGTAATGTTTGGATGGGTTACAGAGATGGAAGCATCGCTGGGAGAACTGTGTAGTGTTACAAGTGGAAAAATAAAAAAATTAAAAATTAAAAAAACTGAGAAAATGTGTTGTATCTTTATTAGATCGGAAACTTCTTGGACCACCTATGTACTAAGAGGAATATCCCTGTGTGGATAGGTGTACATTGCAATAGCTTTTTAATATAAACTGAATTTACACTATGTACACGACAATTAGATATCTGATGAGCTGTACAATTATATGCTACTTAGGATAACACTGAACCTGATGAACAGAGAGAGAGGATTAATTTGCTAGTGGTCAGCTATACGATAATTTCTGCACAACATTATAATTGGTGCAACCGATCCAGACATGCGAGAATCTTAATCACAGCTAATAAGCTAGTTAATTACCAGATCAGGAGGTGACGGTCGACTGTATACCAGAGACACCATGGGACAATCAATGACAAATATCCGTACACCGATGATGCACTGCACCGTATCTTCCTGCATTCCTTCCTTCATGATTGTCTCTAGCTTCATGAAGTCCAAGACTTACACAAACATTTCCCTTCTCTATGTATGTAACTTTTTAACTTCATAAGGATCGGCGGGTACGGTCTACCGAGAAGGACCAACCCGTCATTTTGACAGGTGCAGCTTTACTTGACCTTTTTAAAATAGTAAACAAGTTTGAATGCATACCAGTTTATTTAATATTACAATACAGTTTACGGGTATATAATTTTAATTTTGTCTATATAATTACAGGGTAAAATTAATCCAAAGATATACGACAACCAAACGTGAAATGGACAACTTCTCTTAACAAACACGCATGTTTCAACATAAAAATTTGAATACCATAATATATAGTAAAAAAAGACACCTAAACCTGATTTTGCTCATTCAAAGCCACCTGAAGCATCGTAGCACCTAACACACGTGTATTCAGCGTTGCCTAAACCTGTTCCACAAACATATTTGCTGCAATTGTTACATAAATGCTTGCTCCTGTTCATCCCTATTCTCCCCAGGTAAGGAAAAGCATTCACCAGATACTTTGAATTTGCATCAAATGCAAGCCAAGCCTTTATTCCAAATTTTTCCAGCTTATTGCTGATACATTGAATGAAAGAGCATCCAGCCTTGCAAGGAAACAATTGCTCATCCACAGTGATATTTTCGCTTGGAATGTAACACTGCAAGGAATTGGCAATAAAAGGATTCCAGACAGGAGTAACAGCTGCAAAACGATTTGTATTTAGTCTTTGAGAACGTGTGTCCTTGTCATCAAATCATATAAACCACAAGATTTTCAGCGAATTAGTTTCTGCTCATTGTGTCAATGGCGGTTCCCAGGGATTTGACCATAACCGCTTCAACGGAGAGTTTTTTGCTACATAACCTCGTGAATACATATGTGGTAGCACGAATTGCACCACTTGGGCAATAAAGTTTTCTTACTCATCCACAAAGAGTCGCCCGCCTCGGTAGCATGGTGTTGGCGTGTCTGCCTGTCGCTCAAGAGGTCCCGAGTTCGAATCTCGGTCAGGGTGAGTTATCTCGATAAGGTTTTTTCCGTTTTTTTTTTGTTTTTTTTTTTTTGTAATTTATGTCCTCCAACGTTAAGTCATGTCGGTTGAATGAATTGGGTGAAATGATCCCCAGATGATTCCAGGGTTCATGCAGCTTAGAGTTACCCGACATTCGCCTTGAAGGATAAGGGAAAAACCCGGAAAAACCCTTATCCAGGTAACTCACCCTGACCGAGATTCGAACTCGGGACCTCTTGAACGTGAGGCAGACACACTACCATCTACGCTACCGATTCCGGGGCTTCCCCTTATCCTGTAAGACTAATTTGAGGTAACTCTAAGCTCCATGGGCCCCGAACTCATTTGAGCATCACTTCATCCATTCCATTCATCGTCCGATATGAGAGTCGTGGAACATGGGAAGTATAGAAAAAAAATACATAAGCAAGAAATAAGTCATTCAGCCCGCCTCGGTAGCGTAGATGGTAGCGTGTGTGCCTCACGTTTAAGAGGTCCCGATTTCGAATCTCGGTCAGGGTGAGTTACCTGGATACGGTTTTCCAGGGTTTTCCCTTATCCTTCAAGACGAATGTCGGGTAACTCTAAGCTCCATGGACCCTGGACTCATTTGAGCATCATTTCACCCAATTCATTCACCGTCCGATATAACTTAAGTTGGGCGCACGTAAATTACAAAAAAAAAAAAAAAAAAAAAAATGTCATCCAAAGCAGCCCATGCGTCAGAATGACGGGTGCAGTCCTTTCAATGTTAAAAGTCAGTTTTGAGAACGTAACAGTCATAGCCATAAGCTATATTCTTGTCTATTTGTAAACAGAAAATGCGGAACATATCCGATTCAGCCTACATCTGTTTCTAGTTGTGTGCAACTTGCCCACTTCTTGCCCACAGCAAGAAGGCAAGGCAGGGAATGTGTAACGTAATCACTTCTGCTGTCTATATGATGCGTATGCTCGCCTTCCGAAAATGATAAGGATGCAAGTTCATGTAAAGTACAAGGTGTTTGCGCATAACTCACCCATGCATTATACCGAGAGGCAAATGTTTTGTTTTTAACGATTCTTTCGCCACTTTTTGCAAATTTTTCCATTTTTGGAGAATAATATTTTAGCGATAAATGGGAAAATTTCTATTATTTTTAGTCTGCATTGAAAAATTTACGTTTATTTCAAATTGCATATATATAGCTTTAATGTCTTCACAGCATGAAGCTAGAAGTCATGAAAAAAATGTTTACGAATTTAAGGAAAGCAAGATAAAATTTAACACTTAACAAAGCTAATACAGTGACATCATGCGCTCTGAAATAACAGCTAAGTGATGCAACAATAAACTTACACAACAGCATCCGGCTGGTCCGTGATACTGAGAACTGTTTGTCGTATGCTAACTGGAAATGTTATTTGTTGGATACCACACCGTGTACAGCAAAAACTCCTGTTATACTGACTAAAGGTACTGAGAAGGTACTGAACTTTTAGGAAGCTACTCTCAGACATTACACTAACATGAACATATTGTCCCTCAGGGCTTAAAAATGTGTTCCGAAATGCCCGAAAGTTAAACAACTAATACAAACAATACCTCACAGAAAACCCCCCAGACTTAGAAGCTAAAAGTGAATCCCATTGCCTGTACTGACATACTGGTTTACATTGCCAGGTATTTTGATGAAATTGTCGATTTATGTTCCAAAAGAAAATCTTCCAGTTCCTGTGCAAAATTAGTTAAATGAACGTTTTTGCAATGCTAAGTGCTGCAATATTGTAAAGGTACAGGCAATATTTGCTTCTGAAAATTTCAGATTGATAACCGATCCAATATTAGAATTTCAATAAAAACACTGTAGCTCATCTTGTTTTATTCCGAATTAACTCTCTAAGAGCCAAATGAGAAACATTAGAGAGTGGTCACTTTGGAAACAGAGTAAGTGCACTTGTAGATCATATAATGGATCCCAGTGTTAAAAAAAGCAGCAGAAGAGAATCTAAAAGTTTGCTGCCTTGTGACTTTGTCTTAATTAAACTTCATTATGCAAAAGAAACTGATGATGTAATAACCACAAAAGCTATATTATATATTTGAATTTACCAGGCTAGTTACGAAATCAAGAATAGGTGATTTAAATAATGTAATGAGAGCATTTATACAACTAAATGCATTTAAAAGCAGTGGTATTACTTGTGATTCTGGTTTCCTTCTTTGTGATATTGTTGAAAAAAAAAAACTCATGGTGTAACGATAACAGATTAGATGTAGTAAGAGCACTCCTAGCATTGAAGACAAAAGCTGGTTCTTACCACAATTTCTGTGAAAAGTCCCTTCAATGTGGCTTTGGTTGCCGATGTTAAACGCTGACAGAGATGTTTCTCTACATATAACTTAATCGTGAGAGACAACAGAACAAGTATGAAAAGTGAAAGTATCACAACATGTTGTATGCTGCAGTTTGGCGATGTCTGATGTGTGATATTTAATTTTATTCTTGTTACCTACTATCTGCTGATTTCAAATAAAATGTTTTAATTTGGAAAAAGGAGGTTTTAACAGTTGTGCTACTCTAGTTACCTGTAGTTTTCATTTGAACCATGTCTTTACTCTTCCCCCAAAATTTGCGCGAAATTAATGCGAATTAATGGTTAAAAATACACCAAATACTACCAATTGAAATTATTAGTGCAAATTTTATACATAATCGACACCACAAAATCTTGCCTCTGATTATACCTATCACTGCAGTTACTGAAACGAGCATTAGATCTGGAAGTTTAAGTGACTCAACTGCATTCTCATACACTCATTTCGTAGTGAACAGATCCACAAACAAAACAGATGAACAGTTGAAACCCCTCTCCCTCTTCATGCCCCACTTGCCTTCTTGTGGTGGGCAGACAGTAGTCGTTCTGGGGTTTGGCAAGCAGGAGCACAATTCCAGAAATTTTGTGCCCAATGACGAGTGCTATATAAGTTAAATTACCTTCTCTTAAACTTTGGGGAACATTAGTAAACCATTGCGGACTCACTTGAGAATCTAAAGCATAGAATTACTACTACTTAAAATATAACTATATTCCAGAAGAGTTCCCCTAACTCAGTAGTTGAGATTTTCGGTTCCAAAGAGTTTCTAAACCCTTCGGTAGATGACTTTGTCCAGGTATTTTATGTTTTTTTTTTTTTTTTTTTTTTTTTTTTTGAAGCCTTATGCATTTGAAGGCATTCAATTTAGGGACCAATATATGATGTCACTTCCTCATATTTTAGGAAAATCTTAATGAGTATAAGCTACCAAAATGAAACGTCATTACCACCGAATATTGCCGGCCTTCTTAGCTGTGGCCGCTGGAGTGCATGTATCGGACGTTCCGCCGCGCAGATGGTCGTGGATTGGAGCTCCACTTTGGGCATGGATGTTTGTATGTTGTGTGCATATTTGTAAAACAACATAAAAGAAAAACAGTAAAGTGCGGAAGCATAAACTTTGAAAACAAGGAAAAGGGGAGCCAAATATTTGCGACAGATGGAGTAATAATCCATTTAAATATGAGACTGATTTTGGACTACATTTAGAAGTCTTTTGGTAGGTGGTAGGGAAGAAAAAATGTGAGGTTGGCCAACTATTACAAAGGAACCACTTTCCTGACATGAAACTGAACTTTTGAAAACTTTCAGTTATACTGTTGGCAGCTCTGTGTAAAGATAATTTCACTATGTATGTTTGCTTTTAATTGCGCTGCTATACAGAGGCAGAAATGGGTTTCGCTCTCTGTCTCTCTCTCTCTCACTCTCCCTATCTCTCACTCTTTTCTCTCTTGTCTATTGTATCTGAAATTATTTTCCACAAGAAACGTTAACCAACTTGCCAATGGACTGCAACTTCATAGCATAACTTTTCTAATGTTTAGAGAAAGTTATGAATATTTATACCCTTTCGCAGAAGCTATATCCTAGATGTGTATTCTAGATGCAGAGTGAGAGTTTGATTAAATGAAAAATTCCTTGCATAATTTAAGGTGCTGTGTAAAATTATCGCAAGCGTCAAGATTTATGAAACAAATGTACAGTGTTCAATTCAAAATAAAGGCAAATAAGAGTATTTGCAGAAACATTTTATAATCTTCAGTACTTAAGTTATCACAATTACTGGTAAATCTTAAAAAGATGAATAAAATGCTGAACTTCGGATTGAATAGCAAACAGAGAATTCAGCGAAATTTCCTAACTCTACCGGTAAAAAATATTTGCTGCAGTCACATTTATTTCTCCATAAACTCTTGTGCAAAATATATTTACAAATGTTTATTTCTCTCTCTATTTTATGTTAATGGAAACAGATATTTTGAAAATGTCTGTTGTAGTCTGACGTGATAGTATGGCTTAGATACAATTCATGCCAGAGGTTCTACTCCCATTAGTCCTGGACCCGTAGAAGCAAGGACCCGGGCCTCCTTCTACCAGGGAGTTAGCGAGCTGTCCCAAAAGGGGCGTGCTCTTTCCATAGGGCAAGACCTAGAGACTAACAAGCCCCCCCTTATCTGGTCCTGTAGACTCAAGACGGGTGGAAGTGGATACGTCATTTACGCGCGCCAACTCCAAAATGGGAAGGCTACCGATATGACCTCGGTGGAGCCACCTGGTGATCTAGAGCACCTTATACTACCTATGCTGGCTAGTACGCGGGAATATTAATGGCTTCCCTCAACCCCGTCCGGAGACGTACCCGATCTCCCACGGGTATCGGGAACCACTGTCCCCTCGAGTCCAACCCAATCCGAACAACTCCCTATCAGGGAGGGGCTCAAATTTTCGGCCCCAGTAGTAACGTCAGAGGTACCACGTGTGCTAGGAGTCCACAGCGCCCGCACCACGACAGCTGAAGGGGATGGATCCCTTCCCCTACGGGGAGTATGGCTTAGATGATAGGACTGATGCTTCCTGGTATTGAATTATGTGTTCACCTTCTCCCCAAAATGCATGTTCAGCAACTGCGGACTTCTCGGGTGGCGGATGGTCAAGCAGTTGATACCGTATTTCGTGGATTTTCGCCATTGCAACCGCTGAGGTGTGAGACGGTGCGTTGTCTTGGTGATGCAGGATTTTCTTTTTCTGCAAATGTGGCCGTTTTTCCGCAAGTTCTGCCTTCAGTTTGTCAATTAATGATGGGTGGTATGCTCCTGTAGTGTTTTTTATCTTTTTGAAGAAAATCGATTAAAATAACACCACTACTATCACAAAAAAACAATCACCATCACTTTTCCAGACGGAAAAGAACTGATTCCCCCTTCGCAATCCACTGTTTGGACTCTATTTTTATTTCGGGCGTATATTGGTGGAGCCAAGTTTCATCTACAGTAGTTAAGCGGCGCCATAACACGCATTTATGGCGCCTAAATTGTGCTAACAGAGCGTTCGAAATGTTCATTCGAACACGTTTTTGGTCTAACGTGAGCAAACGCGGCACCCAACGTGCAGACAGCTTTCTCATGTCTAGATTTAATATGTGACAAGCACGTTCTTTTTACATGTTCATAGCCTCTGCTATCTCTCTCACTTTAATTCGGCGTCCTCTAGCACTAATTGGTCTTCGGTAGTTGTAGTTTTTGGACGTCCCGAATGTTCATCACCTCCGAAGCTTTTACTGCCACGTTTAAATTCAGCTACTCACAACTTCACTCTGGTAAATGATGGTGCAGAGTTCCATATACAGAAGCCAACTCATCTTTGAATTGCGTAGGTGTATTGCCGTTCAAAAACAAATATTTAATGACAGCTCAATTCTGGATTTTGTCCATTTTCATTAAATCATAAACATCAATCCACCTAAACGACTGTTGTATAACAATTGAGCGTCAAAAATGGTGGAGACTTTGGTAAGTAATAGTCAACAGATGGACAAGGAAATTCACTAGCTTTTATTAACTAGTGCTGTAATCTGCGTGTTGAGGTTGGAAACTTTTCAGACCACCCTCGTACAAGTAGAGAAATATGCTTTCTTTCCGTGTATGTACTGCAATGGAATGATCTTCCAACTGTAGGCGATTAGGAAAAGTTTTCGGAAAAATATAGAAAATACTTCAGCAAAAATCTTACCATTTAACTTAATCTAGGATGCCCAGGCTACAGTACAAAGTAAAAGCTTTCTTATGTACGGAACAAGTCGAGCTTTTGTGAATGATTTTGAAAATTATGATCCAATTTATCCGCACTTGCCTTACTTCTACTGAAATCTCGGTGAAATAAAGCAGCTTCTTACCTGTAGTGTACATGATGCAGAAGGTAACAAAAAGAATCATTGCCATTCCTCTAGTAATTGGTTTTATTTAGAATGGAAGGAAACAGTAGACATCTGCATTTCAGCCCACTATTTTCTTTTATCTTCACGGTATTAACTCCTAGTTCAGAAACGCTATTTCTCCTCTGAGTAACGTAACCTTACACGCCATAACGAGCTACCTGGAAAAAAGGGCTGTTTAAAATGTCTTGTTTTCCTATTGGAACAGCTCTCCAAATTGGATTTGAAACGAAAATAGTTGGAAGTTAATGACCACATGTGCTTCCTAATACAACAGCAGCGGCAGCAGCCTTGTTTGCATCCTCGATGACCTCAATCGTAGTTGAGCAAACATTTATCTAGTCTATACGAAGAACAGCACACTAATTACCAGCCATCGCTTTATATCCGTTGATTTATCCCAATCTGCGGACAGGAAATCTGTGTAATCCAACAGTTTTCAATTAAATTCCTTAAACAAGTCCGAACTGCATTCGGCAGTCATTTAGCACGCTCTTCAAGTATTGCGGCTGCAATGTTATTCATTTAAAAAGCAATTACGTAACTGAATAGCGATGTGTAATAATGTCGCATATCCTTGTCTGCCAAGCGCTATGAATATATGGTAATTCCTCTCTCCCCATGTGTAGACTAAAGATAACGTATCACACTGGGTGGAATGGTTCAGGTCGTGCTTCATAAAAGGCAGATCGTGGGTACCATTCCATCTCAATAAATGGATTTTTTCTGAGGTTTCCAGGACGCTAGGGAAATACTGGAATAAAACCACTGGGCGACAAAAATAATTTTTGAATGTTTCGAGCACTTCATGAGGAAATTCCGGCTAATTTTGGGTAGAGAAAAACAACTATGACAATGTAAAAAATTTATTAACTCTAGTTTCTATGATATACACAAGTTGGAAGTATTACATATTAACGCATTGAGAGAAAAGAATACATTTTAATTACATACAAGCTAACAACAATGAAAGTGCGTTTGACTTTTTAACTGGTAATTACATGCTCGAAAAATACTTTGCAGATAGTCTTGTCTGAAGAGAATCATGTGGTGGCCTATTGACTTCGTCGTCTTTTAGTTTGCCTCTTGTCATGGAGTTCCGCAGAATCCCTATACAAAGACCAACAGTAATCCGCAAGCATTACTTCATTCCAACGGCCCTGATATCTTTGTTCCATAACATAAATTGCCTGATGAAATCTCTCCCCATGTTCATAACTAACAGCTCCACAACTAGGAGGGAAGAAGTCTAGGTGGGAGTGGAGAAAATGGATCTTAAGAGACATGTTGCATCCAAGGTTACGGTATTTTTGCAAGAGCACTGTCACCAAATGTTTGTAGTTATCTCTTTTGTTGCCTAAAAATCCATGAACAATAACCTTGAAGGCTTTCCAAGCTTCATTTTCTTTCCCCTCCAAAATTTAGTCAAAAGCAGGAGCCTTTACAAGATCTCTTATTTGTGATCCGACAAAAATGTATTTCTTAACTTTTGCATCACTTAATTTCCAAAATTTCTCTCTGACTTTGTTTTATTATTTGACAGGTGAGCCAACTCCCAAAAATTCGCCCAAATTTAAAATCTTCAATCTATAAAATGGAATGTCACTTCAATTTCAAAACAAGAGCCAATATATTGTTTTATGATGATTTTTCAATTCAGCAGATGGAAATACTGTAAATTCACTATTTTTAAGCCTGAAACATTTTCATTGATGCCCAGTGTAATTAATCCCTCGAATTCCCTGTCACAAATTTCACCTCATTTCTCATTTCCCTTCACCTTTCATTCTAGTCCACACCGTGGCCGAGCGGTTAGACCAGGGGAAGACAGGTAGTGGCGGTGTGACGTCAGCCCCTACAGCTCTAACCGCCAAATGTGCCCCCGAACGAAAGGCAGGTTTGCGTGTGACGTCACTACGCTAAACTCTCCTGCCCAAGAGGAAGGAAATAGTTTGATGTTTTGGGTTTCAGACAGCGTAGGAAAGACAGGAAATGCATCGGGTATTTATACTATCTACAACTTACATCTTGGGTGTTGTAATATTAATGCTGACTGCTTTAATTACAGAATGGGTCACAATTTATAAACAATTACAGTTTGCCTCTGTGCTATGAGATAATATATAAAACTTCAACTTGTAGTTTATCTGAAGGTCAGGCATGTTATAAAGTAAATAAAATATAAAGTAATTTTCTCTGCAAATTAGAGGAGACCCATTCAGAACAAAATTAGTCGGACATTTTCCGGCACTTTCTGTTTTGTTTTTCTTTAACTATTTTTTTAATTCCACGAATTATGCCTGGTAAATTTGTAGTGAAAGGCTGCATGTTAGCTTGAGATCCGACAAGGTACTTCGGGGTTTGGACTTAGCTAATTTCATAACAGAAGATAAAGGTTCGCACACATATGTCCAGCCAAACGTACACAATATCCGTGCGGCAAGTGAATCCAACCTCGAAAGTCTGGTTTGGGGGACAATCTTGTAGAAATCAGCCAAGTCTTTCTTGTATGTATATTTGTCCTGCAATAAATCGCCACATTGTTAATTTAACAGTTCCATTAGGTACGTGGTAGTAACTACATTGTTGTCATCGACTGCACTACACGTGACTGAAAGCTCAGATTCAGTACTCACAGCGCCATTTATATAGGCAACTTGGTACTACACTGCTCCTGCCTGACGTCACACGCACTGCAGGCCTCTGACGTTACTAGAGGAACCTCGGGCGGAACATTCGAGCCCCTCCCGAAGAGGAGTTGTTCGGATAAGGCTGGACTCGAGGGGGCAGTGTGTTCCCGACACCCATGGGAGATCGGCTACCCCCGGCCAGGCCTGGGCCACCCTTAGCGGGCAGAATGTTGCCTAAACTGTCCTGGATACTAGCCTGCAGAGCTAGTAGAAGGTGTGCCAGATCACCAGACGGCCCCACCAAGGTTATTCGGTAGTCTTCTCTGCGGGGTTGACACGCGTAAGTGGTGTATCCACATTCACCCGTCTTGAGATTGAGGTTGAGGGGGGGGGGCGCTTTTTAGACTCGAGGTATTGCTCCAAGGAAACAGTTCCGGAGTTTTCCATGGCTTCCCGGTTGATAGAGGCAGGATCTTAGGACTTTCGGGTAGACCTCGTTGTACAAGGTCGGCCTTGGTAAGAGTCAACGGTCTTACTGCTCGGCTACGGCACTGCCCTCAATGATAAATTCCTAGTTAAAGTGACACTATTGAAACTTCTTTCAGAATCCGATGTTAGATTTCTTTCATAAATCACAATAACGATATTCCTTTCAGAACATTCACGATAGGCAGTCGTGGCAAGCCAACCTTCCTCGATAAATGGTGCTTCATAAACTTCCTTCGCTTAACTTCATCCCAGACACTCTTCAAATTGTGGTGTTCAGATTTCTCCCAGAACACTCGTACTTGCCTCTCTCGAGAAAAATGACCTTTCTCGATATATCGTGGCAATTAAGCTTCTCTCAACATCGCCTGACTCGATCTATCACTGCAGGATACATTCAACACTCAAATTTCTCTGAAAGCCTTCTCATTGGTGTCAGTCTCCTTCGATAATTTTTCAGTGTTGAGTGTTGGCGTCTGCTTCTATGCAGTGCCAGCTCCGGTTTCTCATCGGTTGGAAATATAATTAAAAAAAACACAATGAATACACACAATGTAGATGATAATTTGGTAGAGTCAAATTCGAATGCTGTTACACAGTTAGGTTATTTTCCTATGGGTGTATTTATATCTTAGATTTAAAATAAAATACAATATAGAGATGTACTACTTTTTTGACCAACATTTCATATTGGATCAGTAAATATTAGTCTATGAGAAAATAACGTAAAGAATTGTTGTTTATCTCCAAATAAGCGTTCCAAGACATTATAAATAATTAATTTATATTTCACATAATACAAGTGTGGGATATAGTTAAAGTGGTAAAACCGGGCGAAATCTTCAATACGATAGCTGGCATATACCGACCTCACAATTTCCCACACCAACTGAGTTACCTTGACAACTTACCGATATTGGAAATGTCCCAACTGATTTGCTTTTGTTTCTGTTAAGGTGAGAAGGTACTGCCTACCTCCACAATGTTATTTCCATGACCTTGGGGTGCACGTTACTAAGAAATTATTATTGATATATACATGAAAATTTTCAGGCATGTTCCTAAAACTTTTATATTTAATAATACCTATTATTATTTGAAAATATTATACTGATAATTTGTTATTTTTTTTAGTTTTTGTAAAAAAAGGTACTGAAATTCAGATAATTTTATATTAAAACAAGTATTATGAATCTCAGAGAAAAATTCCTTTTTATTATTATTTTTATGAGTCTGCTTAATACACACAACAAAATTCATATGTTTGGGTTGATTAGCTTTTTGTAAAAAAAAAAAAAAAAAAAAAAAAAAAAATGTACCGGAACCTGAAAAAATGAGAAACTGAAAAAAAAAAAACAGCTTTAAAGTTTATATATTGATTACTGACTTCTCACATGAGTCAGAACATTCCTGCTGCTCAGTCTTGGCCCTCTGTATTCTCACTTGTTCTTTTCAAGTTCCTCTTCATTTTGCTTGCCTTCTTGGTCAGTTCTTCAACCATTTTATCTGCTTTCAGGACTCGCAGCTCATCAATTTCTGTATATGAATACTATCATCATTAGCACATGTATTGTTGAACTAGGCCTACTAACCTCAATATTACATGTGATTTCACTGTCTATTGTATTTATATTTTCCACGTTTACTGTTCTGTTTTAGTAAAACCACTGCCTGTAAACTTTCTCTTTCCAAATGTTTTTGGCCTACCCATATCATATATTTACCAATAATTTGTACAAAATATTACTTAAAACAAGCAACTCTTCACATATACCGCCAAAGACAAAAGAAAATAAAGCAACATTTGAGTTACAGTGGTACCAGCAGAAAGCTTGAAGGATCCCTTACAAAACAAGGCTTAGTTCAAAAATATCTGTTCAGTATTACAGAAGTTGTGATCGATTTTCTGAAAGCTTACGAAAAGGGGCGTGGCAAAAACCTGACACCTACTAATATAATTAGCAAATTAGATATAGAATATTGCTCCAATAAACTCTTTAAATATGTATTTGTAATCTAGAGGGATGACATAACAAAATGTAAAAATAAAAAAGTGAATTTTAACCCCTAGTGAAGTGCCTTCTCACCTTAAATGAAAAGCAGGTCTCATATACATTTTGAAATGCCACTCATAGGCCTCATATTTTAACTAATTATTAGTTCAAGTAGTAGTAATTAACTATTCTTTCCCCAAGTCGTGTGAAGAAAAAGGGGCAAAGCTTCTAACATTTGTAGCTCAGTCGGTTAGACTAATCCGAGGAAAACTGAAGGTTTTAGGGTTATACTAGCTATGCAGTATAATAATACCTGAAGCATTTCTGGCGACGAATACGCTCAATTTTTTCTCAGACAGCAAGTCAGGTGAAAAGACGATTAGAAATCGAAGATTCGGGAGTGTGCATCTCTCCCATCATCAGGATATTTATTAAATGTTATAACCACAAATATAAACAAAGACAAAACGCTATCAAAATTCGCATTACTTAACAAAGGGCTGTTTTCAGTAAATTAAATGCCAGGTCAGGAGATGGCGTGAGTATAGAAAATTAATTGGGCCAAATGATGATGCTGGATTTCAGTCAGCTCCTCTTGGAAACCGGCCTTAAAAGTGGAAATCCATCGACTTAAGAAGCACAGATTAATACAGTTGATCATCAAGTTAAGTAGTCAAGTTTCTTTGAGGATGAACAGCAAATAAGCATTTATTTTTCCTAAAGAACATTCTTGAATAATATTATATGTTTTCTCTAGCAGACATTTTTTTAATTTACGTCATCCAACGCTAAGTCAAATTGAACGAAGATTGAAGTGTATAGAATGATACTCAAATGAGCCCATGGCCTATAGGGCATATAGCTACCAGGCATTCGCCTTTCAGCATAAGAGAAATATCCCGGAAAACCCTTTTACACACAGCTCACCCTGATCGACATTTTATCGCGGAAGCTTTTGAACGTGAGGCAGACTCGCTACAATATACACTACCGACAAGGTCCAGCAAACTTCCATAAAAGTATTGTATATCGAATTATTTACCAAGCCTTTATTAAGTCATATTTAATTACAGTAAGATATAAATGGTTATTTAACAAAAGATGGGTGAATTTAACAATTATTGAAACCTAAAATATCACGTTTAGGCAGCTCTGTTACCTTAAATTTGAATGCCGTATCTTTAAGCCTTTTTGAAATGAATTATCTTACCTCCTTATAATTATTTTAATAGTAAACCCACTAAATGTTTCCTTTGAATGTGGATTGCTTTTATATTAAGATACAATTGATAAAACTGAATAAATTTGCTTTGAAATGTCTATAATGTCTCTTGCCTATTTTTTTTTTTTTTTTTTTTTTTTTTTTTTGTTATTTACGTCCGCCAACGTTAAGTTATATCGGACGATGAATGAAATGGGTGATATGATGCTCAAATGAACCTGGGGTTCATAGAGCTTAGAGTTACCTGACATTCGTCTTTAAGGATAAGGGAAAACCCTGGAAAAACCTTATCCAGGTAACACATCCTGACCGAGATTCGAACTCAAACCCTTTGAACGTGAGGCAGACATGCTACATCACGCTACCGAGGTGGGTTTGTCTGTGGTTGTTTTACCTGTTATACCATACAAGTAAACTTAGAACTTATTATACCATTATAGGATTACTAAATTGCTTTGTAAGTATTTAAAAAACACAGATTATAAATATTATATTTCTCTCTTCCACCCGCTATTTCCCCATTGATTTCATGTTGGTCACCATATGTTTCCATTACTTCCTGTCCTGAACTGTGAGTTCTACCAGGGAATGCTTCTTTGCCAGATATTACACAAAAGCTGTATTAGTTTCTTATGAGTTCCAAAAGAACAGAAAACTTCCAATTGAAAAGGTTACAACAAACTTGACAGAACACAACTTCAAAGTTTAGTTCCGTCTGGTCTTGAAACAAGAATGTGAAATTAAAGTTTCCTAAGAAGTCTTTGTGTAACGAGCTTATATCCTCGGAGAAAGGTTTTGTTTGTCTACGAGGTCTTGTTTCTTACGAAAAATGAACAGCAGGAAATGAAAATAGCTCGCCCAGTTTTTAAAGTAGAGTGACAATTTTTTAAATTTATTTATTTTTAGGTAGTATTTTTAACCTAAAGGTCATATCACGGCATGTATAACATAATACGAGGGTGTGTCGAAAAGTAATGCCTCCTATTTTTTTCTCTTTTAATTGCCAAGAAAAAGTCCAATTTACATAGCTTGAAAACTACAACATTTACGATTAATTTGTCACTATTCAATATAATATTCGTCCTTTTCACAGTTTTTGTCCACCTTTTAACTAGGGCATGTATTCCAGTCTGGTAAAACACACGGTCTTGTTTCCTAAGCCATTGACGCACGGACGTTTTCACAGCCTCCTCATCTTCAAAATGAATCCCACGATGAACTTCCTTCAGTTGCCCGAACAGATGGAAGTCTGATGGTGCCGGTCAGGGCTGTATGGGAGGTGAGGCAATACTTGCCATCCCAATTTCTCAATTTCTTCAGTGGTGTAACGGCTGGTGTGTGGTCTTGCATTGTCATGCAAAAGAAGAACATCCGCCATAATTTTTGTTGAGCAAACTCGGCGAAGACGTGCTTTCAGCTTTTTGAGAGTTCTGACGTATTGGACAGAATTTATTGTGCATCCCTGCTCCAAAAAAACAATCATAAGCACAACCTCTGCATCCCAAAACGATGTCGCCATAATTTTCCCTGCCGACCGCTGAGTTTTGAGTTTGCTTTCCTTCGGTGACATTGTGTGATGCCATTCCATTGACTGCCTCTTTGATTCAGGTTCAAAAAAAATAACCCACTTTGCGTCTCCAGTAAAAATTTTTTCCAGAAACTCCTCTCCCTCCAAATTGAGCTGCTGCAAGTTTTCGGAGGCTATTGTGTTCCTTGTTTCTTTGTTTTGGGCGGTTGACATTTTTGGTACCCAACGTGAACAAACTTTTGAGTAACCCAGTTGTTGAATAATCGTCATCACACTGCCTTTACTGAGGGAGGTAATGCGACACAATTCACCTGTTGTTGCGCGGCGATCACCACAAATGATGTCATCGACTCGCTGAATGTTGCATAGAGTCACTGCAGTCACCGGCCTGCCGCTTCGCTTTTCATCTGCCAATGGTGTTTGCCCTTCAACTTTCTTAGAGCGACGAACCCATCGTCTAACAGTGCTGACATCCACCGTTGCCTCACCATACACCTTTTTTAGCCTTTCGTGAATGCGAATTGACGTTTCACCTTCCGCAGTCAAAAAGTCAATCACAGAACGCTGTCTAATACGAATGTCGGTGTCAGCCATTTTGCAAAAGGATGCAGAGCTGCCACCTATTGACTTAGGAAGTTACTACTGCAGGGGAATGGAGAAGAAGGTTTGAGGAATTTCGCCAAATTCAAAGTTTTCACATAACTTACTTATTTTAGAAAAAAAAAGGTGGCATTACTTTTTGACCCACCCTCGTATGTAACAAATGAACTGTTATAGGTACTAAATAAGTAATTTATATAAAAGTAACAATTATATATCAACAGCGTTAGATATGTTGTCCTTTTTATTGTTATTGTAATTTTAGGTCCTCCAACGTTAAGTCATATCCGACTATGAATGGAATGGGTCAAATGATGCTCAAATGAGCCCAGGGTCCATAGATCTTAGATATACCCAACATTCGTCTTTCAGGATAAGGGAAAACCGCGGAAAAAACCTTATCCAGGTAACTCACCCTGACCGAGAGTCGAACTAATCGTCTCATAATTTCGTCCATACAAATGTTAAAAACCAGCGGAGACATGCTCCATCCTTTTCTTAAGCCTTCATTTATTTTCTATATTTTGTGATGCTGTGACCATGTATTTCAGAGTCCCTACTGGCCATAATTTTAGTCTACGCAACCTGGAACTGATACTTTTTCGTCAGTTAGATTCTCAATTGGCCTCCGAGAAGATTACGTGTCTGAGTGCACCTAGGTACAGATCTCGCAATTGGAGAAAAAAACCCGGTTCCGGGAATCGAACACAGGTTCCCGCTTGATAAGCAGCTGCGATACTTCTGCGCTGCGGATACAGTAGAGTAATACGTGGCGACTGCCCGAACTGGATCTCAGCCTTTGTATCAATCCAACTGCCAGCTCCCGCACACATACCAAGTCAGCGTAATCAAACCGAATCGGGGAGGAGATGTCAGCATTTCGACATCCCCAGACAGAAAGTTGTCGTTCGTTGACCGCGGTTCGCTACCTATTGCAACTCCTGAAGTTCCCTTGGCAGATTCGGAGCAACGCTCCAGCATAGAACAAGTAGACGATTCTAAGTTTATACTCCATAAACAGTGTTACTGCTCAGGATTGTTTTCCCGGGTTCTAACATAGGTTTGCATTGGAACCGAGATATACTATAAATTTTTCTATGTAGCTCTCACAGAAAGCTCTACAACATCAAGGCCTCAGAGTCTCTATATCTCTATATACTTTACCTATTATCATATAGATGTAGATTTAAGAAAACTAATTCAGAAAAATAAATTACACAGAAGTTTTAAACTATTACTCAAAACTCAGATGAAATTCAAACGTAATATTGATATTGATATTTATTTGTACACTTTCAACTCCAATTTCACTACAGTGACTTTAACATCGAACATGTAGTATCATAAATTCTGTACAAATACTTGAAATTACTGACTCAAGATTTATTCGCTGACTCAGGTCCCCTGGCCATAAACTTTGATTTTCCTGAGCAGCTTGCTGTTATTTCTTCCTGATCTTCGCTTCTTTTATCCTAATCCACTTTTCTCTTAACCTATATAAGAATTCTCGTATACATCTATTTATCTTTTCACCCATCCCCGTTAACATCCGTAACGCCACCACCTCTTTGCTCACATTGTCCCATTTCTTAGCCCATATTTTTCTTCTGCAATCTGTTAACGTCTTACATTCTGTCAGATAATGAACAGTGCTCTCTTTATCTCCACAAAATTAACATATCCCAACCTCATTACTTCTCAGCCCTTTTAGATATATTATTCCTATTCTCATCCATGTTATGCCTTCTCTTCCAGTTTTGTCACATTGATCTATATATTTTTCCCTACCCCATTCTGTCTTTAATTACTTATAAAGTTTCAAAGATTTCTTTTCTTCTATACTTTCCCATATCTCCTGCTATCTATGTCTTGTACTCTGGTTCTCACTTCCAAAAATCGCCATGATTTGACTCCTCTGCTCTCCATAAATCTCCCATACCTGTCTTCGATACCGTTCTTTCCAATTCCGACCATCAACTATTTGTGTTGCTAATGCTTTTCTGTTGCTTCGTACACAGATTCAATAATTCCACTTTCTTCTCTTTAATACACTTATATTCTCTCTATTATTATTCCTCTCCTTTTTGTATTACCCAACTCTAATAATGCCACTTCTCTTGGTACCGATTTTGGCAGCCCTAGTAGTTCTTTGCAAAACAATCCATACATCTGGTCTAACTGTGTTCCTATCTCTGGTGTACCCCAGACCTCCACTGCATACATTGTTCTGGTTTCAACGACCGCTTCATACATTCTTTCTAACCATCTAACTGGCATCTCCAGTTTATGTTTACATACTCTTACCCCTGTCATTGCCACCCTGTCATTAGCTATCACTTTTCTGTTTTGTGCGGCGCACACTTCATTGCTGGACATTCTTTAAACGTAATATAGATTCAGGTTTATTTAATAATTTTATATGGTGTTACCTTCAGTAACTTCGTAATTTTCCTAAGAATTCACTTTTTCAAGTAAACTTATTAAAGAAAATCCTGTTTATTTTGGAACTGCGTTAATATTTTATCTGTTTATAAACTATTTTCTCTTTAGCTTTGTTTCCTAGAGCTCAAGCTATTTCATAAAATTTACAGAAACCCAATTCAGTATAAGAGAACTACTCCTAAAATACTCTTTAAATTGATATAAGAGCTTCAATTAATATATTTCACTCCAAAGAACACGTTTCGCCAATCAAATTAAAACACACTTGTCACATGAACTTCAAACAGCACTTCTTTTCAATCAGGTGTACCGTTTGGTCTGTTACGGAGCAAAATACTTTATTAAGTTTCCTGAAAATAATCCTTATTTTATATTTAGTATTAATATGTGTTCATATAAGCCAAATAGTCATAAGTATGTCACTTTCAAAAATAATGAAAATTATGAAATAGTAAACTCTGTGTATATTATGAAATACACCTAACATTATATAGAGTGTTTGTGCAATTTCATTTTTACAATCCTTTACATAATCCCTTACAGTTGTTTATCTATCCCACACTAGGAGTATTTCATCTATTACCTTGTTGGCTTACATGACACCTCGGTCTTCTGTTCTGCCAGGTAGCTCTTAACATCCATGCCACCTTGTTACTTAATTAGCCCCTTTCCTTCTTTATATTCCTTACATTTCTTGTAAGGACTCACAAATACTTCTTACCTTCTTTTCCTACTTTACAGTTAACATTTTTATACCTGCTATACTCTTCTCTACTTTCTCCCAATTTTCCTCCCAAACTTTTTTTCTCCATATTGCTAACTCCTTGCATTCTTTTACATAGTGCACTATGCTTTCTTTTCCACCACAAAATTCACAAATTCCCTTTTCCCTACCTCTTATCCCTCTTAGGAATACTGTTCCTATTCTAATCCATGCTAACCCTTCTCTCTTTTGCCTATTGCAGTAATCTATGTATGCTTCTCGTCCCTAATTATTGTTTATTTGTTTGTAAACTTGTAATTATTTCATATTTTCTAGACTTCCCCATATTTTCTTCCTTTCTATATCTTCTATTCTGCATTTTACGAATTTACCCACATTGCTTGCATGCCTTTCCTCTAATCTACTCATATTTCTCATTTCTATTTTTTCTACAATTCCTCCTATCTCTTCCCACCAAATGTTTGAGTTCTGTAATCTTTTTTGCTATCTCATGCATAATTCATAATTCCTCCCTCTTCTTTGGCCAGGCACCTATACCAAATTTTATTATTCTTTCCATTATTATTCCATTTCTTCTTGTCTTTCTTAACTCTTTGTCATAAATTACTTTCCAAAGCATATGTACGTGAGCGATTAGGTACAAATATCTAATAGGTACCATCACTTATCATTCTTTATAAATTTACGATTTAGCTATTTATTCTGTTTCTCAGGAAGCCAAAACAAATCAGTCACTTTATTAAAAATAATTATATTCTCATCATAATGTTTATTCATCTTAAATACACATCACATGTCGACACTGATATGAGTAGCCAGGGCAGATATTACCGCCACACAGTCCGAAGACACACACTTAAAGATAACAAGCAAGCATCCACACGCGTTAAATTAAAGAATTATTTCCCATTGCCCCCCACAATGCAACAGAGTCAGCTAACCCAAAGAAAAGCGAAAACAACATCTGAAAGAACACTTAATTATTGTTAACTACAAAAATCATTACAGTCCTGATGCTATGATAATGAAAAGCTATTAAAGTTATGTAAATTATATTGGTATGTAAAAGACAACCAAAAATTTCATACATAGATAACATGTAATTTGGTAAAAAGTGGTTCGTGCTTGAGGTCCACAAATCAATCTGATATACCTTTCCTGTAAAATTAATAGCCTGTCTAAGAAGAGTGATTGCCTAAAGGATGAGACCACAGGCAAGATAAACACGTGATGGTTTTTCATTATGTAATCATAAATATTGATTTGTTAATTTTACTAGCTACGTAATTTGCGTTCTTTTGTGTATTCCAAATTGCTTTGAGATGGATTGTAATTTGTAGCATGTCCAACATTTCTTTACAGTTACTCTAAAATGATAAATTGTATGCTAGTGATATATTTTTATAGTAACTAGATGTTATGCGCCATCATCATCATGGCTGTGCCCGCCTCTGTAGTGTGGTGATAACGTGTCTGTCTCACGTTCAAGAGACCCCGAGTTTGAATCTCAGTCAGGGTGAGTTATCCGGATCAGGTTTCTAGCAATTTTTCTTATCCTGAAGGACGAATTTTCAGGTGACTCTAAGCTCTATGGACCCAGGACTCATCTGAGTTTCATTTTGCCCATTTTATTTATCGTTCGATATGACTTAACACTAGAACTTCGGCAAATCTGTTAAGTTTGGTGAATATAAATTAAAAAAGCAAATTTATTTATTTATAGCTTTTCCACTTTAGAGCAACCTGCTTTCCAGAGATTCCTGTCGTTCCTTTGTCCTTCTTCCAGTCCTCTCTTCTTCATATGACCATATATTTCCTCGTGCTCTTCCTCACTTTCTTCTGCCTGGTACTTCCCTCTTTAGGACTTGAGTAGGCCACCATTCTTCCGGCATCCGTTTTACATGGCCGTACCACTGTAGAGCTCTACTGGACATTCTGTCTATAACAGTCCATTTCATGTCTAATGTAGGTGTTTCTGACATGCGTAACCATGATATCCTCATACATCTTCGAAGTCCATCCATTTCTGTCGCTAATATTCTTTTCTGCATTATTCCATTTTATGTCCAACTTTCGGACCCATATATATATACTTTCTTTTATTGTTGTAAAACTTGTTGTTTGGTATTTCTAGTCAGTTAATGTCAGAGGTTCTACTCCCATTAGTCCTGGACCCGGGCCTCCTTCGACCAGGGAGCTACCGAGCTGTCCCAGAAGGGCGCCCGGCGCCTTAGGGCAAGACCTAGAGACCAACAAGACCCCCCCCCCCATCTGGTCCTGTGGACTCAAGACGGGTGGAAGTGGATACGCCACTTACGCGCGCCAATTCCAAAATGGGAAGGCTACCGATATGACCTCGGTGGGTCCACCTGGTGATCTAGCACACCTTCCACTAGCTATGCTGGCTAGTACGCGGGAATATTAATGGTTTCCCTCAATCCCGTCCGGAGACGTACCCGATCTCCCACGGGTATCGGGAACCACTGCCCCCTCGAGTCCAACCCAATCCGAACAACTCCCAATCAGGAAGGGGCTCGAATGTTTGGCCCGAGGTTCCTCTAGTAACATCAGAGGATCCACGGGTGCTGAGAGTCCGCAAGGCCCACACCACGGCAGCTGCAGGGGACGGATCCCCTCCCCTACGGAGGGTATTTCTAGTCACATTCCTATTCAATAAAAGACTGTTCAAACTTCTATTCACCTTCCTTGAACAACTTACGCTATTGATATCTTTTTCACAAGTGCCATTCGTATCTATTACAGATCCTAGGCAGTTCAATTGTTCGACACATTTAATTATTACGTCATTTACTTACAGATCTACCGAATTTCCTCCTATTACTATATATCCAGTTTTAATGGTATTTATTTTTAATCCGCCTACTTCAAGTGCATTCATTAATTTTCTAGTCGTATATGCTCCATCATCTTTATCCTGTTCTATTATAATCTGGTCATCTGCAAATAGTAAATTGTGCAATAAGCGGCCATTGATGTTTAGTCCCATTCTCCTACATGACTTATTCCACTTTCTCAATACCTCTTCTATAAATATTTTAAACAGTGAAGGTGGCATACCACAACCTTGTCTTACTCCTTTTGTTGTGGGGAATTCTGCTGATACTCGGTTTCCCATCGCTTACCTTACATTCATACATTCTTTTAATAAATTATATAAGGGACTTACGTAGTCCAAAGTTTTCGATTACTTCTCATAGTCTATTTATAGGTATAGAGTCATATGTTTTTTCAAGATCAATGAACACCATATGTACTTCTTTCCCTTTAAACAATATTTTTTCCGAGATTTGTCTTATCACAAATATATTATCACAGCATGATTTGCCTGCAGTAAAGACTGTTTGTTCTTCCGATATCTTATTTTGTAATAACTCCAATCTAATTTTAATAATAGTGCTTAAAATTATGCTTATTGCTGCCATAAAACTAATACCTCTATCGTTTACTGGTTCTCTTTTGTTCCCTTTATTTTTATATATGGGACTAATGTTTGATAACCTCCACTCATTCGGGATAGGATCTCCTTCAATGCTCTTATTAAATGGTCGAGTTAAAATTCTTATAATACCTGGACCACCAGTTTTAATTAATTCTGTTGTTATTCCTCCCGGGCCCACAGCTTTCCCATTTTTGTGGTTGTCAAAAGATTCTAAAATATAATTAAAAATAAAATAAAAAGATCTCTTTGATAGATTTTGTGTTACGCAGTCTGTCTAATGAAATCTGATGCCGTTTATATATTTGATCATCTAGTCCAGATGAATCTTGAACTTCTCTCCTGTATCTGTTTTTATTCCCAGACTCCTCGGCAGAGCTTATGAGATTTCACCTTCAGGATTTACGTGGGTGATTTTAGGAAAGACACAGAATTTTATGTCTTTAATAAAGTTTTAATGCTTAAAACTTCCTTGCTAATATTTGAGATGTGCCGATCATAGTTCTACTGTTACTTTTCTCACTGTAAAATAAATATTTCCACAAATTTAATATTTATCTGTAGCTTTCCGACACGCAGCTCTACACTGGTCTACTCTCCATGCCTGCTAGACGCGGAGTTATATAGCGTGACGCTATCTACCTCGGTTGGTGCTACTTTTAAAGTATGTCCGTTGGCGTATCACTGGTTTCAAAACAATATTTATTATTTTACTATCTTTTCAATAATTCTTTATTACCTTTACTGCCATTGTCCATTTATATTATTCCTGTTATTTATTTTTCTTATTTTATAATTTATTATAAGTATATGTCTATTTTAATATACATACAAAGTTTATTTGACTTATCCAGCGTAACGTTAGACTGATGAAGTCAAATGAAATTCTCTGACTGTTCACATCAAATCACACGAAGAGTGTTTATATAACCTTGTTTTGTTTCTGTTCTTTGATTTATTTATCCAACTGTCTCTTTCACATAACATTGAAGGAACGGCTATGGTTTGGTGTTATTTTAATTTTCAAACCTTTGTTGTTTTCCGAACTAGGCAAGATTCTTTTTAAGGTCCCACATATTTAGCTCGAAATTTTGATATTTTATTACATTTGATAAGTTACGTACATTGGAAATGTTGTAACTATTATTATGTTACTACTTAATACGCATGTGGTTATACAACATTCATTTGTAAATATATTAAGCCTCCATTTTCTCAAATTAAATGCAGTTAGAATATATGTTACTGTAATAAAAGTATTGCTTCTATATTTTCACTTCAAGAGAAAATAAGCAAGTGCATGAGCTGGATTTAGTACCTAGCAGTAAGTGAAGGCTGTAAGTTTACTTAGCTAAACCGATCACGTCATGAGGATATACTCTCACTCGCAAAGAAAAGTCTTATCCCGTTTACTGCTTCGGCTAATGGTTCATTTAGCTTCAACTTTCGGGCTTTTACACAAGTTGCTGCTATAGCTTTCTGACCCAGATATCAAACATCTGCAATTTACCTCGGCACCACAACGTTTTAACGAGCAATTGTTCTTCGACTAAATTTTGGATGACTCCACCGAGATAGTAATAACACAACTCTAGATGTCCAGGCTTCATCACCTAGTTGAACTGCAGAATAATGCGATTGTGTCAGTTGGGGTTTATAGATTGTTGGAGTAGCTTCTAGCATCCTTAACATCGGACCATCTAGTAACGGATATGTTGGCAAGGATTGCAATAACTGTAAGTATGACTAGGAACAGATATAGGAATTTAAAATCAGATGAAGTGAAGGATTAGTTCAAACTCTCTTCTGCTTATTTTCTCTACAATTATTTTTGCAATGTTAGGTAAAAGAAACGTTGTTTTACGTTCATATTATTTATCTCATATTTCAGATTAACAATAGGACACAGAATAATATATAAGGGCCTACGTTTTTAACAATTAAATCATATTATTGAAGACATAAATAAGGTTATCGTGAACCTACAGCAGTTATAATAGTAACAATAATGGTAATCATAACAAAATATGTCTGTGCCGAAACATTTCATTATGCTCCACTTTTTAAATTAGAACAATTGTTGAACAGCAATGCTGTTCGCTCGTTTACAGTGAAGTTAATCTTTCGATATACTTATTTTGGTTATTGCATTTAATTCACACAACACTTTTATGGAGAATAGGAAGTAATCCTGGTTAAAGAAAAAGTCCCACCTTTATGTGGGAATTAAAAAGTTAGAATATACAAACGACATGAGGCCTTGCCTACGAAGGGACTAATCTTACAAAATGGTTACAGCATTGGATGTACAGTTTTTCTTACTGTTGTACTATTAGATATATTTTAGATGCCCTATAAAGCAAGTCACGAAGATGGGGAAGAAATCTTGTTTCTTTCTAAACTCGAACTTTAAATGAAAACAAAGCTCTGTAACGAAAATATTACGTTACGGACATGCTTCTCTCGATTCTGCGACGACAAAAAAAAAAAAAAAAAAAAAAAAATGCTGCCTCCTATCTTTGGGGATGTTAACGGTGTTCCAGGTACTGCAGTCTCGCAGCTTTTGCTCAGATTCAGTATCTCAGGATGAGAAATTTCTTTAGATTTTATCCACGGCCACTGCTGCAGTCGTTGCATGAAAAAAACTTTGAATTCAGGCGTGGTCTCGAGTGAGGGAATTAACTTTTCGTCTATTGAGGAAATAATTCCATTGGGGTATAAGTTGCAAGTGTGGTACATAGAGACAGTCTCGTGTAAGATTTTTATACAAAAATTCTACACATAAGCAACTATGTTGTTGTGAATCTTATTGATAATGTATGTTTGTATATTAACAGTAAATTAGTTCATTAAAATGGATATCATTGGTAATTTTCCTGTAGCAAATCAGATTTTCAGACCATGTTGAGATTGCAAACATATATGGAAGAAATCGATCTTGCTCCTGTTCTTCATATGCGTGAATCCCATACTTTCATTTGGTTTTCTTTATCACAGATAACACCATAGCCTCATCATCTTTGATATGGTATACACTAGTGCCGAAAGTATCTGCGTCCTTCGAGCAGATTCTCACAAGATTAATTTGGACAGTTCTTTGTTATACGGCGTGAGAAAAAATTACGGAAGGATGCTTGTAACTTTGTTGCTATAGTTTAGTGGTGATATTTTTTAGAAAAGCTGTAAGATATCAACATGTTTTCTTATTACTATGATTGTCAATAAGGCGCGGCTTTATAATGACCTTTTTGTTTTTAGGTCACGGCTATTCTGAACTGTAATTTATTAGTATGCATTAAAGCATATTAAATTTTAACCATGAAAACATATTCATAACAAAATTAGTGGTTCTGTGTTGTCACACATAATCAGTTCACTTCAAAAGTTGCTCAACATTTACTGCCAAACAGTGCCAAGGTCGGTATCTGAAATTAATGTTTCCAGCTACATTGTTGGTCTGATTAGCTGCTGAATTTCTTGCCCAATTCTTCGCTTTGACTCTTCAAGATTTCTTGGTCGGTCCTTGTAAACTTCCTACTTCAAATATCCCCACAAGAAAAAGTGTAAGAGGTTCAGGTCAGGAGATTTTGGCGGTCATTCAACACTTCCTCTTCTGGCAATCCATCTTCCTTGAAGTTCATGATTTAGGTAATTCACCACCTGCCTTCCATAATGTTTCTGGCAAGTAGATAACTGTGGGTTTTCTTTCACTGATAAGACAGTGAACCTTCCGTAACTCGTTTTGAACTTCCAGACTTTGCCTTATTTTTAGCACATCCAGTTCCATTCCACTTTTTCAAAATTTTGCTTACCATAAAGTAAGTAATCCTTTGTTCTGGATTCATTTCATTAAACAAGACACAAACCTTTTCTTGGCTCCTCCTCCTATCACCATATCCGATCATCATTAATATTTCAATTCCTTGTTTTTCTGTATGTTGTGCCATGACTAAATTACTTTCAGGAAGATTTTGCAATGAAGTATTATTGTCTTTATTAGCCTAGCTTTTGTCTCTATTTGTTCAATCCAAAGCCACATATTGAAGTAGCCTACTGTATTTTTAATTCAGAACCTACTCAGTTTGAAGTAATGATGCGTTTTCCTTTGCTCAGTGTACATGCAGTAAGGTCCCAATAAATGTAAATTGCGCTTTGGAAGATTATTTTTTTGTACGTTCAGAGACTTGAGAACTGCAGGAGTGCAGAGAAAAAGAGATATTGTCATTTAACAAAAAACAACTCGCACCCTTTATTTGTAATCATAGTAATGGGAGGGTGTATACTTTCCACAAAGGTATTCTTCCGTTAAGATCCGTGAAGAATGGTTTCTAGTAAACGACGTTAGAAAATCTTACCTACGAGAACTTAAGCTTCGCCTGCAAGCCGCGAACATTTCACATGTGTACTATATCAGAAAAATAATATACGCAATTAAACTATGTATAAGAATTATTACATATAAATAATATATAGGTAATTCATAAATAATTATATTATAATTATTTTAGGGCTAGATGGAAGTTTTGTCGTAACTGGAAATTTACATAGAGAGAGGAAAGTGGTGTGGAACAGGGAAAAATATATTGATATTTGTGATAAAGCAGTTAGAGAAGGCTTTACATGGGCCAGAACAGGGGTGGTGAAACTGAGGGGTTTGGGAAGAGGGAGGGATCTGGAGAAATGCCCATTGTGTCACCAAAGGGATAAAGAATGGCATTTGCTTTTAGAATGTGAAGGAACTAGGTTGCTTAGGAAGAAGATAGGTAAAAAAGAATGGGCAATGCTACCAAAAGAAATTCAAGCAATGAAGTTAATGAGTGTATAAACTATGAAAAATTTAATTGAAATTGGAAAGATTTTGGGCAAAATAAGAGCCAAATGGTTGAGGAAGATAATTAAATATGACGAAACTGAAGATGAAGTTATTGTAGATAAGATGCCAACAGGGACCCATTAGCTCGGCAACCTCACAGTTTGAGTCTATCGGGCCCAAGGATAAGCAGCTACTCAGTATAGTAATAAGTATATAAATTTATAATAATTTTTAAATCAATGGAAATAAAACTTATTTACTTAAACACAGTAAATTAGAAGTACTGTTCTTTCGCAGCTCTTCAATGTATATTTGTACTTACTTATCGTTTCTCCAAGTCAGTGATCATCCTATTAGCTGACGGTGCCAGTTAGCAAATTTGGAATTTATTTTCATAAGTGGCGCTAAGCGTAGCGTACGATAAATTTTTGCTTTTGAAATTTTATATTCTGACCTTTGGGGTATCTTAAAAATCATTTTATTCTCTAAATCCATGTAGAGCAAAGCTTTATATTGTACTTCAATACCCATATGCCTAACTTTTTCTGTTCTGTCGCTCTCATTTTCTTCTCTTCTCTCTTTCTTTCTCTTTCTTTTCCAGGCGCGGAGTAGCGCAAGCACAAGTAGCTTTAGGAGCGTCAGTCAGGTACAGAAATTTTTCCTCCCTTTTCTTGTCATGCTAGTTGAGTATTCCTCGAGTTTCGAGTACTCAGGCATCAGTTGCTTGGCACTTGGAGTCATAATGTGTTTGGCAATTCCCGTAGACATAGAGAAACGGGACACATTTCCAAATATAACCAAACCGAATATTCGCGAAACATCTAAGTGATATAACCTAGATTTTGAATCACACTACCTGACTCTGGATTACTCTGAAGTAGAGATGTTGAACTAGAAGTTCTTTCCCAACTCTCCCTCGTGGGGACAACAGAACGACAACCTCAGAGAACTGTTCTCTGATCTAAAAAGCTGCAATGAGCCCCACATTCATAGCCCAAACGACAGTGCTTCACACTCCGATAGACCCTGGGTTAAGAACCTTCCGAGTTACCAAGAAAATTGTCTTCTTCCAGATTAATTTTATTACAAGTTTAAATATAGATGATTATCCTGAAAGTTCGTCGCTTTACTGATGCATAGTAACTGAATGAAGGAAAGCAATACACGAATGAGCTGGTGGAGTTACACAGTAAACGTTCCTTGCATACAAAATCTGTCAAAAAAGACAGTTAGGCAACTTAATCCAATCTAGATTAAACCAGCATCCACAGCAATAGAGAAAACTCTTATTCCCCAAACATTGACCTTTGATTTTATTCATGACAACTTAACATTGAATTTCCTGAACATTAATAGTTTAGAATCACAAAATTTAATGAAATGTGTGCATTATATTTGGAATATAGTTCAACAAGGGCCCCAAATATGAAGTTTTTACGGATTTGTTGGCATTGAGCCTTGCTTGTATAATAAATCCTTCATGAATTAATCCTCACAAAATTTTATACACATGTCCAACACACAGCACACACTACTGAAAAGCATTTTATTTAATAGTTTAATAATCAGTAATAGTCAGTGTAATAGCCAGTAATAGTCAGTGCAATAGTCAGTAATTCCGTCAATCCAACAAGTAATCCAAGCACATGTATGATCAGTTTTTCTTTGTCGAACTCTCAGCCCAGTTTCGTATCTACTGATCTTGCTGCATCCACAATAAGTTCAGCATGGTGCAGTACAATATTAGGTGGCTATTGTTAGTTTGTCAACAAATATGAGGCACAGCTCCACACTGCCCAATCTTATGAAAGTCACAACACAAACCTCACAGAACACATAACTTCCTGTGTAACTGCATCAAACAACACAGAGTACATTTCTGTATCTAATTTTGTCATCACAGAATACTGACTGGCCTTGTCAACACTAAAACTCATTTCATACATCACAACTAGCAACTTCAATATGTCCACACACTTCACTTCATCTATCGAAACTGACATCTACGCAGTACTAACTAACCATTTTAATGTATTGGCTAATTCTACCAAAGTTGCAATAAGTTCAATGTACATTACATTACTGCCAGGAGGGACTGTCATCGCCCTAATATGTATAATATCAGAGTATTCATCCCAGTAACAACAAGACAATGTAAATTAGTCTTGTGAATACACACTCATAGGTACTATTAGGACTATAATATATCTACCACTATATTCAACTATACGCATCTAACTTACAACAAAACAAATCATCGACCATTCCTGACAACACCAAAACGCATCTACTACACATTAGGAGGGTGGTCTGAAAAGTTTCCGACCTCAACATAAAGATAACAGCACTCGAGGGAGACGATGAACGTTCGGGACGTCCAAAAACTGCAACTACCGAAGAAAACAGCACCAAAGTTCACCAAATGGTGCTAGACGACCACCGAATTAAAGTGAGAGACATAGCTGAGGCCATGAACATGTCAAAAGAACGTGTTTGTCACATATTAAATTAACATTTAGCCATGAGAAAGCTGTCGGTGCGGTGGGTGCCGCGTTTGCTCATTTTAGACCGAAGACGTGTTCGAATGGACATTTCCAAGCTCTTTTGGCGCAGTTTAGGCGCAAAAAATCTGAGATTTTTCGACGATTAATTACTGTTAGTGAAACTTGGATACATCATTATACGCCCGAAACAAACATACAGTCTAAACAGTGGACTGCTAAAGGGGAACCAGCTTCCAGAAAAGCAAAACCTGTTTTTTCCGGCTGAGAAAGTGATAGCGACTGTATTAGAGATAGTCATGGAGTTATTTTAATCGATTATCTTCAGAAAGTAAAGACCATTTCAGGAGCGTACTACGTATCAATACTTGACAAGCGGAAGGCAGAACTTGCGGAAAAACGGCCACATTTGCAGAAAAAGAAAACCTTGTTTCACCAAGACAACGCACCGTCACACACCTCAGTGGTCACAATGGCGAAAATCCACGAATTACGGTTTGAACTGCTTGACCATCCGCCTTACTCACCGTATCTAGCCCCAAGCGACTTCGTTTTGTTCCCTCATCTGAAAATTTCGCTCGAAGGACAGAAATTTTGTTCAAATATGGAGAAAATCACTTTTCTGAACAATTATTTTCCAGAGAGAAACGCCGAGTACTATTTGGACGGGTTACAGAGATGCGAGCATCGCTGGAAAAGTGTGTAGAGTTAGAAGGAGACTATGCTGAAAAAATAAAGTCCTGAAAAAATGTATTGTATCTTTATTAGGTCGGAAACTTTTCAGACCACCCTCGTATTGACATTGTCAACGCTTAAGTGCATGGTGTACCTCAATAAGCCATCTGGGGTTTTGTCAACACTGCACGAAGTAACCATCAACATCTTTAACACAATAACACACCAATCGCAAAGCACAGTAGAGATATAATGGAGAGCAAACTCGTACATATTTATGTAATGCGCGGCAGAAATGTTTTAACCAATTTGAAATCAATGTGCCACATCATTATGGAATACTATTTTATCAAGAAAAGTAATAATGCAGTATAAATGTGGCTGTTCTTTACCATCTTGTACCTCTTAAAATTAAGGTAGATTATATATATATATATATATATATATATATATGAAATATACAAGCAAATGTTTGAGTTTAGATTGATATTCTGATACATCAAACACTATTGTAGACTTCTCGCATGCTATTTCCAAAAGACAGAAGGAAATAGAACTAAATGAATGAGTCAGGAATACACTTTTAAACTGCACACTTGCAATTAATCAATAATACACATAACGCTTGTATCAACCAGGATGTCAGATTGCAAAATATGAAGTGCAGCTTTAGGATGGGGCTTACTTACGTTTCCTCTTTCAAATGTTTACAGCAATTAGAGAGATTGCAAGTGATAATTGATTCTCAGGTATCCAGAATGACAAAGTCATGAAATGCAATACTTCAGGATGCCAGATCAAAGAGATAACAAAAGCCCTACACCACACATCACAGACAAAGCTGAACTAATAATAAACTAATGGACTAATTGACTAGTAAATTAAATCACGAAATTATACACTCCATTCGGCGCGAGGTGTAAGTTACATCCCTTACGACATGAGCATCAAAATGCCTGGAAGAGTAATTTATACTGCCTGTTTCACTAAAGTTATTTTAAGAGATAATCCTTGAACGACACTGAAAAATAAAAAAAGCCACATAACTAGCATAGGTTTATTAAACATACTATCGATTTTAGAATTTCATCATTTTAATTCGCAATTATGTAACGTTAATTGCTTGCGAGCGTCATGTTCTTTCTACGTGGCTTACTGAGTCACAAAAGTGCATTCTGAAAGTTGTTTTAAGGAGTACATAGGTGGCCTGAAAAGTTTCCTACCTTATAAAGATACAAGACATTTCTTCAGAATATGTTTATTTTCAACATTGTGTCCTTGTAACCCTACACACTTCTACCAGCGATGCTCCCATCTCTGTAACACGTCCAAATAGTACTCGGCGTTTTTCTCTGCAAAATAATTGTTAGCGAAGATGATTGCCTCTTCTTTGACAAAAATCTCTGTCCTCCTAGTGCAATTTTCAGTTGAGGGAACACAAAGAAGTCGCTTGGGGCTAGACCTGGTGAGTAAGGCGGATGGTCAAACAGTTCAAATCGTAATTCGTGGATTTTCGCCATTGCAACTGCTGAGGTGTGACACGCGGCGTTGTCTTGGTGAAACAGGATTTTCTTTTTCTGCAAATATGGCCCTTTTTCCGCAAGTTCCCTTCAGCTTGTTAAGTACTGATCCGTAGTATACTCCTGTAATGGTTTTCCCTTTTTGAAGATAATCGCTTAAAATAAGTCCATGACTACCCCCCCAACAACAAAAAACAGTCGCCGTCACTTTCCCAGCCGAAAAAAAAACAGGTTTTGCTCTTTTTGGAGCCGGTTCCCACTTTGCAATCCTTTGTTTGGACTGTGTTTTTGTTTCTGGCATGTTATGGTGTATCCAAGTTTCATCCACAGCAATTAATCTGCAACAAATCTCGGATTTATTGCGCATAAATTGCGCCAAAAGAGCGTTGGAAATGTTCATTGAAACACGTTTAAGTCTAACGTGCGCAAACTTGGCACCCAAAGCGCAGACAGCTTTCTCATGTCCAAATGTTGATTTAATATGTTAATGCTTAATATGTATACACGTTCTTTGGACATGCTCATAGTCTTTGCTATGTCTCTCACTTTATTTCGGCGGTCGTCTAGCACCATTTGGTGAACTTTGGCGATGTTTTCTTCAGAAGTGGCAGTTTTTGGACGTCCAGAACGTTCAACGCCTCCCAAGCTCTTAAGGCCACGTTTAAATTCAGCTGCCCAAAATTTCATTGGGTAAAGATGGTGCAGAGTCCCCGTACACATAATCCAACTCATTTTTTATTTGCGTAGGAGTATTGCCTTTCAAAAACAAGTATTTAATGACAGCTCTATACTCAATTTTGTCCATTTTCATAAAAAGACTCACATCAACTCACTCAAACGACTGTTACATAACAACTGAGCGTCCAAAATAGCTCAAACTTTGGTGAGTAACTGTCAACAGATGGACAACGAAATTTACTTGCTGCCATCTTCATGTAGTGGTCGGAAACTTTTTAGGCCACCCTGGTACATATTAAAAATTGGATGAAATGTAATATCGTCTAGGCTTGCTTTGTTACAGAATTTAAAATGTTTAGAATCCAAAGAGTACATCAATGGTAGTTTCTCGATTTTTAAGTAATTACGAATAAAATACTGGAGTAGGCTGACATTTAGTACTGTCCAAGGATATCAATAGTAAGTTTCTATATTGGTTTAATATATTATATTTTGAAAGTATTGAAAATAGTGCTCTGAGAACAATACCTCTAGTGCCAAATGAAATGTAATTCTCTGATATTAGCAAATCTTGTGAATAACCACAATTTACACAAGCAAGGCTGATGTGCAATTCGACCCCAAATGTTGTAGACGATAACTGGAATTATTCTGCGATATCGCTATGTTACGTTGTGACACTTGTACCTTCCAACATAAAGACAGATCATAAGACGAACACCTGAACATATGCGTCCCATTGTAGGGGAGACAAATGGGAATACTAAATTTGGACAGCGTGGTAGTGCCCAGATGTGGCAGTCATGTCATGGCTTTGCTTCACATGACACACCCAACTCAGCTTACATTAAACTTAACATCAAAACCGCATTTTTTCTATTCACCAAAATAAGAAAACGTTTTAACAGGCCGTCCCCTTGAACCAAACTGTGCAATGGACTTCTTTGCCAGCAACTGATTTGTCAGATATCATGTTGCACAATAGAGCAACCAGAATATGGTTTATGCATTTAAAATATATTTATATTTAAATTACAACAATGTGTACTAACAAAAATGTCGTGTACTTTTACTTCGATTTGCGGAATGCCTAAAGGTGTAATATTTGTTTAATAGAGAATTACTTGCATAAACCATTGAAATAGATTACTCTTATTGTGTAATAAGCCGAGAAAACTCAAGGAATACTTTTTATCTTAGAAGGTATTGGCAATTATAAACAAATTCCAATAAGCAATGTAATTATTATATGCAAGCTTAGAGTTACCAGCTAATGAGATGTTTAACGTGCGTTCTAAGTCAGGCTGTGAGGGTATACACATTATTAACAGAAAGATAAACAATTATCGCATGATAAATTGTAATGCTCTTACATTCAGTTCTGCGAATTCTAGTAAGGGAATTGAATAAATATATTTCCCCTGATTTAAAGTGAATTTACGAGTGATAAGGAATATAGTTACTAAATATAAAAATGAGAACTTTATCAGCAGTGATAGTACGTCATTCCGTTGCAATAAAAAGCGATAATTACTTTTTTGTAAGTGTGATTTTTCCATCACAACAAAGGTTTTTTTTTCAGCTGAATTAAAATTTCTAAATTTTATAGAAACACAGACATTCAGTGACAATAGAGTAGCACTGCATTGTTGAATGGGAGTAGGGATAGGAGATATATTTTTACTCTAAAAAACTAATGATACAATTGGATAGTCAATATTTAATGCAGGAAGTTAAGAATTAAATTTTGGGGACAGTCAATCTCTCGAACAAGATGAGTGAATTCTTTTAAGACATTAAGTTGGGTAATTGTCTTTTGCACAACATATTGCAGACCTTGTAAAACATAACTTGTGCCACAGAAGTTAACCTAACAAACAGTAATTAGGAGTAAACTATGAGTGCGAACGCTTATAATTTCCTATACGTCAGAATGATAGCGATGTCCGCCACTGGAACTCAGTATTCAAAAGTTAAACGCGCGATTCTATCTCAGTGGGTGGAAAGAGGTGATTTCAAACTCTCCTTTCCTGATTTAATTGAGCAACCCTGTCTTAAACTATAGTTATTTACTTTCAAATGTTTCTTGGTTTGCGGCAACGTTAACAAATACAGGGGAAGTTAGTGTTCAAGTAAGTTGAGAGTATGATCTACTCAGTCTAGAATTTGCTTTGTAAATTAAAATATAAAAAATGTTAGTGTCTGTATCAGTATTCTAAGGTGATATCCCTCCCGATGCTGTTATGTGCTTTATCTAAAACAGTGCATTTATAAACATCTTTGGAAAATAGTAGAAACAACTGCAGGTACTGTGTGGAGATATTATATGCAAAACATTATAATTTATAGTGGGAGTTAGCTCATTCATTTTGCCAAATTCACTGTGTAAATATTTGTTTATGGGAAATATCAGAATTTACTTCACGTATATGTGAAAAATTACTCTGTGATTAACACTTGTGCGGTGTGTTACCAGTTGACGGGAGCCCGTCCTGTTTCTGACCAGTCAGATAGTGAGAATCTCTGGTCGTTAGAGGGGCATGATATCATCAGTGTTTGCAACGGCTATGAAATCAGCAGAAATTTACTAGTTTACATCTGTTATCTTTAGTGAAGTGGTATACACAATGATTTCTTAAAGATTTGCTCATTTTAAGTGTTTATTATCTTCAAAATGTTACTATATTTTATATCTTGCGGATATTATTGCCTAAAAACTAGTAAATATAGCAACAGCGTGCAGCTTCAGTTGCGTGGCAGCACGAACGTCAATCATAAGGTAATTTTCAACGAATTATAATGTACTACTATTTAAAATATTTACAGATGCAATATAATCACCGGTTGGATAAAAATAAAAACATTAATAGAGTGTACGTTCAATACATTATATTCATTTTAAGAGTATTTACAAAATCAACAACTGAAAAAATTGTACTGAGAAGAGGATGAGAGAGTTGATTTTGGGAAGGTTCGAACAACCTGAAAAGCCTGATTTACTACGCACGTATAAACTGCAGAAGCTTTACTTTACCAGTTATATACCTTATTTTGTTCTTAGTTTATTTCATTTCCTCGTCTTAGTGGAACTTTCTCTTAGACATTTTCAATTTATTTTGAACCATAAATGATTGAATCAGAAACACTACACATTTCGAACATCATATACATAATTTTGTTGATTCGAAATGTGTGTGTGTTTGGAAAAGGAATGGACGAATTGAGAATGGAATGATTTTTGCTCGTTTAATCTACAATTTAATATGCATTGAGGAATGTAATGTGAATGAGAATGGTTTCGCCTGCTCATTTAGAAAGTATAGTGTAGCAAATTACTTGATTACCTAGAATCTAGTGCAAGTTGGTTGCAGCGTACTAAGTAGTAGTGGTATAAAATATATTTACTTATGAGAATTAGTTTAATTGCTTAATGATGATAATTAAATAGGAATTTCCTCTAGTTTCTTCATCAGGAAAAGAGAGCACTAATAAATAGAATGCAGTGTGACACTGCAACTGCTTTGAGGATTGGCAACCAGGCAGGTTTGTATCATTAGGTGCCATTTGTAGCTTGGCGTATTATCGTGTATTTATAAACCAGAAATGCATAAATTATTCGAGGTGACTTTGTTGTTATTTCTTATTTACTTTGCTTTTAGAGATTTTAAACCTTTAGGTGGTTACCTTTATTTGTTACAGTTGTTCAAAATCGTCCTCTAATCCTCTACCAGGAGTTGGTTACCTGACAAATATTTTCGATTTTTCTCTTGATTATATTTGACTGTGTTTTATTTATAATTCTTCCGTTTCAGAAGAATCTACTTAAAGATATATTTTTTTTAAAACATGGCATGTTTTCTGGCTTTCGGCTCGTACTCTAATAAGCAAATTATTAAAATGACTTAAAGTTTGTCTTGTCGTCGCTTTGGAAGACAAAACATTAGTCAGTTTAATTATTTTCTTGTGAGATTACGGCTTACGTGACACAGCCCACTATAATTTAATAATTTCGTACATGAGTGCCTACAATCATATTGTGGCATCCTTACCAGATATTAATTTTGCACTCGCTTTGAATGCGTTTACTTGAGTACCGGGATGCTTTCAAAGAATATGTTTAGTACATAATACAAGAAAGCTCTGATTGACTGAATTTGCATATTGTTTCAAATGCATTCTACATCACCTTTACACCCTAAAACGCCACGCCACATCACCTTTACATAACAAACGGGGAGCTCACATTATTGTAGTGGATGGAAGTTCAGCCTCCTCAGTCAAACAAAACACATCCGTCCACCACACACGGCTACTCCCAGCTGAACAGCTACTGGCTTCTCCTAAACGCACACTAACAAGACGGAAGTGAGATAATGATCACAAGCTCTATGCCGTGCCTAGAATCCACAAGAGCGTTCTGAACCTTCGAGAGCGAAGGTCGAGAAGGCTCTAGAACAAGGCAGACTTGGAAACGACTTGTGCCATCTACCGCGAGAGACTAATACCCAAACATCTGGCTACATTATCCAATAGCTACTGCCCTCTCATGATCAAACAATAAACTACCTGCTCGTCTGAACCTTCCATACACCACATTCCTCCTCTCCTACAAGAGTTGACGTCCCCGTTAACAGCTCAACAATCAAACAGAATAAAATATTGGTGACAATAAAAATTACAATAATTTACAAATTTGACACGATCAAGAAAATAAACTACATGCTCGTCTGAACCTTACAAACACCTCAATATTTGATATAACCGCTTTTATTTCAAGGGCAAATGATATAAGGGTAGATATATTTTTAAGTTCTACTGAATTTCTCGCTAATAGATCCAATACGTTCAAACTCTTTAAATTATAAGTTACTTTATGATTTATTTAAAGACGTTCCCTAGATCCTGCAAAGACTTCTGACTTTTCAAATGTTATTTTCAGTCCATTTGACTATAAACAAAAATGGATATGTATTCATTCAATATTTCTTGATATTGTGCTGTTATGGCCTCGTCATCAGCAAAGTTTTGAAGTTTATTAATTTCTATAGGTATTTTATGGCCTGCTTTTTTTCCTATTTTTTCAAAATATCTCTAGGTGCATGAATTTATATAAATGATAACACTCCTCAAACTTGCATCAGGCGCTTAGATTTGCATAACTCTTTGTATAGTTTATTTCTGGTTTTTACATGGGTACTACATTTGTATGATCGCTTTATCAGTTGAATAAGTGACTCAGAAAGTTCATATTTATATAATGTGTGTATGTACAAGATTCTCTGGCAATGAATGCATATAGTATATGTTCTGCAAGGACAAACACATCCTCAGAGCCTTCAACCCCATTCAAAGACATCTCCGTCTAACACAACAGTGGTGCCGGCGTTGGCAGATGTCCGTAAATCCGGACAAAAGCCACGCCGTACTCTTTAGAAAGCGCCACACCCCCGCAGACTGCCCCAAAGTCAGCTACCGAGGTCGAAGGATAGAGTGATCCAACTCTGTCCAGTACCTAGGAGTTAACTTGGACAGGGGTCTAACTTTTCGCCGACACATCAGGGACCTTTCGGCGAAGGTACAGGGAGCAATCGCTTCCTTGTACCCAATGCTGGGGTCGACCTCGATGCCAGTTGGCATGAAGTTATATCTCTTCCGAGCGCTGGTAATCCCGGTGATGCTATATGCCTGCGAGATCTGGGACACGGCAGCAGACAGCTGGATAGCATGGCTTCGACGTGCACAGAATACAGGACTACGGTCTCTCTATTCTGTGGGACGTTATTTTCCTACCAGGTTGCTCCACGAAGCATCGGTCTTCCATACGTGGAGGATGAAATTAGGTGCCGGGCTTCAAAATTATACGCAAGTTTACCATCACACAGAAGCGCCCTTGTTAAATCATTGGGAGATTATGACCCCACTAGTCTCCGATCTAGACTGTACCGGGTCCCCCGTATGGCATGCGGGCACCCTAGATAACCGAGGAGCTAACCCTATCACCAGCTAAAGCTGAGCTCCTCATTATTCTTCTAAGCTGTTTGGCTTCTAAATATTTCCCCAACTAAAAATTAAACAAAAACTAAATATTTGGGTGCAAAGTACTGCATCCTTCCCTTCAACCCGAAGGTACATCTGTAACCTGTAAATTAATTCCCAACCAAAAGACCTACACCTCCTTCATCCTACAAACTTCAATTCCAAATCTTACCTGCGGTAAAACCCTTAACGGGTGGGCACGCAGCAAAAACCTTCTGGCTGTATACAGCCAGCCAGCACGAGCGAGCGAGCATATAGTATAATGCTCTGATGTGTAACTGAATATCCTTCACACATATAAACAACATACACTTAAACGTTGCTTTTGTTTACGTCCTTCAACGTTGAAGAACTCGATGAAAGAAAAGATGCTCAAATGCTCAAAAGATGCTCTCAAGAGACAAGGAAATTGAGGAGCTTAGCGGCTCTGGACATGAAAGCCAGCTGGAGGATGCCGAGATATTGACATCTCCTCCCCGTGTCGGTTGGATGATTTCCCACCTCTACCTTGCGTATGTGGGCATGAGGCCGGCAGTCGCGCTGGCAGGTCCTGGCCCTATATGGGCTGTCGCACCCTGAGTTACTTTGCCTTTGAAAGAAAGAAGTGCCTACTTCATGATTAACCCACCAACTTTGCTGTATTATACGTTGCCAAGTTATAAATTATATTTAATGTAATATCTAAGAGTAACTATGAAAACATTCCGATTGACATAAGTTTCCTAACAGAGACAGGTACAATAAGAAACCAGGGCTATGGATCTGAAGGACTGCAAGCTGGTAGATATTTGTCCTTTTATACATTGTTAGCTGGATTACTATAGTTAAATAGGAGTTGTATGGCTTAATAAAATTTAATTTAATTAGATTTTTTTCTAAATACATAAGAGATAGTTTATAAACGTTTATAGCTATATATGCAACTATCGTATTCTAATGAAAACGCAAACAAGCGAATAAAACAGTTGAACTTGCACAACTATTTAAAAAAATGAATATCTGAAAAGCTTCCACTCTGATTCCAAAAGAAAACAAAAACTGGAAGTTCACAAACATACATTAATTTTGTTTCGTTCTTCAATATTTTATATTTTAGAAAATTTAGTCCATTCATATAAAGCGTCTCATTCCGTATCTGTTAACTGTTATCATCCAAAATATGAAATTAAGCAAACCTTCTGAGGACTTTTCTGCTGTGGATTTTAAAGTAATACTTTGTAATATTAAAATTAGCGGTGATTTTAAAATTACTAACAGAAATTATTTCGTAATATTCTGCGCTAATCAGAGAGGCACTATATTTAACAAGATGGTTCAGATATATGCCTATGCAGATGATATCGCTATTGTACCCAGATCTAAAAATAAAATAATAGAAGTGTATGAGAAATTACAGGAAAACGCAGAGAGAATAGCACTGGGAGTTAATGTGCAGAAAACAAAATATATGATGAAATTAGGAGGGAATACGAAGCTACAAGACTTGAAAATTGGTGATCGGATATTCCAAGGAACAGAGAAGTGTTGCTACCTGGGGAATATAATATACAATGAAGCCAAAATGAGCACTACAATAAAAGACCGCATACAAGCAGGGAGTAAAGCATACTTTGCACGTCTAAAATTGTTACAAAATAAACTACTAATTAGGAAAGATAAAATTCTGATATATAAAACATTGATAAGGCCAGTAGTTAGATATGGGACAGAGACCTGGATAATGACAAGGTCTGACCAAGAGAAACTAAGAAAATTTGAGCGTAAGATAATAAGGCCCTGTAGTAGAACAAGGTGTGTGGAGGATACACTATAATGAGGAAATTAACCACCTTATAAAAGGATATGATATACTGGACTTTATTAAAGCACTAAGGCTACAGTGGATGGGACATCTGGAATGATTGGAGACGAATAGAATACCTTTAAGAGTGCTTAAAGCAAGACTGTACTCGACAAGGAAGAAAGGAAGCCCTAGGATGAGATGGATTGATGGAGTGATTGACTATTTGAACACCAAAAAGGTAAAAGGATGGAGAGCAAAAGTTTAGTATAGGAAAGCATGGAGGCTGGTTGTGAAGGAGGTCAAGACCCACATAGGACTGTAGTGCCGGATAGTAAGTAACTAAGTATTCTGCGTTAATTTCAGATAAATCACTTGAAAATGTAAAATAAAAATAATTTTAATATGTTCTTTGGAACCCTTGTATAAATTTAAGTATAGATTTTAAACGCATTCACTTTTAAGCTAAACTTTCACTTAAAATAACTGTAAGAAAGATTGTGACACAGGATTTCTGTAAAGCACATTCCCTTTAAGGAAATTGTAATTAATTTAGGAAAGTTAGCAGGAATGGAGAGACATAAATAATGGTATATCCGTTCATTGGTTTGAGACGGGAAGTTTACTACAAAAGCGACCATTACAATCGATTCCATTTGTAGCGATAAAATCAACAATTTCGCCAGGCTTTGCGAGCCACGTTTCCAACTTTTGTTCGGACTCAACGCGGAAAATTCATAGGTGTGCCTTTTTCTGGTCGACGATCACTCCTTTGTGTATTTCTTTGCATATTTGTGATATCGATATTAGAAAAGTTGACTAAAAACTAATGAATATATCTGCGAATAGAACACGGCTATTTTCTGTAATAATGAACCTATCATTTTTAGCTACATAATTATAGTATGATTTTACATTTGTATGTAAATTTTAATATTGATACACCAAATAGTTCATTAATTATTAATTAGTTTTGTGAAAATATTGTAAAAATTGCTCGTTATGGGATCCCGCGCGTCTGTATATCTGTCTGCCTGCGAACTGTACCCTGCTTTGAGACTCAGTTAAAAGGCGTCACACTGCTGGGTTGCCTAGAGAGAACGTTGACCCACCTGTCGATCAAGTACCTACCCAAGGGGAGTTGACTTACCTTTCCGCGCCATCTGAAAGGCACCGGCATACGCCATGAAACCTGAAGAGGAAGAAAACTGAATGAACGGAAAAAATTGAAAGTAAACTATAGTAGATGACAAACAGCAATTGAAATTGAGTATTATTTATGGACTGTCTTTAACTGCTCTCAGGACCACACTCTATATCACCGAGCGGGATGTCTCAGACTGTTTCATCTTTGGCGCTAATTCCGGAGGTTTGGGTTCAATTCCCATGATCGGCCAACCTACTTGGGCTATTTCCGGTGTTTTCCCTGGTGTCCAGGCGATTGGTAGGTAACTACATCCCCAAATTTCCTGTGGCTATATTTAATATCCATTATCATTTCACAGCAACTCTCATCTGGTAGTCTTTAGGGTAGAAAGTGTCGCCGGGTTCCTCGGCGCTGCATGGAACGATGATATACTCCTGTTAAACACTTCCACTTCCGGGCTGGCCTTGTGAACCGTTTCATGACCACTGTAGTTGGGAAGCCAGTTTTACTGGCCTGCCATGGTCAATAGTGGGGACCCTGTTCTCTGTACTGTCGTGACGCTTATGGTCTCCTCTCACCGCATTCCTCCTCCGGGGGATGCACCACTTTGGGCAATCCTATACTGCAGAATCCTATAGGACGTTCAAGTGACTTATGTGTAACAAATTATTTATCAATAAATAGTGCAGTTTTTCATAACCGGGACTGACATCTCGGAACTAACTTCATTCTCAAACCCAGCATCTCTGGAAAGATAAATGGAACTGAAGTATGGACCAGTAGACGCTGTACAGCCTATACAACAGTTAGGCGTATGCAATTAATGAGAAGAAAGCAGATTCTTAAAACCAGCGTGTTACTCTACTGCAGCACTCAAATGGAAAACTAAATTTCTTAATGAGAGCACAAATTTTTGTTTTCTTTACTCCATACGCTAGGTGGGAAAGTACTTCACACAGGGATTCGATACTGGGTCGATGTTTTGAGACACTTTAAATAAAATGGTATCTGTAAATGAACAGCATATCAGTATAATTCAGCACGAAACTTCGTAGCGATGTTCAGCATACTATTTTAAGAATATGACACTGAAAATGTCATTAAAATCTCCCCATAACAGAATAAAGCTTATATATAAAATTATTCTAAATGTTTTATTTTGTTTCAAATATGACCCAATTATTTTCATTAAAGAGATATATTAAATAATTTCATTAATTGAAATGTACAACTTGAATTTTCTGCTAAAGTTCTGGGAAATCTTCTTCATTCTGGATGACTGTATAACTGGTAAACCGTGATTGATAAGCATAATCTTACTAGACAATTTGAAGCAGAGGCAGATATCGTTAAAATACCCAGATTATATCAAATACGAGGGTGGACCCAAAAGAAACCGGACTACGAGGGCGCTACCACTCGTAGACATAGTGCAGGGTTCTTACGCTAGATGGTGTTAGTAGAGACCTTCATGAAACAGCTGTGCAGACGGCGTTAGTGTAGAGCTGAACGTGCAAGTGTGGTACTGTGTTTCTCTGACTGTTGGCGGGTTACCTCTGCGAAGTCGTTATGGCAACTTTAAAAGAACAAAGATTGTGTGTGAAATTTTGTTTCCTGCTTAAAAAACTGCAACGAATACACACCAAATGCTTCAGGAAGCTTTCCAGGAGGACGCTATGAGCTGCACACAGGTTTTCGAGTGGTTTGGGCGCTTTAAACGTGGTATGATCTGTGTTGAAAACCAAGCTCGTTCTGGACGCCCTTCAACAGCGCGAAATGAGGAGAACATTAAAAAGATCCGCCAAAAGATCAACGAGGATGGTCGCCAAACAATCAAATTCCAGCAGCGACAGGAATCATTTGGAGCTCGTACCAGCGGATTTTGAGGGGGGCTTTGCACATGAAACATATTGCTGCTAAATTTGTTCCGCGCCTTCTCACACAGGAGCAGAAAACCATCCGCATGAATGAGTGTCAGGACTTGAAAACAGAGATTTTACGTGATTCAAACTACTTGAACAAAGTCATTACAGGGGATGAGAGTTGGTGTTACTGGTATGACCCAGAAACCAAGCAAGCGTCAAGCCAATGGAGGACTCCCAACTCTCCCAGACCAAAAGAAGCAAGGCAAGTGAGGTCAAATGTGAAGAACATGATCATTGTCTTTTTTGAGTGAGTGAGTGAGTGTGTGGTGTTTTAGGGCCCGTCGACAACAAGGTCATTTGGGCCCGAAGTCAACACTAAAACCTAAAAGCTACACAAATTTAGCTAAATAGGTAAAATATAATAAAAACACTCAACTATTAAAAGGACATAAAAAACCATCTAAAGACTAATAATTTAAAATCTCTAAAATAATAAATATAAAATACAAGTCAGATTTGTTTATTAAAACCGATTTTAGCAACAAACAGCAGTGCCTTATCCACGGCCACTGGTTCGTCGCCTAAAACACCGTGCAAGTTAGTCCCCAAGCCCAAAGACTGGCGAACGCGGGCGTACTGCGGGCAATCGAGCAGTACATGCCGCACGGTGAGGCGTACTGCACACAGAGCACACACAGGGGCCGGTTCCCCTCTTAACAGATGGCCATGAGTCGCTCGTGTGTGCCAAATTCTCAGCCGAGTGAGTCTTTTTTGATGTTCGTGGAATTGTGCATACGAAATTCGTACCCCCTGGCCAGACTGTTAACCAGCACTTTTACTTGGATGAATTAAGGTGTCTGCGAGAGGATGTGAGGAGGAAACGCCCGGAACTTTGGCGATCAGGTGACTGGTTTGTGCATCACGACAACGCTCCAGCACACACTGCCTTACGAGTGACCCACTATTTGACATCTCAGAGGTGGTCTGTCACTCCCCACACTCCGTATTCGCCGGACTTAACCCCCTGCGACTTTTTTTCCTATTTCCACGAATGAAAAAAAAAAAAACGCTAAAAGGGGAGCGTTATGACGATGTGGAGGCGGTAAAAACAGCTTCGCAAAGGGCACTGGACAATACTTGAAGAGTTCCAAACATGCTTCCAACAGTGGGAAAAGAGACTTGGCAAGCACATCGCATGTAATGGAGAGTAATTTTGTAAAAGGGTTCATAAATAAAGTTTTTATGACAACAATCCGGTTTCTTTTGGGTCTCCCCTCGTACAATATGTGGGAAGTGAACCACTTCTGCGATTTACCTTGCTATCTGTTAGAATGTTTCAATACATATATGTTTTATTAAGAAACTGACATGCAACCACGTATCAGGTAGAGGTATAATTACTGTCTCATAAGTAATGTAGCCTTTCAAGAAACGCCATTATTTTAAATGTGTTCACACAAACAATTGACACATTTTCAAGGTACATATTATTAGATTCTATGGTTTTGAGCTATCGTTCAGCAAGGTTGGTTTTTGATGCGAAGAATTCTGTGACAACCACTTGCACTAATTCAATGTTGTCAACATTTCTTCCATGTAGAAAATGTATCATGAATCGCAAAATATGTTAATCTGATGATGTGAGATCAGGGCTGTATTCTGGATGTTTTAGCAGTACGATTCCTCCCAATTTCCATAGTTGCTCGTGCAGTATGGAGTGTTGCATTGTCCTGTTGCAATAGAACTTTAGTTAAGTTAACTAATGCTTGGTATCACCGTCTCAAAATTTCATGAGCTAGTTCCAGTTGTTGATAATGACCCGTTTCAATTGACCACCCATTTGAAAAAAATCTCCCAATGAATCACAGCTCCAACATTCCACCAGACACACTACATTACTTTGGGACCAAAATGATTTCTTTTACCGATGACTGTGACACGTTGGCGGAGATCAAGCCACTGTTTCGAGGCATCAGGATTTCCGTAATATACCTTTTTCATCACAAATGCCAATTTTCTTGACAAATCTACCATCCATGGGATTACGTATAAGCTGACAATATCCACTCCACGTTCAGCCTGTTGAGGTTTCAATTTATGAAGTACAGTGTGTTAATGTGGCGATGTACAGTATCCTAGGAAGCGCCAAGTTCTTCTGAAATCCTACGGGTTCTTTTATGTGGATTTTCTCACAAAACTTGGTGTGTATCGTCAATATGTCAGACTTTATGTCTTCCTGAACGTTTCCATTGTGAAACGTTGGAATGATGGTTGTGTCACAGGCTTACTAATGACATCTTCTTCTTCCACTTCACATGTACTTCGAGCTGTGACAGGGGCTTTATAATCTTGTCTCCAATAGTGTTTTAGAAGTATTCTAGGCTCAAACTTTGTTATCTCCATTTTTGATTGTTAATTAACAACTGAAGACTGATATATGTTCACAATGTACGCAATACTAGCCACGGAATCCTCTAAATAGCATTGCCGAACCAAGGAGACCCAATAAATTTTCCAAAACTATAAAATAAAAAGACTTTTCTTATGAAACCACCTAATGTGTTTGTAAGAATATTGTGTACAGAAGTAGAGACAATCATATGAGTAAAATATAAAGAGCCAGGTCTATTGAATTTTTGTTTTCAGTTGGTGTGTATTTTATAGGTGTACTTTTCAATTTGATTAACACTGCTCCGGAGCCAGTGTGGTGAACATTGCTATTCATTTAGAATACTTAAGTTAATATACTGTGTCTTTTACCAAGACAGATACCTCCAGTGGTAGCCACAACACTTCTTACAAAAGACAAGGAACGCGTTCATACCACTTTTCTCGATACCGATGCTCGATAGCGATGCACGGTATTTTCCACGATACCATCATATCTACTTCTAGCTTCAGTACAAAATAGAATGTTGGGAGAGCTGTGTAATAGGCAGGGGCAGCTTCTCAATGGGGTAGCATGTTTGCGCTACAACCAAAATTCAGGGTCTCCCTTTAATGCAAGGGCATGTTCCATTTGGTGTTCAGTTCGACCTTATCTAGTGCAGTGGCCCTCAGTGCGCTGTATAGTTTGCAGGTGCCAAGTAGTTCACTCTCAGTTGCAAACCACTGGTATAGAATGGGGAGGTATAGGGCAGGATGAACCTATGGTGTGCCGAGGCAAGTAGGGGGGAAGGGCGGGGCTTATGGCTGCATAAGGTTGGTTAACCTAGCAGTCAGAGAATAGTGAATGCCAAGCTTTCTCCTTCTGTTTTCAGTGCCACCTATTATTCTCATATTAAATGTTCATATCGGTAAACTATTACCACAGATTACTATTACCTACCAGAGCATAGCCACATGTTTTGTGCCGTGTTTTGTTAGCTGTGTCGTGCTTTGAGTAGTGAATAACAGTGATTTATTTAAATACAAGTATATTGTGTTATATAAGGAGAAACAATGAATTCCATAAAGTGTCTATTAGCACATCCTTTTTAAAAATGAGCTTAGAAGAGGGAACAAAAAATAAGCGACTTGGAAGTCCCACGCCAAATATAAAAATCGCGTATGTAGTCAAAACAAAAACAAGATATTTGAACAGGAACTTTAACAACAATGTATATGAGAAATATAATTTGATGCGTGGTTGTAATATTAAAAATAGCCTGTTTTGCTTTCCTTGCGTTCCCTTTGGCGGTGAAGATCCGTGGACAAAACATGGGGTGAATGTTTTGCAGCATCTTCATGATCGTGCTAAAACACGTAAATTAAAAACTGCACATGAAAAACATAGTTTTGCTATGCTTGGCAATGTAAATATAGCAAAGCAGATGGACAGTGTATATCGGAGAACAATTGAAGAACACAACCAGAAAGTGGCTCAAAATAGGTATGTTTTAAACTACTGTTAACTGCATTAGGTTTTTTGGAGCCTTTGAGTTAGCTCTACGAGGACACGATGATTCAGCTACGTCAAGCAATCCTGGTATTTTTCGAGCTCTGATAAACTTCAGTGCAGAGCTAGACTGTGTTCTGAAAAACCTATCTGGAAAATGCTATAGTGCTTAAGGGGACCTCCAAGACAATCCAGAACGAAATCTTGCAATGTACACTTGAAGTCTATCATGTAGAGATATCAAGTCCAATTTTAGCTGCATAAATAGAAGAGTGTTATGCTCTAGAGTGCTTCTGAAATACGCATGTGGTGTTATACGCTGTGAATTACCGTTTACTTGTGTATACAGCAGTCTATAGAGGCAGGCTTAAACAACTGTTTGTTACTTTAAAAAATTAAATTGCATGGATAAACTTGTGAACCACCGATTTTCAGAGCCACCAGCCACCCCTGGTAATAGGTGCACATATTTAATGAGACATAACTTTAAACCATCAGTATTCTTAATTTTAAACTCAACATTAGACATTTAAAAGTAAAACAATCCACTTTTTAAGTTTTCTGTTTCTTTCTTTTTTCTTAAAAAATACGGACATTCTCACTCTTTCGTGATGAGGTCTACTTCTTTATCTTTCACATATTAGTCCTGTTGTGCTAAATAGTTTTTCAGAGGAAACTGTTGCAGGAGAAATACACAAATATTTAGCGACCTTTTTAGCTCTGGAAATTTTGAAAGAGGTTTCCGTTGAGGTATACGGTGATTTATTCTTGGAAACTGTTAATTCACACTTATTTATACGATTACATTTGCATAATGTTACTCTGGAGGTACCACATTCCCGGCAATTTCTCGGGCTTTGTTCTGCTTGCGGCAATTATATTTTGTGATTTTAAAATAAAAATTGTAAAATCACCACTGAAATATGGAAAAGGTATCAAGCGAATTTTCTGAAATATCATTCGATGTCGATACCGTGGAAGTATCGTGAGTATAGAGCTATTGCAAGTATCAAGGACCCATCCCTACTCAAACTAAGACCAAAAGTAAAAATTACTCCATTTAGTCACAAAACAATCCCAGTTGATATGAAAATCAACTAAATAAAAATGATATAAATAATTTTTGCCAAAACCCTGGCTTATCTATAAACAAAGTCTGAAATTACAATACAATTTTGACAGATTAATGAAAATGAAGTAAAATGTGATTAGAGGCATATAAATCAACAAAATTTGAATTTTTCATTTAGAAAATTTTGTAAGAACAGTGTATTTTAATCCATTTCGCTCTTTCACTTTCAAAATTAAAATGAATAGAACATTTCATACAGTTCCAATGTTTTAAGATGACCAAGAGGCTTTTAATGCTTCACTGAAACAGCTGCTTTGTGAACGTTTTGTGCCATCGTATTGGAAAAGCAACATTTCAGTAAATTATATGGAGTCAGCGGTATTCAGCACATTTCCAATTGATGGCAGCAGTTTGCTGACAATCACTGTCGCCAGATGTAAATCGAGGCTGTGAGAAGAATGCAAGCAAAAATTTACATGCAGTTTATTTCGAAAATATGAACTATTTGAATACTGATGAGTAGGGCTAGAAAGTTGAGGAGGAGAATTGTCTAAAAAGGACCTTTAACAGGACATAAAATCGAAAAAATGACCGAAGGTTTGAAGAAAAGGGCGTATTTAATGAATACTTTTGAAAGTACAATATTAAAGTGATATACAACAAACACATAGAGCGAGGAAAACTACATGTAAGGAATGCCTCTTGTAATTCAGCAAACTAGCAAGGGTAATTCTGGGGAAATAAACTGATATATATATATATATATATATATATATATATATATATATAATTAAATCATACTTGGCTTAACCACTTTCGGTTACAGAAATTCAACTTCAGAAAGCTTACCTCATTTGGCGCTGCAGTATATCACAACAATCATCTCTAAATTCTTAGATGTAAACGATTGTCTTTTATCTGAAAACACGTTGCGACAACGTTGAAAAGTTTCTCTCCAAACCAACAGATTCCGTTGGTGCATACTTGAAACGAAAAAAAATTTATACAGAAAAATAACGCGATATTTAGTGTTTACTGGGTTCTCTGCTGATGCTAATGGCTTGAATACAATATAATACAGTACAGTCTTAAAAGCGTGTATTATTAAACGAAATTAGAATTTACCTAGACTGTTGAAAAGGAAGAAACTAGTCAAAAGAAGCTTAAGTTTAAAAAAATCGTTAAACGAAACAAAAATGCTATAGAAAGACCTTTAAATCAAAATGACTGAAAGGGCACAAATGACTAATACAACTTCTAAAGTAGTACCTTTAAATAAACAATAGGTAAAATGGCAAAGAAGACAGCTAAAGTCCTCCATTTTCTCGCCTATCCGTACTTTTAAGATTACAATCTAAGAAATATCATCCTGCTGCAAGTGCTTTAAATGCCCACTGTTGCACAATATCCTCTCCTTTTGCCCCCACTATTTCCTCCAATAAGGTCTTCTTGCACCGTATTTTGTAGTATTGATTTGATTTGATGTTTGCGGAACTGTGGAAAACACAATGCACTTCGATGAATGTCTTCCTAGTATTTTCTCAGTTATAGATTTGTATTTTCAAGAAATATTTAAGCTATTTCCTATAAAGTACTTATTTGATAAGGAAATTTTGGGATGCCTAGATGAGCTTCAGAAGAAGTAGCCTTAGTAACGTATACCTGTGTAAAGATTTCCTGAACAGAGTCGCTTACTTTACACCACTGTACAGCATGAACTACCAGTGGTTCACTTTACTTTGAGAACTGCGAGTCCATTACGTATTTTATCAGTGACATTTAGGTTTTACGAAGTTTGCTCTCAAGGTCAAGAAGGGTTGAGTATGCTGTTGAAACCTGGAAGTTCGTATAATGGCTGAGAGCAATGTGTACATAAAGAGACAACTGCAAGGATTGCGGGTGCAGGGATTACGTTGCCTATGTACAAAGGGAGACCTGCATAATTAATCTCTCAATTTAGCCTTCGGGGTTAAAATCCTGCATTACCCCCTACACCCTGGGGACACTTTAAAACTTCGGCGCGCATCTTTATCTAATGGCAACGGCTTTTAAAGCACTTCCGGAATGTATGTGCCGTTGTTACATCTTTATGCATTTTAAAAGCCAAAGTAACAGTCCATGAGGAGATAAAATTGAAGTATTATCTACTGCTACTTTAAGATATTTTGCGTTCCAGCATTTCCATTTTAATTTAGCTCGAGGTAACACTTCGCAATTCCTAATTTCTTCATAAAGAAGTTCTTATTGTAATTTTCATCAAAATCGCTCGCTCCACAAAAGAAATTAAAATGCCTTCGTTCCCCGAGTACCGGATGTAGATCACCCGGTTATACCCCGTAGCAACATATGGAATCCAACTGAAAAATCGAGAGAACAGCCGCTATGAAGAAATGCATTACAATATACTAATTATCCTAATTAATCACACTTTCCTTACCCGTTTCTACCTCATTTTCAGAGGTGTAATACCGCAATTTTTGATAAAACCTACTTGCCTTCCTCTACCTGTGTTTCCTTCCAAACTTAAATCATTTACTTTTGTGTGAAATTAAATATGCTGCTCCATTTTTATCTGTGATTTTACCGTACAAAATTTCACGTCATCGATAGCATCACCGATGGACCGAGTTTATATACGATTCCCCTAGCCGATTGCCATCGTATTTGATGTACTGGGAGAAGCTTCAAGGCCTCCCTCTACTGGCAGGTAAATATACTATTTGAGAGGTGGGTCTGTCTGCCCGCGTAAAATAAAGATGCGTAATTTCGCCTGGTGCGTAGATATGATAAATGTTTTTAAAAAACAATGTACTGCAATGTAATGCACTTCAAAGCTAATTATGCAGTCATAAAAGTATACCATGAAGAATATACGAAATGATAAGTCAATGAACACTTACTTTACAATGAACATCTGTTTTCCCTTATAATAGTGTGACTTTGTGGGTTCGTGAAATGAAAAGTCCAATTTCACCACTCAAAAATGTTCTTTATTTCCACCGACTTACAGTTAAACACTTGCCAATTACACAAAATTACGTAATGCACACAATTACGATTCACCAGTTCGTCCGTATTCGTTCCGATGCACGTGCACAATTACGTAAATTCTTCCGTTGCTCGGTCTTCTCTTCCAACAACACGGCGCTACCTCACTAGCACGTCAAGCACTAACTGACTGTCTGACTTGCTGCAGCCCTTTTTATAGGCATCTCGCCGTCTTCTCGGCTTCTCTAGTGTCCAGGCGAAGATTCCAGATGATAGGAGAAGGGGAGAGAAACGTCCAGGGACGAGTGACATTCCCTCTAATCTTCCCCCTCAGTTAGTGACAGAGACTGATGAGAGGCGTGGCTCGGCCGCCTCTGGTTTCCTCACAGCTGTTGCCCTCATGCCTACCGCTAATTGGGTGACAATAGACATATATACATTTTGTAAACCCTCACATACAATAGAAATATTTCAGTTTGATCTCAATTCTTTTCTATCACCCACAGTTTCCTGACAATTTAACTTCATTAAAAACCAGAAAATTAGTAAAACATGTTCTATGAATGAAAATAAATTAGTGTTACAATAGGTACACAGCTTTTTATCGAAGTGTAAACAAGAAAATATCTCCAGTACATAGTCTTGTGTGTACATTTTCTTATATTTCCTTTCTCTCTTCCCCTTAAACACTGTCTGTATTGCAAGAAGGTATGCTTAAGGCCTTTCTGTCATAACATTATTTATTGCTTTTAGATTGTGACCAGTCACTTTATAGCTTCCAGTGTCTCTCTTATGGCGAGTAACTGATCTTGTATCTTGTAAATATTTAATGCACCTATTGGTTTTAAAAGCGTAAGGATACCAACATTAATAGACGTTTTAGTTAAGCGTGAGAATGACAATATTTTGTACAGTATACTGATTAAACCGTAAGACGTTTGTGTTGCAAACAAAAGTATGTCAATTTTACGGTACCTGGACACTTTTGACAACATTACGCTCAGAGGGACCTTTGTCTGAATGCTGGATAGCGTTGCATAAACTCCGCCATGCAGCGGTTTAAATTGTATTTATATGTCGCACCAATTTTAATGCCGGTACGAAAGAAGCATGAAGACGCGGTGGTCTGTGTTCATATCCAGGGCAAGCTGGTTGTATTAGTTACGAGCGCAACCACACTCAGAGCTCTGTAATTTTCTTACTGTTCTGCAAAACTTACCGTTTCTTATCCGTAGAGGGCACTATGATTTCAAGATGGACTCATTAGTCAACCATGACGTCATTCTTGTTCAATCGGAGAGCGGGAAATAACGAATAAAACTGAACACCGTATATAGCTTAATGGTAAGGGTCTCAAAAGAATAAAAATGTTCAAATACTATGATTTATATATCTGTCAGTCTGTGCGGCTCAGTTGTTAAGTAGTGGTCTACTGGTAGCAAAATGGTGGAGGGGGGCTTAAAGCCCTCAGAGACCACGGATTTTAAATACTTAAAAGTGACGGATTTATGCCTGTCTATTTGATAGCATGTGTAAGAACTCCTGTAGGAGGAAATTGCGGTACACAGGTAGCTTTCATTTGTTCCTGGTAATTGACATCGTTAATAAACAATGTGTTTAATTATATGATTAAAGTATCTGACATGTAATCTTCCATGCTATAAAATAATTGCATAATGTATATTGCTACTTGACACATGATATTATTCTATTTTTTCATATATAAGTTTCACTAAAATAAGAATGTAAGGTTTATGAAGTGAGGCAAGAATTAAATTATCAAGGATCAAGTTCATCATGCTCATCTTTCTTTCTTATTCTTACTAGTGACAAACAAATTATGAACATGCACTCTATTTGTTTTTATGCATTTACTGTTTTTCTCCAATGCAGCAACACAATCTATTTTGACACCGTGGAGATCTATGGGTTAAATTGATGTTTAAATATCTGCCAGAAGTATTCAAGAACTTTTATGTTGAACTTGAACTGACAATAGTTTCAAGTAAACAAATTCATTTAGGCATATCAGCAATAGATAGTTTGAGTGAGAAAAAATTAACCTGATGTTATGTAGAAAGAGTGGAAAAAATTACCACTTAATTATTATTTTCTTCAAATCGTTTACCCAAAATTTTTGTTTGAATTTATTACTCTTCACCGTCATTAAAATATGAAGCAAAAAGGCATCATTAATACTAAAACAGACAATAAATGGCAATTAGTAGATAAAACATATTTAATTGATTGCACTATTCGATAACCCAATCGCCATATTTTAAAGAACTTCAAAGTTTTACACTAAATGCGAGCACCTTTAACGCTATTGATATATGGTGCAAGGGCCCAGAGCAAAAGTAGGACTTTGTCATATTGAAACCCCTCGGGTAACAGCAACTTTAACGAAGTGGTGAATAACAGCGCGATAGTTGGAATTCTTAAACTTTCTCAAGACACCCTGTTGTAAGTAGGAATGCTGTCATTGATTCATCTTCTTTAGGATCCAATTGTCCAATAACAACGTTGGCAATGGAATCAGTTGACTCATCGATATAAATCCAGATCTTATTCTTCATCAATTATCTTTAATGATTTTCATAACATCATCGTAGCAATCGGTTAGGTAACATTATCGCAAAATTGACTCGACAGGTATAGATTGGTTAGTATACTTTGCGGCAAACCCGCATACCAGTGTTAAATTGAATGGGTTCTAATTGGAGCTATGAGTTCTCTTATCCTCAGGTGAATAGTTGTAGGAAATGGATTTTGGTAGTTGTTGGCTACTCAGTCGTATTAATAACACTTTGTTTGTTGTAGAATTATTTGGTTTAATTCGACTTGGATCGGTGACCACCTGTTAGTAAAATTCCTAACATAAATACAATTTTACTGGAAACCCTGGATTACTTGTTTAAAGTTACTTCCGCGTGGTTTATATTTCTTCTTTATATGGTGACTACTTTTCTCTAATAAACTTCTAATGCTGCTTCCACTTACGCTGGTTGCGCTATTCTTAACTTCCCTACATTCCAGAATTATAAATCTTCGCTTCTCTTCTTAACGCACGTGAACACCTCCTTCCATACCTTTTAAGTAAGTTTTTCTTACTTCACGATTCAGTTAGAACCTTATTCTGACCCCTCTCTAACTTTATCACATTACCAAACTAGCTCACCCTTCTAAAATGTTACATTATTTTTGGTTTCTCATTTATTTCGAGTTTTCACATTGGTTTGCAAAACTCACCTAACTCATTGACGTTCAGCCCATTCTGAGTTGGGGAACGCCTGCCCTGAGTTGTTTGTAACGGTATACATCGTTATCAAATCAGCGAAGTAAATCTCTTTAGCGTTCATGTTCAACTGCATTTTGAAAGCCCTTTGTCCCAACACATTCCTGGCTGAAAGTATACTATAGTTCTCAGACATTGAACTTTTTCTAGCACAAAGAAGGTAACGGTCCTTCCTCCCTGTCTCTCCGAAGTGTACCGATTTTCACAAGAATATTTTCTCTTTCTTGCCTGGATGCTAGTATACATATGTTATATTAACTTATATTCTTCCCTTCTTATTTTTTAAGTCAAACGCTATTTTAATCACTACCCCATCCATTCCAATTTCATATTATTATAACAATACTTTTATATTAGTTTAGCAAAGTATTTTTATTAATTGATCTTCTTTTTAATTATCTGATTTCGATTAATTCACCGCCTCCTAATCCCTGCCTGAAACTGCGGTTACAACTTCTTAAAAACTGTGGGATTGTGGTGCTAAGGAAACTTTAAGTCGAATGCAAATTGGAATTTGAAATTTGATGTTGCAAGTACCGTTGGAAACCAAGAAATCTTCCCAGTTACCTTGGAAACTAAATGTTTGTTTTTGATTGTGCCGATATGTCATGGTATAAAATGCTTCTTTTCGTAGTTCATTGACTTCTACGATATTTTGCATATGAGTGCTTTACCCTCGGTACAAAGTCGTTGTAACTAAAGGGACACTGACTTTAGGCATATTTTGTTAGCTACAACAACGTCGCAATAAAAACTGCAAGAAAATTGAGGATAGACTGCTCTTATTCCTTTTTAGAATAAATACGAGCGACAATTTAAATGCGTTATGTTATCTATACATTTATTTTCGCGGTAGCGCTCATTATTGCAGAGAAAATAATGAACTGAATGAAGGGTGCTTATGTTGTATGCAACTTAAAGGCAATAATATACAGAGTGTCCTAAATTTATGTATATACTATTTGAGCTGTTATTTCTCCGCAGAGAAATGAGACAGAAATACAATTTTGTTGTGTTTTATTTCTTAAACCTGTAAATGTTCAAAATGTCTGGAAAATCTTCCCTTTTGTCACACTTCTGCAGAAGCTACTCACAGAACTGCAGTCGCCATATGGATTGTTCAAATTTAGTGGAGAAGTTTCGGAATGCAAGGTTATACTTTTGGCAGCGCAAAATTCGATGAACACTGCTTTTCTTGATACCAACGTCACGATAAAATTGCCTCACTGACTTCTTTGAGGATCGTGCAAAAACTGCATGACTGCAACAATACTCTCGTTATCAGTGGAACTTCTCTTTCTTCTGCACCGACCTTTCAACACATTTCACACTTCCATCGTCTTCAAACTTGTCTCGAATTCTTGTTATTGTTACCCTTGTTGGTGGTGTTGTCCCAAATTCAACCATCCAACGTCGTTGCACTTGAACAACATTCTCCACTTTCCAACAACACTGTTGTGTCCATTGTTATTTATAAACACGCGAAGATTTAGGAACATGTTGCTCTGCTTTTCCAGTGCCTTGTGGATAATACATAAACAAAACTGAATTTCTGTCTCATTTCGTTGCAGAGAAATAACAGTCCTAAGAGTGTATACATCAATCTGGGTCACTCTGTACATTCGCCAAAGTAACTTTCATAGTTAGGAATAACGGTTATTGCAATAAAGTGTACCTGAAGGAAATATGTAATAATTAATAAAATAATAAATAATATATACATAATTACGCAACAAAAAGCACGTATTTGTAAAATATGCGTTTATATTGATACAGGCAGAAAAGGTCAACACAAAACTGTAGCATTTCAATTCCAAATGTATAATTCATACAGATCCACTTTCAAATTGAAGATAGAGTTGGTACATTAAAAAAAATCATTCTGCCTGAATTCAAGTCTGTGCTCATCACCATTCGCTGAATGAAGCACTTGGTGCAAAACATTGATTTGGTTACATATTACAGCCTGGTTGTCTGTTGCATAACATTCTCTGGATGCTAAGAATAAAAACTCAATACATAGTTGAACAGGAATATTGTGGAAGCGACAGCATTTCATAATAAAAATAGACTGTCACCATTCCTGCATTCATTGATTGCGATTGACGTCGGGTTAAAAATGCCACCCATTGACTAAATTGATGCTGCTGTGCCATATACATCTGTCCTGTTCTCCAAAGAAAATCTATGCGAATGGCATTAATTTTACACACATTGAAAAAAAATTGTCCAATAATTTACATTGTCGTGACAATGTTGTACAAACTGCTATCATAAAATCCTTTTTTATTAAGTTCACATTAATCGAGATAAACATTTCAGGAACTATGTGATGGAGGACTTTGAAATTGGTTATATTTGCGTGGCAAAAGATGCCCTCCCCCCAAAAAGATTTTTTTCCTTTGTGACAGTGTAGAAATTTCTTAAAATTTAAATCCATAACAAAAATACCTTAAAGATCTCTAATTCCATAAGCATATTCATTTCACAGGCAATTCAAGATATACGAGGGTGGTCTGAAAAGTTTCCGACCTCAACATCAAGATAGCAGCACTCGCAGATAAAAACTAGTGAATTTCGTTGTCCATTTGTTGACAGTTACTCACCAAAGCAGCCATTTGGGGCGTACACTTGTTATATAACTGTCATTTGAGTGAGTTATTGTCACTTTTTTATGAAAATGGACAAAATCGAGTACCGAGCTATCATTAAATATTTGTTTTTGAAAGGCAATACGCCTACGCAAATCAAAGATTAGTTGTATTCTGTGTATGGGGATTGTGCAACATCATTTGCCACAGTGAAATCTTGGGCAGATGAATTTAAACGTGGGCATAAGAGCATGGGAGATGATGACCGTTCGGCACGTCCAAAAACAGCAACTACCGACGAAAACATCGCCGAAGTTCACTAAATGGTGCTACACAACCGCCGAGTTAAAATGAGAGAGATAGCAGAGGCAATGAATAGGTATATCAAAAGAACGTGTTTGTCAAATATTAGGTAAATAAGCATTTAGACACGAGAAAGATGTCCGCGCATTTGGTGCCGCATTTGCTCACGTTAGATCAAAAACGTGCGCAAATGAACATTTTCAACGCTCTGTTGGCGCTGTTTAGGTGCAATAAATCCGAGTTTTGACACCGATTAATTACTGTAGAGGAAACTTGGATACACCATTATACGCCCGAAACAAAAGTACAGTCCAAACAGTTGACTGGAAAGGGGGAACCGCCTCCAAATGAAGCAAAAACTGCTTTTTTGGCGGAGAAAGTGATGCCGGCTGTTTTTGGGATAGTCGTTGAGTAAGTTTAATCGGTTATCTTCAAAAAGGAAACACCATTACAGGAGCATACTACGCATCATCACTTGAGAACCTGAAGGCAGAACTTGTGGAAAAACGGCCACATTTGCAGAACAGAAAATCCGGTTTCAACAAGACAACGCACCGTCTCACACTTCAGCAGTTACAATGGCGAAAATCCACGAATTACGGTTTGAACTGCTTAACCATCCGTCCTACTAGCCAGATCTAGCCTCAAGCAACTTCTTTTTGTTCCCTCATCTGAAAACTGCGCTCGGAAGACAGAGATTTACGTCAAATGAAGAGGCAATCACGTTCGTGACCAACTATTTTGCAGAGAAAAACGCCGAGTTCTATTTGGATGGGTTACAGAGATGGCAGCATCGCTAGGAGAAGTGTGTAGGGTTACAAGGGGACTATGTTGAAAAATAAATAAATAAATAAATAAATAAATAAATAAATAAATAAATAAAAAGAAAAAAAAAGTGAAAAATTGTTTTGTATCTTTATTAGGTCGGGAACTTTTCAGAGCACCCTTGAATATTTCCTTTCCCACGAAAATATCTAAACATATGTTACTTTAAACAAAAGCATTTGAGTCATTTTTGAGATAATCACTATATATATTGCATGTAAAATGTATTCTATAACAATTTAAAAGACCAAATCTCAAATGCATTTCAAAACCAATATTATGCTATTGATAGTTATGCTAACATTGCCTTCATATTTTTTATTCCCGAAGAGAAATTTTGTATTACTCGATTTTAGATACTGTACTCGTTTCTTAGCGATGTTATAACGCCTTGCTCAGCCTCGCTGCATTTCTGTGAAACATCTTACGAAAGAGATGAAACATGTACATTGGTACGTATTTCTCTTTTTAAGAACTGAGCAACGTTTTCAGTTTTCATTATACTTTCCGCGAACAGCTTCACCTCCGTTGTTAGCGCATCATCCATCATCTGTGTGTTGACAGATGAACATGATGCACCTCTCAGCACGTACCGGCGTGCTGCGTCAGAAGGGATTACAGATCCTAACCAAGATACATGTCCGACTGATGCGAGTACTTTCGCACTGTGCAGCAGCATGCTGACGCTTGGGACTTACACTCGTAAGATCCTAGGTTCGATTACTGGTGACCATCAATCTGACCAAACTTATTTGCACTGTTTGCTTGCTCACAGATTAACCTAACATGGAGCATTTTTGGAAATATTCAAGTTGCCTACTTCCACGACAAATGGAACACATGTCTTCAATTATTTAGAAATGTTTTTCTGCAGAATTTGTAAACCGTAAGACATAGGCAAGATCTTACATAGGTCGTTTGATAAGTATGGAAAAAAAAACAAGATTTTTTCCCATGAACATCCCATCTTATTTCGACATAGACTCCATTGATGGCTATGCACTTGGTTCAGCGATGTTCAAGCTTTCTCATACCCTCGGAAAAATATATGCCGTCGAGGTCTGCAAAATAGTCGTTGATGGCGATTATCACTTCTACATTTGATGAAAATTTCTTACCACCCAACTAAATTTTAAAGTTTGGGAACACGAAGAAGCCACTTGATGCTAAGTCTGGTGATTAAGGTGGATGAGGAGCCAATTCAAATCCCAACTCATGCATCTCTGCCATTACGATTGGTGATGTATACGATGATGCATTATCCTGGTGAAAGAGCACCTTTTGCGTTTCAGTTTCGGTCTCTTTTCAGTCAACTTATGTTGCAAACGGCCCATGAATGAAGCATAAGTGACTCCATTTATGGTTCTGCCTTTTTCCAAGTAATCTATAAGGATTATTCCTTGAGAATGCCAAAACACATTGGTCATCACCTTACCAGCTATTGATGCACTTTCACCAGCTTTTGTCCGTAGTTTTTACTGCTCTTTTGACTATGCTGTGTAATGATGTATCCAAGTTTCAACTACTGTCACAAATTGGCACAAAAGTCATTGCGTATTGTGTTTAAACATCGCCACACACTAGGTAGAAGTGCTCTTCCGGATGCGCCTTAGGTCAACTGAGTAATCGCGGCACCCATCTTGCAAACACAACTTTTTCATTGACAATTTCCTACAAAACGGTAGACCAGAACTACAGAAGGTTTTGTAAAGATGTACTAGGCTTACCAAGATCAGAATCTTGGGAAGTTGCTTTAGTAGAATTAGGAAAGACACGAAAAAATAGAATAATAATGGAAAGGGTAATATAATTTTGGCATAGGTACTTGGCCACAGAGGAAGGAGAAATTATGAAATTATGCATGAGACAGCAAAAAAGATTATAGAACTCAAATAGTTGGTGGGCAAAATAGGAATGGGAGATATATGGAGATTAGAGGAAAGGAATGTAATCGATGTGGGTAAATTAGTAAAATGCAGAATAGAAGATATAGAAAGAGAGGAAATATTGGGAAGTCTAGAAAATATGAAATCATTACAATTTTACAAGCAAATAAAAACAAATTGGGGACGGGAAGCATATGTAGATTACTGCAACAGGCAAGAGAGAAAAGGGTTAGTATGGCTCAGAACAGCAATAATATTTCTAAGAGAGATAAGAGGTAGGGAAAAGGGAATTTGTGAATCGTGCGGGGTAAAGAAAGCATAGGAAACTATGTAACAGAATGTGAGGAGGTTGCAGTATGGAGGAAAAAGCTTTGGGAGGAAAAATGGGAGAAAGTAGAGAATAGGATAGTAGCTGTAAAAATGTTAACGGGTAGGGAGGAAAAGAAGGTAAGAAGTATTGGTGAGTTCTTGCAGAAAGTAAAAGAAAAATGGACCAGAAATTTAAAGAGTATAAGAAAGGAAGATGAGGGGGAAGAAAGGGACTAATTAAGTTAGAAGGAGGTATGGAGGCTAAGAGCTACCTGACAGTGCAGAAGACCAGGCTGTCATGTAAGCCATGGTAGCAGCAAGGTAAAGGCAAATAAATGTAGCCAAAAGTTGTAAATTATAACATTTTGGAATATGCACAATAAATATATCAAACATATCACAATTTCTCATGCAGAATATTCCACATTGGCTCACTTGAGATGCCTACAGCTTCGGGAATCTCACGAAATTTTATTCGGTAAACCTGCATTTCCACATCGCGGATTTTTTTCAATGGTACCTTGTACGGTGACTTCAATTGGAGGACCAGAGTACAGTTCATTTTCGGTGCATCTACGAATACGTTTGAATTCATGGATCCAAAAATAAACGATCTTCAATGTGTATGCAGAGTCCGCGTGAACTTTATCCAATTCAATTTTGACTTGTATGACAGTCCAGCCCTTCAAATGAAAATGTAATATAGTAACAGCATGAAACTCTGCTTTTTCCATTTCTGTCGCAGCTTTCACGGTGACCAATTCAGATGGCCGTCAACAATGAACTATATATTGTAGCACATTCAAATTTTCCGCACTATATTTTGAATAATCAAGCATACTACACACATAGTTGCACTAAAGAATTTCAATTCCTTCATGTAAATTTACCAGACTTGTGAAATAACCCTCCTACTGCCTCAAAATGTAGGTCTTGTTAAAATGCACACTTTATGTCAAATAACTTTTTGTATAATGAATCATTAAATATTTGTTTATTAACCATGCTTCCGAATAGCCTCTGCTGTGCAGAAATTACGTCAGTGCTTCTGCAGGCCAGTATAAGAGGGTTGTCACTTTTAAACATTTACTGTGGGCTGGTTTTGGACCCGAGATGAGTAGGCCAGTGTCTAACCCATTGAGCCATTCAAATGAACACCTAATGGACCGACTGCAGCTAACTAGATTATGGTCAGATGTGACAGACAAATGCGTGTAGCGATGTTGATAACGATGACGATTACCATTACATAAATATGGACCAAAGATTAGTAACGAAGTATAATGTCATTCATTGTGAACACTTTCGCCAATTTCTTTCTTAGAAATCCTGATTGTACTATAGGAAAGTAACGCCATAACGCTCAATAACAATAAAAATTTCAAGTTATATGTGATTAACGCAGCGGAATGGTATAGTGTGATCTACATAGACCTGAACCACTTCAATAGGCCATTAATAGAACACATATATAACTATGCAAGAATATAATACACTATTGGAAGACTAATTTATACTATTTACATCTCGGAGAAAATGTTGAAAGTGTCCTCCACCAGCATCTATACATGTTTGCGCTCGTCTCACCATATTCTCTGAAGTTTTACGGAGAGTATCCTCGGCAATGTTACTTGTTTCGGTTCGAGTGGATTCCTTGAGAACATCAAATATCCATGGCCTATTCTTGTACACTCTATTTTTAGATACCCCCACAAGAAAAAATACGATGTGGTTAGGGCAGGGGAACTGGGGACCCACAAACCTTTTTAGATTATTCGATTATCAAAGAAACCGGTTACAATTTCCATGGTGTCATTAGATGTATGGCTCATTGCTACACCTTGCTGAAAATAACCTTTGCTCAATTCCATATCATCTCCGTAAAACTTCAGAGAATATGTTGAGACGAGTGCAAACTGTGTAGATGCTGGTGGAGGACACGTCCAATATTTTCTCTGAGATATAAATAGTGTAATATAATCTCCCAATTGTATATTATATTCTCCTAAAGTTGCACATGTGTCCTATTATTGGTTAAAAAGGGATGGCCTATTGGAATGGTTCAGGTTTATATGTCATGTCATCCAATGAGAATCATTTGTTAATCCATATAGGCCCCTTAAGTTCTGGGATGAGCCTACAGCGACTGAAACTCATATACAAGATCCTCTTTACAAGGAGATAGGTCTCACCAACGAAACCAATTCTCTCTTACAAGCGGAACCCATAGCCAATCATCTCACTGCCTCCAAACCATAAACACTGATATTTCCGTAACTGGACCTGAACGCTTCGGAGAACGAAACACTAAAACGCTTTTGTGATTGCACTGGTTTTCTCAACTATATGTTCAGTGGTCGGCTTGAATATGTTACATGTTCCCCACAGGACGAACAAAAACCATAAATTATACTTTATAACTTTAAATGCTTTTGTTGCTTGTATCTCGTATCACGTTTTGTTTGCAGTTGAAGTCAGACCGTGTTGAAATAAAAAGAAGAGCTATGTTTGTTAAAAAATGAAGCTTTGGATAGTGAAGCAGTACAAATATTACTATAAAATCTATAATAATTGTGACAAACTTCACTTTTATGCTTAAAAATTATAATTCTTTAGCACCAATTTTGTAATATATTCATTCCACACTTATCTTGTTAGTTGGTAGTTTTTAAAAACCAATAAGTGAAGTTTGTCACAGTTACCATAAGTTATAATTATTTATTGAAACAGTCACATTAGCTCCTGTAATGTTTTAAAAACTATTCTTACAAGTGATTTACTTCAAGTAACCGTTATATACATTTGCAGAATTTACTTCCTTATAAATGCAAGAGGATAGTCAAATCATTTACGAATTTATTTCCTTATAAATGCTAGTTGACAGTCAAATATTTTCAGAATTTACTTCCTTATCAAAGCAAGTTGATAGTCAAATATTTTTATAATTTACTTCGTTATAAATGCAAGTTGATAATAATCGAATATTTTCAGAATTTACTTGCTTATGAATGCAGGTTGATAGTCAAATATTTTCAGAATTGACTTCGTTATAAATGTAAGAGGATAGTCAAATCATTTCCGAATTTACTTCCTTATAAATGCAGGCTGATAGTCAAATATTTTCACAATTTACTTCGTTATAAATGCAAGTTGATAGTCAAATAGTTTCAGAATTTACTTCGTTATAAATGCAAGGGGATAGTGAAATATTTTCACAGCTGGTTTCTATGTGATATCTTTGAAACTCTATTCAAAGGTATGAATAGCAATAACATACTTACAATAACAGATAATGCCTTCCTGTTTCAGAAAAAGTAACCAAAAATTCAAGCTAATGGCATAGTTTATCATTATTTTTAGTGTAGTAACGTTTTCACTATAATTCAGACCTTAACAGATGTGTTAAAGTTTCAGCAAAAGTTCTGCTGCAAATTTGCTAGGATGTTCCACGTTGATTATTTCGAAGCCCCAGTTTGGGAACCAATATGAAACGATAATTTCGTAGGTATAGATGTAGACATGATATTCTCGTAGCACCGAGTTGGGAAGCCGTATGAAACGGAATTTTTTCATATGTGAGAATGGCGTATGTAACGATATGTTACATTCTAGCGATGCAGGGATATTACGGACCTTCATACACACGTCCGTTTTTTTTTTTTTTTTTTTTTTTTTTTTTTTTTTTTTTTTTTTTTTTTTTTTTTTTTTACGACAGTTAAACGCAGAAGATGCTAGCTTCAGTCAATTTCGTTCTAATGGTAATGTCGTTGCTATGCCAGGTCAACCTCTTTCTATTGGTCCACGTCATACTTCTTTTCTGTAAAGTTCAAGGTCATATATAATATTTTGAAATTTCTCTTTTTTTATTAGTTCTCGAAGCATTTAAAACTTAAAACTGCTTTGTAATTTGTAGAAAATTCAGGTTATATATTCCATTTATCATAAAAATAGCTGAAAAATTGCGTTTTAATCAACATTGCTGGAGTAATTGCTGTAAATGTCAGATCGTGTTGTGGGGGATTTCTTAGAACATGTTCATATCTTTACTTCTTGATGCATATAGGGAGATAAAAACAGTGTGAGTGGTGATGTGTAGTGTAGAGTTTAATGCCTGCTTTTAATACATGTGGCTCCGCAGGCGGTGACATTGGTGATACACGAAATGATGGGGCACCGGTGAAATGAGATGGCGGGGGAAACTGAAGTTCCCGGAGAAAACCCACCAGGGCCGTGCTGTCTACCGCAAAACTCACCTGTGACCGAACCAGGGCCGGCTTGGTGAGAACCGAGCCATCTAACCATTCAGCCACGGCGCGGCCCATGAGGGAGGGAAAGGTACATAAATATTTGTGATAAACTAGGACGAGAACGATTCGGTTGTGTGGGGTCAGGGGTTAGTAATTTGGAAGGTATTGGTTATGATAAGGATCAAGGGAAATGCGCAATGTGTGGAGAAGATGAAGCAGACTGGTCTGGCACACTTTATTGTAAACAAAGTATGGGAATGGCATTGATATTTCATTACGGAGGGGATTCGGTACGTAGGCTACCATTCTGGGCCCATTGTTCCATTGCCCTCAAGTGGGGCACCCCCGGGAGGAAGGATGAGGCGAAGGAGACTGAGGGCGGCCGACCCAAAGAGCAATGACAGTACAGAGGGCAGGGTCCCTACAGTTTACTTGGATGGGGACTTCCTCCGACAGGCCAGGACAATGAACTCGCTCCCCTACAGCGGGACGGCAACGAGCCCAACAGCCGAGCCCTAATGGTCCCTGGCTGGCGGTCCCGAAATGGTCCCAGCAGAGGAGCGGAGACCCGCAACCAACCTCCCTGAGGAAATAGTTTACCCCAACGCATATCATCCTGCCATGCACCGCCGAGACACCCGCCGACATTTCTTCCCTGAAAGAAACCACCAGATGAGAGATGATGTGAAATGATAATGGAGATAAAATGGAGGGACAGGAAATTCGGGGGAAGTAATTAACCTACCCAGCATTCGCCTACCGACCCGGGAAGACCCCGGAAAAACAGATGTTTCAGGTAGGTCGGCCACGTGAATTGAACCCGTGCTTCCCGAATGCGGGCTACAGATGAAACCACCTGAGCCATCCGTCTCGGTAAACAAAGCATGGATAGAACAATTTTGGCAACAACAAAAAACAGGTTTAGATGGGGGAAGGAGATATTATAATCAGGAAAGTGATAAAGTCAGAGAGAAATGGTTAAGAATGATTAAGAATAACCAGCAGTTAATGTTGCAGAAACTGGTACAAGGCATATAAGAATGTACAGGGTAATCAATACACGGAAAACCAGGGGCTCATCTATTCTAGTTCCTTACCTTTGTGCTTGAGTTACGCTGTTGACATTCATACACGAACACATATATTTTTCTACAAATGCTTTTAGTTATCTCAGGGACCACAGGGACGTATATATACGAATAAATCTTGGTATCTAATTTTTGTATAGAATATATATATATATATAAATGTTTGGTTCTTTACAGCTACCTCCAAATTTAAGCCTCATCTGTTTCGCCTTAGGTAGAAGTTTACTCATTTCTCCCACATCTTTCCTGCCTGCCAGTAGCATCTAATACTCGTAAGGTATTAATTTTTTCCTGCATTCCTCCCTTCCGTTACAGCAATTTACGTCCTCCAATGTTACGTCATATTGGACGATGAATTGAATGGGTGAAATGATGGATCGTAGAGTTACCCGACATTCGTCTATTAAGATAAGGGAGAACCCCGGTAAAAACTTATCCAGCTAACGCTGCCTGACCGAAATTCGAACCCGGAACCTCTTGAGCGTGACGCAGACACGCTACCATCTACGCTACAGAGGGGACGAAATCTCCTACCGTTTCCACTCTACCCCATTCTAAGCCATAAGGGTCTTTTATCTAATGGATTTGGTGTCTGTTTTAATGTATTGCTCCACACCCCTTCCACATTTTAGCCCAGACTGTACTTCCAACAAAACTACTCCGTGTTAAAGTGCTTTTCCTGTACCTCAGCCTCGCTGTCCTCCTAGGGATGGAATCATTTACAGGTCTACCTAGTTTCTGACATCTCTGTTTTATTCTTTTATGTTTAGTTTCTCTACCACTGATGTTTTGGATATAAAAGAGATTGTATTCCACACAAAACTTCAATACATTTGATTTCGGTGGTGATATATGTTTTGGGGTTCCAAAATAAAAACATAGAACAAGGTATGTGTAATTTTATGAATAGCATTACTCATAAACGAAAAAGTCAGTAAAATACTAAACTTAGTGTTTAAGAAGAATGCAGCAAGAAGACTTTGAAGAACATTCCCCTTAAAAGGAAATATTTTTCGACAAGATAAATTTTATAAAAAATATCTCTTTTCAATTTACCTAAGTTCTCCAACGATAAGCCGTATTAAATAGGTGAAAAGATGCTCAAATGAGTCAAGGATACATAGAGCTAAGTTGCCAGACGTTCATCTTTTATAATAAGGGAAATCCGCAGAAGATACCTTACCCAGATAACACAACCTGACCGAGATTCGAACTCGTGATCTTTTGAACGTGAAGCAGAAACGCTACCAGCTACGCAAAGAAAGTGGCTCTAACAACTTGTATTAAAACACAAGTGTTTAAGAGATTTTCAGACAAATGAAATGTACATCTTGTGTTTCTTAGGAATATCCTCGGAAGTTCTCTTAATTCTCAGTATGTTTGGATAATTGGTAATTCGAAAAAAATAGTTCAACTATATAATGATGTAGATACTGTTAAAACATACAACTTTATGTCACTTCCGAGGAATTTCTTAATTGTTGGAATTTTCCAATAACTAAATTTTCTTAAACAAGAAGCCATTATCCATGTTCTGTCTCTTGGCCATCGAAAAAGAAAAGAATTTTAGAGGCATTACATTGCTTCCAATAGTGATCTTAAATGATTTTTCCATCACTGTTTAATAAGATAACTTCTGTAAATATTTATCTAATTGTGATGAAGTTTATACTATTGTTAAAACGTTAAACAGATGCATCAAATTATTCTTAAGTTTGTAATATGATTACAATTTACACTTAAGGCGCTATAATCTCTAAGATTATATGCTACTGAATAAATTTATGTCCGTCTGTTTCACTGAGAAATTTACCTTTTTTACTTTTACAATTGGAGATTTGAAACATCTGAACATAGAATGCTTAACATTGACTTTTCCCACAAACACGTTTGCTAATAAGATACTATAAATAAACAAGAAACATACCTTTAAAATGAATATCTACGATTGCTTGACTACTTGAATGATAGTGTTCTCGCCCAGTGTAAACAGCACATGCGCCAACGAGGTATAGCTTTTTAAAATTCTCCCCGCCTCAGGACATTCTAGAAATTTTGAGAAATCTTCCAGCGACTATATAACGTAGCGTGTTCGCAGTAAGTAAAACGTTTCTGTTACGATCAAAATGTCCGTTCTGTGGGCGAGTTTGTAAGGACAAATGCTTTTACTGCAACAATTGTGTTTGATTCTCCAACGAGTTGATTATCCGAAGAAGGGGCTCTATCACGCGTATCTCATGACACGGCTGCATAATGAAGGAAAGTTAAGCGAAGGGGGGAAATCAAATAGATCGCTTTACTGAAGTGACAGTGCGAACTAACTGTAATTGAAATCACAGTGAAAGTTTAACTATATCCATTAGCGGAGTGACATTGAGATTTAGTGAAGTGAAAGTGAAAATTGAACAGCGGCGTGCCCACCATCGCTTATGTAACGTTTTGATAAAAGCGATTTAAGAAGCAAATATCAATACAGCTTGATAATCAAGTTAGGTAGTTACGTTTTTTTTTTGACACAATTTTCTATACTCACGCCATCTACTGATCTAGCATTTAATTTACTAAAAACAGTCTTTTGTTCAGTAACGCGAATTTTGATAGTGTTTTGCCTTTGTTTATAATGGTGTTATATCCAGTGTTTCATTTGGGGTTATAACTTTTTATAATTATCCTGATGATGGGAGAGATAAACACTCCCGAGAGGTCGATATTTAATCGTCTTTTCACCTGGCTTGTTTCCCGAGAAGAAAGTGAACATATTCGTCTCCAGGAAAGCTTCAGGTCTTATTTTAGAAATGGTCTAATGAAATTAGAACACCGATAAGACAAATGCATTAACCTTTCTAGAGATTATATTGAGAAATAAAGAAAAACATTATTATTGTGAGGCTCGGGACTATTGTGTGTTTCAAATGGGAAGAGTTGTCGCCTGCAGCGAATAAGATGCGTTAGCGCCATCAGCGTTGCCACTTCATTATCCCCACTCTTTTTATATTTCCCTCTCACTCGCAAACTTGCGAGTGTTCTTGGCACTAACGCAAACTTAATTTTCCAAAGTTTAATAATAATGCAGTTGTTGAAATCACAATTGCAACGTGGAAAATGGTATATTAGGCAAATGGTTTAAACATTTACCTTAAAATTAATTATATAATCCAATGAAAGTACCAATAGTGCATCCGTGTAGCTGTGAATTTTACGTTAAGGGGTAATTCATCCTTGCCTTCATCGACTGAGTTCTGCAAACTCATGATGATAGGTTCCAAAATCTCATTACGTGCTATTTCTTTCCAAAAGTCGTCTTCTTGTAGTTTATCTGATGTCTCACGCAGTTTTCCTAGTCTTCTGTTCCTTGTGGATTTCTTCGTGGATAAGTCGTTGAAGTCAGTCAGTTTAAAAATATTTCTGTTTGCAAAATAATTTGAGCCCAAATAAACTCAATTGGATTGTTCTGGCAGTAGTAAGAGGGAAGGTGGATCGTATCTCATTGATCCAGCTGATACACTTTCTCATGGAAGAGTAAATGAATAATACTGCTTTGAACTCGGTAGAGTAAACGGAGATTACGAACCATTCATAATGAAAGATATAATGTGACCAGACACGTACTGCCAGACCAGTAGGAAGTGTATTGTTTCCTCTCATAGAATTTAACAAAAACCTTGGCTTATTCGAATTACATATTTCTTTTATCACGTCATGTCAAATGTTCAGTTCTCAGTGATTTCAAATATGCGTTCTCGCATACATACCAACCAATAATGACATTCATTACAGTGCGTACGTCGCAATGCATTGCCACAATATAATGGTATCTACTTTGTATTAGGAAAACTATTTGAGCTAAAGGTATGTGGTTTTACGGTTATGTTACATACATTACTCTCTCCTTCCACATGGATTAGTTTTTGCAAAATATGAATTTTTGTCTTAGTGTGAATAGTATTTATTAGAGATTTATTAGTTTGGCGCTCGTCACACACCACTTAGGATGATTGCAATAACTAGTTAAGTGGAGAGGTTCTACTCCCATTAGTCCTGGACACGTAGGACAAAGGAACCGGGCCTCCTCCTACCCGGGAGCGATGGATACTCCGGAACTCTTTACATAGGGTAATACCTTGAATCTAAAAAGCCCCCCACCCCGCCCCCGCCGAGCACAACGTCAAGACGGGATGGAAGTGGATACGCCACTTACGCGCATCAACTCCGCAGGGAAGACTACCGAAAACCTCGGTGGGTCCTCCTGGTGATCAAGCACATCTACTACTAGCTCTGCAGGCTAGTCCCCGGACTTATTAGGCAACCCTCTACCCCCTCCGGGCGACCGTAGCCTGGCCGGAGGTACCCAATTCCCCGTGGGTGTCGGGAACACACTGCCCCCTCGAGTCCAACCCAATCCGAACAACTCCCCGACAGGAGGGGCTCGGCAGTTCGGCTCTAGGTTCCTCTAGTAACGTCAGAGGTATCACGAGATTTAAGGGTCCGCAGCGCCCGCACCTCTGCAGCTGAAGGGGACGGATCCCCTCCCCTACGGAAAGGATGAATGCAATGCAATACCGCAGTACTTCGATTGGTTACTCACCTAGTAGCGCTGAAGGACAAACACCTCCACATTTGAAGCACATAATAAATAGTCAGCCGACCTTTGTATATTTAAATTTCTAGCTCCCGTGGTTTTTAATATTATTTAGGCAAAGAATTAGTAAATACGTGAACTTAGAATCTGCCATCTTATATACCCCACTGGTGTTTCATATCATAGACACTTATCATCAACACTGATGTAATGTCATTGAGTACACATGTATTATCTTTATTAGCGGTCGAAAGACACACCAGGTCCCACGTTTCTAGCTTTAGTTATAGGATGCTCGGCTCTCATCAGATATTTCTGAGACATATGAATAATGAAAATAATGAATTAAAGTACTAAATTTAGATAGCGGCATCAGATGGATATACAAAAGTTAAATAAACTACCGCACACTAATGCATTTATGTTACACATTATTTTCAATGAAAAAATTTAAGCATCATTCAGAAAAAAGTACTTTCCAATTAGAGTGAAAATATTAAAGGAACAATGTTTCTAGTTGATACTACAATAAAACTTTGTGTGTGTAGAATACCCTATAGAGGTAAATTCACGTGGCGTAATGACTAAATTGAAAAGCAGCCGCGATGCTTTCGCACAATCTGCATTTTTCACGTATGCGGACTGTTTTAGGTCATGTCGTTTCGAATGAAACATGGTATGTATTACAGAGTACAGAATTAATTACACAGCAAATCCTTCATCCCATTTCCACCATCCAGAGGGAAAAATAACAAAAAGTAGCGGTTAATTTCCAGCTCATTTTCATCCACGTTCTTTGCTTGTTCGCTTCTCCCATGTCGGTACATACAGAAGACTAAATGAGAGCAGGATTTCATGGAAATATCCGGTTTCCTTTTTAGCTCCTGTAAAGGAAACGTCATCAGTTCCACTGAAGCTCTCATCCCTTTATTAACTGAATGTAAGGAACTTGTTCAGTCAATTAGGTAAGGACATGGCTCACAAAGGCAAACACAGATTGCTTGCCTCTATTCAGATTCGTCGAATCAGGTCATCTGTTCTCTTTCTAGCTCTGGAGCTGTATCTTATAAGTTAGTTGCTTTTTAGTTTCTCTGGAAGCTTTATAATATCTTAGCCATATAAAAGGTAAGAACTAGTCTCTATTTGAGTATCAGCATGCGGCTCACTTAAAGCATATTCTGCAAACAAAATTAGTTGTTTGTTTTAAACCTAGTAAACAAAGGAAGCTTTGAAAAATATCCATTTTATAATGATTACTAAAATGCAATCCATATAAACCTGAACCATTTCAATAGTCCATAGCTATGGGAAAATATTTTCACAAACCCGTTATCTACGATCGCGCGGCTTGTTTACACAAAGGAACTGATAGGCGGGCAGTGTGGAAGGAAAGAGCCGGCAGATAAAGATAGCACGCAGATAAAGGTCTGCCGAAACAAACAAACTGAGATAAATGGAAATTTCTGGTGACTTCTGTACTGATAGAGATTATTCGGTTTCTGGTTTATTCTAGAATAGTCTAGAAATTATCAGTGAGGTATTTAAGAGGGCGACGACTCATCAAGAGTGTTCGTAAGCAGTAAACAGTTCTGAAGTGTTGTTGTAACGAGAGCTGTTTGCTATTGTCATCAACCTTGGCAGATTGTGTTGTATATGCGATGTAATGTTGTTACGTGATAATTGAACAGTGTGTTTCTACGGAAATAAAGAACATTCGGAATTTCGGCAAATTGTACTTTTAATTCTAGGAACCCATGAAGTCAAAATATTGGAAGATTACATTACACTATTTACATCTCAGAGAAAATATTGGAAGTGTCCTCCACATGTTTGCACTCATCTCACCATATTCTCTGATGTTTTACGGAGATGATACCTAATTGAGATAAGGTTATTTCCAGCAAGATGGAGCAATGTGCCATTCATCAAATGACCCATGGAACATGTAACCAGCTTCTTTGATAATGAAATAATTTCAAAAGGTCTGTGGTTGCCCAGATCAACTGACCTAACCTCAACTCATTTTTTCCTGTGGGGGTGCCTAAAAATAAAGTGTACAAGAATATTTATTTATTATCCAATATGTTGATTCTATTTTACCCAAAGGTATATTAAGAGTATAGTTGACAAATTTATAGATATAATACAATTTACAAAACCATAACCAAGTACAATATCAAGCTGCCAAACAGTAAACATTAAGATGAACCCTTTAGCTTAAGAAATATATTTAAGAAAGCCATGAATGTTGATAAGTTTTATAATTCATCAAAATATGTGTAAGTGGTTTTGAAAAGTTGTCACCTAAGGATTGAGGCAATAATTCAAGTTCGTATATTTCAAAACAAAAGACATGCAATCAAATAAAATTTGACGAACATCTTGAACATGATTTCCACAAACACAATCAGATGTCGATTTGGTTCTGAATCCAAATAAGTAAGCTGAAAATTTTCCGTGTCCAGTTAAGAATTTTCCTAAGAACATAGGATTAACGAATTTACGTTTATGTCTGTCAGAAACCGTTGAGAAATATAAATCCTTATTCCAGCCACCACTAACACTTTTTAAACAGTATTCATTCTAATCGTAGAAGATAATTTCGTTTAATGTTTGCCTCACATAGGAAATAATGCATAGGACTGCACAAGAATAGACCAGGAACATTTGATGTTCTCGAGGAATGCATTCGAACCGAAATAAGTAACAGTGGCGAGGATATTCTCCGTAAAACTTCAGAGAATATGGTGAGATGAGTGCAAACATGTATAGATGCTGGTAGAGGACACTTCCAACATTTTCTCCGAGATGTAAATAGTGTAATGTAATCTCCCAATTGTGTGTTATGTTCTCCTAAAGTTGCACGCGTGTCCTATTATTGGTTAAAAGTTATGGCCTAATGAAGTGGTTCAGGTTTATATGGATCGCGCTGTAGTAGCAGAAGCTTCATGTACTTAATCCCCAAATGTTCTTAAATTCTTAGGTTTAAAATAATGTTGACCCTATCTTGTCTTCGGTCTAACAATATTTATTCTTCCCTTTGGGCTGTAGTACATAATATTCATGTATTTCTCTCTCCGTTGATTTAAAAATGCAATTCCTTATATTTCCAGCAACGTATTTCACAAATCACATTTCTGTTGTTCCAGTTCTTTCTTTCCTTTATTATTTTTTGTGCCAAAGTGTGACTGAATCACCTTATTATGTTTTAAGTACAATGACCATTTAATAATATTAACATGGCTGTTCAGTAAAGAAAGATCATAATTCTTTTACGGTCATAATTCTTGACGCTAAAATTCAAACTCATTATATTCTGTTAGCTTAGTGTGAAACAAAAATCCTGCAGTAGTTTCATTGTTGGTACTCCTGTTTTCCGCCTGTGAGAACCAGAAATGTTCAGTATCACCTACCACTGCAATGGAGGTAACACGGGAGGAACAATATGCGGCTTTGAAATTCTACTTTTGTCTCAACAAATCTTCAGTTAACGTCTATACAATGTTACAGGAGGTCTATGGAGAGTCTGTTCTTCCCTACAGCACAGCTCGAATGTGGTTTAAAATGTTTAAAGAGGAGAGACAATCAATTTCAAAGGAAGGTGTACCCGGTGCTCCAGTTACTGCTCTTACGGAACAAAACAGTAAGTGGACAATATTACAGGGAAGGCGTGAAAGCATTGCAAGTCCATATCAGGCACAAAAGACCATATTTCCGTGAAGCAGGCTGGATGCTGCACCACGATAATGTGTGGCCGCATATTGCCAATGTTGTTGCTACATATCTTGCAAAAATCAACGTGAAATGCACCCCTCACCATCCCTATAGTCCGGATTTAGCACCATGTGACTTTTTTCTATTCCCTAACTTGAAGAAACGCCTTCGTGGGAGGCATTATCCAACATCAGAAGCAGTGGTGAAGGCTGCGGTGGTGATTTTGAAGGATCTCTCAAAAATGGTTTCCAGCATGTCTTTGAAGACTGGCAGAAACGCTGGGACAAGTACATCGAATACAGAATATCAGAACCAAGTGGTAAAAATGTCAGTATGTTTGGTTGAAAATTGCTGGATTGTGGTTTTCTGTGCTGCACCCCTTAAAAAATCAGTAAAATTAACAGTTTTGTTTCACTCGTATTTGATCCCTTCTAACAAGGAAGCTGAGAATGAGCATACTTCAATACTCTTTTCATGTTATTTAATTGATGGAAATTAATCATTTCTTCACACTAGCCGTATATAGGTTAAGGTTGTTGATAGATAGGGTCAGCATGATGATCAATGGGTTAGAGCGACTGGACGGAAACCAGGAGATCCGTGGATCAAATACCGGCCATTGCATTGGATTTTTCATGTTGATTTATCAACAACCTTAGCCTATATACGGCTAGTGTGAAAAAATGATTAATTTCTATCAATTAACTAAAATAATAAGAGTTAAATGATGAAGCCTGGGACTCAAATACTTACAATAGTAAGTGGCCACAAACGGTGTATCTCGAATGCGAGAGCCCCTAGTTGTCTATCGGGGAAATATACGAGTCAACTGTAGAATTTAATGCCAGGACGGCACGTTGGCCATGGTAGCTCAATGGGTTAGAGTGACTGGACGGAAACCAGGAGATCCTGGATCAAATCCCGGCCATGGCATTGAATTTTTCATGTTGACTCTATCTATGTCTTTTCATGTGTTGGAAGGAAGTTGAGAGAGCTAATGATTTGAATCTCTTTTCTGTGAAGGATTACAGTTCAAGAGTTCATGATTAATGGAACTTCGTGGCAAGTGCAGTCACCCTCAAGATGGTTGCTCTTTTTTAAATAAGTACATTGTAACCCATTACACATAAAGTAATCAGTTTTAATCAGGTTATTTACGCAAACGGTTCCCGAAAAATACTTCCGTTTCCTACTTAGAGTACAACAATTTTTCATGTAAAATAACACCATTCAGAAGTTTATTTTCCTTTTTACAGGTTTCCGGCATATAAGGGTTCCGTTTTATGCAGGTTTCACTGTATAATGTGTATGTGTCTGTTTTGACCCAAAAAACAGAGATTTTACAAGTAATACATTATTTAAGCTCTTCTAAAATAGAAAATAAATCGTTTCCAGAAAACAGGCCCTTGCATGTATATGTTTGTAGGTACCATAACCCTAAAACTATATGTCCGATAAATTCCAGCATTATCTTCCGAAGAAGATTATTTTCATGGGAGATGATTTTCATGGGAGTTCTTCCAACTCAAATAATGGCTTATCTGAAAGATATTTTTAAAAATTCGGTTTTACAAACGATGCTGATCAAAATGTTAGATATTTTGCAAATGCATGTGTGAAACAAAATATATATCTTGAAATTTCTTGAAATAAGCTGTGAACTTGTCTTTTATAATCTTCTATCTCAGGTAGCTCCTGCACGCCATTTTAAATGCTCTAATCGAGTTTGAAAGTTAGGCGAATGCTAGTGTTATATATGAGTTCTAATTCTTTATTCTTATTATCCAGTTATTGAAATTTTTAGCATTTTCTTTACAATTTAAGATGCTCCTTGGGTCCCAGTTTTGATGTTAGACTAATGAAATTTTATGCAGACGTTCAGATAAACTATGAATTTAAAATTCCCTGGATTTTATTGTGAGATACATTTAAGCACACTTTCATTACTTCAAAACAGAAAAATTTTAGCTTTTAGGACAATAAAGCCATATTAATATCTTTAAAAATGCCTTTAGCCTAAAGCTATTGAGGCAAAACCTTGGACAATTTCAAAACTGTGTTAAAATATTAAGCCAAAAATAAACAAATAAAAAATTTACCATAATATCCAAACTATCGAAGTGAAATTAACAACATTTGGGCTGTGTCATATTTGCACTATGTTACACCTCTGGTATAAATCTTAAAAGGTAGCGTTATTTGTTTAGGATTTCAAACTTTCGTCGCATGTACCCTTACAGTACAGTAGCTATTCAATTATTCTCCACCATGTTATGAAAAGAGGTTAGGAATATTGTTAGCACATTGCGACCTGGATTTTAAACCTAATTAATCGATTCCCTGTTCTCCATCCCAATAAAACGAAATGCGCAATGAAATTAATTTAGCTAAGTAGATCTAAGTTAGCACAGAGTTTATAGCAAAATAATTTTTATAAGAGAAGTTTATATAACTTATACAGCACTTGCAGCATAGTAAGTAACATTAAGGCAGCTGTTTCATGTATGTTAGAACTGCTAGTGGTTACCAGAGAAAATGCAAGGCAGAAATTTGAATGCCCTGTTGGCATGTTGCTCCCGGGTATGACATACATCTTCGGTCTTATCCTAGCTTTTCACAGCTGGTGTAAGCAACAATTAAAGTCTATAGTGTGTGGACCTCTTATAATGATGATGACGATGACGACGATGATGACGATGATGATGATAAATAACTGAAATACTGGGAGGAAGAAATCTTCCTTAATATTTGGGTATCTTCCAAGTGATGTCAATGCTTCACCAACCAAAATATCATCTTACCAGTGGATGTACTTGCAAGTCCCATGAGCGTAAGCTTTTTTGAACCTCCATTCTCTAAGTAAGTCAATATAATTTGGCCAAGTCAATTACCTGATTTAAATCCTATTGACCGCTTATGCGACGAATTTGTCAGGGAAGTGAGAAAACTGAGATTATCTAATGCAGAAGATCTGTGGAATAATTTATAGACGTGTTGGATCGCAATATCTGCAAAAACACTACACATTCATATCTACAGAATACCAAGAACTTGTACAGCGATTTTGAGGGTAAAGGGCAGATCCTTTGAAGAGACTAAAATCTACGTCAAATTTCACACAAGTGTAAGTGTCGCTGGGAAGCTTGCCGCCTTGTAGGCGGTGCTTTCCTGACTACTGCCGTACCATGACTAGGTCCTTTGCTGGTAGAATAATGGGGATAAAGGAGAGATTTGAGGGTTAACGTGTGACTGTTTGAGTGATTTTTTTAAATATATATGTATATATAATGAAATGTGTGATATTAGGATAACTTTGGGAGATAGCTGAGTTGTTTAATGGGTGCCTAGGATTAGTCTGGGTCTTTTATAGCTTTCTCCGGGGTCAATATCGTACTCCCCGAAACCTTGGATGAGAGTATTGAAACTGTGAGGGAGATAGTCAAAAAATTTATGGGAGATGGAGAGGATGTACTCATGAAATGTAGGGATGGATGTGTCTCGATGTATGTCGGCATTAGGAATGTACCAGCCAGAATTTACTGATATGTGGAGGAACCGGTTTTGGACGACTTGGAGTCGGTAGAGGTGGGAACGTGCAGCAATGCCCCATACTTGGCATGCGTATGTAATGGCAGGACGGAGGACTTGCTTGTAGAGCAATAACTTGTTTGGAATTGGCATACAGGAATTACGATGATAGAGGGGATAGAGGAGGGTCATCCTTAGGGAGATCTTGCTGCACATGTGTTCTATGTGGGGTTTCCAGGTGAGTTTGCTGTCTAGGGTGACACCGAGGTAGTTGGCCTGGGTGGTCCAGTGAACGGAACCACCCGCAATGCTCAGTTCTGGGACGTCATCTTCTCTCTGCCTGGTGAAGGTGACAGTTTGTGACTTAGGATCCGCATAAGTTTGTAATCTGCGCACAGCAAGCTGATAACGTTTGGAGGCGGTAGCGATAGTGGTGTCATCTGCAAAGTGGGAAAGCGAGCAGCCTACGTAGGATGGCAGGGTATTAATGTAGATAAGGAAGAGCATAGGGTCAAGAACGCTGCCTTGAAGCATTCCGGTAGGACTTGGAGGTAACTTCTTCTTTTGTGACAGTGAAGGTTCTGCTGCATGTTACATTGTGGTTAAAACCAGAGAGAAATGATATTAATTTTAATGGCCTTTTTAACTTTTCTGGCGTTTTTGTACATCGAAATAAAATATTCAGTTTTTTGACAGGTGATCGAAACATTTTGACGATAGTGTATGTATCATACTAAGTAATCATTAATATATTTTATTCAATCATATACTATGAAAATCTTATTACATTTGGCAGTAAGATTCTTAATTGTCTCCTAAGGTTTAGTGCCATCTGTTCAGTGAGTTTTGTAACACCACAATGCAAGTAAATCCTGAATCTGATATTTGAGAACTACAAGAGCAACAGGTAAATGAATAACAAATGAACAGCTCCACAGTGGCTATCAGGGAGCTAGAGTTCGCTGTTGTGCAACTGACAATCAATCCATTGACAAAACACAATCGGTCGTCATGACAGCGCAATGGCTGTGGCTAGGCATCCCTGATTGCAGCCTCCTCTCTGGTATAACGCTAATTAGAAGTTATGTAAGCCGTATGCCCACTGCTGATTTTAACTTTATTTTCTGCAATTTGTATACAGAAAGAATGTCATAGGGGAAATAATTGCGCTCATTTTACCACCAATGTTTAATAGGCTTGTTGTTCCTTGTATCCAAAGCAATGAATGATAGAAAATTACATCTTACAGTAAATATAAATAGAATAAGACTGTACAGAAAAGAATCCCGCATGTGTGCTGGTTAGTTAGCATTTTCGCAGTTCTTCTAGTTGCATGGTAACGCCACATAGAAAGTTCTCCCAGCACTACGGTATGGAGTGCATCTTTGGTCTCACTGCTGCCAACTTTGGTTTTCTAATCTCCCGTCATCATTTCCATGAACTCTGTAACACAAAATGTATTAAGGTATTATAATTAATATCTTAGTGTGTTATAAAGTCTAATTGAATTGACGTTTATTTAAAAAAATGGTTTAATTGGAGACTAACTACAAAAGCCTTGCACAACCTTAGCATCTGTTTAACTCTATTAATTGAAAGTCTCTTTCCTTTGGTATATACGAGGGTGATCTGAAAAGTAACCGACCTAATAAAGATACAGGACATTTTTTCATAATTATTTTTTATTTTTCAACATAGTCTCCTTGTAACTCTAAACACTTCTCCCAGCGTTGCTCCCATCTCTGTAACCCGTCCAAATAGTACTCGGCGTTTTTCTCTGCAAACTAATTGTTCACCAAAGTGATTGTCTGTTCATTTGACGAAAATCTCTCTCATCCTAGCGCAATTTTCAGATAAAGGCACAAAAAGAACTCGTTTGGGGCTAGGTATGGTAAGTATGGCGGATGGTCAGGCAGTTCAAAATCGTAATTCGTGGATTTTTGCCATTGCAACCGCTCAGGTGTGAGACGGTGTGTTGTCTTGGTGAAACACGATTTTCTTTTTCTACAAATGTGGCCGTTCTTTCGCAAGTTCTGCCTTCAGCTTGTTAAGTAATGATGCGCAATATGCTCCTGTAATGGTTTTTCCTTTTTGAAGATAATCGATTAAAATAACTCATTGACTATCCCAAAATACTGTCTCCATCACCTTCCCTGCCGAAAAAAAAACAGTTTTTGCTGTTTTTGAAGCCGGTTCCCCCTTTGCAGTCCACTGTTTGGACTGTATTTTTGTTTCGGGCGTATAATGGTGTATCCAAGTTTCATCTGCATTGATAAATCGGCGCCCAAGCCCGGATTTATTTCTCCTAAACTGCGCCAACAGATAATTGGAATAAGTTTTTGGTCTAACGTAAGCAAACGCAGCACCCAACGCACGAACAGCATTCTCATGTCTAAATGTTGTTTTAATATCTGACAAATACGTTCTTTCAACATGTTCATAGTCTCCGCTATCTCTCTCTCACTTTACGGCGGTCATCTAGCACCATTTGTTAAACTTTGGGGGTGTTTTCGCCGGTAGTAGCAGTTTTTGGACGTCCCAAAAGTTCATCAGCTCCCAAGCTATTACGACCACGTTTAAATTCAGCCACCCAAAATTTCACTGCCGTATATAGAGGTGCAGAGTATTTGATTTATGTAGACGTATTGCCTTTCAAAAACAAGTATTTATTAACAGCTCGATAATCGAATTTTTCCATTTTCATAAATTCACTCATATTAACTCACTCAAACAACGGTTACATAACAACTGAGCGTCCAAAATGGCTTAAACTTTGGTGAGTAGTTATCAGCACATGAACAACGAAATTCACCAGCTTTTATTTACGAGTGCTGTCATCTTCATTTTGAAATCGGAAACTTTTCAGACCACCCTCGTATTATACCTATTTTAAGTAGCAATGTATATTTCATTTTGTACTGTGAATTCTATCAATATCACTTCACATAAAATAAATTAACTTCGACACACTAGGGACCAAAGGGCCCATTTTTATGGCGTGCATTCTTGTTTAGTAAATAGTGGCTTTATTTGCTTTCTACAATTATGCCATGCTCTTAAATGCTTTAACAGGAGTTATTTTGTCTTTTTTAATTAGCGATATCCAGCGTAGGTCTAAGTTAAGCCGGACGATTTCTTTTTCTGTCAATAGCGGTTTTTGTTATAGATTACCTGTTTTCTAATAAATTGTTGGAGATAGCTAAACTGGATATTAGAATACTAAAAACAAATTCTAGTGCTCTTTTGCAACAACTTTGCTACTTTTTTAAACATAAATGCCATAAATATTTTAAAAAGTCGTATAATTAAAATGCATAATCTGTGCCACTTATTAGATAAAATAGATTCATGAAGCTGGAAGGCATTCTATAAAATTCTATAAATATTTTATGCTAATATTTAAAACCTTTTCAGATAATTGGTCAAATATTTACGAGATTTAGCATTGAAAATAAACTTTATTTTTCTTCATTAACTAAATATGTTGTTGTTTTAAAAAGGGAAGTGTTTCGTTTTTAGTTGATTCTTTAGGACACAAATAAAATGGTTGGCTTTTTTCCCGCCTCGGTAGCGTGTCTGCCTCACGTTCAAGAGGTCCCGAGTTCGAATCTCGGTCAGGGTGAGTTACCTGGATAAGGCTTTTACCGGAGTTTTCCCTTATCCTGAGAGACGAATGTCAGGTAACTCAAAGGTCCATGGACTCCGGACTAATTTGAGCATCATTTCAACCATTTCATTCATCGTCCGATATGACTTAACGTTGGAGTACGTAAATTAAAAAAAAAATCCTCCGTTTGTTCATTAGTAAATACTGAAGTAATTTGTTCATTTACTGATGAAAAATTCTTCCTTGTAAACTATATAACAATAAACAATGATTATTTTAATAAAATTAATTTCAAGAATGTTTAAATTAGAGATCGTTTTTAAAGAAAACATTAAAGTTCCACAAATCACAATCATATGATCGTTTTGCATTACAATTTGAAGTTCTAAACCATTGAAAGATTGCAGAATTGTTACAGTGCATTTAAAATGTCAATGAAGATGCTCTTGGAAGTTTCAAATTTGCTCACAATGATAGAGTTCATCTCCTGAGGATATGTCATACCCGTGTAAAACAATATTTGGAACAAACGATACCTAAATTTGAGACTGTACTGTTCTTACTTACTTGATAATTCCTACTTAAGTTGACAGTATTCGAAACAAAAGTACTGCCCAGTGGTCCACTTTTGTTTTCGATACCAGAATAGTGTTTTGTTTCACCCATTTGGGCAAAAAAACTAGAACATTTAGTAACAACATGTGTTTATTCTGCAGATTCCGAAATAATTGAATTACAAAAAAAACTGTGCTACAATTTTAGATATTGTCTTACAGGATTTAAGTACTTAGCGCAGATATTAAAATACCCTAAAATTCCATTGCTACTTTTCGGCATATTTTCTGGTATGTGAAACATATCATCCGGAAAAAAATTCTAAAACACCGCAGAGAACTGCTCTGACAGTGGCTAGTCTCGTTAAGTCCACATTTGGTAATATTACCTCTTGCATTCATAGTTGTAAAATACAGATGTGGCGTAATAAATTTATTTTGTTAGTCATTAGCCCCCGTTACTGAGGATTGCATTCAGACTGGATGGTAGAAGTGACAAGTCTACCGAGAGATCCAAAAACATCCCAACCGCCTGCGCGGTATTTTTCCTTTCGCATCCGCGGTGCTCGATGCCGATTAGTGCTAATATGGAAAGGCGCTAATGAAAACATGCAACGTTCTTAAAACTAGTTTTAAAGGGTTTACTTGTCTATGTTATTAAGGAGATGCTGCGTTTTCCATACATGCTTAGCACCTGTTTAGGAAACTATCCATCACTCTCCGTAGTTCACGTTGAGAAATGCTGACATATCTCCATTAATGTAGAATGGGTTCAAGTTCAGCTTTTTTTTTCGTGTCAACATTTGACGTCCATACAAACGCGAATACAATCCCCGCCCCCTTCTGTTAGAGAATTAAAAGAGAGAAAGCCTGATATTGTGCTTTTCTTAACAAGTGTCTGCAACAGCTCATACAACCAATCTTTCGATGAGAAAAATTGAAAATGTTTCAGGACAGAGCTATTAACAGTGATTTGTGGGCCTCTAGGTGCCCTGGCCGAAGACCTTGCGATTTCTATCTCTAGGGTAACTTGTATAAGGTGAACAAAACAGACCCATACACCCCGGAAGAATTAAAAGAAAATATCTGGCAGGAAATTGCCAGTATTTTTCAACGAAAAATGGATAGTTTCCTAAGGAAGTGCCAAAAATGTATAGACAATCGCGGTAGCCAGTTTCAGCATCTCGTTTAATTACATGGATAAGTAAAGACCCTAAAAGTGGTTTTAAAACGTCCGCGCCTTTCGATGATATCGGCAGACGGCAATGTGCGCCGAGGGCGCGGACAGGCAAAACCCCGCCTAACCGGTTAGGTGTTTTTGGGTCTTTCTGTAGTATGAAATTGCAAACTATTGGTACTGATTAAAGATATCGTTCAAGGTTAGTAACTGATATTTAAAATTCCCTTCATAAGCTCTTCTACGTGTTCACCGCAAACTTCAATTGAAAAACATGTTATTCTCAAAGTTCAGAATATGGTACACAATTAGTCTATAATTATGACTGGATGAATTGTAGCAAGAAAATGTTTTCAGGGTTCCTTTTGAATGTAAACAATACTCCTAAAAGCAACTTTGATCAGCAGACAAAGCTGTTACATTGAAAGTTCACAAGATATGGATTTTAAATCAATAATATAAACAAATTCTACAATGATTAATATTTTGGGGTTAACCAGGGTGAGATTACAAAAACAGAAGTAAGTCACAGCCTTAAAGACCCCTTAAACTACAAGCTTGAATCTGGAGTAGAGCGTGTAACAAAAACAAAACAGGAACAAAAGCTGCCGGTTCATTATTTCACGTATCCTAGAAGAGATAAATGTGCTTAATGAGTTCTGAAGTATGTAATATGATTCTATAATGCTTCTTTGTTTGTATTTCGCTGTTTTGTATCATTCGAGATCATTAATGTTTCAAAAATCCCATATTATTTCCTTTCAGTCCATAGCTAACACACTGTAATATAATTAACTATTTACAAACTACTGCAAAAGCAAATGGAATGCGTTTTGTACGTGAAAGAAGAATTACATGGAGCTGTCCGAGGTATCACTTACCCTCAAAGTCCACAGTTCCTGAACCATCTGTATCAATCTCAGCGATCATCTCGTCCAGTTGGTCCGGAGTCAGCTGGTCATCCAGGGCCATTAGAATTTCTCTTAGACTCGTTGTGGGGATGTAACCATTACCTTAGAACATAGAACATTTATACAAATTAGTGAGTATAAAGTTGTGGCTAAAACATTTCGGTTACTGAAATACTCTTTCTGCCACAATATTTTTAAAATCATTAAACGCCTAACACAGCAACATGTAGATAAAAATGTAAATATGAATGCATAAAATCTCCAAGTATTTGAATAGGTATTCGTTATTAAAGTGAAATTTTACCTCTTATCTCATATTATTATGTTTTTCAAATGGGAAGCGTTCTCGCCTGTAGCGAATCACATGCGTTAAAGCCTTCACCGTTGCCACTTCGTTATCCCCACTCTTTTTATATTTCCCCTCTCTCTCTCTCTCTCTCTCTCTCTCTCTCTCTCTCTCTCTCTCTCTCTCTCTCTCTCTCTCTCTCTCTCTCTCTCTCTCTCTCTCTCTCTCTCGCACACTTGCGAGTCCTCTTGGCACTAGACATAAGAGCTCGCAAACTGAACTTCCCAATCATTTATAATAATTCATTAAGTAATTATCCTAACAAACTGGAAGATTATGCATGTGAGAAAGTCTATATGTTCTTATTTTACAAGTTTCTGGAGCAATTTTAATGCATATTCGTTATAAATCTATCTTACACATACTTAAAGAAAACAATATACCAGAAATGGAGAAATTACATACCTCCTTTCCGGAAAAACAAGCTCCATTTCTCACTTAAACTAAACGAACACAATGTACACTTAACTTTCTCAGGTCATTAACTTCTTCGCCCACAAAGGTCATTGCAACACAGTACATAACCATTCCTAAGGGAGCAGATTTTGAAAAATTAACCTGAGTCGATCGCCAATCTGAATCACTCAGACTTACAATACCTTATTTCCCACATTGAATTTTATACTCGGGAACTTAAGGTTCTTATAATGTTTCTTTGATTGTAATATTAAAAGACATTTGTGCTCTGTTGCATCGGTTTATTAAAGATTATTATTCGAGTTTTAATCAATTAGAAACACTAACCTTAGGCATTTCTGCCAAGTAGTTAGTTTTGGAATACTTACAGGTCCTCGTTGTGATACTGATAGATTGAATAGTTTAGATTGGTTTGGATGATACAGAGCCCAAATGAAATCAATTTGTCTTCTTCCATGTTTGGTTTCGTAAAGGCGTAAAATAACTAGGTAATTAAGATTTTGATATTACACTGCATTTTATGCATCCACTTCACCCCTAACTTCCTAGTATTCGAACTAATCTAGTTTAATTAGCTGGTTACATTTATTTTCATACTGCTGAGATAGAAATCATTTAACATAAATACTAATACTACTGGTCAAATTTACTGGTATAATTGAAAAGGGCCAACGTTTTAATTTCGATTGTGAGTAGTTCACTGCATGAATATTATTAAGGATTTTCCTTTATCTTTAAAATGTAAATCCAACGTAACTCTAATCTCTATGGAGCCTTGGTATGTTGACCTTCCATTTTGCATATTCCTTTATGGTCTTCCTGCACCTTGGGTGTTAAATCCGGTATTAAATTCCTCAAAAGAAAAACAAATCTATTAAAAAAACCTCTAGATTGCACTTATAGAAGGGAGAAATACCCTTTTTGAGTCCTAAGGCTGAGGAATAATAGGTTAAGTGTGCCTCTAATGCAGTTACCTTCTTTGTCGTACAGTCTGAATGCTTCCTTCAGTTCTTTCTGCATGACTTCATTGTCTTCATCCAAAAAATGCTGGGCCACTCTGCAGAAGGAGTCGAAATTGAGCTTCCCGCTTTCTGCAAACAAAAATACATTCAATTCTTCAGAATTTTCATTCATATAATGTGCCATATCATATAGAAAAGACCGCATTGGTGACTTATATGGTAGCGTGTCAGCCTTACGTTCAAGAGGTCCCGAGTTCGAATCTCGGTCAGGGTGAGTTACCTGGATAAGGTTTTTCTGGGGTTTCCCCATATCCTGAAAGACGAATGTTGGATAACTCTGGGCTCATTTGTGCATCATTTCACCCATTCCATTCATCATCCGATGTGACTTAACGTTGGAGGACGTAAATTACAAAAACAAAAGAAACCATAGAGAAAAAACTATCAATTTAATAATATGGGAATTGGAATCTACAGCAACCCTAGCGTTTGCAATAACATTCAGTAAATTCATATTTTTGGTCAAATATCTGCAATTACTTCTGTAGCCAAAAATCAAAATCTAGAGCTTAATGTATCTACCACTAAAAACTTTTGGCCTAACTAATATTAATTTACCCTTTGACCTTTCTTCTTAAAAGCGCATAATTTTCAACGTGATAGAGGAATCTACAGTCATCCTTTACTTGTCTGTAGTGGCCTTTTCAGATCCTCTGGATATAGCTTACAGAATGAGTCCAAACAAAGTTGTAATACTGCTTCCAAGTTTTCATACTCCTTGTTAGCCCTTCAATATCCCAAATAGGTGGTAATCATATGGCTATCACCTTAAATCTAACTCAGTAATTTCATTTATTTTCGAGGAATTGAATTTTTTGCCCGTAGAAAGAAGAAACTGTTTTTCCCATCTCCTACCCAGTATGCTTTCTCTGTAACGTGATGCTGCTGTGTTTCCTGGGGTGTTCACAGCTTCTTCCAGAGAGACTTTGCTTTTCATTACCCTCCATGGTGATGATGAAAGTGCCTGGAGGATCGCGATCTTCTCTTCTATTTTTTCATCAATTCGATTGCGAAACTGTTTCTCAGTTACTGTCATTGGCACTCAACATTAAAGCATTGTGGATTTCAAGAAAAAATACAGTTTAAAAATGTGTACTATATTCTAATTGTAATGCTCGGCAAACGCGTTTTACAATGTCATTTTATATTCATTAGTTATGTTATTAAACTCTACATATGGAGAATATTTTATTCGAATTTTCACAGTAAATATAAACAGTATAGCTTTAAAAATGTTTAACAATACACAACCCCAATAGTACTGATAACTCTATTATTTAATGTGTATATGTATTACATAATATTGTTTCTAACGCTCCCCATATAATCTATAATCTTCAAAGGTAACTCATTCCACTAAGCAATGAGTATCCGTTTCTGCGGAGGAGGCACTGAGAAGGCAGACTTCGTTACTCCGGTGGTAGGATGTTGATGAGGATGACGGCAGGATTAGGACACCTACAGCTTTTACAGTAGACTCCGAATTACTTTGGGCTTTGGATATACTTCAGATGATCTAGCCAGAGCTGGAAACTTCGATATGGCCATTTAGAGCCGGAATTTGAACTCCGAGCGCCAAAGATGAAAGCTGGAATGACACCACTGAGCTACTCCGTCGTCCTTAGTTCATACAGTTCACTCCATATAAACCAATAATAGGACACACGTGCAACTTTGGGTGAGTATAATACATAATTGGGAGATTACATTACATTATTTACATCTCAGAGAAAATGTTGGAAGTGTCCTCCACCAGCATCTATACATGTTTGCACTCGCCTCACCATATTCTCTGAAGTTTTACGGAGAGCATCCTCGCCAATGTTACTTATTTCGGTTCGATGGGATTCCTTGAGAACATCAATTGTCCGTGGCCTATTCTTGTACACTCTATTTTTAGATACACCAACAAGAAAAATTCCGGTGAGGTTAGGTCAGGAGATCTTGGGGGCCATAGACCTTTTGAGATTATTCGATTATAAAAGAAACTGCTTACAAGTCCCATGGTGTCATTAGATGTATGGCACGTTGCTCCATCTTGCTGGAAATAGCCCCTCAGTTCGATATCATCTCCGTAAAATTTCAGAGAATATGGTGATACGTGTGCAAACATGTATAGATGCAACATTTTCTCTGAGATGTAAATAGTGTAATGTAATCTCCCAATTGTGTATTATATTCTCCCAAAGTTGCGCGTATGTTCTATTATTGGTTCAAAAGTTATGGCCTATTGAAGTGGTTCAGATTTAAATGGATCACACTATATAACATTATATATGTAGCTAATGGCTTTAAATATAACATACACAGATATTGTTTGATAAAACAGCTATTATATTTTCCACCTTTAAGAACGGAAACTTTAAGTAAAGTTGTAGAAAACGGGTCTTGAGTGAACGAGGCAATCATTAAAAGTGGAATGAAAAATGATTAACTTTTCGGAAAAATTAAACACTCGAGTTTTATTTGTGTAAACTCCTGAGGAAAACTTACTCGATACGAATTCCATAACTCATATTTAAGCTTAATAAAACGAATGATTGGATTTTACAACCAAATATAAAAAGGTCCTTTCAAGCAGAAGTCATTTCGGTCACGTTAACGTCAAGTTCGGAGTTGCTGTTAATATTCTAGACGTAGTTCTCTAATTGAGATTGGATTCTGGCTTTAATTTCTCCAGACACCTGCACTGTACGACCTTGTCCTTTGGGAACTCGTGCTAGTAATTTCTTTTCAGATAATCTGGCGAAGTTCCGGGAAAAGCTCGAGTGAAACAAGAAAGCAAAAGTAATATCATTAAACTTACTTCAAGAGAGATAATCTCTTTCGTATTTTTATACAACCAGAATTTATCCAAAGGAGAAGTAAGTATTTGTTGCTGTTTTCGGTAATAAATAGGGACAGTCGAAGTGTGATATTTCATATTTTAAACTCTTTCGTGGTGATTTTGATTATAAAACCGCTAAAGGAACTAAAGTAAGGAGGATGCCCATGGAGGGTAAAGGCCTATGTCCGAACCCTCACCTCGGATCACAATGGGTGTCATGAGTAGGTGAGCAGAGTGGAGGGTGGAACGTGGTTAACGCCTCAAGTCCCTTTCGGTGGTCATCGCAACCTGCAAATGCAGTAATGAGTTGAGTCAGGAACAGCGAGAAGGTCAGAGGCCTAGAAGCCTGCGGCAGAAGAAGATACATGAAATGAAGGTGAACGTGACGAAAGAAAGAAGAATTAGTAATTGATGAAAATAATGGCCGGAAAATGGGATAAACTGGAGAATATCCACCTAAGTATTGTAACCCAATTATCGGAAGGCACGGACAACTGACAGCTGAGTGGGGGACAGGAGGCATTTAGGCCACGCCTACCCATTTATCTCGTGTCACTAACTGAGGGGATGGTTAGGAAAGTGTCACTGGTCGCTGGCCGCCTCTTTCCCCTCCCCCCGACGTCTGGAACAGTCGGGATATTTTATAAGCGGGAACCTTCTAGATAGGTCAGTTGGTCTTATATAAGCGACGCGCCGGTCTGCAGTGAGTTCAGTTCTTGGCGAGCAGCCGTGAGGAGCGCCGTCCTAGCGAACGGACTGGAAGACTCTGTACGTGTATCAGAGGAGTTGTATATAATTGTGAGTGTAGTGTGGACCTGTGACAGACGAACTGGTGAATTGTGATTGTGTGCGCTACGTCATTCTTTGTAATCGGCAGGTGCTCCAACTGTAATTCGGTGGAAATAAAGAACATTTTGAGTTTGTGCAATTGGACTTTTAATTTCACGAACCCACAAAGTCACAGTATGCACAACAAATTGTTTGAGATTTTTTTTTGTTGTAACTTACGTCCTACAACGTTAAGTCATAACGGACGATGAATGGAAAGGGTGAAATGATTCTCAAATGAGTCCGGGTTCCATAGATCTTAGAGTTACCTGACATTCGGCTTTCAGGATAAGGGAAAACACCGTAAAAACGCTTATCCATGTAACTTACCCTGACCTAGATTTGAACTCGGGACCTCTTGAACGTGAGGCAGACACGGTACCACCACGCTACCGTGGCGGGCTGATATTAGATGTCATCCAATCTTTTTAGAGATTTGGTTTTCGCGAACGGATGATTTTAGCACTTTATTGTAATCAATAGACACTATGAAAGAGAAAAGTAATGAGTAACTCCTTCACTTAGTAAGTTTAAGTGTTTCATAAATATGAAAATCTGCAAACATCATATAGTTTGTTTTATTTCATTTGATGTTTTATTGTTTTACCTGCTCAAATATCTGCAACGCCCTGCTGTGTGTTTTGACCTAAATGTACATATAGTACATAATATTGTATCACTTATTCTTCATGTTTTCATATTTTCGGAGAAGCTTCACATTTAAAAAGCCCTACTTGGCCTGTCTGTTAATGTTATTTCTGCTGTATTTCTTAAAGTATTGACAGCAGTACATTAAGTATAATGAAATGCCACTATTTTGCTCCAATTTTAATTATCTTAACACATCTAGACGTTTATAAATTGGAAAAACTTAAACTGTATTTCTTTAAAAGACACAGTATAGTGAGTTATATTTTAATAGCATGTGTATTCGTGATTATGTTGATAGAACTTTTGAAATTTCAGTTGTTGTAACACCTATAACAAAATGTATTGTATAAGAAGCTGTTCTTCTGAAATGGAGATACGTTGTGACTTCCTTTACCCGATTATTTGGAGGATTATATTAATTTAAATTGTATATGATTAAGTGTGATCGTCCAAGAATCTGAATACTTAAAGTTTGCTTCTATTAATTTTATAAGGTGAATACACTGGAGAGATTTCAGTTTCATTTGTGCTTTATCAGCTTATGTTAACTGATATAGAGTTAAAATTAATATACAGAGTAATTCATATAGGACTTTCACATTGCTTCAAAGCGAAATGTGCTAGCGACAACTTATTATATCTAAAATATAGAGGAATATTTGGAGATTATTTAACTCTATATCAAATGTTGAAAATGTCCTTCATCCTGCACAAGGCACAACTCGGCATGTCTTTCCATGTTACTGGCCACTCGTTGGAGGACTCTGTTGTCAATAGTTTAAATCTCCTGTGTGATGTACTTCAGATCATCCAATGTCTGGGTACATATGGCGTAAACCCTGTCTTTTAAGTAACCTCATAGAAAGAAGTTCGACGATATCAAATCCGGCGATCTCGGTGGCCACAGGTTTCTGCAACTTATCGTGTCATCAAAGAAACTTGTAATTATTTTTTTAGTTAATTGATGGAAATTAATCATTTCTCCACACTAGCCGTATATAGGCTAAGATATTTGATGGATAGAGTCAACATGAAAAATAAGAGTTAAATGATGAAACCTGGGACTTAAGTACTTACAATAGTAAGTCGCCACGAACGGCGTATCTCGGATGCGAGAGCCCCTAGTGGTCTACCGGGGAAACATACGAGTCAACTGGAGAATTTAATGTCAGGAAGGCACGTTGGCCATGGTAGCTCAAAGGTTAAGAGCGACTGGACGGAAACCAGTAGATCCGTGGTTCAAATCCCGGCCATGGCATTGAATTTTTCATGTTGACTCTATCCATCAAACTTGTAATTAGTTCCATGGACTCATTTGATGTATGACATGTAACGCCATCTTGCTGAAAATATCCTTGACTCAGCTCTGCCTCGTCCAGTTGCTCAACAAATTCCATGAAAATCGGTCTGTACTTTGCAGTGTTCATAGTCTGGTTAAAAAAATGGCCCTACTATTTATTCTCTGTGCGGATATTGCGTACCAATCTCCAGTTTTAGCCGGGTGCATAAGAACTTCATGGATGACATGTGGATTTTCCAAGGCCCAATGGCGTGAGTTCTGTGAGTTCACATTACCGCATAAATGCAACCATGCTTCTTCTGTGAACCATATGATGGACATGCAACTTTAAACCGTTTTTTCACTTTTCATTTTGTTTTACCTTTTATTGTTGCAGCTGCTGCAGGATTTGCATGATTATGTACAATGAACGTCTGAAACCACCATAATTCAATTTTTTTTATTCTTATCTGGTTCTTGTAGCTGATAAACAACCGTAACCATATATGGCTTTACGCCTGCACCTTTTACAGCTCTTTGAGTAGCTGTACCTGTCTCCTGCAACAAACGTCTTAATGATGTTTTTGGGTGACTGCTGCAGTCGTGCTCTTACGTCTCCAACAACCGTGGGACCAAGCCTAGATGAACGATGCTTGCCTTTTTCACTCACCAGAGATTCCGTTGTTTTCAATTTGTTTGCCAGTCCCAGTATTGTGTTTCTTTTGGGAGGATTGCGAACACCAAATTCTCCCTGATATGTCCTTTGAGTAGCTGTAAGTGAATTCGCAATCCAGTATTGCTTCACAAGGAAGAGTCGTTTATTTAATGTGTACTGCATTTTGACGCTAACAAAAAATTTCAAAAACTTCTGCCAACAATAGCAATTTAATCTGCTGATTTAGTGACAAGGAATCGAAACTCCAGAACATTCATTTGGTGCTGAACTTGGGTCATTGAATGAATCTCCAACGGAATAATTAAAGAGAGAAATATGCAAGTTCTATATAAGTAACTCTGTATAAAAATAGCAAACATGTAATTTAATTTATTTTTTTAAATAATTTTTTGAGGAAAAAAGTCATCGAACCGAGACGACGCCTTGAGGAAAGAATCTTAATGTTCCGCCTGGGAAATCATCATCCAAATCAATTTAAAATACAATTAATAAACCTAGATTGAAAAGTTACGTAGTCAATTTCATACAAACTTCTACATGTATAATAAAACTTCTTCAAAGAACGCCGCAAATTGAGGTTGAATAAAACGCCATAATAAAATATTTCTTTTCAGTATAATTTTACTCTATACATGTAATATTTATATGTATATTAGTACATCGAGATAAGTGAAAGCAACGGGCTTCCATGCGGTAACGTTGTGTATCTAAACTCTTGGATATTTGTTTATTAGAAGCATCTCTATCATTAAACATTTGATTTTCTGGACTATATAACAAGTTAGCTAATGGCAAGGCAGATGTCAGGGGTAAGAATATGCAAACATAAACCGGAGTTGCCAGTTAGATTGTTAGAAAGAATGTATGAAGCGGTCGTCGAATACAGAACAATGTATGCAGTGGAGGTATGGGACACATCAGAGATAGGTACACAATTAGACCGGATGTATGAACTGTTTTGCAAAGCACTCCTAGGGCTGCCAAAATCGGCACCAAGAGAAGTGGCATTGCTAGAGTTGGGTAATGCAAAAAGGAGAGGAATAATAATAGAGAGAATATTAAAATTATGGTGTAAGTGTATTAAAGAGCCAAAAGGGGAATTATTGAATCTGTGCATAAAGCAATAGAAAAGCATTAAGAACACAAATAGTTGATGGTCGGAGTTGCAAAGAACGGTATCTAAGATCGGCCTGCGAGATTTATGGAGAGCAGAGGAGTCAAATCATAGAGGTTTCTGGAAGTGATAACCAGGGTACAAGACATAGATAAGCAGGAGTTATGGGAAATTATAGAAGAAAAGAAATATTTGAAATTTTATGGGCAATTAAAGACAGAATGGGGTAGGGAAAAATATATAGATCAATGTGACAAAACTGGAAGAGAAAGCATAGCATGGATGAGAGTAGGAATAATATATCTAAAAGGGTTGAGAAGTAATGAGGTAGGGATATGTGAATTTTGTGGAGAATAAAAGAGCACTGTTCATTATCTGATAGAATGTAAGGAGTTAACAAATTGCAGGAGAAAAATATGGGATAAGAAGTTGGAAAGTGTAAGCAAAGACGTAGTGTCACTACGCATGTTAACGGAGATGCGAGAAAAGTAAAATAGATGTATAGGAGAATTCTTATATAGGTTAAGAGAAAAGTGGATTAGGGTAAAAGAAGCAAAGGTCAAGAAGAAATGACACCAAGCTACTCAGGAAAACAAAGGGCATATTTCCAGGGGACCTGAGTCAGCGAGTAAATCTTGGTCCGCAATTCATTTGTTTGTACAGGATGTATAATAGTGCATGTACGATGTTAAAGTCACTGTAGTGAAACTGTAGAAATAAATATCAAATAAAACACTCAAATTAAGGACAACCCTTTCCAATTGTAGTTTCAGCATCTGTAAATGACATGTACCTAGGAACATGTAGGGTCATGAATTATTCGCTCGTATTGCGAAGTCGCTTGGCTGTCTCTTGAACGCTGGCAAGTAACTTATTTATGTTTCTTGCTCAACGAACCCCGGAATGTTGATACATAGTTGCAAAAGCTGAACTAGGCGCCATGAAGGTGATGTTACAACAAGTAGTGGGTGGAGAGTGTACATTCCCGAACGATATTGATCCGTAATCCCTGGCCAGCCCGCCAGGAGAGCCTTAAAAGTGGAGGAGCGGTGTTCGAAGCTTTGCTTTTGATGATGTTTAAACAGCTCCTATCTGAATTTATAAAGCTTTGATGTCTATTGTATATAGGATTGCTACTCTCCCATATTTTTTCGAAAAATGCCCTACTTCAGCAGCTATATGGATCCAGTAGTGTCATTAAATTAAATTAAATAGTGTAATGCAAACTCCCAATTGTGTATTGTATTCTTCCAAATTCGCACGTGTGTCCTATTATTGGTTCAAAGATTATGGCCTTTTGAAATGGTTCAGATTTACATGGATCGCACTATATAATTGATGTTAAGGTCACAGAATATGGTGCAGTTTATTTATGGTAGTACATCTGTGATACAATAAAAAAGTGTCTACAGAATGGTTTAGAGCTCTTACCCAAATATTTCTTATTTTTAATTATGAATGTTAGCAGCTCTAATTTTATAATTCAGGCTGAAACGCATATTAACTCTCGTTTGTATCTTTGGTCACTTACTTAGTTTTCAAATTTAGAAGTAACATTATAAAAATGAGCTTTAAGGGGAGAAGATACATTAAAAATGGTGAAAATATATTTTTATTTCCTTTCTGTATTAGTGTAAAGTGTGTTTTATATTAATATAAATTTGTTTTGCAACAGAAACTTATTTAAAGGTCCTAAAAGTGGGTTTAAATCACATGCTGCAGAGTAGCTCACGCCCCCCTTTCACTCTCTAGCTCTTCTTACAAGTTTCTCTGATATTTTACGTTTAGGGATATTTCCTTCTCCATTTTACACTTTCAGCTATTTTAAAACCTGCTTGTTCTTGCTCTTCAGCTTTTTTTACATTCTATGGTTCTAAACGTGCGTTTTGTTATTGAATGAGGAAAATGGCTAGATCTTCTGCTAAAGTGTTCAGAAAAAGGTCTGGAGGGTCCGATAAAAAGAGAAAGGCGAATATAAATAATAAAAACTGTGAAAATAACTAAGGACTTGTAAACTGAACAACACCTAGGGATGATAAAAGTATTAGGTTAGGGTATTCAACTCCACATGGTTGTGTTGTTCCAAACAAAAGTACTTCTAGCTCTAAATTTTTATAGAAATTGACCCATATTGTGCTACCAAGGCTGACATGGAGGCAGAAGACATCTATAAAAGTGCTAGACTGAAGAGAAGGAACAACAAGAGGAGTAGAGAAGATCATGACAACACTGAGTATGAGACAGGAAGGCTTAAACAGACTGAGTACTGTAAAACTTTAAACACAATTTCCCATAAATTTTGTTTTTGTAAGCCTTATGTACCTTTTCTTTGAAGCTACTTATTATAGAGGAATGAAATATTCACAGTTTTCCTGACACATATTTATAAACTGACATTTTTTCAACACTTAGGTCTTATTATAAAGGAAACTGATAATTTATTTTCTTTTCAACTGTAACAAAATTACCATTACTAAAAAGTTATTACAGTTATATTTTAATGCTATATACTCATAAAATGTCGTTTTATTGCCCAATAGTGTAAGTATATGTGACAAAATTCTTTGCTGTATTATTCATAGTTCTTCAGAAAAGTTGCACTGAAAATGTCAAATTTAACATTGCAAAGATAGAAGGTACCTTCTCCACGTAAAACGATAAAAATGAGCTTTAAAGGAAAAAAGTATTGCGAAGTGTAGGATTTATAAGAGGAATAGAGGCTGGCATTTATGAGGAATAAACCTGATATAAATGTATACTCATATAAAAGTAGTATTGTCGATATACTGTTTCCATTATAGCAGCTTGACAAGTAAGTTGGCTTGCAAGATTTTTGCATTATCAACAGAAATCTTGAGTAAAATTTGTGACGGTATCTCAACGGTAGAAGTATAAAAATATCACAAGAAATAAATGCAATAAAATAATAATTAACCTCTTAAATTATTTTATCCAACTGCTTTCATATACGGTTTCGATTTCTATTTGTGTTGTTTTCTGTCGTGATTACTAATTTCTTGTATTGTTGTCATATTTATTTTTATTTTACTAGAAAGAGTAAGTTTTAACTCGTTTATGTGAACCAAAAGTTTAATATCTAAAGGAAAACAAATGACTACACAAACGGATTAACAGATTACGGCATGGAAATATATCACACAAAATTTGGGAAGATATAAACATGGGATAATTGGCCATGTTTTTTTAAAACGTAGCGCCTTGACCAAGTACTTAGTATATAAAATAGTTACCTCAGCAGCTTTTAAATACTTCTGTCCAGTTATCTGTCACAGTGTTTAGGTTAGCATTAAAAGAGCATTCACAAAATTTATACATTAATATCTATCGAATTATCTTAATAATATTTGAAGTATACCGTATTTCACTTCTAAATATCGTTTAGTCAAACCTCTATCATTGCCAAATTTTTTAGTGCTTACATTTAGCAATTTTTCAGGAACCCAATGCCTTAAAATATATTAAATCCACATCCGTTGTCGTAGGTATAATGTACGCCTTACATTCAATGATTCCAATTTCGAATCTGGTTTACAGTGAATAACCCCTCTTCGATTATTTTGGAAATACGGTTGTCAGATAACTTTAAACTATGAATTCCAACTTGTTTAAGCATCATTTTATCCATCTTCCAATATGATTCACTAATCTAAAGACTGTGAAACAATATAAAATATTTTCAATATCAACTTATCTTCATTATTTAAATTGTATAGCTGAAACACTTATTGTAAAACAATTTGAATGCTCTACTAAAATAAGAGGTTGCAAACATTTATGCCCGATTTCACCAACAGATTTTAAGACTTAACAGGAGTTTAGCAATAGTTATAACAAAAATTACACTTTCCCAACAAGTGTTAGCTTAACACTCGTGTTAAATCTTTTGTTAAACTACCAAGCCATATTTGTGTTGTTAAGTCCTTAACAATTGTAAATAGTTAAAATGGCGGGCGAGAACTCAGCTGTAGACCTCGATTTGCTAATTTAAAACCGTCTAAATGGCATTCGTAATAGAGTAAACCTATAAGGAGAAACGATTTTAAGGTGCTATCAGAAGAAAATTTTCTACAGATGTATAGACTGTCGAAAGAAGTTAGTATGAAGGTTACTGCGGAGGTACAAGAGAGGTTAGAACATGCATCGAAAGGAATATGTCGATCTCGTCTTTGCTTCAAGTATTAATAACTTTGCGATTTTATAATTCACTGTCCACCTTCCGTCTTGAAACGTTCAAGTCACTTGTTCTTCTTCACTCCTCGTTTTAAATTTCCGTAATACTGAGTTAAAACATGCATGGAGAGGAATATGCCGATCTCGCCTTTGCTTCAAGTGTTAATAACTTTGCGATTTTATAATTCACTGAATTATGTGGATAATACATTGTCCAATTCCTTTCTTGAAACTTTCAAGTAACTTGTCCTTCGTACCTCGTTTCAAATTGACGTAATACTTACGAAGTTGTTTGGTGCTTGTAGTAGTGACATATACATTTGAATAAAATTAGTTTCCACTATTTTCCCAGGTGTTATCTTTCTCTTTTACATTCAATGTATCCTCTTTATTTTCCACGATATCCTTACACTTCGTCACCAATTAAATTAACAATTCTTTCTCCATCGATGAGAAAACATTCTCGCGGCTTTTGTTTACGATTTTGTTCACCTGTCATTTGAAAAATAAAAGAAAAGCGAATCGCAGTACGTTCAGAAAATAGTACTACTCAACTATCGCCTTCTATAGCTGTAATATTTACAAGTTTCTTGGCGTTAACAGGTGTTTGTTAACATTTACAGAAAACAGGTTGGTGAAATGCAAGAAATTTAACAGTAGTGTTAGCGCTGTGACAATTGTTACGTTGCATTTGTTAACGTCGATTTTAATATCTGTCGGTAATATTGGGCATTAGAGTAGCTAAAAAATAATAATAAACATGGGTGGAGCCAATACGGTTATTCTATCGTCTTGTTGCCAGTTCCACGGCAAGCGGGCGACAGGGATGGAGGATATATCTGTCTTCGTCTCAAAGTTGCAAGTATCATGCAGATGCTGAGATGTACAGTGATACAATGCTGACAGAAGTTCGCTTAATATTTCAGCATGTGTGTGAGAACATATACAATGATTATTGCATAATCTGAATCTTGAAACCCTCGAACTGGTGTACAATTCACTTATATAGATATCGTTTATATGCACACAAAACAAAATGATTCAAACTAGATGCTTTCCACTAAAGAAGGTGTTTGCTACAGTGAAACAAGGTAGTGATATTTCAATGATCTGTGAATATGGTTTCAATTTCAATTATGCCATATTTTTGTACTGTCTGTAATGCACTATAAACCAATTTTTCTTTCATTAAAATTCTTAATAAATACGGAAGATGTAAATGTGTATTTATGAAGCAATTTTACACCATGAATCTCATGTACTAATGTTATGCATTGTGCGCAGAAATTTTAGTCTTGCAACAAAAATATGGTTTCTTTCAAGAAGCAGTTTGCGGTCACGATTGGTTCTCCTATATTTGAACCCAAGAAATTTCAGAATATTATGCACAGAAGATACAGAATCCGTATATTCTATTTTCTTCCTCATTATATTGGTCAGTCTTTTGGCAGTTGGATATTCACCCTTGTCATATAAATCATAAATTGTTCTACTGAATTACACTTTTGAAAATTGTCTAAGCTGGTAGCACGTGTTTTTAGCTGCCCGTGTATTCCTGGAGATCTAAATATGGAAACTTCTCCTAATTTGGTAAACTGTTTGCCTTCTTTAACAATGTTCGTCACAGAATGAGCACTCACGTGACAAGCTTGTAACATTAATTCTCGACTCTGAGCGAAGTTTGTACTTTCGAAAATGTCTATAATTGACATCTTTTTGAAAAGGGAGTACACTTTAACAAGAATATTTGTAGCCTATTTAAGTAAAATCTTATGAATTGTTTCGCAGTTACTACTAGGCGTACGGGTACTAGACTTGCTAAGCGGTATATTTACTAACTTTGAAAAGCACGTGTGCCCTCTTAAAAAATCACATTTACTGAATGCAAGGTACAAAATGCAACTGCAGCATAGCATGTCTGTGTCTCACTGAGAGTTAATACTTCTTTTCTTTCTAGTCAGGTTCCTTATCTTTCCATATCTCCGAAACCAGATGTTCCACAAAATGGAATTTGGACAGAAATCCTCAGAAAAAAATAGCTCTGTAACTCGAGAAAAACAAAATAATTTTATCAATAATAACTAAACACTAGTAATACAACTTCACTTATCTTATTCAAATCCTGGAACCGGTTTCAAAGCAAGCATCTGCTTCATCCTCAGCCACTCAGCTTGGCACTTACCCACTAACTGACTGACTGACTGACCTTGACCACTACCGGAGTTTGAAGAATAGCTCCTTATCTAACTGCCATCTACCGGGGACAACACAAACTTATTGATGATGTCTATTGGAGGGATATCAAAATTCATTACGCGATCCTTATTTTTCAAATTAAATATCTCATTATAATTACAGTATAAAGAATTTAGTACAGTTTTCTAAAAAAGACAAAATTTCAGACAACAAAAAATCTGGTATTTATCAAGTTAACTGTTTAGAATGCGATAAGATCTATATTGGTAGAACCAAGCGTAATTTAGAAGCCAGAGCGAAGGAACATTTTAGAAATATTAAATATAGACAGACAGAGAAATCGGCAGTGGCTGATCATTTTTGGTCATATAATCTTGAAGTAAATCCAGAAGTTAAATTATTGAAACAATTGAAAGAACCGATAGATTTAATGGTTTGGGAGAAGATATTTATTTAAAAAAAATAAGGATCGCGTAATGAATTTTGATATCTCTCCAATGGACATCATCAATAAGTTTGTGTTGTCCCCGGTAGATGGCAGTTAGATAAGGAGCTATTCTTCAAACTCCGGTAGTGGTCAAGGTCAGTCAGTCAGTCAGTCAGTCAGTCAGTCAGTTAGTAGGTGAGTGTCAAGCTGAGTGGCTGAGGATGAAGCAGATGTTTGCTTTGAAACCGGTCCCAGGAATTAAATAAGATAAGTGAAGTTGTGTTACTAGTGTTTATTTATTATTGATGACCTAGTTTACTTCACTGTCAGTAGCTTCAGTTTTTTACGTAACAAAATAATTTCTTAATTGGTAACTTTAGAGCCCGCAAAGAATTAGCCGCATGCTTCGACAAAGCGAGCCAGTATGCGTGCTGAACTGTACAACATTGCACGCACCGCATTGGCTAGTAGTGATAGAACAGTCACGCCTAGCCCCGCCTTATGTTCATTCCTATTATGTAGGTACCTTAGTGTTATAAAGAATTGTAGTTGGAGATATACCATTTCTTGAATTATTAATTTAAAGTTGGTACTGTATCATCTGAGCTAATAAATTTGAAAGTAATTTTGTATGTTACATTGGCATTAGTTTCTCTATCTATTGTTCAATAAACAGTTCATACAAAGGCCTTTATCTACTTCATGTTGAGGTAAAATTACAGCAAACTCACTTTTATATTTTATATCTGAGTTCATTAATTCCCTCAGTCAGCTTTTATTCAGTACTCATTCATACATCTGCAGTTAATAGGTTTAAGGTTACAAAAAGGTGAAGTAGAAAAGAGCATAGAAGGTGAACTAGTAACAATAATAATGATCAGCAAACGTTCTGGTTTAACGAGCTCCCTTGATAATATTCCCTCTTCCAGCTTTTCCCCAGCAACCCAACAAATTCCACCCCTGCATAATCCCCCTGCATTTTATACAAAAAATACACTCTCGGTTCTCATAGGAATGTTATTTATAGCACAATTCCCCGTAGTTTTAATGGTTTCCAAAACCCAAGGTTCTCTCATCCGAAAAATGTGAACATTCGCCTTTTCTCACGCATCGTTACGTAGATCGGAGGTGGTAAATGGGGAAGTGATTGTTAGCGATGTTTGACATAGAGAGCAGGTAAACAGCGAAAGTGATAATATTATTGATGATTATTTGTGCCAGTAACGAGCGGCAGTAAAATCTCCAAACAAGCTCTATTTGTCACACGGAAAGTCAATGTCCGAGCAGTTAAATTTATGAAGTAATTCCAATAGCTTGCTGCTCCATGTAAAACAGTGGGATAATAAATCCACTGAGAGCAAAACTGATATTCGGATTGATTAGCACACGTTTAACAAGAGACTACGTGGGTCTGTTTTTTGTTTACTGGTCTCCAGAATCACTGAGTTGCTTTGCGGTTTATGGCTAAAAGAGCAACTGTGAAATTAAAGCTATTTCCCTATGCTGTAATCAAAACAATTTAATTTAAACCAAAATAAGTCGTGAAGCTTTCCTGGCGACGAATATGTTCAAGCTGTTCTCGGGAAACAAGCCAGTGAAAAGACCATTGGAAATCGACGTTTCTGGAGTGTGCATCTCTCGCATCATCAGGATATGTATTAAATGTTATAATTTTATTCAGAATTCTCGCCAAATACAAGCCACCTCCGAAGGCTAAACATCTGTTGAGACCAGTGAAAGACAACCTGGACTTCCAAGTTCCGGGAGTGTACCGCATTCCCTGTGAATATGGGACACCGTATATAGGACAAACCGGAAGGACCATCGCTACAAGAATAAATGAACATGAACGGAGCATTCGTTTAATGCAACATGAGAAGTCTAGACTGGCAGAGGATTGTTTTGATAACGATCATAGAGCCAACTTTCGGCAGACGACCATCTTGGCAACGGATATTGGGAGCAGAGAACTAAGGAGAATTTGGCCATTTCCTCCGCGAGGAGCACGCTTAATCGTGATGCTGGATTCAGTTCAGCTCCTCTTGGAAACCGGCCTTAAAATGGAAATCCGTCGACTTATGAAGCACAGATCAACACAGCTTCATAATCAAGTTAAGTAGTTACGTTTCTTAGACCCAATTAATTTTCTATACTCACACCATCTCCTGACCTGGCATTTAATTTACTGAAAACAGTCTTTTGTTGAGTAATGCAAATTTTGATAGTGTTTTGTCTTTATTTATATTTGTGTTATATTCAGTGATTCATTTGTGGTTATAACATTTAATAAATATGCTGATCATGGGAGAAAATGTAAACGTAAGAGGTCCCGAGTTTGAATCTCGGTCAGGGTGATTTACCTGGATAAGGTTTTATCCGGGGTTTTCCGTTATCCTCAAAGGCGAATGTGTGGTAACCCTAAGCTCTATGGACCCTGGGCTGATTTGAGCATCATTTAACCCATTCCTTGCATCGTCCAATATGACTTAACGTTGGCGGACGTAAACTTAAAAAAAAAAAAACACTTCCTAAAGGTCGATTTGTAATCGTCTTTTCACCTGGGTTGCTTCCCGAGAACAACTTGAGCATAATTTAAACCAGTTTCTGGAGTTTTTAAATATAAAATTTTGAACACTATAGCCGGGAATTGAACTACGGATACCCAGATACGCGTCCGGTTGTTCTTAACCATTGAGCTACCATGGCCAACTGGGCATTAAACTTTACAGTCTGACTCTAGCTATCCAAGCCTAATAGTAGTAACTATGAAGCCTGGGGTTTAAGTACTTCAGCATAGTAAGTCGCCGCAATATGTATAAATCTCATTGCATATGAGAACCCCTAATGTTCTACTGGGAAAATTACTAGTCATTTGTATAATTTAATGTCATGCTGGCATGTTAGCCATGGTAGCTCAATGGTTAAGAGCAACCGGACGGAGACCGGGATTAGGATCCCGGCTATGACATTGACTCTACCTATCCTACAAACTGCTAGCATAGAAGAACGATTAATTTCCACAAATCTTTGAAATTTGCCTAATTTAAATATTTCGATTAAATCATTGTATTCAACAATATAATAGGTAGATATAACTTTCATCTTCCAGCTTCTAATACTTTTCTAGAAGCCATCTGTTTATGTACATTACAATTAGCAAAATGAAACTGTATATCGAAATTTTACTTCTACAATTTCAAGATAGTATTCAAAAATAGCTTCGAAAGCGTAATACTTTTTACTACCGCATTGGATGCATATTATGTCGGCTCTTTTTAAAAAGTTTACATATTCCAATGTTAAATCATATGGGACTATGAACGAAATGTGTACATGAAATGAGTAAAGCTGCCTAGTGTTACCAGACATTTATTTTTAAGGATAACGTAAAACCCTGGAAAAAAGAATTTATCGAAATAAGTCACCCTGACCGACTTTCGAACAACCTCTTGTGTGACGCAGACACGCTACCACCAACGCTACTGACGTGGGCATGTCGATTTTTGATTGGCCAGCGTATGCTTATTTTAAGAGGGCGTAGGAGATATTAAAATTTTCCGCCTTTATGTTATGTGAACTTCATTTACTGCGAGAGGTGGTCGACGTAGAAACACGTATGACTTCCAGTCAGCAGGTGGTGGGTTTGATTCACGGTACAACCTCCTCTACTCATGGGGTTTTACAGGCGCTTCCTTGGCTGGAAGGTGAATGGTGAGTTTCCTATCACTTGACTTTTAGTTTCCTTAAACTTTATCCTGTTTTGTTGCTTCAGAGTTGCATCAGGGCGGCATGGCAGGGTAAAAGGGAGATCTACGTAAAAACCCGTTCTCCGAATTGGGAGCGATAAGCTCACGGGCAGATGGCTGTACGAGATCCACCAGAGAAGTGTAGATAGGATGTCCTTTGCTGATACGTCTTCTAATTTTGACTAGCTACACTCTTTCTTCTCTCACTCCACCCCAACTTCTTAGGGACACACACGAGTCCGAGGGATAAGTTCCCCTTCATAAGTAAGAAATAATAAAAACTATATGTCTATAGTATACCAAAGCTTATTCTTTCTCTTCAAATACTCTAATATTTTGTCATACTTGGTTTATAGAAATTATATCATATCTCTAGAAGACTGAAAACATTTCTATTAATTCATCGATTGGGTAAATATTGATGTCGATGATGATGATTAGTAAAATTGCTGTCTTCTAGATCCCAATACAGCAACAAACCCTGAGGCATATTTAAAAAAGTATATACTTTTAGCTTATTCTAGTGATTATAAATTTATGCTGTAACATAGAATGGCAAGACGTCTAGAATGATAAACGTACTTGATACAGATTAAACATTTATTCTACAGAAACAGAATATGAATGTGAGATTTGATACTGACCTTCCTTATCTTCCTGCTCCAGCAGTGCCTCCAGTTCCAGATCATCTATCGCAAGACCGAGTGTGTTGAGGATGGTTCGAACCTTCTCCTTTTCAATTTTACCCAGTTTCCCCGAGTCGAACATGGAAAACGCCCTCCGCAACACTGCAACATCGTAACAGATTTGGTGATTAGTTGTAATTGACACAGGTACTATAAAAGCAAAGCAATCAACACAAAACAAAAGGCACGTTTATTGCGAACCCTTAGGGAACTTGTAGTCAAAATAGAAGGGAAGTGCTTCTTCAGTGGAGCACTTGGAGAAAGTACATAGTAGGTACTGTCAGAGAAGTTAGATATAGAATCGAAATATTTCATAAACCAGTTATACTGAATGTGTAATACTCCCAGAGTAATTGTTATTATTCTCAAATCCAGTATTGAGTTACACCTAAAGCTGCTGTACCTCCTTGGTTGTTGTTTTTTCCATTATACGTTATAATTAGAGACAAGATGAATAAAATATATCCACAATAGAGAGAGCCATCAAGGCATTAACACACATTGACCTACCGACTATCTCCGTTAATGACCGGTTACTGGGTTAACAATCAGCTACATAAAACAATAGATATGTGTGACTTTCTTTGTCTCCAGGGTCTTCGTTTTGTGTCACTCGGGAATACTCTCTTTTCAGAACGTTCCACGTCGTATCCCAACCCCACTTGAAGAGCCGAGTTGTGCCCCCGGACATTCCTCCAGCCGGTTAAGTCAGCGATTCTAGTCTCAGTGTGAGTCGAAAGGCTCAAAACGTTAAGAAGTGACATGTTATGTGCAGAGGATCTACCCAAAAGTCCAAAGACCCTAACGTCCAAGGACCTTGGCCTTTTTCAACCTGGGAGCGATGGATAACTCCAGGGCTCTTTCTATAGGGCAATACCTCATCTCTTAAAAAGCCTCCCCCCGTTGACAACAAGACGGAATGGAAGTGGATACGTCACTTACGCGCGTCAACCCCGCAGGGAAGACTACCGAAAACCTCGGTGGGGCCGCCTGGTGATCTAGCACGCCTTTTACTAGCTATGCAGGCTAGTATCCGGGACTTATTAGGCAACCCTCTACCCCCTCCCGGGCGGCCGTAGCCGGCCGGAGGTACCCAATTCCCCATGGGTGTCGGGAACACACTGCCCCCTCGAGTCCAACCCAATCCGAACAACTCCCCGACGGGAGGGGCTCGGCAGTTCGGCTCGAGGTGCCTCTAGTAACGTCAGAAGTACCACAAGTGCTAAGGGTCCGCAGCGCTCGCACTAAAGCAGCTGAAGGGCACGGATACCCTCCCCTACGGGAAGTTCAGTGATTAGCGTCGAAAGCAGTTCAGTCATTGTTGTAATTCAGTAATGACCAGAGGTAGGTAGTTCGTACCGCCCGCCGTTCCCTATACAAGTTGCGACCGACTATCTCCCAGCATCCAAACAAGTCATAGATAAGAGCGCACGGCGAAGGGACATCGAAACCGTATGCCCAGAGAAGAAAAGTGTCCTATGAGACATTCGTAAATGCAAACCTATTTAGATCATTATGTAGAGCATACAAATTCTTATGTAGTACATACGGGCTTGTTCCTGGCTGATCTCATTATTTAAATAAGTACATTGTGGCAACACTCAAGCAATTATAACGCGGATTGTAATATTTCCTGATCAAATGTAAAATAATATCCAAATAATAAAATTCATTTAATAAACATCTGAAGACTCTTACTAAACAAAATGACAAAGCTGGAATTTTATTGCATATTTACCCATCTGCGGCCGCATTACTAAAAACAGTAATATACCTTTGAAGCCTTTCAAAAGAAAAATTCATTCTGCATCCTGTCAAACAAGATTTGTCCTGCGAAAATGTTCTTTCGACCACACATGATGTGATCGGGGCATATTTGAAATCTTTTATCAGTTCCGTATCGGTATCATAGCTTCTGTTGCGATCTAAAAGTGCATCTCATATGCAGTAAATCATACCGAACCGTGCATTCTTTTCGATTATACTTTTCATTTTCATCTTTATTTCAGGTAGAATGCTCGAGGTTTGGTAAATCCGTTTTGACAGCTCTTCATGCCGCTCAGATTCAGTCAGCTCCATACCTCTAGGCTGTCACAGTGTGATTGTTGTGGGTAACTCTTTGAACAAATGTGCAATCAATAACATATTTCTACGAAACCGTTCGTTACTAGACGTTTGGCAGCTTGTATGCTAGAACTGCCATCGTTTTCTCGGTTTCATGTGAGCTACAAAGCTGTCTACACCTGCATAACTACATTTGATTTATTTGGCCACTCGGTGTAAAGCATGTGCTAAACATGAAATATGTATTAGTTTAGTATACAAGTTACAGTAATGAGTTGCATTCTACGACGAACCTTGCCCTTGCTGGTAGCGCTGCGTGGTACAGCCATGCCTGGCCGCTCTTACACTGCTCAAGGAAATTGGTACGAACTTTCTGTATCTGGTAACGACAGTTCAGATCTGATTCAATTCGACAGGTCTGTTCTGTTTATTCTGAATGTGTGCAATTGTAAGAGTATAACGTTAGCCCTTTGCTAACCGCTTAAGAGATAAACTGTATTTAGTAATAACTGATAACCTCGTTTGCAACAATATGTTCTTTTTGACAAAATATGGATGATAACGTACAAAATATTATGAAATAGATATCCTACATTATAAGACTTACTGGCAGATGTACTGTATTATGCTAAAAAGTGTATTTCTACACTTTTATCCATATTTAATAATAAGACATCAAATAGCATACAGCACATTACAGAGAGTTTATATATTTTAATGAGCAAAGCCCTTAAATTTACAAAGAGACTTGTTTTATCTTTCTTTAATAGTAACTACAAAATATAATTCATAGAGAGTCATATGGAGAAAATAAAGATATCTTGAACAATAGGAGGCGTCTATTACGCAATGCCACCACATAAAGGAAATGTTACATTTACTTAACTTTACCTAACTATAAAGGCTGACGAAGAATAGTTGCTTAAAGCGTTTCCTGGAAAGAGAGTTCTGGGTTTTATAAACGTCCTTTTCAGAAAACTACAAATAGAATACATGAAAACACAGTGTATATAATGAAGTTTATTTTAATGTTGAAGAGCTGTAAATCTAACAAACACATGGCCATGACAGGCACCTGCCGTGGAGGGATTGGTACTACTGACCCGACAAGAAATCGGCTCCTGCTTTTAATGGCCGGTCGTACTCATCCGCGGGCAAAACAATAGCCTTGGTGTGCCGACTTTTGGCTACAGAACTTCTGTTTTGTGTCGTTTGAGAACATTTTATTTCCAGCGTATTCCCTTGCGTTCGGGTTCTTAAGGAGCTGGCTGTACCTCTGGGACAGTCTTACAAAGATCAGACACTTAAACTGTACGAATAAGTCTTTAGTTGACAGTGAGAGTTCAGACTGGGCCAAAGTGCAGTCCAGTTGTGATTCAATCCACGAATTAGTTGTGTTTTGATATAAGTGTGTGCATAGAGTCTCAAGTAAGTGATATACATGGGTCATCCAAAAGTTACTGCCAACACTGCCTGCATTTGCCTCTATCAGCGGTAAATCATGTAAGCTGATAACAGTGAAAAATAGAAGCATATAATATTTGTTAGATGTGAGTTTGAAGGCAATAATTTTATTTAGTAATACATTTTAGTAAGTTTAATTCAAGGCTGTTAGTTTTAGTGCTAGAAATATGTATAGAAAATACAAAGATGCTTCATTAAAATCCAGATTTTAAGAGGTATCAGTGCTCGGCCGTGTCATACAGAATTATTGGAAGATTGTAGTAGACATGCTTTATCATGTTGTATCGTGGCTAGGTGGGCGAATGTATTTCGTAGAAGAAGGGAAGACGTTCATAAAAAACGTGGAGCAAGTGATGATGTACATGTGAATGCTGTTAGAGCACTGCTGGAACATCATCGTTGTTAGACTTGTATTGAACTAGCTAGGGAAGTTGGAGTTGCTCCTGGTACGATTCCCCACATACTTGAGAAGGATATACAGATGAGGAAAATTTGCCCTCGATGGGCCCCAAAAAATCTTACGGAGCAAAGAATGTGACAGAGAATGGAAACAGCGAGATTACACTTAGAACGCTATGAACGTGAAGGTGAGTCTTTTCTTCGACGTATCATAGCATTGTATGATACCTGGGTTCGATGCTACCTACCAAATGAATGGCGGCACATTGATTTACCACGGCCAAAAGTATGTGTCGGCAAGACAATGTCCACTTAAAGTAGTGCTCATTGTTGCTTATGATTTTGACGGTGTTCTTATCACCCATTCAGTTCCTGAAGGGAATCGTGTGAATGGTGTATATTACAGTTACCTTATGGAACACAATTTAAGACCCGTTGTCCGTCATAAATATCCAAATCTCCTAAATTCTCATTTCATTGTGTTATATGATAATGCTCGCTCTCACACGCCTGCGCCTGTTGTTAATTTGCTTTGCAGATGGAACTGGGAAATTCGGGAGCATCCTCCTTGCTCCCCGGATATAAGTCCATGTGATTTCGACCCTTTTTTGAAAAGGAAATAACCACTCAGAGGAAATCACTTTAGAACCAGACAGCAGTATAGCAGTCTGTTCGAATATTAGATTAGATTAGACTTTTATTGTGCATATTCCAAATTTTTACAATTTACTACTTTTGGCTACATTTATTTGTATTTAGCTTGTTGCTACCTTGACGCCCTGGTCTTCTGTTCTACCAGGGAGCTCTTAACCTCCATGCCTCCTTGTTACTTAATTAGTCCCATTCTCCCTCCCCCCCCCCCTCATCCTCCTTTCTTATATTATTTACATTTCTGGCCCATTTTTCTTTAACTTTCTGCAAGAACTCACCAATACTTGTTACCTTCTTTTCCTCCCTGCCCGTTAACATTTTTATAGCTACTATCCTCTTCTCTACTTTCACCCATTTTTCCGCCCAAACCTTTTCTCTCCACTTTACAACTTCCTCGTATTCTGTTACATAGTGTTCTATGCTTTCTTTTCCCCCCACACAATTCACAAATTCGCTTTTCCATGCCTCTTATCCCTCTGAGAAATATTGTTCCTGTTCTCATCCAAGCTAGCCCTTCTCTCTCTTGCCTGTAGTGGTGATCTACATATACTTTTATTTTCTTGTAAAATTTTAATGATTTCATATTTTCTAGACTTCCCCATATTTCCTGTCTTTCTATATCTTCTATTCTGTATTTTGCCAATTTATTCATGTTGCTTGTATTTCTTTCCTCTAATTTCCTTATATCTCCCATTCCTATTTTTTCCGTAATTCCTCCTATCTCTACCCACCAACTATTTGAATTCACTAATCTTTTTTGCTGTCTCATGCATAATTTCATAATTTCCTCTTCTTTGGCCAAACACCAACACCAAAATTGTATTATTCTTTCCATTATTATTCCATTTCTTCTTGTCCTTCCTAATTCTACTAAAGCTACTTCCCTAGGGACTGATCTTGGTAAGCCTAGTAGCTCTTTACGAAACTTTCTGTAGTTTTGGTCCACCGTTTTGTTTACCTCTGTGCCCCCCCCCCCCCATCCCAGATCTCCAGTGCAGACAACATTTTGGATTCAACTAGTGTCTCATACATTCCTTCTAACCGCTTTGTTGTCATTTCTAGCTTAAATTTGCATATTCTTATCCCATTCATTGCCGCCCTTCCTTTTGCTTCCATAGGACAAGACGCTGTGAATGGCATCCGTCGGCTTCCTGATGTGTGGAGGCGAATGTATGTTGGATGAGATTACTTGTAATAACTGCAGTAATGTAACTGCTCTAAAAATGTTCTATATTTGGTTAGTTAAAATCTTGCCATTAATTTTTGAATGACCTAGGATAAAGTATATGTAGCAGCAACTGATGTCTTCGTCTGCTACTATATTTTAAAACTACGTGTCTCGTTCTTTTCTGCTCAACAATAAGTCACTCTCTTAATAGCAGAGTTAAACAAGTGGTACTGCAATGTAATAAATACATATTCCATATCCAATGTTGGATTTAATGGAATTGCATTATTGTCCCGTAGGAGTAATGAAGAGTGGTTCATTCCCTTGGAAATGTCATTAACATTACATGGAAAAGGAGGTAAACACTGCCATAGCGACCTATTTGCAGAGGACTCCACAGTGATTGTAACATTTGTTTACTGATTGTGTTGTGTTAGTCAAGTTGATGGTGCTCTACCATGCTCAAACTGGGTCAAGTTTTGTTCCTGAACAACGGGAGACCTTTGTGCAAGCAACTGATCACACCACAACATGGCCGTCAACGTGTAATCGACCTTAGCCAAACATTCGCTGCCCAGCACTGGAGCCTCACACAGTCCCACGCCAATACAATGACTTGGTAAATGCATTAGCAACTAGTCATATACATGGAGAATGCAACATTTCATTGAAGGGATTGCCCAACTACGCACAGCAGCTCAGATTTTACGCCATGCACTTTCATTTGGCTATTTTGATTTGTTAACGTTGGCAATATGGGGAGCCCTTGAAGCATTTCTGAGGACGGCACTATAAAGCATATTCCAATTTTAAATGAGTTTTTCTTTAAAAACTTTTAGGTGCATTTCTATTGCTTAAAATGCTCCTAATTTCTATAAAAACTTAACTGATTACTTAAGACACTTTTATAACTATATTTTAAATTTTATAATTACATTATTGTTGCTTTTTCATAGTCTTATGTTCACAAAACTGAAAAATGTATGACGTATCCTTCTTTTCCAGCATATCTACAGATCAATGTTTTAGAAGTCAGGTGTATCTTTAAGAACTGAAGCTTTCTTGGCGACGAATATGCTCAAGTTTTTGTCGGGAAGCAAACCAGGTGAAAAGACGATCAGAAATCGACGTTTCGGGAGTCTGCATCTCTCCCATCATCAGGATATTTATTAAATGTTATAACCACAAATGACTCACTGGATATAACACAAATATAAACGAAGACAAAACACTTTCAAAATTCGCATTACTCAACAAAAGACTGTTTTTAGTAAATTAAATGCCAGGTCAGGAGATGACGGGAGTACAGAAAATTAATCGGGTCAAAGAAATGTAACTTAACTTGATTATGAAGCTGTATTGATCTGTGCTTCTTAAGTCAACGGATTTCCATTTTAAGACCAGTTTTCAAGAGTAGCTGAACTGAAGTACAGCATCACGATTAAGCATGCTCTTCTCGGAGAAAATGGCCAAAGCCTCCTTAATTCGCCGCTCCCAGTAACTGTTGCATTTACCAAGATGGTCGTCTCCCGAGAGACTCTATGGTCGTTAACAAAACAATGCTCTGCCAGCACAGACTTCTCAGGTTACATTAAACGAACGCTCCGTTCATGTTCGTTTATTCTTGTAGCGATGATCCTTCCGGTTTGTCCTATATACGGTGTCCCAGATTCACAGGGAATGCGGTGCACTCCCGGAACTTGGAAGTTCAGGAAGGCTAGGAAAGGGAGATCTGTAATAAGGCAAATGTCAGATAAGCCTACTGCTACAGCCTGCATCCCGTTTACCGGCAACCTATCGGGCAGAAACAGCAGAATTGTCGCCAAATACATCAGGACCATCCACAAGCCACCTCCACAGATAAAACATTTGTTGAGACCAGTGAAAGACAAACTGGACTTCCAAATTACCTAAAGTACTACCTGCACGATTTTGTATATATTTACAGCCCTTGTTATCTCATACAACTTTAATCTGAGGTCTTCCAGTAATAAACGATAAACTTTTTCAATGATCTCTGGAGTTGTGACTTCCTCAGGGCGTCCAGAGCGAGACTCATCACTAGTACTCGTACGTCCTACTTTAAACTCCTCAACTCACTTTTAAATCATTGTATATGAAGTGGTAGAGTTTTCAGTGTACTGCCCATTTGCTCCCTGACTTCTTTGGACGTTAAGCCTTTCAAATGGAGGTATTTAGTCAATGCTCGTTTTTCCAAATCCTCCATTTTCGACAAACCTCTACACTAGTCTTATTTAAAATGCTGTCATTCAGAAACTAAACAAGTTATTGACCTGTAATTAAGGATACAAGATAGTCTAGCGTTAAACTATATGATGCTATGCGTCAAACTGGCCCAGTGGCGCCATCGCTATGTGAGGCACGGGACATATCAGCCAACCCTAATAGGAACAAAAATCAATGTTAAGGATATATATGACTGAAATTTCATGTATATTTTCAGAAAAATCACCTTTACCTCTTTTAGTCTAGAAAGTAGTGCAAGCCTTCCTGAATCCAAAAAATGACTAGATAGTATCCGCAAGCCATTTTTAAATGCTCTAGTCTAGTTTGAAGGCTACGTGAATGCTAGTGTTAGATATGAATTCTAATTCCATGTCCTTGTTTTCTCGCTATTGAAAATTTCAACATTTTTCGTCATTTAAAACGCTCCTTGCGTCACAGTTTTAGTGTTACACTAATGAAACTTGCTACACACGTTCACGGAGACACACTGAATAGAAATTGCTCTGGGTTTTTTGTGAGTTGCATTTAGGCACACAAGAATTTCAAATTTTGGGCAAAAGAAGGTTCATGTACTTAAAACTTTATAGAGTCTAAAGTTATTGAAACACAGAGAAACCTAGGAAAATTAAAAAAATGGATGTATTAGGAACCTATTGTTGTATAGGAACCTATTAAGTTATTTTGTCGCAAGGGACTTTCTATGTGAGGTAACCAAAATACATTAATTTGATCATATTTTACAAACTATCAAAGAGAAGTTGATAAAATTTCGGCTCTATAATATTTAAAATAAGCTGCATTTATGGTATGAATCTTAAAAAGCTAGCGTTCTTAGTTCAAAATTTAAAATTTTCAGTCATAGGTATGCCGATGTTACGAGGGCCGATTTTTTTCAACCTCCGATAGGCTATAAATAAAACACAAGTTCATATAAAACAATAATTTTATTACCAAAAGAATAGTACACTTATGGTTACTTTTCGACATAATCACCGAAGAGATTGAGACATTTGTCATATCTGTGGACAAGCTTTTCAATTCCCTCTTCAAAGAAAGTTGCCGCCAGTGAATTCAAGTAGTCCTTGACTACATCACTATTCAGTGATGGTGAATCTGCGGCTTTCTTTAACCATTCTGTGAACTCGTTGAACAAGGTCATTTGAAACGACAGATTTGCGTCCTTGACCCCCTTCATCATGCACATCATTACGACCATCTTTAAAGTTTCGACACCATTCACGAACAACACCATCACTCATGAAGTTTTCGCCATACACACGACTCATCCTCCGATGGATTTCTGCAGCACCATGGCCTTCAGCCTGTAGAAAACGAATTACACTTCGCAATTCGCACTTGGCGGGAGCATCAATAATGGCGGCCATGTTTACGTGGCTGTAGCACAACGCCGACTGACGACTGAATGTCAGCAATGGCGGAGTGTGTAGTGCGAGAGCTGCGCAGTCGCCGACAGCGCATACCGGCTTTCTGCTGCCCGCGTAGCGTCGGCATGGAGCGATCGGAGGTTGAAAAAAAAAACAGCCCTCGTATATTTACTGAGAAAATCAGTGAGATAAAGGATTAAGAAAATAATTATTATTTCCCTACAGAACGAATAGCATACTTAGGACAAATGTCAGGATTAAGGATATTTTAGAAAATTGTATGGGAATAAAAGGAATAAAAAGATAAAGAGACGAAAATATAAAATGGTGATAGTATACTTCAGAGAACAGATAATCCAAATTACTTAGATGCACTTAAAATTAAAACGGCCAAGTGTCTTCCCTGTGCTGTAAACTAAGCATCAAAGATTCATTTTTATTACCATCATACGTACACAGAACTGTACCTAATAGTAATTGATTTAAGCTAGAAGGACCACACCCATCATTTTGGCGGATGCGCTGCATTAGAAGACTCATTTGTTGCTCATGTTTTTTCCTACATTTGCCATGTTCTACGACTTTTAATAAATACTTATGACAAACACGTCCACAAATAATTAAGCATTTTGGACCTTTCTAAAAACTGGTACAAACAACTCCTACAAGAAAGAACGCCATCCGTCATTTTGACGGGTATGGAAGTCTTCGGATCTGTCCATATCTTTTGTTGTTTTCGTTCCTGATTGGTTTACGGCCCTCTGCAGACCCTTTGTCGATGAGTAAGAAAGCCTTATTACCCACATGGCGGAATTCGAGCTACTACTTATTATTTTCGAGGTGTTGGAGACAAAAACTTTCTGTTGAAGTTGTTATGTCGAATACCTGGGGACCACCATCTTTCAGGAACGCAATGAGCAGACAAAATTTCGCTGCAATTTTGTGGTTTATGCGATTTGATGACAAATATACACGTTCTCAAAGACTAAGTAAAGATCGTTTTGCGCTGCTACTCCTATCTGGAATCCTTTTATTGCCAAATCCTTGTAGTGTTACATTCCAAGTGAAAATATCACTGTGGATGAACAGCTGTTACCTTGCAAGGCTAGAGGATCTTTCATTCAATATATGAGCAATAACTGGACTAATTTGGAATAAAGTTTTGGCTTGTAGTCGATGCAAATTCAAAGTAACAGGTGAAACAGTAAGCAGACAATTTAGTAGAAGAGTCGCCTTCAGTATTTAAATCAACAAGGTTACAAAATACACTGCCTAACACAGTACCTCATCAGATCAACATTTGGAAGACTTGCCAAAGTGGCGGATGCACAGGGAGCATTTATGTAACAAGTGCAGCAAATATGTTTCTGGACCAGGTTTAGGCAACTCTGAATACACGTGTGTTAGGTGCTACGATGCTCCAGATGGCTTTGAATGAGAGAAATCAGGTTTATATGTATTTTTTCTACTATATACCTACTGTGGTATTCAAAATTTTATGTTGAAACACATGTGTTTGCTAAGGGAAGTTGTCTATTTCAGTTTTAGTTGTATATATTTTGATTAATTTTTAGGCTTAAAATGTTCATTTTGCCATGTAATTCTCCAGAAAAAAATAAAATTATATACTCGTAAACTGTATAAGTAATATTAAATAAACTGGTATACATTAAACTTTGTTTACTGTTTTAAAAAGGGCAAATAGAATTGCACCCCTCAAAATGACGAGTTTGTTCTTCTCGGTAGACCATACTCGCCGGTCCTACTAGTGTCAAGCAAATAAGATAATTATGATGTTTGTTGATGCAAAGGGGATCAAATGGAGGTAAGTAATCACGTAATCTCTGTTTCATATAACCTTGCTCCGCTGACATGTATTACTCCACGTGCAACTACCTTCCCCCTCATCCTAATTGGCTAATGCTTTCGGGCCAAAGGCCATAGGCGGTGCCTTTCCGGCATACTGAAACCTGCAGTAAACGTCATTATAATTTCCAGGAAGATATATAAAATCATACAAATAAGAATATGACGGCATGCAAAAATAATGAAGTTTATAATGAAACTGTGCCAGTTGAAACTTAATGAAGGAGCAATGAAATTGAAACAAGTTTATAATGAAAGGCCTTTGGGCTTTTCCACTGGGATTTTTTAAACCATCACACATAACTTGCAAAAATGCTTGTCTTTCAGTCTTAAAAGTCGTGTCACGCCATGCTTGTCGTGTGTCCTTCATTCACACGTCTCGTCAAGGTAGAATATTTTGCGATTTGTATCTCGGTACAGTCTGATTATCCTTAAATAACGTCTTCGCCACACAGCAACATCGCCCCTGAAGTGGTAAGTTTTCCTATTGTCTCAATTTCATGTAGCGATGTTCCTGCACCTGAAAGTTCAGGACACAGCTGTTCGACTTCTCTCACAGACAAAGACGGATTCTTCTTTGTGAGTGCATTTAACACATGCACCACAATTATTTTTTCGCCGCTTTGTAAAGGTTTTCCATTGCGATGCTTCGGCAAAAAACTGGCGTTAGACTCTGCCATTAAACGTATAATAAGTACTTGCGCAATAAAATAATTATGTCTCGTACTCGGCATAGCACACCGTCGAATGGCGATATATGACTAATCCAGTTCAAAACAAAGTCAGTGATAAAAGTTATATAAACAAATATGTCATCACTACCGCTAAATCACGTGCTATCGTGCCATGTGCTTGAGAGCAAAGGAACCTCCTCCTTACTTCGTTTAAGAATTAACATGCATTTCAGATAAATCAAATCTGTTGCGTAATATATTTCATTAAAACAGTTACGAAAATATAAATTTGACAATTGTCTTCCAACATATAAAGACATACCACCACGTTAAATAACGAACTAATTTTTACGACACAACAGTCTGCACCACAACAGCAGCCAATGAGATGTGATAAGGTCACATGACCGTTAAGAGATACGGGGCAAGCTTATGTGAAACAAGGATTGTGAAACAAAGCGTACAGTAGTACACTGATTTTCAGGCTACGAAAACAATATTCTCTATACCAAATTGATATCTTATTATGTGTGGAGCAGTACCCAGAAGAACGTCAGATGGCAAACGATGAGCTAGGGAACAACTAACCAACCCATTATTACGATGATCAGTGACGTAATCTCCATGACTGTTGTAGAACGTATGCAATGTAATTAATTTGTTTCACGTTGTTTATTTCTATCACTCGTCTTTGCAAAATTTTCAGGAAATGCCAGTGATGTTTATAAACTTGAAGGGTGATTCAGTTGCGATGTAGTGTCTGGTACCTCCTGAAAGGGATGATTTGCATCACTGAGCCGTGATGGCGTGAGCCTTTACGGCTGTATTTCCTTATCCAACAAGGAGCCCTTGTAACGCGGAGACCAACCCACTGCAGACAAAGGATCCCATTATGTCTTTGTGCCCTAATTAGCATGTTCTGATCCGCCTTTTGAACGAAAGTCTCTTAACAGTATTGCCAAGCGGTAACTGATATTCAAGCAGGAATAATGGTTTGCTTTCAAAACGCTAATTGGGAATCTACCTGAGAGTCTACAGCCAAGCAGTGACCCCATCTTTCTGCTCCAAAACATCTGAATCAACGCTTCTAATTACTACTAACTTAATAGTCACCCCATTCCTAATCATGTACTTGGCATATCGCGAACAAAAGAAAGACCAACGAATGGAAGTTGATCAAATTGGTTTGAAATGCGAAAGAAGGGAAGCGTTTAAATATCTTGAATAAATATAAACGTTATTAAAGAAGCCATAGAGACACACAGAAAATATAAACATAATCATGCTTATATTTAGGCCTGTAAAACAACTATTGCAAATATTATTCACATAGTTATATTTAGAAACTCTCTAAGTTTATGGGAGAATCGATTATTAAAGTAACGCCCTCGTTCTAATTATGTTTGAGTATTTGTATGCTTCAGTTTTCAAGGATTTAAACAATTGTGATTTTTATCAATCGAAATTGCAACCAGTGAAGCACATTTGCAATCTTCTGTCATATAAATTTGTTATGATTTAAATTGTTTCCTTAGTAATAATGCGAAATCTAAGTTGATGTGAGTCAAGAAATGCAAAGCAGATCTCTGTTATCGACCACTAAATACATCGACTCGTGTGCGGTCTTTAAGTGCTAGGGGAGGCTGATGATCGATCATGAAGGCTGAAGGAAAAAACGTCTAAAGAAGATACTAATTTTGTACAAATGACTTCTCCTTTATTAACATAAGGTCCACCTATATATCACTACCTCTACCAACGCTCCAGCATAACATTACGAAGGCTTAGAACTTCTATTTCGCAATGAAACACTACCACGTTAAAATTCCCTGCACTTCCTTTCCTCTATGATTTTCAGCATTTTCTCTACGTGGCTTAGCAACACCCTGACATTTTAACATTTCCCAGTTTCAGATGCTTTAAGCTGACCGCTTGTCTACGTGGCTTTTTACTACTTTCTGATTGCTAATGACCTCATGACAAAATTTCTCATTGTCTTCTACGGTTTTTTTTTTTAATTTTACGTCCTGCGACGTTAAGTCATATCGGACGCTGAATGAAAGGGGTGAAATGATGCTCAAATGTGTCCAGGGTCCATGGAGCTTAGAGCTACCCAACATTCTTCTGTGAGGATAAGGGAAAACCCCTAGAAAAAGCCTTATCCAGTTAACTCACCCTGACCGAGATTCGAACTCGGGACCTCTTGAACGTGAGGCGGACATGCTACCATCTACGCTACCGAGGCGGGCTCTACAGCCCTGTGCCTTGGCATAGTGGGCTAGGGAAATGTGCTTTGGTTCCCTGCCACGGAATTCACCCGTGTTCGATCCCGGGGGTGCGGATTAGACGTACGAAGTATAGAGCGGTGCCCAATCAGCATCGTGAGGAATTTGAGGAGCTACGATAGGCAACGTCCATGTCGAGAGAGCTAACTTTCCGACTTGGGTACCGTGATACCAACCACATCTCCTTACCATATCGACTGGATGATCGGGCACCTCTGTCTTGCGTCTGTGAGCGTGAAGCCGACAGTCGGGTTGGCAGGGTCTGGCTCAGTTGCCGGCTGTTACTCCATGGACTATTAGCTAATGTCTGCAACTCATGCATATGGTGCTATACATTGATTTGCAACGTAAGAAAATTGCTAATCCTAGTTCTTTACATGTCTCATTATTTTTTATAAACAGTACAAATCTAGCCGGCAGTAAATATGGTTTCAAGACCTGGTTTCAGATGCTATGTAAGTATCCCTGGTTTCCTTATGTTACTAAGATACATTGCCAAGTGATTTATATGAGCGGGTAAATACAGTAGTATCTCGCAAGCTTATACGAATACCAAGATGTTCACCAGGAGATGTTAGTATTTTTAGCATTAGTTATACCAAAAATTGAAACAAGTGTTAGCTTAGCACTCGCATTAAATCTCTTGTTAAACTGACAAGCCATACTTCTGTTGTTAAGTCAGTAAAAATTGTAGAATTGTCGAGACGGCGAGCATGAACACAGCTTTTGATGTCGATTTGCTATATTTAGACCGTCTAAATGGCATTCGTGTCCTGCACCGTGGCGCAGTGGGCTGAAGCAGCATTCGTTGGTCCCTGGCCCCGGAAAGCGGCCCTGGTTCGATCCCACCCCTGTGGTGCGGATTTTAAATCCCGGGTATAGGAGCGGAGCCCGTTTAGCATCGTGAGGAAAGTGAGGACCTTAAGATAGGTAAGCGGCCCTGGTTACGAAGGCCAACGTTCCGGCTGGGGAATGCCGATATGCTGACATCTCCTCCCCGTATCGGCTGGATGATCGCTCACCTCTGGCGTGCGTAATTGGGCGTGAGGCCGGCAGTTCGGTTAGTAGGCTCAGGCCTACTTGAGGCTGTTACGCCATGGGTTGCGGGTTACGTAAAATGGCATTCGTAATAGATTAGGTCCTATGAGGAGAAATGGTTTTGAGGAGCTATCAGAAGAAAATTTTCTACAGAAGTATAGACTGTCGAAACATGTTATTATGAAGGTTACTGCGGAAGTACAAGAGAGGTTAGAACATGCTTCGAATAGGAATATGCCAATGTCGCCTTTCCTTCAAGTATTAATAACTTCGCGATTTTATAATTCACTTAATTATGTGGATAATACACTGTCCCCCTCCCGTTCTGAAACGTTCAAGTCACTTGTCCTTCGCACCGCGTTTTAAATTTACGTAATATTGACAAAGTTGTTTCGTACTTCTCGATGTGACATTTGCATTTGAATTAAAATCACTTCCAAGCTTTGGCCACGTCACATCTTTCTGTATAACATTTACTGCATGCTTCCTCTTATTTTCTACAATATTCGTATACTTAGTTACTATGTAATACAACTAACAATCTTTCTACATGAAAATGAAAACAATAATCGCATCGCAATACGTTCAGAAAATAATAAGATCCATTCACAGCCTTCTATATCTGCAATATTTACCAGTCTCTCGGCGTTAACACAAGTTTGTTAACATTATCAGAAAACAATTTGGAGAAATGCAAGAACTTTAACACTTCTGTTAACTCTGTAACAATAGTTACGTTACATTTCGTCGATTTTAACATCTGTTGGTGAAATCTCGGCATTAGATTAGAAAACAAAGGCTCATAGTTCCAAATCTTGTTAGAGCAGGCGACGATCAAAATTGTGATACGGAAAATGTTTCTGAGAGCACAGGGGGACCAGTATCAGAATTTTGTACAGGTATTTTCCATAAGTTTGCATAAAGTTCCTTTCCATAAATAAAGTAAGTAATTATTATTCAAACATATTTTTGCTTAAACAAACTGTTTAGCTGTTGTAGAATACGAGGGCTGATCAACAAAGACTGAGACTGATTTCTTTTCACAGATGTTTATTACTATAATTCAATGTTTACATGATATTTTTCAAAGTAGTCCCCTTCTACTTCAATACACTTTATATATCGTCTCTGCCAGTCCTTGAACCCGTGCTGCAGACCATTCTTTGTCAGGTCCTTGAGAATCGCCTCACTTTTCTTGGGCACTATTTCAGAGTTCTCAAATCGAATACTCCTAAGCTTTGCCTCTAGTTATTGGAATAAAAAGAAGTCACAGGGTGCAAGATAGGGGCTATAAGGTGGATGTGGTACACAGGTAATGTTGAATCGAGCCAGAAACTGCATGAACTGATTTGCGACGTGAGGCCGTGCATTGTCATGATGAAGTCGCCACCCAGTCCGAGAAAGCTCTGGTCGTTCCTTTGCTATGTGCTTCCTCAGTGTAGCAAATACTGACGTGTAGTATGCTGCTGTAACAGTAGTGTGAGGGGGAACTGCATGTTGGTAAATCATTCCACTACAGTCAAAAAATGTGATCACCATCACTTTACCTGCAGATGGAACAACTTTTGGCTTTTTGGTGTTGGAGAACCTGGCGATTTCCACACTGTGCTGGCTTGTTTTCCTTCAGGATCATAATGTAACGCGAGCGCTGGAACACCCTGTGGAACCAGCTGGGAACGGAAGGCAGGGGAGGACCGTGTTAGCCACACCTCCCCCTCATTTGTCTTATAGTGGTGACAGGCTGTGGTCGGGGGAAAAACATGACTGTGCCGTCTGTTTCTCCTATACCTGATTCTCGATCTTTCGTTTACTGGAATCTTCGCCTGGGAACCAGAAAAGCGGAGAAGTCGGTGATATTCCTATATAAAGGGGGGTTGCAGACAGACGGAGTGAGTCAGTCAGTTGGTTAGTGTGTGAGTGAGGACAGTTCTTGGTGTAAGAAGGCAGTGTTAGTCAGTGACGTGTTAATGAACGAAAGGATTGTGCAACGGAAGACTGTACGTAACTGGTATGTGCATCGGAGTTTATGTAACCGCGAGTACAAGGAAATTGTAACGGACGAACTGGTGAATTGTAATTGTGTGCAGCAAGTAATCCTGTGTAATTGGCAAGAGTTTAACTGTAAGTCGGTGGAAATAAAGAACATTGTTGAGTGGTGTAATTGGACTTTTCATTTCACGAACCCACAAGTCACACTGGTGTCAGGAAGCGGGAAGATAACATCACCGAACATTACAACCATGGACGCGGCATTGGAGAAAATTTTGGAGAAGATGATGGAAATGAAGGCCGAATTAACAGCGAAGACGGAAGAAATGAAGGCCGAATTAACAACAAAAACGGAAGCGGCAAATAACAGCCTGGCCGCGAAGCTGGAGACTACAAATAACAACCTGGCCGCAAAGCTGGAAGAAATGAAGACGGCTAACGATAACCTCACGGAGAAGATGGAAGAAATGAAGGTTGCGAACGAGGCCCTCGCCACGAAATTTGAGGAACAGTTGGCCGGCGTGAGGGAGCACGTCACGGGATTCGGCAAGCGGATCGGCCAGGTGGACGAACGCGTCGGAGACCTCGCGAGCCGCGTTTATGAGCTGGAAGGAAAGGCCGACAACAGCGCCAAGTCCCTGAGCACCATGGTGGAGGACGTCGTCGGCAGGAGGTTGAAGGATTTGAAGGCCGACGCACCGGGACGCGACATAACATCGCCGCGCGTCAAACCTCCCAAGTATGACGGCACGTCAATGTTTGAGGTCTTCCGCCGCCAGTTCGACACAGTGGCCAGGCACAACGGATGGTCACTGGAGGAGGAGGCCACACAGTTAATAGCCAGCCTCCAGGGAAGAGCCGCGGAAGTCCTAAACGCGGTGCAGACGACGGCGGCGCCCAAGGTCATCTGGGAAGCCCTGGAGGATCGCTTCGGGAACCACCGCTTAGCCGCAGCATACCGCAGCCAGCTAAAGGCAAGGTCACAGCAGCCGGGGGAGACGCTGCAGGAGTTCGCCATTGCGATCGAGCAGCTGGCTAGCAAGGCCTTGGTTGACCTGCCACTGGAGTTCGTATCCCGGGAAGCCGCCTACAATTTTGTCGACGGGGTACGGGACACGGAGATTCGTCAGCGCCTAATGCTCGGGGAATATAAAACCATCCACGAGGCGCTGACAGCGGCATTAAGGATGGAGGCGGCCAAAATAACATCCATCCCGACGTCGAGAACGAGGAGTGTCCGCTACGCCGGAGACAGGAGACCAGCTGAGGGACGCGGGCGAACACCTAGTGGCCTGTGTTGGGGGTGTGGACAGCCCGGACACCTGCAGAGAGACTGCCCACACCAGGAAGAGCAGCCGGAAAACGAGTAAGGGCCGTCGTGGAGAGGGGCACGTCGGCGCCATCACCACCATCCCCTCGAGTGACACTGCGCGCCGTCAGCCGGCGTATGGATGACAGCCTCATCGCGGACGGTTGGGTAAGAGGGAAGCCGTGCCGCGTGCTAGCGGGCACCGGGGCGGCCGTGACCATCATCAGACCTGACGTGGCGAAGGGTTCACCGACAAGGAAGCCAAGCCGGCCATACCAGCTTGTCACGGCATCGGGCGACACCTTGCCTGTGGAGAAGGAGGCCCTGCTGGAGCTGAACTTGGGACGGAGTGCCGTGCGTCTGTGGGTGTTCGTCGCGAAGGTGGCTGAGGAGGTGATCCTGGGACTGGATGCCCTCAGGAGCCATGAGGTGACGGTCGACGTCGGCAAGAAGGTCCTGCGGCTTAACGGAGAAGAGGTTATACTCCTTCAACCCGAAGAGCGCCTTGGAATGTGCAGGGTCCTCTTGGACGAAGACGTGGTTGTTCCCGCGAGGAGCGAGGTGGTGGTGACGGCGCGACTGGAGGGCCAGAGAACCAGGAACATGATGCTGGACCAGAAGACGCCTGTACACGGACTGTGTGTAGCCAGGACATTGCTGCCGTGCCGAGAGGAGGTGCCAGTGAGACTGCTAAATCCAACGGACACCGATCACGACGTCCAGGCCGGGACGGAGTTGGGAACGTGCGAGCCCGTAGTGAGCGTAACAGCAATCGACAAGACACAGGAGCCGGCGCCGAAGCAACACCTGGGGCCCCGGTTAGAAGGCTTACTGGAGAGGGCGGCCGACCACCTGACCGCAGAACAGCTGGAGAAGGTTCGACAACTACTGAGGCGATACGAGCGCGTCTTCAGCCAAGGCGATAGTGACTACGGCCGCACGGACAGAGTGCTTCACCTCATCGACACCGGAGACGCCCGGCCTATTCTGCAACCACATAGACGCGTTCCGCTGGCGAAGCAAGGGGCGATACGAGACATGCTGGAGGACATGAGATCCAGGGGAGTGATTGAAGAGTCTGACAGCCCTTGGTGTTCCCCTGTAGTCTTGGTGACAAAGAAGAACGGCGAGCTGCGCTTCTGCGTAGACTACAGAAAATTGAACGCCGTCACCCGGAAGGACTGTTTTCCCTTACCCCGGATTGACGACACCCTGGACACGCTAGCTGGTGCACAGTGGTTCTCGACCCTGGACCTGAAGTCGGGCTACTGGCAGGTAGCTCTAGACCCGAGAGACAAGGAGAAGACTGCATTCTCGACGGGCCAAGGGCTCTGGCAGTTCACGGTTATGCCCTTTGGCCTCTGCAACGCACCAGCTACCTTCCAGCGCCTTATGGAGTCAGAGATGGGAGGGCTGACTTACGATGCCTGCCTGCTATACCTGGACGACATCATCATCGTCGGGAAGACTTTTGAAGATCACCTCGAGAATCTGAGTAAGGTGCTACAGAGACTGCAAGCGACCAACTTGAAGCTGAACGCGAAGAAGTGCACGCTCTTCCGCAAGGAATTTAACTACTTGGGCCACATAGTCTCGGCAACCGGAGTGGCCACAGACCCGGAGAAGACACAGGCTGTGAGAGATTGGCCTCGCCCAAGGATAGGAAAGAGTTGCGCAGTTTCCTGGGGCTGTGCAGTTATTACCGACGCTTCATAAAGGGGTTCTCCAACATCGCAAAACCCCTCACCCGCCTGACGGAGGAACAACGGCCTTATGTGTGGACAGAGGACGCCGAAAACGCTTTCCAGCACCTAAAGGAGACCCTGTGCAGTGCTCCAATTTTGGGTTTCCCGCAACCGGGTGGCGCCTTCATTGTGGACACCGACGCCAGCGACCATTGCATTGGAGGTGTCCTGTCGCAGATCCAGGACGGCCATGAGCGGGTGATAGCCTATTACAGCAAGACGCTATCCAAGGCAGAGAAGAATTACTGCGTCACCCGACGGGAGTTACTGGCGGTAGTAAAGACATTGGAGCACTTCCACAAGTACCTGTACGGTCAGCCATTCCACCTGAGGACTGACCATTCCGCCCTAACCTGGCTATTGACCTTTAAGAACCTGGAAGGCCAGACAGCACGTTGGGTCCAGAGGCTGCAGGAGTACGACTTCACCTCGGAACATCGTAAAGGGAAGAGCAACGGTAACGCAGACGCCATGTCCCGAAGACCCTGTCCAGAAGAGTGCGGCCAGTGCACAAGAGTGGAAGAGAAGGAGCGTGCCGCAGCAGTCCGAGTAGTTGTGGCAGTGCCTGCTGAAGGCTGGGATAGCGCAGGCCTGAGGAGGGAGCAGCTGGCGGACGCAGACTTGGGGCCACTATTGAGGGAAGTGGAGGCAGGGATGAGACCAACCTGGGAGGACATCGCACCGAGGAGCGCCACCTACAAGTCGTACTGGGCCCAATGGGACTCGTTGAATACCAGAGAGGGCGTGCTGTTCAGGGTATGGGAGTCACCCGATGGGAAGGCGCAGAGGGAACAGTTGGTACTTCCCCGGAGCAAAGTCCCGGAAGTCTTGGTGGAAGTGCACGCCGGTACTTCAGGAGGACACCTGGGAGCGAACCGAATGATTCACAAACTACGGCAGCGCTACTTCTGGCTGAGACTCCGAGCAGATGCTGGTGGTACACCTGGACCGCCTCGCCCGCTACGATGGGGCTGTTCGGGGCGAACAGCTTTGAGGAGGGAGCAGTGTAACGCGAGCGCTGGAACACCCTGTGGAACCAGCTGGGAACGGAAGGCAGGGGAGGACCGTGTTAGCCACACCTCCCCCTCATTTGTCTTATAGTGGTGACAGGCTGTGGTCGGGGGAAAAACATGACTGTGCCGTCTGTTTCTCCTATCCCTGATTCTCGATCTTTCGTTTACTGGAATCTTCGCCTGGAAACCAGAAAAGCGGAGAAGTCGGCGATATTCCTATATAAAGGGGGGTTGCAGACAGACGGAGTGAGTCAGTCAGTTGGTTAGTGTGTGAGTGAGGACAGTTCTTGGTGTAAGAAGGCAGTGTTAGTCAGTGACGTGTTAATGAACGAAAGGATTGTGCAACGGAAGACTGTACGTAACTGGTATGTGCATCGGAGTTTATGTAACCGCGAGTACAAGGAAATTGTAACGGACGAACTGGTGAATTGTAATTGTGTGCAGCAAGTAATCCTGTGTAATTGGCAAGAGTTTAACTGTAAGTCGGTGGAAATAAAGAACATTGTTGAGTGGTGTAATTGGACTTTTCATTTCACGAACCCACAAAGTCACAATAATGATTCAGCCATGATTCATCACCGGTGAAAATTGAAACTTAGGGGTATTCGATTTGAGAACTCTGAAGCAGTGCTCAAGAAAAGTGAGGCGATTCTCAAGGACTTGACAAAGAATGGTCTGCAGCACGAGTTCAAGTACTGGCAGAGGCGCTATAAAAAGTACATTGAAGTAAGAGGGAACTACTTTGAAAAAGATCATGTAAACATTGAATTGCAGTAATAAACATCTGTGAAAACAAAAGAGTCTCAGTCTTTGTTGATCAGCCCTCATAGATAAATAGTAGTTATTGTAAATGGCTTATGGATGTGTTTGCAAATGGTACAATAAAGCAATGATGCCAAGCTGTCTTAACAACGCCGAGTAGCTAATAAATTCACCGAGCGAGGTAGCTGTGCGGTAACATTTAAAGCTCGCTTTCGGCGTATTTGGGTTCGATCCCACTCCGATCTTGCACTTTTCTCGATTTCTCCTTGCTTGTTAGACAAATAATAAGTGTTTTGTTATCTTCTACGAATTTCTTTCTTTCATTTAGCTTCGATTTCAATTCGTCCGCATCTTTCAAGTGTGCTTTGGGTTTCATGGTATAAGATCGTACCCGACTAGTGGAGCGAGAGCTTGCTCAAAGAAAAGAGTACACCCACGGACACTAAGTCTGCTTAGTTGAGGGTAATTCATCGCGCTCTTTAGACAGAAACAGTAATGGTGCTGTCTGTTGAACTGAAGTTTTAGGGTCTTCCGGGCTTCCCTGTAGGAGTTTGCCTCCACAGAACATCTATGTAGACAGCAATGCAGAGGTATCTCCTTTCGTGCATAGCCGACATATAATTGTCTTTTTCTGTAATTTTTTTTTCAGTAAAGAAACAAAAATGCGCTATCTTCCTACCAGAATTTGAAATGCAGTACTTTGACATAGAGCTGTTTATATAAGAATATTACATTACAGCTTCCCCTGTAATATTTAATATGTGCACCCTTATGCCTTAAATTATAAAGGCAGTGAGTAAACTACATGAAATAGCTCAATAGTACAAACGAAAACGGCGCTGGTTTTTTGGGACACAGCTCTGAAGCCAGTTTTAGAATAGAGTGTGGAGGTTCACATATTTCAAACGTCAGATGTCCATAAATTCCGGCAGTACGTTTCTGAAAGTCAATGTATTATGTAAAAGCTACAAATAACATAGTACTCATTTGCATGTCCAATGACAGTTCTTCCTGCTAATACCTGAATATACATTATTCAACAGGTGTTCACACGATAATCAAAATTGGGGCGTGTACTCTGACATATCGTGTGTTAATATCTGCAGTAGATCCTGTTTAATGTAGTTGGAACATTTTCGACTTATATGTAAAATTCCTCTAAATACTAGCGCCGTTCCAAAATGATTGGCACTACAAGCTATTTTTTGTTTACAGGAAACATTTATTGAACAAACTTATTCAGGTAACATTACAGGTATCCCCTGCCAATGTTAATTGATCCATCGTTCTGGCAGCTTGTGTATTTGCGCAGCAAACCATTCTTGGGGGGTATTCCGGCGCCACTGATGGTCAACTGCATGAAGTTCGTCATCAGCGGTGAACTTCTTATCGTGCATGACCTCTTTCATCGAGTCGAATAGAGCATAGTTCCCAGGAGCCTAATCGGGTGAGTATAGAGGATGTAGCAGCACAGTAAACCCTAGTGTACGAATTGTGGCCATGATATGTCGACGGGCATGTGGTCGTGCATTTTCTTCTTGGAGTAGAACACCACGTCCCCATTTTTGAGGTGGTGTTATTGAATGCATCGGCGGAGTTGTTGCAGTGAATTGCAGTTTCGCTTAATGTTGCTGGTCGTATTGGGAGGGAGGCAATCCATCAGCAGTATTCCTTCCTGAACCCAGCACACAGTTGTCATGTGTTTCCCACGAAATGTCCTAGCGTGACTTGGGCTCGTAGCATCTTCCACTCCATAGAATGGCGTTTCTTTTCTGCTCGTGGAAACACCATGACTCGTCGACGGTGAGCATTCCTGTCGATTTGCACTATACTGTTGCCGCAACTGTTGACACATCACCACACGCTTCTGTTTATGCGCATTAGTAAGAATATTTGGTACCCATTGTGTACACACCTTTTTCCTCATGAAATCTTCGTGGATTATGGTGTGAAGGGTCCCCCGTAATAGACCTGTTCCCTGCACTAATCCATCAAATGTAATTCGTCTGCGCTTCAATATCAGGTCATTCACAAGCCGAGTATTATTTGGTTGCATGCAGTTGCTGAACGCCCAGTGTTTTTATATTTTCAGCAGAATCCCTGCTGTCTTTGAATTCGGACACCCAACGAAACATGGACCTGCGACTTGGGGCAGACTACCCACAAATGGCCACTTACCTCTTGTGGATATCTGAAGCAGACACTGCTTCCATCCTGAGAAACCACACAGTTCACCTTTGCCCGTTCTTGTCTGCTTCCATTTTGTCTCCCTGATGTCCACTAGCGCACTCAAAAGATGGTACAACTGCTACTCCAGACTGCCACTTATAGGAAGTAGCGGCATCATCTGATGGCACTAGTGCCAATCATTATTGAACGAACTAAATAATATAGTAAATGTTTTTGATACACTATACTTGATGTAATCCTAAAGGAAGAGTTAGAAAAATATGAGATCTGTTGACATTGAGAACAGCTATTCCAAAAGGGTAATGGATATACCAAGAAAGGGCACACCTCACAAACTGTGACCTGCACATTTATTGTCATTAATACCCGTAGGAGGAAGGCATGAAGTGCAGGAACCGCAGCAAGTCACAGGGCCGACCGGCCCCGCTGCACAACCATCAGTTGGGCAGGTAAGGACAGCGACAATACAACGCTGTCCAGTGCCGGGAACAGCATGTACAGTACGCTAGTATCCGCGCCATCTGATCATACATCCGCGGCATACATCACGAGCTTGAAAGTACGCCTGCAAAATAGGATGAAGAGAAATAGCAGAAATGAAATTAAGCATCCCGGCATTCTCTTTACTAACAAGGCGAAATAAGGAAATGGTCACGTCAGAGTGCACGGTTGCCAGAGATTGAACCCATCGTATGTGGCTCGCATTCGGGAGGTCTTGTTTCGATTCTCGTGGTCCACCCACCTGATCCATGGGTTTTTATCGTGGAATTTCCCGTATCGCCAGGCGAAAGCTGGGTAGGTTAATTATATCCCCGGCATTTCACATCGTCTCTCCTCTGCTGCTTTCTTTTAGGATAGAAGTGTAGGAGGGAATCTAGGCGATGCATGGCAAGATTATATGCTCCTAGTAAACACTTATTTTATTAGAGTTTCCTTCTGGTCAATTGTAGTCCCGTAGGGTAGGAGATCCGTCCCCTTCAGCTACCGTGGTGCGGGTGCTGTGGACTCTTAGCACTAGTGGTACCTCTGACGTTACCAGAGGAACTTCGGGCCTAACTGCCGAGAACCTCCCGTAGGAGAGTTGTTCGGATTGGGTTGGACTCGAGAAAGCAGTTTGTTTCCGACACCCGTGGGAGATCGGGTACCTCCGGCCAGGTCTCTGCCGACCGCAGCGGATAGAGGGTTGCCTAAACAGTTCGGGAACTGGCCTGCATAGCTAGTAGATCACCAGGTGGTCCCACCGATGTTTTCGGCAGCTTTTCCTTCGGGGTTCACGTGCAGAAATGACGTATCCTATTCCAACCCGTCTTGACGTTGATGCCGATAGAACCATACTTCATAATGTGTATTTAAGTCAACGTATCTTAAAATTTCCTTAAAATGGTATCTTCTATTGTTTCATTTCTATTATACTAGTAACTTGCCCTTTCGTTCTACATAATTATTTTTTAACAATTAGCACTACTTCTTCCGCTGCAGAGAGATACAGTGATGCTTGATTCGATGTAGACCCCTTCCCATGTCCCATAGGTTTTCATAATGAAATCGACCTTAATTTTATTTCAATTCTTGTTTTGTAACACTACTCCATCACATTCTGTCGATGTGTTGAAGTCTTTGCCATTTCAGATTAGTAATTTGTTTCTCTAATTTGTAAATACCTAATTCATTTGAACGTATAAGACAGGGTAAGACAAGTAGTGGTGGTGAGACGTTAGCTCCGTCAGCTCTAAGCGCCAAATATGCCCCGAACGAAAGGCAGGTTAGCGTGTGACGTCACCGCGCTGATTTCTGCTGCCCAAGAGGAAGGAAATATTTTGATGTGTTGGGGTTCCGACGGCATAGGAAAGACAGGAAACGTATCGGGTGTTAATAATATGTACAATTACATCTTGGGTGTTGTAATATTAAAGCTGATTGCTTTAATGCACAATTGGTCACAGTTTATAAACAATTACATTTTGGCTCTGTGCTATGAGAAAATATATAAAACTTCAACTCGTGGTTTTTCTGAAAGTCAGGCATGTTATAAGGAAAATAATATAAAACATAAAGTAATTTTCTCTGCAAATTAGAGGAGACCCATTTAGAACAAAATTACGTGGACATTTTTCGACACTTTCTGTTTCGTTTTTCTGTAACTAGTTTATCAATATTAGGACGAATGTCTGGGAACTTTGTAATCGAAGGCTGCATGTTAGATTGTGATCCGACAAGGTACTTCGGGGTTTGGACTTAGCTAATTTTATAACAAAACAAAATTGTTCGCACACATATGTTGAGCCTAACATACACAATGTCGGTGCGGCAATTGAATATAACCTCGGAAATCTGGTTTGGGGGACATTCTTGTAAAAATCAGCCAAGTCTTTTCTTGTATGTATACCTACTTGTCCTTCAAAAAATCGTCACATTGTAAGTTGTGACGTTATTTTCCAGCTTAATCTCTCCCCATCTTAATCGAGCCACACGTTCAGGAGCCAAATTTGTGGCGTTATTTCTCCACTCGCAGCAGATAGGAAGCACGCCGACTGTTTGGAAGATCCAGGTCGAGATTTGATTAAATAAGAGTCATGAGATGTTTTCTCAGGTGTGGATTTTTTTTTTTTTTTTTTTTTTTTTTTTTTTTTTTTTTTTTTTGTAACAGAAATAAAATTTATATGACTCCGACTTCGTAATATATTATTTAATTGTATAATCTGTATTACAATTCACTCGTATCTATTACGAATACCGAATAACTATTTTTGAAGGTTATTAACTTTCCTTTACAATTATATTCACCGCAACATTTTTCATCGTCATGTAACAAGACCGAAGAACATATATCTATCTCAAGATTTTCAGTAGCTATCGTTACTCCTCTATTAATTTTGAGATTGCCCGATGTACTGCTACGTCACCGCATTACGTAATACAATTATTACTACGGCCAATCACAAAATTACACATATATTTGTTTTTAATATTGTCATTACATGGCCTTCTATGTCATATCAGAAAACAATATTCATATAAAAAGTTCTAACTAAAACATATCGTTACAAAGTTTAACAGCTCCATTTGGTACGTTGTCATTGCTGTCATCGAGAATGCTAAACCTGACTGAACTCTCAGATTCTGTACTCACAGCACCATTTATATAGGCAACTTGGTACTACATGGCTCTTGCCTCACGTAACACGCACTACATGCCTACTCCCGACTGAAATACGTCACAACTCTCGAAGCTGTCTTCCTCTGGTATAAGATATATTCTGATATGCGTCTCAGAAGATCAATTTGTTATGCTTTCAGCTACTGCAAACCCACAAATGGTTATTTATTCTGTACTATTGTCTTAAAGTACTGTAGTGAATTTTAAGCTGCATTTTCTCAAAAGTTTTTCTTGTCTTTTTCGTCATTTACAATCTTACTGGACAATAATTTATCTACTGCTGAGTTACTTTTAGTTTTCAGGCCACTATGAGGAATTGCTGGCTTAAAAATTGTTGTGCACTAGCAGAACATAAAATTTAAAAGTATTATATGATAACTGGCTAGTTACGACTAAGACGTAACACACCTTTTAACTGCGGGTTAATACTTGTTTTGTTCCGTAAGTTTTATGTTCGTGAGTATTTGGCGAAAAGATTAAAAAAGAACAAAAGAATATGTAGAGTTTTGTATCTTCATAGATAAATATTTCTCTACCTGTTTGTCTACAACCTGTGGACATACACAGGTGACCTAGTTATTCTCGTCATTATCAATTGTAGCTTACGTTCTTCAAGAGATAAAATTTTATATAAAATGGATAAAGAAGTGGAAAGAAAGCATGAATTACAACAGAAAAAGGAATAGCTGCCACATGGTATTTAATTACAAAGAAAACATGTAAGATAAAAGATTACTACGAAGGGGTGTTGTAAAGTTTTAATTATCACCCTTTAAACATGTGATAGAGAGTTTTTGTTGATATGTCCTTATTAGTTGTTCTCTACGTAGTCAATATCCAGGTTTATACATTTTTTCAGCATTACCTGACCTTCCGAATAATATGATTGTAGGAGTCTGCAGAATTCGCTTTAAACCACTCTTCCGCTTCTTTAATGACGTTATTTGTGTTGTCAAATCGGCGACCACGCAACGGACTCTTCATTTCCAGGAATAATAAAAAGTCACTTGGTGCGAGATCGGGCGACTAAGGCGGATGCTGTAAGGTGTGAAACAGTTATTTTATGTTGTCCCCAAAGAGTTCCAAATATTGTATTATGTGAGGTTAAGTAGAGTGAGTCATGCACAGAGAAGCTATGTAAGTGGAAATGACGTCACAAAAGTGTTGAATAACAAACTTATTTGGGATTGGTGTGACGCGTATATCGTAAAACGTGGACCAATCAGATATAAAAGATTTTACGTTGCCATGGAGGATATTCAATATTCCTCTAGGGGGGTCGAACTATTAGCAAAATGCTAATGTGTAGAAGAAGATGAACTGATTATTCTTCTCCTAACAGTCACCGTGAACGGATGTAAAATTCTCTTCTTAAACGCCGTTGTGTGCGGAAGAATATAAGTCTATTCTCATAACAATCATCGAGTATAACTAGATAATCTTTACATTAAATATCATCGCTAGAAGACACACAATTTAATTATTATACACGGTAGTGAGCAACCGTATAAAACTTTTGATTCTTGCACGCATCCAGATATAAACGCGTCACATCAAGTGAATCTTGTGTAAGAATAGTGTTATAAATGTTGAATCATACATTTTGTTCGAACTGGTGTTGATTGAAGTAAGGAAATAAAAGTTTCTACATTATTTAATACAGAGAAAAATGATTACTCATTCTACGTAAAATTTCCTTCCGCCGTACCACCCCTGTAAAAGAAGATATCTTGCTCAACCGACTGAAGTCACGCCGAGGTAAGCTGGGACTTCAAGAACCATCTATTCCATCCACCAAAATGTCGCCACATCGAGGGAAATAATTACTCCATCACCCATTGACGTTGGGAATCTACCCAAACCACTTCAACCCTGTTCCAAATGGTCACCTCAACGAGGGGCATAATTCGTCATTCATCAATACGATTCGACACTAACCCTGTAGCAGGTCTCAAAGTCACATTCTAATGTTTTGTGAACTGCACTTTGAGATGAATGAGCTGGTGCATTGTCAGCCAGAATACGAACAACTTTGGACTGCATATCGCGTCGTTTCTTAATCAGAGCAGCTCGTAACTTGTCCAGAAGATTTCAGTAGTATCTGCCAGTGATGGTTTGACTTATGCAGGATAAACTGTAGGGATGACTCCACGACAGTCCCAGAAAACTAAAAGCTTGACCATCCCAGGTGACTTTTGCACCTTTCCCTTTTTGGGAGATGGAGAAATAGGCATGTTTTCATTCCATTCTCATGGTTTTTGTCTCTGGACCATACTGATAGATCCAGGATTCGTCCATGGTTACCAGACAATCAAAAGAATCATCTACATCCTGTTCCAACAGCATCAACATCTGTCTTGAAAGGTCACGCCTTGTTTGCTTTTGGAAAGGAGTTAGCAAACGTGGAACCCACTGTGCAGACACCTTAGACATGTGCAGTTCGTCATGAATCATTTTCCACACACTACCATAACTAAGATGTGTCTCATTCATGAACATTTAGATGGTTGCTCGTCTGTCTTCCAGTATTAAACACTCCACTTTCTTCGCTGTGACAGCATCGTCTGTCTTTTACGGTCCACCAGCTCTTGGCTCATCTGTCAGGGACATGTGACCAGTTCTAAATTCCTTTTCCACCTCACAATAGTGTCATACGATGGGCAATCATTTCTATATACAGCTGACATCTCATCATGAATTTCCCGGGCAGTTATGCGCTTCAAATGCAGGAGCTTTATCACACTACGAGCCTCAATTTTCTCCATCTTACACCTCAGTCACTTCGGGCACTCACTGTAACAAAAGGACTCTAATCACTGAAACTACCAACATTAGGTCTCGAGGGACCAGTAATGACACTGAAAAATGTTCATCACTCTAGCATAAAAACTACCGGGTAATAATTACAACTTTACGACACCCCCTCGTACAGCACATCAGAGCAGATACAAAAAGAAATGTTTGATACTCACTGGTGGCCTGTTCCTCATCCAGTACTTCTGTCTGCAACAAAAGAAAATTGTGTTGTGATATTGAGATGTATGACAGCTATCTCAGTAAAATGTAAAAATAAGAAGAGAAAAGCTCAAACGCATTCTTTAGTATAGAATGACCCAATATGAATAACTTTAATGTTGAGTTCATGGAGTAATTACTAATACAAATTAACTAACACAAACTGCTTCAGTCTAAATAAATTGCTAAGATATAGCTTTAGTTATTTCTTTACCACAAAGCTAATTATAATAAAATAAGACAAAACTTCATTAACAATTTTATAAATTTGTTAGAAAATTGTGATGATTGCACCTTTACTTCACGAGGCGTGTGCCTCAGTTGTTTCGTGTTTCCCTTTTTCTCTGTGTGAGCGCGTGAAGGTTGCTTTGGTTCCTCTCTCGGACAGCTCTCCGGGCTGACGAGACAAGGTAGCCGGGGCTCTCCTCTCATAGCGCGCGCATGATGATTTAGCTCCCGGTTGCAGTTCAAAACATTTAATAGCAGGTGTTAGACTGAAGTTATAATGTGTACAAAGTTCAACTTTCGAGGAAGTTTAAGTTAAGTGTAACTGTGCAAGTAAGCTGTCATTGTGAATAAGAGATTTATTAAATATTTTAAATTATCAAAGCAAGTTGTATAATTGTACCTTAGCCTCCGGGTACAGTTCAAAATGTAGCTTATAGTTTTAAATTTTTGTGTGGTATTTCTTCTAAATTTTGACTTATTAATCTTTAAATTTGAATTTTACTATGCTGTGCAAAGTGCTATAGGATGTACTTTTAAAAATGAAGGTTTTTTAAAAATTCTATCTGGTTTAACTCTCAATATAATAGAAAAACGCCCGCCTCGGTAGCATAGATGGTAGCGTGTCTGCCTGACGACGATGACGTCGACGACGACGACGACGACGATGATGATGATGATAATAATAATGATGATGATGTAACCCGTTCTAAGATGATGTGACTTGTTAAAATCACTTTTGATAAATTATGATAAGCAGTATTTTCGAAATGAATTACATTAGGATTAAAATTTGTAGCAGAATACCCCATTAACAAATTCTCATAACAATTAAGGTAGACTTGCAATTCTATAAATTGCTACCATATGGCTGAATAATAAGTGTACAGAAATTAGTAGTTCTATCCTTATATTGAGAGACATATGGAATCTAAAGATTGACTGATGATTGTTACACGTTAGTTTTCCAGTACACAACAATTACAGTTAACTTTTCTGAGCCAGCTCCTATCTTTAATCCTTATTAATCATTTCAATCCACGCTTTTGTTCAGAGATGGCTTGCAACTCCATATTCACACGCATAGAAAACTACTGTAGTTAGTTGTATTTCTTGATACTTTTGATCGCAATGCGACCCTATTTCCAGGAATTCTTTAATCATGTTTACCTGAGATTTGCTGTTGCAGCTTCTAATTGGAATTGTACCTTCAGACAGGCTTCTGTTTCTGTTTATACATCTACAGCGTTTAATTGTTTCCGAGAAGCCACTAGGATCCTATGTTCTTAATTGTAACCTCATCTTCCTTTGTTTCTAGCATTTCTCATCTCCAATTAACATAAGACACTTTTGAAACATTTTTGGATTCAAATACATAAGAATTTTTGTCCCTTATACAAAATGTTCTACTATAAGCATCTAAAACTATCTGTGTTAAGTAAACGCTTGGGGGGGGGGGGGGAGTGGGCCGTGTTCGAGCAACCTACTTTCTTAGAATAATTTTCGCATTGTTTCTTAAAACACCAATTAATGCAATATTTGCGCTTAAAACTATTGAAGTAAAAGAAAAGTTATTTTGAGGTGGCCCTAATATTAGATGGACTACCCAATTTCCCGTCCTGCGCCGTGGCGAGTGGGCTAAGGCAGTGTGTCTTGGTCCCTTGCCACGGAAAGTGGCCCGGGTTCGATCCCATCCATGGGGTCCGGCTTTTAGGTCCCGGGTGTAGCACCGGTGCCCATTCAGCATCGTGAGGAAAGTGAGGAACGCTAAACAAGCGGCCCTGGTCACGGAAACCAACAACTCCGCCTGAGGGACGCCGAGATGCTGACCACATCTCCTCCCCGTATCGGTTGGATGACCGTCCACCTATGCCGTGCGTAAGTGGGCGTGAGGCCAACAGTCGGATTGGTAGGCCTTGGCCCTCTAAAGGCTGTCGCGCCAGGGGTTGCCTTTAACCCAATTTTCCAATCCACCATTTATAATAGACATTGCTGCAAACAAAATTAAAGAAAGATATGAATATAATTTCGTTCATCCCCAGTTTGGTATCTAGGTTTAATTTTAATTATTTTTTAAGGTAGGGGTAACTCTTATTTACTCTGAATGGTAGGCGCCGTACTAGATCTTCGAAACCAGGAGTGATTTGCACATATGTAGGATAGCAGGTCCTGGTGTAACAACTAGATATAAATACGAAACAAAAATAAAAGAAAGACAGAAAAACCGGATAGAGACGAACAGTAACAATAGTCAAGATATAATAACTGTAAAAGGGTGTGTAAACGTTGATTTAATAAATACGAGGGCAGTTCAATAACGAATGATCATAATTTTTTACGGTCATAATTTTTCAGATATAGGAACTTTCTGGAAATATAGGAAATTTTTCAGATATAGGAACTGAACTTTCCAGATATAGGAAACAATAAAATGTATGTAGTAGCATTTTGAGGTGAAACAGATTTCATCCACTGTACATAAAGTAGAGCATTTTAATGCGAAACGTTGAAAAGTAGCATAAATCACGATATTATGTTCGTAGAAACTTTTCCGTTCCTCGTTGCACTATCAGTAATTTCTGGACTGTACTGGCCTAATTATCATTCTGAATGCAGAACTTGCATTGCAGTCTGCAGTGTAATAATACTTCACTTTCAAGGCTATAGATTAAACTTCTCAACTACATTACTATTTTAAAGCGGCACTTGGTAGTTTTATACATCACATTCTTTATTAAATATGGAAAACGTTTTATTAAATTGCAAAACGCTAATTATTTCCACAGTTTTCTCCCTTAGTCATAACTTTATGCCGTATTTTTCTCTCCGAGGAGAATTTTTCTCTACAAAAAGAATATCACTGCACACTTCCTGACCACCCCTCCATCTCCAGATTGTTTGTAGCGTGTCTCCAAGTTTTCTCCGGAAGCAGCGGATAAAAACTAATTTAATTTTCGAACTGAAGTTCTCCATTATAATGCCAGATGAATATAACTTTGTGAATGGAAACTTTGCAGATCTTTGTAAAATATATCGTTTTCATTGCCCGCACGAATTCAGATAAATGAGAAAAATGTAGGACGCTAACAAAATTTAACTAGCTGCTTTTGAAAATTAGTTACGGTCTTAGCTTAAAGAAAAACTAAGCGGGGCATGCAAGAAGAATAATCCCGACTTGTTTCTTAGGGCTTATATGGAGCATTCAGTAAAATTCACACGAGCATTCAGCACTTATATTAAGCCACGGTGCAGTCGTTTTAATCACATAAGAGAGTTTGTGCCTTAAAACGTCCACCGTCGATATCCATAGGTGGTCTGAAAAGTTTCCGATCTAAACTAGATACAAGATATTTTTTCAGAACTTGTTTATTTTTTAGTTTTGTATTTTTTCAACACAGTCTCCTTGTAACTTTACACACTTCTCTCACCGGTGCTCCCATATTTGTCACCCGTCCAAATAGTACTCGGCGTTTTCCTCTGCAAAATAATTGTTCACGAAGTTGATTGCCTCTTCATTTGACGAAAATCTCTGTCCTCCGAGCAAAATGTTCAGATGAGGGAACAAACAGAATTCGCTTGGGGCTAAATCTTGTGATTAAGATGGATGGCCAAGCAGTTCAAACTATAATTCGTGGATTTTCGCTATTGCAACCGCTGAAGAGTGAGAGTGTGCGTTGTCTTGGTGAAACAGGATATTCTTTTTCTGCAAATGTGGCAGTTTTTCCGCAAGTTCTGCCTTCAGCTTGTCAAGTGATGATGCGTAGTATGCTCCTGTAATGGTTTTTAATTTTGAAGATAACATATTCAAATAACTCCTTGACTACCCCAGTCACCATCACTTTCCCAGCCGAAAAACAGTTTTTGCTATCTTTGGAGCCTGTTCCCTCTTTGCAGTCCACTGTTTGGACTGTATTTTTGTTTCGGGGCGTACTACAGTGTATCCAAGTTCCATCTACAGTAATTAATCGGTGCCAAACTTGGATTTATTGCGCCTAAACTGCGCCAACAGGGCGTTGGAAATGTTCATTCTAACACGTTTTTGGGCTAACGTGAGCAAATGCGGCTCCCAACGCGCGGACAGCTTTATCATGTCTAAATGTTGATTTAATATGTCACAAACACGTTATTTTGACATGTTTGCAGCCTCTGTTATCTCTCACACTTTAATTCGGCGGTGTCTGTCACCATTTGGTAAACTTCGGCGATGATTTTGTCGGTAGTTGCAGTTTTTGTTCATCGTCTCCCAAGCTCTTACGGCCACGTTTAAATTGAGCTACCCAAAATATCACTGTGGTAAATGATGGTGCACAGTCCCCATATACAGTATCCAACTCATCTTTGATTTGCGTAGGCTTATTGCCTTTCAAAAACAAATATTTAATGACAGCTCGACGCTCGATTTTGTCCATTTTCATAAAAGCACTCACATCAACTCACTCAAACGACTTTTACATAACAACTGAGCGTCCAAAATGGCTGAAACTTTGGTGAGTAACTGTCAACAGATGCACAACAAAATTCTCTAGCTTTTATTTACGAGTGCTGCCATCTTCATGTTGAGGTCGGAGAATTTTCAGGTCACCCTCATATATATATTATTGATGCAAAACAGCGTAAAATCATCATCAGTACTGGTGAATTAAATTTTGCGTAGATTTTACGTAACATAACAGAATATGTTATTTGTAATTTAACACACATTTGTGGTGTTAAGTACTATTTGCTTATTTAAAAATAAATATGTAACATTTCACTTCAAATTACAATAGCAAAATTAATATTATTAAATATGCCGTGGATATAATTATATTTGCTATCCGATTATTCTGTTAGCACAGTATTCAAAAGAAATTAATTGGCAAAATTCACTTTTTACATTTTTAATGTTGCTTTAAAATTGCATTTGTTATGAATTTTGTTTTCTATGAGCTAACATTACCATACGTGGCAGGCTGGCAGTTTTCACCGCTGTCAACATATTTGAGCTTGGCATTTTAGCAGTGAGCGGGCACTGTCGATCTAATCGACGGTGGCAGCAAACGGGTTAATAAATTCAACCTTGAATGCAGCAATAAACTGAATCACAATGTTTGCTACATAATTAGTGGTGCTAAGCCATAAGCCTTTTAGAAGTCGCGCGAGGTACATCCCGAATGTTGACGTAGCAGCACATACCGCATTCCTGTAACACGTGGACTTGTTATTGCTGACGTTGACGTACAGTCTGATTTTTAAAATAAGATACGTAGGTCATCAGGCAATGGCCGCGAAGGGTAAGAGGGGAAGATCGTTGCTATGGTAACGTAAACACTGATTGGAAACACTGATTAGAAACACTGGTGAATTATGTAGATACTTCTCAGGTATGTTATCGCTGCTGTCTATTTCATATAACCTTGCCCGGCTGGCATGTATCAATCCGCGTGCAATTACCTTCCCCCTCACTCTAATTGGCTAATACTTTCGCGCCCTAGACCATAGGCGGTGTCATCCCGTCACATTTAAACCTGCAGTAACCGTCATAATAATTGCCAGTAAGATAGATAAAATCATACAAATAAGGAAATGAAGGCATGCAAAAATATAAGTTTGTAATGAAGCTCAACTCAGCTCAGCCTTCGGCATTTTCCACTGGGATTTTTTAAACCAGCTCACATACCTTGCAAAAATGCTTGTCTTTAGTCTTAAAAGTTGTGTCACGCCATACTTTACTTTTCGTGTGTGCTTCTTTCATCCAAGTCTCATCAAGGTAGTATATTTTGCGATTTGTATCCCGGTGCAGTCTTATTGTCCTTAAATATCGTCTTCGCCACACAGCAATATCGCCTCTGTCTCTTAGCACATTTTTCTTGCCCCTTTTTTCATTCACAAACCGCAGCTGTATAAGCAATCTATACAGACTAGAGCTGCTGAAATTTGGTAAATCTGCATCCTCATTTACAGCAGACAGAATTTTATTTGTGTTAGGGAGTTCGTTTCTAAAAACAAAACTATGCACAAGACGACGTACGGCACCTTTCACGAATCGCATTCTCCGAGCACTCGCTTTTGTTTATTCCTCCTTTTGCCTGAAGTGATATGTTCTCCTGTTATCTCAATTTCACGTCGTGGTGTTCCTACGGATCTAACACTCACACCTGTAAGTTCAGAGCGTAGCTCACTCTCTCACTCACAAAGACGGATTTTTCTCTGTGAGTGCATTAAACACATGCACCACATGTAATAAGTACACGCGCAATAAACGATCAGTAAAATAATTTAGCTCTCGCACTCGGCACAACACACCTTCGAATGGCAATATATGACTAATCCAGCTCAAAACAAAGTCAGTGATAAACGTCATATATAAACAAATATATCACAACTACCATTAAAGCACGTGCTATTGTGTCATCTGAATGGCGGGCTAAAGCAAAGGAACCTCCTCTTTACTTCGTTTAGGAATGAAAAGGCATTTCAGATAAATTAACACTGTTGCATAATATATGCAATTCAAACAGTTACGAAAATATAAATTTGACAATTCTCTTCCAAGATATTAAGATATATCACTATGTTAAATAACGGGCTAATTGTTACCGCACAACAGTCTGTACGACAACAGCAGCCAATGAGAGGGGATTAGGTCACGTGACCGTTAAGAGATACGGGGCAAGCTTATGTGAAACAAGGATTAGTTGTATGCGGGAAACAGAGTTTGCCTGAGTATTCAGTTGCCCTGTGTATTGTTAGTCTACTTTGTTAAAACCAATCAAAATACGCTTTTATGGAAGTAAGACGTAGTGGATGTAGGATTAGAGGTGGACCGAGGAATCATGGCCCAAGGCAAAGATCAGCTTACGGTCGGATTGTTACATTGCATAGACAAGCTAGAGAATTTGTCTGTTCTCTTAGGGAATTTTTTGAACAGAAAGACGAGAGTTTGCTCCTTATCAGTGAACATCTTATTCCTTTTATCCAAAAGTGACAGTCCCATGTCAGTAGATATACTTGCACGTAAAATAATTCCTGTGGTTCAAAATTCCAACATATCGGCAGCATTGATATGAACATGTCAATTAACAGAGTCATTAATAATAGTATATTACGATATTAATGTATACGGAACGAGGAAAGGTTTAAAAAAGAGAAGCGCTTGCACCGAGGTTTTTCAACTCTCGAGATTCCATTATGTGATTACCACATGCGAGTTGAACACTATCTTTTGCCGTATGTGTATTTATACGAATCTGTAGTTTAGTAGTTAAGATATTAGCTGAAATATTAATAAATATAATTGAAGATAGAAGATATATTTTACACGACAATCGCCGATATGTGCTTCTATGGAGGAATACTTAACGCACTGTGCGGGAATGTCAACTTACGATGCATAGCAGCAATAACGATAAGTATGAAGTACCAGTTACGTAGTGTAAACAATTATTTAAGAGAATTCAATGTGAAGACGCTACAACGCAGTGAATGTGTGAATAACATTTCTGTTCTTAAAGTAGGCTAATACAGATTAACTGTGCATGTTTTTGTTGAGGTGAGATAACTCGAACCCTTGTTTATGTTTCGAGTGTTCAGAGGATAAAGCAAGGGGATCTTTTGGGCGACATTCCAAGCACCCACGTGGAGAAACAGATGACCTTCACGTATCTTCTTTTAAAAATCAGACTGCAGGTGAGTGGCTTTGTATTACAATATTTAGAGCCACAGATGTTCGACGTAGGGAAAGGCCGACACATGTTAGCAGGACTTTGAATTAGTCTTAAGATTTCTTTGGTGCTACGTCAACCATGTGCCATATGCAACTTCAGAGCCCATAATTTCTCCACAGATATTCCTATTGTCCAGCGCTACTGTTGCTCTTACTGTTTGAGTGTCATTTTCTGGACGGAATGGCTCAGGGGGTTTCGTCTATGATCGGGTATTCGGAAGGTTCGGTTCGATTTTCGTGGCCGACCTACCTGACCCATGGGCTTCTTGGAGGTTTTGCCGGATCGCCAGGCGAATGATATGTAGTTTAACTAAATCCCCCGAATTACCACCTCCCCTTTATCATTTCACATCATCTCACATCTGGTGGTGACTTTCAGGATAGAAATGCCAGCGGATGTCTCGGCGTTGCATGGCAGGAGATATGTTCTTCGTACAACTTCCTCTTCCTGTGGTATGTTCTCCGGTCTCCGAATTTAGTCCGGTGGGACTGTTTCCGGACCACAGTAGGGTGACATTCACAACAGTCTTCTCGGCTTCTTAATTCTGTAACCTGGTGCCTAATTTTAATACCAGATTTTATTCTCCTTTTATTAGCCTTCCACAGTTTGTTTGAAGGACAATACGGTTAGGTTATGCCTACAACCCTGTGACTCCACAGGATGAATGTGGATAATTCACTTAACACGCGTCAACCCCGCAGGTAAGACTATCGAATAACCTCGATGAGGCCGCCTGGTGATCTAGCACACCAACTACTCGCTCTGAAGGCAAGCACCTGGGACTTCTTAGGCAACCCTCTGCACTCTCCGGGCGGCCGGAGCCTGGCCGTAGGCATCCAATCTCCCATGGGTATCGGGAGCCATTGTCCCCTCGAGCCCTACCCAATCCGAACTGCTCCCACACGGGAGGTGCTCGAATGTTCGGCCCAGAGTTACCACGAGTGCTGGGAGTCCGCATCGCCCGTACCACGGCAAATGAAGGGGGCGGATCTCCCCCCTACGAGGAGTAGGGTGGCATACTGGTTGTACTGGCCTGCCGGGGAGTTTTCAAGAGGTAAAATATAGCGAGCCTGCCTTTTGCACTGTCGTGGCTCTTTAGGACGGCCGCCATCTGTCTCCTCGCGCTTCGTCCTTCCTCCCAGGGATGTCACACTTGGAGCATAGGTACGATAGGTCAACTCTGGACCTCCGTGCTCAATTCCCTCCATAGTTTAGTCTAGCCAGTCTCGTATCATGCTCAACATTAACTACGTTTGTGTGAATTAAATCTTCACTTAAAATCTAAACTTCTAACTAGCTGGTAACCCTCCTGAGAGACTTTCCATCCCCTCGTTATGTGACAGTAAATGAAGACTTCATCACTTTGTAAAATGAAAGCTACTAAGTTCTTAGCATGAAAACAACACAAAAATGAAGAAAAAATATTCATTTGAAACCTCAGAGGTAAATATTAACATATGAAATGCAAAGTTTAGGAGATATTGCTGTTGCATGCTCATCAGAAAACGACATATTAGTGTAATAATTAATAGAGATTGAAAATTATTGTTTGTGCCGCTCCACGGCGGAGTAGTTACACTGCTTGGCTCTCACCTAGGCGGCATTGGATCCGTTACAGGCGACTGCAAAGTGGGGATTTGTGGTGGACAACATGGTGTTGGGGTAGGTTTTCTCCGGGTCCTCCGGCTTCCCCACCATCATTCCACCAATTGCTCCATCATTTATTTATCCCAGGCGTTGAGCCGACCCCCAACTCTGATCTCATCTATCAGGTCAATATACTTCTGCTCCCTTGCTCTGAGGGAACCCAAGCAACTCCTAACACAAGAATTGGTGAGGAAGGGAGATATATCAAAATTATTATTTTAAATAACAAGCAAAAGAACTGCCAAAGTATTAATTTGGTTAATTTCATAGTTTTTTAGCTCAATGTTTATTTGCGATTCCAACAGGTAAATGATATACAACCACTTTTGGATAAAAACAAATGAAATACCCTAATGGTTAGTCTTGCAAGCAGCTTTGTTTACAATATCTCTCAAGTACCTCAACACCGACCCTAGAACAGCTTACAGGTTTAACAATGGCGCTTATCCCTTATTATTGCAGGATATCATGTAGGGTCGAGGGTTCGTGTTCGAAACTAAACTGGGAATAAGGTTTTTATGGAAATTCCATTCATCCTCATTAGTTATCTGTAGGGCAACTGTAAGCTCTGTAGTACCTGCGGTCATTGGATTAGAGCCCTACGCCTTCCACTCGTGTATATAAAACTATTAAAAGTTACCTTAACTATCTGCAAACTTAAGTAAAAAATTAAAATAAAGGATCTAACTCTCTCAGAGAATTAATTTTTTTTCTAATTTGATCATTGTTCACAACAATATTTCATAATTTTATCACCATTTTGGATAGTGAAGCACGAAACGCTTGGGCTAGCACTAAGCTGCAATGGTGAAAATAAACAAAATCATGGCTTATATATACAGTGTTCTCGAATCCCCATCCACTTCTATAAGCTATACAGTCTGTTGTGCACGCGCGCCGCTAATGATAGCTTAATTATGCAGAGTATCAAGAGAATACAAGTTTAATGATTTACTAGACGTGATTCTGTAGGCCCAACATGATTTAAGGTACAGCATGTATATAAAACTCTGCAAAATTGAGCGGGAGTCAATTTCTTGATCTCTTCGTTGTAAACATGCTGCACTAACCACTCGTAGTGTACAAACAATAGCCTACAACTGTAGATATATACGTCAAAGCAGCTATCAAACTGGTAATCAGAATCAGTACGATGGAACTTATCATCATCATCATCATCATCATCATCATGATTATTATTATTATTATTATTATTATTATTATTATTATTATTATTATTATTATTATTATTATTATTATTATTATTATTATTATTATTATTATTATTATTATTATTATTATTATTATTATTATTATTATTATTATTATTATTATTATTATTATTATTATTATTATTATTATTATTATTATTATTATTATTATTATTATTATTATTATTATTATTATTATTATTATTATTATTATTATTATTATTATTATTATTATTATTATTATTATTATTATTATTATTATTATTATTATTATTATTATTATTATTATTATTATTATTATTATTATTATTATTATTATTATTATTATTATTATTATTATTATTATTATTATTATTATTATTATTATTATTATTATTATTATTATTATTATTATTATTATTATTATTATTATTATTATTATTATTATTATTATTATTATTATTATTATTATTATTATTATTATTATTATTATTATTATTATTATTATTATTATTATTATTATTATTATTATTATTATTATTATTATTATTATTATTATTATTATTATTATTATTATTATTATTATTATTATTATTATTATTATTATTATTATTATTATTATTATTATTATTATTATTATTATTATTATTATTATTATTATTATTATTATTATTATTATTATTATTATTATTATTATTATTATTATTATTATTATTATTATTATTATTATTATTATTATTATTATTATTATTATTATTATTATTATTATTATTATTATTATTATTATTATTATTATTATTATTATTATTATTATTATTATTATTATTATTATTATTATTATTATTATTATTATTATTATTATTATTATTATTATTATTATTATTATTATTATTATTATTGCTGTTGTTATTTTATTATTATCTAATTCAAAACATATCTTTTTTCAATTATGTTTTAAAAGGGGTAACATTTATTATGCTCAAATGCGTTTATACTACGACAATGAGAGACATTAGATAGTCCTGAGCTTTAAAACAAACTACAAATGTTCAAAATCGAATCAAGAACTTGTGAACTACTGGACTATTTTATTGTAATTATTTCTTTACCTCCAATAACACCATTTCACGGGTAACATTTTTTTTTGGGGGGAGAGATGTCATCTAAATCCACTTTTGGCAAACTTGAAACGAGTTCATCTTAACGTTCACTGAAAAATAAATGCGATATATGTATGACTTGTTATGCCTAGACTGGTACAATATATTCTTCATAACGCTTGTTCTTTTATTTGCTCCATTTATACCCCGCCTTTAAGTGTTATGGTCATATCGGCGACCATTCTCCTTCTGAACGTATCGAAGGTGTTAACTCGTATTCGTTGGGTTTAGAATACGATCACGTACACATTCACACTGTCATTCATACTTCCAGACTCTGGAGAAGATGAGGAATTATTTTGGTCGGAGAAAAGTCCCCACACCGCTGGGTATCGAGCCCGGGACAGGTGCTCTACCCACTTAGCTACGGGACCAGCCCAAATTCTCATTGTTTCCGCTTCTTTTCAAATAAGCTGAGCATTTACAGAAACTGTTTTACTGCATAGTTTGTTGTAGACACAATGGGAATAGCCCGCCTCTGTAGTGCATACATCGTAGCGCATCTGTCTCACGTTCAAGAGATCCCAAGTTCGAATCTCGGTCACGATGAGTCATGTAGATAAGGTTTTTTTTTTCGTAGTTTTCCCTTATCTTGAAAGATTAATGTCGGTTAGCTCTAAGGGTAAGGTTAGGTTATTTCTAACGTTTTATACATGGCATGTTCAGTTTTGGTACAAAATAACAGCAGCATCATATAGCAACCAAGAATTTTAACACAATCCCATTCCTAACTCATTTTCGGTTTTCGGTGGACATTTTCAGTTTTGAAAAAAAGCTCCTCAGTTTTAAATATTCTCTCGTTAATTATGTGCACCTGATTAGTTTCGTTAGCACTACACTGTTCTCCCGATATCCTATCTTGTATTGGAACAAGAAGTAGAAGTAAGATATCAATTATTGCATTATCGGATGTCGTGGAAAATATCGAGTATCAAAATTATTGGCATCGATCGATACATGCCTAGTTTTGAATGTCTTCAACTTTGCAGTAGGGATGAGCATTACGTAAAGCACAACAGACTATAAAGCTGATTGAGGTATGAACATTGGACTATTAGGTACGTTTACTGACAGTTATGTTGGCGTTACACATACACACACACACTAAGATATTCTTACCATGGTGATGGAAGGCAGCAGAGAGTCTACACTTCACTCACATACACACTGTGTGGCGGCAGGACCACATGTGCAGTATCTTATATGTGGGAACACCAGCCCTCCCTCCAGCACTCTAGTGTGTGCGGTTTTCCTAATTTTTCTCCTCTTCCGAATCTTTTTTCTCACTCCTTTACTTTTTTTCCCATCTCCGAAGCTTTTATTTTTGTCGGTGTTTCCTTCCGATTTTACAGCCTGCTTCCTTAAAGCGTGGAAAAGCGTGGAGATCTGGTTCTGCTTTTTCCGGCATTTGCCCCAGTAAATGCCACATTACGTTTATAAAACTCTACGCACCTTACTAAATGAGCTATTTTGTATTCACCTATAATTTTTTAACTAACCTCCTCCAATATTAAGTCATATCAGACGATGAATGTAATGAGTGAAATGAAACTCAAATTAACTCAGGGTCCATAGAAGACATTCATCTTTCAGGATAAGGGAAACCCCGAAGAGAAAAACTTTTCCAGATAACTCACCTTGACCGAGATTCGAACGCAGGACCTCTTGAACATCAGGCAAATACGCCTCAGATGATGGACATCCTGCCGATACGATGAGGTACTGTGGTCAGCATCTCGCACTCCCCACCGCAATGCTAGCTCAGTAGGTACACACAGCTGCCTAGCACAGCTTCCTTTTTCTCATGAGTACAGGTACGATACCCGAAACACAGTTTTGGGATCAAACCCGGCGCATTCTGTTGCCGAGAACAAGAGCTCCATTCTCTATATCGCAGGGCCTCGGCCAGGTCCTACTTATTGGTACTGCTTCATGAAATCTGCAAAACTGTTTGGTTTGAACATCGTTATGCAAGTTGCTATGGAATTAAATTTTATGGGCGCATGTACATTATATACTGCGATCCAGATAAACCTGAACCAATTAAATAGGACATAACCTTGGAACCAATAACACGACACACGTGCAACTTTGGGAGAATATAATACATAATTGGGAGATTACATTACACTATTTACATCTCGATCTTTGGGCCCATTTTCTTTGATATACGACTGTAGACACTGAAGTTTATATGGGTTTTGGAGCAGCTGGATGATGTCGAATTGAGAGAAGGTTATTTCCAGCAAGATGGAGCAAAATCTAATGACACCATGGAACTTTTAAACAGTTTCTTCGATAATCGAATAATCTCAAAAACTCTGTGGCCCCCCAGATCCCCTGACCTAAACTCACCGGATTTTTTGTGGGGGTATCAAAACAAAATATGGTGTACAAGAACAGGCCACGGACAATCGACGTTCTCAAGGAATCCATTCGAACCGAAATAAGTAACATTGGCGAGGTTACTCAGAGAATATTGTGAGACTAGTGCAAACATATATAGATGCTGATGGAGGACATTCAACATTTTCTCTGAGATATAAATAGTGTGATGTAATCTCCCAATTGTGTATTATATTCTCCCAAAGCTGCACGTGTGTCCTATTATTGGTTCAAAAGTTATGACCTATTGAAATGGTTCAGGTTTATATGGATCGCGCTGTTCATAAATCATTTATAATTATGAGTATTGAATCGAAAGTATTAAACATTGGCAAAAATAGTTATATTGGAAGAGTGAGTGAGTGAGTGAGTGTGTGGTGTTTTAGGGCCCGTCGACAACAAGGTCATTTGGGCCCGATATATTGGAAGATGGATCAGTAGTTACTGAGAGGTTGGCATTTAGAATTAACCAAGCCCAAAATAATTTATCTTTGTTTTCTGTGAGTTCTGAATTATGATTTGGGAGGTTAATTAAGTGCAAGTAGTAATGAATCCCATAAAAGAAGACAACTGGTCAAAATTTACCATAAAAATAAGTTTGTTTAAAATATTTTAAAAATTTAATATGTGTATAGCAAGAATTACTAATCATAATGCTGAATTTACATATATAAGATATATAATTTTTATTTCAATTCCAGTCCTGTTGATATACCATGTATGTGTTGGTTTCATACTTAGTAATCGAGCCCCAAAACGTTACAAGGGAAAGCAGTAGTTAATGTCTCCTTTTATACAATTTCTTTATAAATCCTGCATTTCTTAAACTGAAACAGATATATTTCTGGACGTGGCCAAAAAGGAATTACAATAAGAACAAAGAAAACTGTGAGTCCATTAATTCTTCGAAATATGAGACCTATAATATGTTAAATAAACTATTTAAATCGTGATGCTGTATTTCAGTTCAGCTCCTCTGGTAAACCGGCCTTAAAATGGAAATCGGTCGACTTAAGGAGCACCGATCTGTGTAGCTTTATAATCAAGTTAAGTAGTTGCGTTTCTTTGGCCCAATAATTTTGTTTACTCACGCCAACTCCTGCCTGGCATTTAATTTATTGAAAACAGTCTTTTGTTTAATAATGCGAATTTAGATAGTGTTTTGTCTTTGTTTATATTTGTGTTATATGCAGTGATTCATTTGCGGTTATAACATTTAGTAAGTTACCTGATGATGGGAGAGAAACACACTCCCGAAACGTCGATATCTAATCGTCTTTTCACCTGTCTTGCTTCCCTAGAAGAACATGGGCATATTTAAATCTATTTGTTTTCAATTTAATAGTTATGCTATTTAGGTATACATTATTGCTGCTCTAATGAAGCTATAATTATGAAATTTTTCCTTCTTAATATCATTCTAATAAATAAAGCTAAGAATGTAATTTTGTCAGTTACAAACAGTTTCTTCTTTAAAAAAAGTTTAGTCGTACATTTTTAGTCTAAAGGTATTGTCCTTAAAATTAGAATTATGAAATAAGGGTTTTTTTTAAAAATATATATACTCTATATTAATTTTTATCTAATAAACAGTGGTACATGGATGTCACTGAGAGGAATTAACATTCATCCCAAGAGTATTATGTATAATTACTGGTGTTTTTAAATGAATGGTTTAAGGCACAATTACAAATCTTACAGGAGAATTTCGTTTTAAATTATAACTGTGCTGATTTATTTAAATAGTAGTATTGAAAATATGTATCCTTAACAAAGCAAGGAATGTTTAAGAATTATAAACATAGTTATCACAGCTGCAGAATTTAAAGATCTTGTCTTCTTGTAGATTGCACACGATACTGTACAATTCAACGCCCCCATTCTCGTCTAATTGATTGGAACAATTGAAATGGAAGATCCTACCAACTATCGAGAAGAGAGCTGAGTAGATGTGCATGCCTACTTAACAGAGAAGGAACGTTTTAGATAAGGATGCGTCGGAAAGCAGTCTCGCCTGTATCTGACGCCATTGTATAGTCATTTTCAAGACGCCGCCTCTCAGGATACTGTCGTTTCCAAACGGCCCCACCCATTGCACCCAACAGCATCAGCAAATATGGGCTCCAATGGAGTCTGACCTGCACAACACTAACTGCCAAACAAGAAGATTGTCTTACATTGTAACTCTAGCCCCTTCCCGATCGGCTAGAGGCAAACAGCAAGGTAATTTACAGACAATAGAAGATCCTGCCAACGCCATTCGGGCGGTGCTGCAGCGAAAGAATGCCTCAGGGAGCAACTGTATTGCGCTTCACTGCTTGCTTGCCTGCTTTGTGCCTCAGAAAATCTATGGCTTTAAAACACGATTTATGTGCTCACTTGCACACCCACACGCACATCGATTCAAGTGCCGCATATATAGATACTAATATTAACTCTAAACGTGTAAAAATGCGCAGGTGTGTTCTACTGACCCGAGTTCAAACAAGCTGTAAACAACCTAAAAGTAAAATGTGAGAGAAGGTGTTTTTATCTCGCATGGTCTTCTAACTCTTCTTCTAGCTTTAGGGTAGTGTTGAAGTAATGTCTGTGGTAATCAGTTTTTTTGGTATCCTTGCTATGTGTTCTAGCCAGTTATTTCTTATTTTATTTACCCTGTCTTTTAAGTTAAATATCTTTAATTCTGTTCTAATGTCCTCATTGCATTTTCTTATCTAAAAGTGTGTATCTCTCTTCAGAACGTAAGACTTTCGTTTCGGTTGATTCTATCTCTCTTCTGTCTGATTTTATAAGTGTCCAATTCTCTCAGGCATGAGTTAACATGGGAACTTCCTTAGTTTTATATTATTTTAATTCGGGTGCTTTTAATGTTTTATATCTCAACGTTCTTCTTATTGTTCGATACGTGCTATAGAATCTGCTGACTTTTATGTTAATATCACTAATTTGGGTGTAGGATACATTAAATCCCAAATAGTTGAAGTTATTTGCCTGTTCTATTGTTTTATTATTTATTACTACTTTACAGCTTATGTGTTTCTGTTTTCCTGAAACGCCATCACTTTTGCTTTTGTCTCTGGAATTCTTGTAATTGCTGGCTACTCCTAATTTGTGGACTCCGCAAAGTGGGATTTGTGGTGGACAACATGGATTTGGCATGGGTTTCCTCCGCGTCCTCCGGTTTCCCCCACCATCGTTCTACCAATTGCTCCATCACTGGGATGATCCCCCAACCCTGATGTTACCTATAAGGTCAATATGCTTTGGCTTCCTCACTCTGAGGGAACCCAAGCGACGCCTCACACCAGCAAGGGAGACATTGCACAATATAAAAGCAAATTTTGTTAACTTGCTCTTCTACCTGTCGTACGCTAATAGAAATAAGTATTTGTACAAATGTATGCATCACATCATATTTTCTTACATATAAAATAGTAGAGGAGTACAGTGGGCTTAGGTGATAAAAGTTTCAAGAGCTAATGTCTATGTGATTCTTTGAAATTCCCTCCTCTTTGCATAACTAATAAAAACACCAATGACTTTTGTTTTGAGAAAGTGTAAGTATTTCAAAATTAAAACCCATATTAAGGAGCATTTTGCAAATTGTAATACAGGGCCCATGGGAACTTGACTACTTTTAAAATAAAATAAATATTGTAAGATTCGAATTAAAATTTTAATTCTGTAACACTGCAATAGGGCATGGAATGCCATTTGATAACATGGCCTTATTTTCTAAATAGGACGTATCTTAAGTGACCTCCATTACTTATTATACATTGTTGTAGTCTGTGATTTAGATTCTGTATCGCTGATTGCAACAGGTAGCCCCAAAGGAAGTAGTCGCATATTGACAGATCTGGAGAACGCGCGGGCCATGGGATTTCTCCTCTTCTTGAAATAACTTTTTTGGAAAAAATCCTTTAGCCATTGCAATGGACACGTTGGCAGTATGGGCTGTAGCTCCATCTTGTTCAAGCTAGATGGTGTTGAGATGGATTCCGCGATAATCTAACTCAGGAGTGAGGAAGTCCCCTAACACATCTACGTATCGATCTAAGGTCACTGTTACGACTCTGTCATTCTCTTCAAAAAAAAAAAAAATAAGGACTTGTGGTTCCAAAACTCACCACGCCACAGCAGAATTGTTACATGTAGACTATGAAGAGGGCGCATAAATAGCGGTTGTGGATTTGAGTCACTTCAATAGCAAAAATGCTGTTTTTTGACCATACCATGTAAACGAAACTGAGCCTCAACAATAAGCACAATATCATCATGATAATCGAGTCGCCATTTTTGAAAAATATGTCCACCACATAAACACAGTGTTCAGCAACCCATTGCACTATTTTTACAATTGTAAACACTGGTTTTGCTCGTGATATCTGGCGCATTCATTTATTTGTCAAATTTAATACACATATTAATATGTCAAGTGCCAGGATGATATTAGATTTTTTAATTTATTATTAATATTGATATGTTTAAAATGATGAAAGTTTTCTGTTCAATTGGTATGAGTTATAGATGGCTATGACTGTATAGAATAGGTCACAGACAGGTAAAGATGAATGTTAATGTTCAATCTAGATAAATGGTAAATATGATAAATTCAATATAAAGATAAAATTATAAGTGAAAATCGTGTTAGGATATTTTATTTGGAAAATCAGAAAATTATGTGATTCAAAATTAATGCATTTACCACAGGAGAATGTGATGTAGACTATAATAATTAGTTACCATGGTAATAAGGTAAAAGTCAATAAGTGAAGAAGACAGGATATCGTCTTTTGCATGGTGATTTCAGAGGGAGCAGACGCGTGTGCTTAACACTGCACGAACTTTACAAATTATTCATCATCAATATAATGAATGTTCGATATATTTAAACCTTATTTTCAGAAAACTAATATTCGGAAAGCGAAGAAATCACGTGTGTGTATACACAACAGAAATCTAAGAAAATGATTGTTTTAGGATTGTAATAATCAGAATTGTATGAGAATATGTTTGGTAATCGTAGATGTTGTGAATTGCAGTGATTTTAAATTAAAGAAAAACTTGGAAACATTTTTATTATTTCCTTAACATTGAGTTCCACAATCCTAGTATCCGAGACCCCGGTCAAGATTTCTCATGCATACCGGAGCTACAAAGGACCCCACAAGCAGAACATCATCACTACGAGTACATCTTCATCCCCCACCATCAACACATTTGTAGTAATACTGCTACAAATATAACTTCGAGAACACCATCCCACCATCTTCCCATAGTTGGCCTTAATTACGGTTGCAAATTTACCAAATTATTTAAATTCTAAAATTGTCAGTTTTCCCCTTTATTAAAAATTGAAGAAAAACCAGTTGACCTAAATGTTTCCAATAGGTACTACACGTTTGGATTAGTGCAATGTCTGTATCTACTCTAGTTTTAAAATTAAGATAGCACATCGCTGAGAGAAACTATTAGGAATAAAAATTAAAAAGAAAGAGCGATTTTACTGCTGAGGCGTTTAACGTCTGAGCTTGGTTTTATTGAGCCAGCGTGTTTAAACTAGACCATAAAGCAGTGCTGTAAACTTTGTAGTAACCACTTATTCCACTTAGTTTAGTTCGTCTTAGGGCCGTTGTGGTGGGTAAGTCATTATTTTTATAGCGGTTGCTTGCACATCATTAAGTTCACTTCTTGACGTTGTACATCTTGAGATAATCAGTGTGCTATTAGTAAATGAGAAATAAAAGTAACACGACCTAGTTTTGTTTATTAAAGTTATTCCTCTAAAACATGGTTAACTTTCTGACTTTTATCTTCCGTAATAAAGACAGGTATCCTTCCACTCGTGCTATGATTTGTAAATCTGCAGTATAAGTATTAAACTTGTCTTCCAAAGAACCTTGGAAGATACATAATTGTGAAATTGCGTACATTTTCATGTGAAATATTTCTTTCTTGTATTTAGCTGCATTTATTTAAAGAGCATCTGTACCCCAGGAAAATAACCTGGGACAACCAGTCTCCGGTTTAAGCATCTTCCTCTTTAGTTGTTTTTATTCTTAATCATTCATTTGTTCTACGTCTTTTTTTAACCAATTGAGTCGGACGTGATAAAAAAGCTTCTTCTAACCACCTTTTAGTATCCTTCTACTTCCTGCTGGTTGTTAGTCTCGTGCTATTTTGATTAATGCTGTTTCTTCTGCTGTGCCAACAGTTTCATTCCAATGTTTCTTTTACGAATTGAATTATAAAAGTTACATCACGTTATTGTCTTCTATCTTCATGATTTATTCTTTCTATTCTTGCTTTCAATAATATTACCCTTAATGTATTCTATTCTGTTATCCTAATAACCATCTACTAAATATTCTTTCTGCATTTGCTTGTTTTATATCTATTGGTGTTTGATTAAAATTTATTAAAACCTTATTTAATTTTCAGTTTAAAATATGATATAGATTATGTATAATGTGAGCCACGCACATGTATAGCAACTCAAAGCAATAATTTTTGGGGGATTGTGATGAGATGATCTCCGAGTGGATTATCTTGAAGCCCCAAGTTGGAAGCCATCTTGAAGCGAATATTTTCGAAGGATGATGAGATGCAGATTAATTTCTCACATTTGATGACAATCTTGAAGAAATCTAGAATTTTCTTCAGCAACTCTGGATAATTAGGTTCATCTGTAATTGTAGAGCGATGAGATATTTTTCTTTCCCAGGATCACGGTAACGGGACTGAGAAAGTATTTCAACTTCTGAATAATTAACAAGTAATACTTTTCTTGTTCAAAGATGGAAATTTAATTCCTCATAAACAATTATAAATTCTTTGAAACAATTCTAAATATTATTAATGTAGTCTTTTTACAACCAGTGGTAGATTCCATGGTGAACTACTTCTTTTCTAGCCACACGCTACTTATGCATCTTAGATACACACAAATTTGTTTCTGCACACACTTGGAGAAATAAATACACGTCTTACCCCTAAGACTTGCACTGCAGAAGAACAAAATCTTTTAAAACATTCAATAACTTAACATATTACGTTGTCATGGTTACACCATTACCTACTTTACATTACTTCTTTATCTTATTATAAATACTAATCTCTTTGACTATCCCTAACAACATGAAGTATACAAGTAACTGCTAAAAAACGTCAATAATTAAGTCCTATAAATATTTAAATCCAGACAATAAAATAAAATTCTTGGAATTTATAGACGATTACACTTTAAAGCTAATTAAAGTTTTTTTTAAATAATCAGGTAAACAATTAAATAACATAATGATATATTGTGACTCTTTGGGTTCGTAGAATTAAGTCTTGTTTGCAGAAATTTTAAACACTTTTTATTGCATTACAATCCTCGCAGCAGCACAAAGACGTAACATTGATAAACAGCAGTCTTCAAAGTCAGCTCGTTACTCCGCCACCTTAAACAAACAAAAGAATCACTGCTTCACAGTTCAAATGTCCACTGTCGCAGTAACCTCCACACAACTCAACTGACTGCTTCTCACACTTTGGCGTTATTTCTACCTCCTAGTCATTGTTCTAGAAGGCATTAGATAATTCGATAACAATTGCGACGGCATCAGAAAAGCGGAAAATTCCAGACTTCTCTCTACCTCTTTCTCTCCCTCGGATTTTATGATAAGAGACCTCTAAGTAAAATTAAGCGGTCTTCACGCCAAATCTAGAGTGGGATGCTTACAATCATAGCAGTTAGGGAGAATCCTAGATAAAACTCTATGTGATTTGTAATAAATATGTTAAACACCCTATGCTCGAAGTTTTTTAAGTACTTTTAAAACATCTTCATAAGAACTTATATTTTGGAATGTGTACATTTTAAACAAAGAATGTGAATAACTTAAAAACTCTATTGGACTAAGAAAATTAAATACCGCAGAGCTTCAGAACATTAAGCCTTTAGTATAGATCTTAGATCTTAATTTGACACATCATCCCCCATAAAGGTTCTTAAAGGCAATAGGTTCTTTCAATAGATATGACTCAATGATAGGGTTTGAGGGGTAGAGACTTAATATCTCGTATCTCTAGCTATGGAAGGTATTTTATGCCTCCTTGGGAGGTGGGGATGAGCTTAGAGGATGCTAAGGGTGGCGCGACCTGAAATGACAGAAAAGCAGAGGGCAGGATGCCTAATAACCTTAACTCTCATATGACAGCGTCTCTGTTATCTTACACATTACTGCGCGCGCGGAGATCAGAGACGACCCCTGTCAGGTGGATAAGCATAACAGAGAGCAAATTTCCTGTCATGAACGCTGAAACCTTTACAGACACTTGAGGGTGCTCTGAAAAGTTTCCGACCTCAACATGAAGATGGCAACACTCGCAAATAAAAGAGTGAAATTTCGTTGTTCATATGTTGACAGTTACTTACCAAAGTTTCAGCCATTTTGGACGCTCAGTTGATATGTAACAGTCGTTTGAGTTGATGTGAGTGTTTTTATGAAAATGGACAAAATCGAGCTGTCATTAAATATTTTTTGAAAGGCAATACGCCTACTCAAATCAAACATGAATTGGGTTCTGTGTATGGGGACTCTGCACCATCATTCACCACGGTGAAATTTTGGGCAGCTGTATTTATACGTGGCCGTAAGAGCTTCAGAGGCCATGAACTTTCGGGACGTCACTAACGTTCACCAAACTGTGCTATACGACTACCGAATTAACGTGAGAGAGATAACAGAGGCTATGAACATGTCAAAAGAACGTGTTTGTCACATACTAAATCAACATTTAGACATGAGAAAGCTGCCCGCGCAATGGGTGCCGCTTTTGCTCACGTTAGACCAAAAGCGTGTTCGAATGAACGTTTCCAAAACTCCGTTGGCGTAGTTTAGGCGCAATAAATCCGAGTTTTGGTGCCGATTAATTACTGTAGATGAAACTTGGATACACCATTTTACGCCCCAAAGCAGTGTGCTGCAAAGGGGAAAGCAATTTTTCGGCTGGGAAAGTAATGGCAACAGTTTTTGGAATAGTCATGGGGTTATTTTAATCGATTATCTTCAAAAAGGAAAACCCATTAAAGGAGCATAGTACGCATCATTACTTGACAAGCCGAAAGCAGAAATTGCGGAAAAATGGCCACATTTTCAGAAAAAGGAAATCCTCAATCACCAAGACAACGCAACGTCTTACACCTCAGCGGTAGCAATGGTGAAAACCCACGAATTACGGTTTAAACTGCATGACCTACCAAATCTAGTCCTACGCGGCTTCATTTTGTTCCCTCATCTGAAAATTGCGCTCGGAGGACAGAGATTTTCGTCAAATGAAGAGGCAATCTTCTTCTTGAACAATTGTTTTGTAGAGAAAAACGCCGAGTACTATTTGGATGGGTTACAGAGATGAGAGCATCGCTGGGAGAAGTGTGTAGAGCTACAAGGAGATTATGCTGAAAGCATAATAAAAATTAAAAAATAAATTTCTGAAAAAATGGCTTGTATCTTTTAGGAAGGAAACTCTTCAGATAACCCTCGTAGAGCCCTTAAGCTGACAACAAGGTGGGACGGTAAAATGAAATGGAGGGATAGGAAATTCAAGGGAGTAGTTATTTTTCCAGTATTCGCCTAGTCATTTGTGAACACCCTCGAAAAAAACAGTGGGTGAGGAAGGTTTACCGTGGGAATCAGTCTCACAGCCTCCCGAATCGGGCGATCCAATGATTTGAGACGTAGATTTAACACAATGTAAGCGAAATGCTTTGGAGCCACGATCTGGCAATTACGAATATCCTTAAATATCCTTATACACAAAAACACCAACATCTTCATCCTCTCTCTTGTAGTCATTATCTTTTGTAGTACACAATTTATTTCTGAAAACTAAGTAAAGAAATTAGGAACTTTGTAGGGTAGCTTCTAGGCTCATTAAACGGAAGGCTTGAATGCCGTGCAATTATAGCTTACCGTGGGTGAGGAATACAGCGATATTTTGGCTGAAGGAAGGAAGTGAAGCGATTTGGCTCTTCGCCGATTGACACTCCTCCACTTAATGTATACACGGTCCTCTGCTTTAGAGACACTAGGACACAGTTTTTATCTACAAATAACACACATCTTCGATTTTTTAATTATACCAGATAAGTATACTCTTGTCGTCTATGAACACACTAGGCAACAATGTAAATGTTTCGAACTTAAAAAGAGTGAATTTACATGTATTTACATCTGCTGAATTACAAAATCACCACAAAATGATAGATTAACTCTTGTTTTGAGGATAAAGTGACATTTCACGTTTAAGTGAAGATTTTAAATTTGGGGTTATTTTTCTGGGGAGTTGGCATACCTTTAAAATAATAAAACACAATCAGAGAGAATTTTTAGAAATTAAGTGATGCAAAATTTAAGAAAGGCTTTTTTGTTGGACCAGAACTTGTAAAGGATCCCGCATTTGACCAAATTTTGGACGAGAGAGAAAAGGAAGTTTGGGAAGCTTTCAAGGTTGTTGTTCACGGACTTTTAGGCAACAAAAGAGATGACAACTACAAGCATTTGTTGACAGTGCTCCTGCAAAAATACCGTAACCTTGGATGCAACATGTCTCTTAAGATCCATTTTCTCTACTCCCACCTAGACTTTTTTCCCTCCTAGTTGTGGAGCTGTTAGTGATGAACATGGGGAGAGATTCTTTAGGACACTTCTGTAATGGAACAAAAATATCAGGGCCGTTGGAATGAAGTAATGCCTTCGGATTACTGTTGGTCTTTGTATAGGGATTCTGGGGAACTCCATCACAAGAAGCAAGCTAAAAGACGACGAAGTCAATAGGCCACCAGATGATTCTCTTCAGACACGACTATCTGCGAAGTATTTCTCCAGCAATTTAGAACTCTTAGCATGTAATTACCAGTTAAAACAATCAAATACATTTTCATTGTTGTTAGTATGTGTAACTTTCTCCCTATCCGTTAATATGTAATACTTTCACCTTGTGTATATCACAGAAACTAGAGCTAATAAAAGTTTTTCAAAGTCATATTTGTTTTTCTCAACCCAAAATTAGTAGGAATTGCCTCATGAAGTGCTCGAAACATTAAGAAATTATATTGTTTGTTGCCCAGTGACATTTTGGCCCAAAATGTTTCAGTATTTACAATTTTTAAAAGCCCTGCAATACATTTATAACACCCTGTGTTCGTTTTCAAAGCCTCCTGACCCATTCTGTATATGCTTTCCCTCAGTTTTTTATGATTCATTAAATGCGTGCATTACATTTCAGTTTTCTTTGATGTATATATACATTTGAATACATAATCTAATTATGAATTGCCCGCCTCGGTATCGTAGATGGTAGCATGTCTGCCTCACGTTCAAGAGGACCCGAGTTCGAATCTCAGTCAGGGTGAGTTAACTGGATAAGGCTTTTCCGGAGTTTCCCCTTATCCTCAAACACGAATTTCGGGTAACTCTAAGCGCTATGGACCTTGGGCTCATTTGAGCATCATTTAACCAATTTCATTCACCGTCCGATATGACTTGACGTTGAAGGACGTAGATTCACAACAAAAAACAAAACAAAAAAAATAATTCTTAAACATTCAAGCATAAGTGTGATTTATTTATTTATGCATTCACGAAATAGTAATATATACTGAAAAACAAGAAAATTACTCCATGCCTAAGTTCGATTGGGACCTAATATATCATCTATGTCTAGTCCTTGCGTCAAAGAACTTGCCTCGTAGCTCTTAACTAATCACCTCTAATTGGCTGCTGAAGTGGTATAGACTGTTGTGTGTGAAACTGAGATCATTTTTTAACTTGATAATATGACTTACAATGTTTGAAGAGAATAGTCAGATTTATATTTTCTTGACGGTATGAATTAAATATATTATGTAACAGAGTAAATTTTTCTGGGATGCATGTTAATTCTTAACATGAAGTAAAGAGGACGATCCTTTGCATGAAACCTGCCTCTTTCGGGAAAGTGATGGCGACTGTTTTTTGGGATAGTCATGGAGTTATTTTAATCAATTGTCTTCAAAAGGAAACTATTACAAGAGCATAGTACGCATCCTTACTTTACAAGCTGAAGGCAGAACTTGTGGAAAAAGAAAATCCTTTTTCACCAAGACAACGAACCGCCTCACACCTCACTGGTTGCAATGGCGAAAGTCCACGAATTACGGTTTGAACTGCTGGACCATCTAACTTACTCACCATATCTAGCCCTAAGCGACTTCGTTTTGTTCCCTTATCTGAAAATTGTGCTCGGAGGACAGAGAGTTTCGTAAACTGAAGAGGCAATCACCTTCGTAAAAAATTATTTTTCAGAGAAAAACGCCAAGTACTATTTGGACGGATTATAGAGATGGGAACATCGCTGGGAGAAGTGTGTAGAGTTACAAGGAGACCATGCTGAAAAATTAAAAAAAAATATATATATTTTCTTGTATCTTTATTAGGTCGGAAACTTTTCAGACAGCCCTCGTAATAAACAACATAAATGCATATAGAACCAACTAGAAAGAGATTTGGAAAGAATTGACAATTATTGCATACCATAACTGTTGTTGAATTATAGCCCCAAAAGGGTATGGAAGACCTTGGGAGACCGAGTAAGAAATGGCTAGAACAACATTTCAATGTCTGATACCCGAACAAATTTGTTTAGGCTCAAATCTCATGGATGATGATGCTAATTGAAGATACTAAAATGTAGCATCTGATAATCTATTAGAAATGGAGGCTTAAATATTTTCAAGTTCATTTCTATGTGAAATGACTCAGATTAGTTGAGATTTTTAGATAAAATATGATATCTTTGAAATTCCGTTTTCTTTGCATAACGATGAGGAAAAGATTATAACCTTCCAAGGTATAATTATTGAGAAAATTCAAACAAGTAATAAAATATATTTTCACTGACGATGCATTTTATATAATTTGCAAGTTTTAACGGCATCTGGATCTTGTGGGTGTAGTAAGTCTTTGACTATTTTTGCAAAGGTCATTGACAATTTAGTTTTTCCTTATGTTCTTTACATTACGCTTCGTTGCTTTACTGTTTTTTTTATTTTATGTTGTTTTGCACATATGTACAATGCACAGAAACACCCATGCTAAGGTGGGACTCGCACCGCTTATTCAAAGGGCCTGTTTCCAAAAAATTCAAAACATATATTTAATTTGAAATCAAAATCTTAAATATGTGGTTTTAAATCCATCACATAGTGAAGATCTCTTAAAGGATTTGTCTATCACTTATGATTAGTTCTTGATACATTTCCCTCCCGCCTGTATTTCATAACCTAAACTTATGTTTTGGTAGTATTTATCTATATTTCGTTCCTTTGTAGTCATTTATGGACCCTGTTGAGTCGCTAAAGGGCTGATCTGCATCGTGACAGCATTATCATATCATCGGCATATAGTAACACTGTAATATATTCCGAGGCCATGTGTCTGATCGCATCGTGGGTCAACAGGTTAAATAGCATTGGGGTCAGGATGTCTCCTGTAGGATGTCATTCATCTCCCATATTCCCCTTGTAATTACAAATAAGTAAGGTTACCGCGGGTGAATCGGATCAAATTTTGAAATTATTTCACAAAACCCCTATTTGTCACGTAAATTGGAGGCTTTTACTTTATAATGAATCCTGGACATTTTGTATTTTGGTGAATGCTACGTTTTTTGATAAATAATTTTCTCTATACTTCCGTTTTCATTTTTATTCCGAGTGGAAGCTAAACCTAATCGCCCACAATTGAATGATGAACAGGATTGGCATAGCGGACGAATCGGAGTGGAAGGTAAAAAGCTGAAACATTCAACTACAGTACATATTGTAATCATGAGAACAAAATTACGCTTGTATATTCATATCTTATGCATCTCTACACACATTTGCAACAACGAATTTCTTATTTATCACAAAGAGAGCTTAGAGTTTCCAGGATAGGGAAAACCCTGGAGAAAAAAATCCTATCTAGGTAACTCACCTTGACCGAGATTCGAAATCGGGGCCTCTTGAACGTGAGGCAGATGTGAAGCTACCATGACAACCACTGGTATGAGACACCAGTGGAATCTAAAATGCTGTATGCGGTGGAGATCTGGAGCAGGGGCCGCAGAGGTAAACAAGATGGTGGACCAAAACTACAAAATGTTTTGTAAAGAGCTACTAGGCTTACCAAGATCAGTACTAGGGAAGTGGATCAGCTTTTCCTAATTGTAATTAGAAAAGCAAGAAGAAATGGAATAATAATGGAAAGAATAATTAAATTTTGGTAAAGGTGATTGGAAAAAGAAGAAGAGGAAATTAGGAAATTATGCATAAGACAGATAAAAAGATTAGAGAACTCAAATATTTTTGCAGAGATATGAGGAATTATGAAAAATATAGGAATGGGAGAGATATGGAGGTTAGAGGAAAGGAATATAAGCGATGTGGGTAAATTGATAAAATGGAGAATAGAAGATACAGAAAGGCAGGAAATATGGGGAAGTCTAGAAAATATGAAATCATTACAATTTTACAAACAAATAAAATGAAACTGGGGACGAGAAGTATACGTAGATTACTGCAAGAGGCAACAGAGAAAGGCTAGCTTGGAGATGAACAGGAATAATATTTCTAAGAGGGATAAGAGGTAGGGAAAAGGGAATTTGTGAATTGTAAGGTGGAAAAGAAGGCATTGTACACTATGTAACAGAATGCGAGGAGGTTGCAATATGGAGGAAAAAAAGATATGGGAAGGAAAGTGGAAGAAGGTAGAGAGGAGGATAGTAGCTATAAAATGTTAACAGGAAAGGAGGAAAAGGAGGTAAGAGTTATTGGTGATTTCTTACAGAAAGTAAAAGAATATTTGACAAGAAATGTAAAGAATATAAGAAAGGAAGATGGGGGGAGGAAAGGGGCTAATTAAATAACCAGGAGTCATGGAGGTTAAGAGCTACCTGGCAGAGTAGAAGGCCAGGGTGTCATGTAAGCTATGGTAGTAACAAGGTAATAGATGAAATAGTGTGGGATAGATAAAAAGTATGAAAAAGATAAAAGAATTTGCAGGAGTAAATTATTCATTCATTCAAATTATTCATTCATTCATTCATTCATTCATTCATATACGCTACCAGGGGGCAAAAAAGTTCTTTCCGCATTCATACTTTCTGCCTCTGTTTGATAGGTATATATTCCTTCAGCTTTGACGTATATTATTTCCAATCAGTAGTAACAAATAACATGTGCAAAATATTTCCACAGCTCTCCCCAGACAAAGATGGTCATTACTAAACTAAATGCATGGACACTTAAGAAACAGCTATAATTTAGTTTTGTGTTTGTTTGTAAGTGCGCACACAAAAGTCAAGCGACTATTTGAAACGCACCAAAATAGTTTCATTTTTATGGTGCACGGTGCATAATTTCAGGAAGTTCTCGGTTCGTTCAGACGCGGGCTATTTTTGCTTCTCCAGCAAGAAACGCGGTTTTTGTCTGAAGGAATGATTTAATATGGTGTTATGGAACCCTTTGCTTTGCGGGTTTTTAAAAGAGCTTCTGTTTCTTGGAAAAGAAAGATTTACGACGGCGTTAAGAGCACGGACGGCTTTGGTTCGTGGCTTTTCTCATAAGGGAGGTATCACCACGATAATGTAATGTAATTTACGTATAAAATTGTATTTTGTGATCATTCGCCCTCCTCTGAGTTTTTTCTCTACTTCTCTACGACTTCATACTTTATCTTCTCTTTGTTTGGCTCCCTCACCAATTTTTCATGCCATTATCCACTAGTGTGAAAGCTAAAACTGGGTAACAAACACCTGCTGGGCTTAAAAATATATTTTACATAGATGTTCTGAAAATTTTTCGACATAATCATTGGATATAACACAAATATAAACAAAGAAAAAACGTATCCAGTCATACATTTGTGGTTATACATTTATTAAAATAATCTGACGATGGGAGAGTTTTACGCTCCCGAAAGGTCGACTTCTAATCGTCTTTTTACTTCTGGCTTGTTTCCCGAGAAGATTTCAAACATTTTTATCCATATCGGAAGAGAATTCGTTCATCACCAAATCATAATTACAGTATTTACATAATTTTAAAATATATCGACGAAAGATTGAGGAAATTATACGTGAATATTGTAAGGTGTTACATCCATTATTTGCAATACAAGAGGCTGAACAATTTCACAATTATTTATAAGAGCTAAACATGAGGATTTGTTTATAACCTTGTATATAAGTTTACTAGAGGACGGATTTTTCCGTATTTGCCTATTTTATTCCTTTGTTCAGAGACGTATGCTTTTAAGTTATAAGCATGATTCCTACAATTATCAGCCTAATTTCTTAGTTTTATAGTGCCTATAAATGCCTATTTCATACGTTTGTGCCTATTCTGCTTATTAGTGCATAAAACTGTATTTTAGCCAATTTCTTCTGTTTGTAATTTCTGACAACAGCTTTTGCATTTGTTGGTTTCAACGTGAAGTTTTCCGGGAAGAGAAATTTCTTACTGCTGCACATTGGATATACAGAGAGGGACACATCTGTGCAAATTGGCCCAAAACTTACAATACCAAATTTAGTTTTTGTCTTAAAATTAATATAGACATTACTTCAATAATATAAAGCTTTCTTTTTTTCAAGCGGCAGTACATAAAATGTCACATGACTATTTAAATAACCCTACACCTGAATCCTAGCTACTATTGCATAATTTTAATCTCAGATTTCTCAGATTCTATATTTTGTAAATTTTCCTAACTTCAAAATGTTCCTCAGGATGCAATTTTCTTTTAATATGTATGAAATTTTAAACATGCCTCTAAGGGCAACTGAATATTAAGTATACCCATTTATATTTGTTTTGGTTTTGTTATTTGTAATGAAAAGGATTATAATGCTTACTGAAAACGCTTAGGAAAATAAAAATTGTTAAATAGGTATGATTATTTTTTGCCCTTCGTTGATATGGTGAAGACAAATATTTCACATAGGTACAGGTCATTAATAGGTTAACATGAGTGCAGAAGCTTATACCCCGAGCATTAATGTTTAAAATTGCAATATGTAAGGCATTTTGAAAATCACTTGTAATTTAGACATAAACCGCTAATTCCTCAGAAACTATTGTAACTAGAAAGCTACAACTTGTTATTATTCCATTCTTGAACGATCACAGAAATAAATGGTACAAATGTTTAAAAAATCTAACAAAAGCTTCAGATATTTCAATTTTCACGCTTAAGCCCCTCCCCAAAACCCAAGTTTTTGTTTTTTGACATAATTAATTACTCCCACATTATGGTTCTTACTTAGTGAAGTGGATTTATATGTATTTTAACTATACGACAATATCTGTTATTTTAACTTGCTGTGGAGCCATTTATGACATATGGAATAAATGTAGACTATTTCGTCTGGGGAACCATTTAGCGAATTTGTTGCAGCATATCTTACGATAATTGTCAGTTTGTTATAGTGCATTTTAGGAGTCATTTTACTGAAATTTTGTATTTCTGAGTGTTTACTTAGCAAACGTTTAGTGTCTATTTAAGTGCCTATTTTGCCCATTTTAATGCCTTTTTGCCTGCCTATTTCACACATTTTTGTGCCCATGAATCCGCTCCCTAATGATTAAACAGAAATTGCATAATGAATGGTAAAATTAAATTAATAAATTCTTCGTAACAGAGTAGGGCATATTAAATGACTAATCAATCAACTATGTGACTCATCAATTCTAACTATAATGTGAATGAGAAAATAGTTATGCTCAAATTTCACATAAGATAAAATCAGAAAATGGTAAACAGACATCCGAAATTGGTCCAACTCTCGAATGTTGGTTTTGTGTAATGGAAACAATTATATTTGCAATGTAGTGGATGTTGAGGTAAAGACATCACAATTAATCACTGCAATCTGATGCTATTATGATTGCCCTCGTTTTATCGATAAAGTCGCATTCTTGCCACTCTAAGACAAAGAACCGGTCGATATTCTGCGCATTACTAAAACGTAACTGGTTAATATCAAAACAGACGATGTATGTAGCGAGTGTTGCTATGAAGTACACCAGTGAATCTATTTTGTTTATTTTCATGGCAGTTACACACTTAATCCCTAAGTGTATCATCTCAGCAAGGTTGACTTGCTGCTAAATGTTTCGTGAACATTATTTCAAGTGCTCAGCCTTCGCCTTAAAATAGAACGTTTCTTGCAGGAAAGTAATCCTCCACTAAAACGATGCAACGAGGCGCTCGGTGCCAGATAAAAATAGCAAATATTACAAAGCAAAATAAATTACGGAGGCAACATCTCCCTCCGGCATTGGCATTCGAAAGCGTGCGGTTGTTCCACACAGTAATAACTGATGAAGAAATGCAGACCTTAACATCACACATAATTTTAGTGTAAAAATGTTTTCTATTTTGAAACACTGAGCATGACATCTAAGGAAGGTTTATTCTAAGGTCTGCTTCTTTTTGTGATGGAGTTCACGCATGATGGGTATCAAATATCCGTGTACTCACACACAATAACTCTGATGGCTTCAGTTCTCATCATGCTTCAGCAAGGATTTACAAGATGCATCACTTTTTATATATTATCTTAAACGTCTCTCTTTTATTATATTCTTGCAAAGCCTTCTGAGAGTTTATATATTGCTGGGTAAACTTATCAACATGTATATAAAACGCAAACTATTCAGGGAAGTGCGAAGTCTGGAGCCTAGTCAAGAGCACCCTGGAATAAGTAATTGTGTTACTCAACTATTACTAAGTGAATTCCTTGTGGAAAAATACAGGCACATAGATCTGGTTAGAAAATACCTATGGCAAATTTATTATTCTACGTTTTGTAGTTTCTCTTCAGAAGTTGTTTAATAATTAAAGACAGAAAATATTTAGTGAAAAAATAGGGTACATTTCTGCCCCAAAATTATAATTACTATAAGCATTAAAGCATTAAAATTGCTTGCTCTTGAGCCTTATGTGTCTGTTATGATATTGCTAATGTTTTAGTAAATACATTTTTGAATGTAAAGAAAAATGTAAATGACTTCCAAAAATATGTGGTTAGCATATTCAAATGGTGATTAATTTCATCATAATTATGGTTAAATATTTACAATTCTAAATAAAAAAGCAGTGAAAAAATGTGTATATTCATATATTAAGAAAATTGTTTCCGAGGAAAAGCTCACAAAACGAGCCATGTTACTATTTAAATACAATGTACCCATATCTTTAAAGTGTATTCAAATAAATAATCATTGTATATAAAACCATAAAACTATATTTTGTGTGTATTAGGTAGAGAGAAATGATTGTATAAATATGCTTAAATTTGGCCACTATCCACGAATTGCATTATAATGATGGTAGCAGACCCAGCGATTGTCATTTTCTCTGCCTTGCTGGGTAGGCAACTTCTCCACCTTTCCTGCATGGAATATGTATATGACTTCGGGCATGAATGCACACTTTGTCCGCACTAATTTTACGATACTTTGTAACCTAATAGCAAAGAAATTCCCCTAATTAGAAATGTGTAGATTAGCAAGGAAAAGTATCATCCTGGAGAGAGCCCTTAAGTGTTGGTTTATAATTTAAATGAAAATAATCTGCTAAAACAATGATTAGAATATCAATAAAACGGCTTAAAATGCAATAACTTTAGCTATAATATCAATGATCTGAGAGATATTTGGAGAATGAAAGAAAACTATATAAAAGGATTTAGGAGAGCAGTTAGTAGAAGATTTGAAGAGATGGAAATATATGTTATGGTTGGAAAAAGATAATATACGTCGTACTTTACAATAAAATAGTGTATGGGAAAGAGAAGTATAGATTATTGACAAACCAAACAAAGAACAAGCAGAAGGTCTATTGTGGTTGCGAGCCAGTGTATGGGTACTGAAAGGAATGAGAAAAGATTTTCTTCAAATACAGCGCCCAATATGGGGTAGAAAAGAAGATAGAGATGGCATTATATTTGAGTGTAAAGAGACAGAGTTAGGGAGGAAAAGAATGTATAAATGAAAATTGGCCCAAAGGGATATAAATATTGCATATATTAAAATTGATAGTAAAGGCTATATCGTATCTAGAGACTTTATCAATAAACTTAAAAGGAAACGGAATTGGTAATTAAAAATGAAGTAAACAAGGTATAACTTTAAGAGAAATTAGTGGTGGCTGCTAGAAGTTGTACAATGAATATCGTAAGTTATCTTTGTTAATATTATTTTTATGACACAAAATTAAAATACTCACTTCCTCTACTATGTACATAAAGGAGTTGCCTTCAACCCAAAATACTCGTACGATACGAAAATTGGACTGGAAATGTACATTTTGAGGTTGGTCATTTAACTACCAAGCCAGACACATAAGTTTCCCATTTCCCAAGGTCACCACATGATTTTTTAGGAAAGCTCCCACTCCAAACTCCTTTTCACATAGCAAACACATACAAATATTTTTAATTTCTCAAAATACTTCTATTTTTATTAAAATGCCATACGTTTTAGATACTTTCATTTATATCTTCAGTTTTTTGATAATAGCCTCGAGGTGTTCTTAATCCAGAATAACTTTTGCATAGTTAGTAAACTATAAGAAATATACAAAGTCTTCAACACAAAAAATGGTAATCTCGTGTAAGTACACAATTTATATAAAATAAAATTTTATGTGAGGTTAAACATTTCCTAAATTATCTTCTATTTTAATTTTCTAATGCTTATACGTTTTCCAAAATGGGAAGTAATTATTTATCTTTGCTTCTCCTAGTTATGCAGAGATTTGGAATGTCAAAGCTATTGCACATAAATTTAATTATCTTTATGGTCTACTGTTTTCCCTTTGTACCTACTGTACATTGTATCTTTTCACATTGTACCTATCAGGAAATATGTGATTTAGTTATACAAATGTTTATCTAACCTGAGGCGTATGAAAGAATACGCATTTTTGAATGAGAAGATACAAGAGTCATTCAAAAATTAGTGGCAACAATGCCTGCATTTGACGCTATCAGCGGTAAGTCATGTAAGCTGATAACACTGAAAAATAAGAGCATCTAATGTTTGTTAACTGTGAGTTTGGAGACAAATTTATTTAATAAGACATTTTTAGTAAGTTTAATTGTAGGCTGTTATCTTTAGTGATCTAAATATGTTTAGTAAATGCGAACAAAGATGCTTCATTAAAATTCAGGTTACAAGAGGTATCAATGCTCGACATTGTCATACAGAATTATTGGAAGTTTGTGGTTGAGAGACTTTACCATATCGTGCCGTGCTTAGGTGGGGTTGGGATTCCATTACGGAGGGGATTCGGTAGGTAGGCCACCATGCTGCCCGCATTGTTTCTATGCCCCCTAGTGGGGGTACCCCTGAGAGGAAGGATGAGGCGAAAGAGACAGAGGGCGGCCGACCCAAGGAGCCATGAGAGTACAGAGGGCAGGGTCCCTACAGTTTACTTGGATAGACCTACCCCAAAGGCCAGGACAATGAACACGCTCCCCTACAGCGGGATGGCAACGAGCCCAGCTACCAAGCCCCACCAGGACAATGAACACGCTCCCCTACAGCGGGATGGCAAAGAGCCCAGCTACCAAGCCCTAAAGGATCTCGGCTGGCGGTCCCGAAATGGTCCCAGCAGAGTAAATGTGAGCATCTACTCCCATTAGTCCTGGCCCAGTAGGACCTGAACCCGGGCCCCTCGGATATATTTACCGTAGGACAGTACCTATTTTACAAACTGGCCCCCCCCCCGCCTGCACACGGCAGACAGGACGGAAGTGGATACGCCACTTACGCGCTGGTCCTTAATGAACCAGCTACCAGAAAACCTTGGTAGGGCCGCCAGCGTCTAGCTCACCAGCTACTAGCTCTGCAGGCTAGTTCCCGGGACTTAATGAGGCAACCCTCTACCCCCTCCGGGCGGCCGGTAGCCTGGCCAGAGGTACCCAATTGCCCGTGGGTGACGGGAACACACTGCCCCCTCGAGTCCAACCCAATCCGAACAGCTCCCAGAGGGAGGGGCTCGGCATGTTCGGCCCGAGGTTTCTCTAGTAACGTCAGAGGTACCACGAGTGCTAAGGGTCCTCAGCGCCCGCACTTTGGCAGCTGAAAGGGACGCATCCCTCCCCCTACGGGGGATCCCAGCAGAGTTGAGTCCAGAGGGTCTACTCCCATTAGCCTTGAACCCGTAGGAACAAGACCCGGGCCTCTTTCAACCAGGGAGTTATCCGAGCTGTCCCTTAAAGGGCGCCCGGCATCCTCCATGGGGCTTTCCATTAGGGCAAGACCTAGTTTCCTAACAAGCCCCCCCATCTGGTCCTAGGGACACAAGACGGGACGGAAGTGGATACGCCACTTACGCGCGTCAACACTCAAGGTGAAGACTACCAATATGATCTCGGTGGGGCCGCCTGGTGATCTAGCACACCTTCTACTAGCTAAGCAGGCTAGTACCCGGAAACTTAATGGCTTCCCTCAACCCCGTCCGAAGACGTACCCAATCTCCCACGGGTATCGGGAACACACTGCCCCCTCGAGACCATCCCAATCCGAACAACTCCCGAAGGAGGGGCTCGGCTGTTCGGCCCGAGGTTCCTCTAGTAACGTCAGAGGTACCACGAGTGCTAAGGGTCCGCAGCGCCCGCACTTTGGCAGCTGAAAGGGACGGATCCCATCCCCTACGGTCCCAGCAGAGTAGCGGAGACCGGCAACCGACCTACCGGAGGAGGAAGTAGTTTTCCTCAGAGCATATCATGTCGCCACGCACCGCCGAGACACCCGCCGACACTTCCAACCTGAAAGAGACCACCAGATGAGAGATGATATGAAATGGTAGTGGAGATGAAATGTAGGGAAAGAAAATTCGGGGGATGTAATTAACCTACTCAGCATTCGCCTAGAGCCCCGGGAAACTCCCGAAAAAAACAGGGGTCAGGTAGTTCCGCCACGGGAATCGAAATCGGACCACCCGAACGTGGGCCACAGACGAAACCGCCTGAGCCATCCCGCTCGGTGTGCCTAGGTGGGCGAAAGCTTTTCCAGTGTCACATGATGGTGCTCGCTCTCACACGTCCGCCGCAGATGGAACTGGGAAATTCTGGAGCATCCTCAATATTCCCCAGATATGAGCCTAGGTGATTTCGGCCTTCTTGCCAAAATGAAAGTACCACTTAGAGGAGTTCGCTTTAGAAGCAGACAGTCAATTATAGCAGCAGGAGAGCAGTCTGTTGGAATATTAGGACAACAAGACGCTGTGGATGGCATCCGTCGACTCCCTAATGTATGGAGGCGAGTTCATGTTGGAGGAGATTAGTTCTAAGCACAGCAATAATGTATCTGCTCTAAAATGTGCTATTTTTGTTAATTAAAATTTTTCCACTAATTATTGAGTAAGCCATGTATAGTTAAAATTAAAGCAACGAAAAGTACAAAGTAATAATTGTTATTGTTTGTTACTATAATTATATTATCTATCTTTCTCTTATTAACGTTAGTTAGGTCTGCTCAGATTTTTAAAATGTTTTGTTCTTAGAAGTAATTACTGAAGTATTTGAAGCTATTTAACAGGTACATTGCACTTACACAGTTAGTTACGTACTATTAAAGCTATTTAACTAAGTAATAACTACCGACAAAATGAAAGTATAAAGCTACAAATGTCGAATGTACATTATTTCCCATTTACCCACACTGCAGTGTGTCTTCCTTGTGTTCGGGTAATGAAGTTTCAGGTGCAACGAGAGTATGGCGATGAAGCTGGAGGGGAAATATTACCGGTTCTGTATGGTGCATTGATCGAGATAGCAGTGTATATTCAGAACAAACCCCTCAAGGAAATTAGCTCGTCGAACTCGGAATGTAAATTATGACAGACATTCCACAGTCATGGTTCTTGTATTACGGAAATGTGTAGCAGACACGCCGCAGCTGTTAACCGATCATCGTCGAGTTTTTAAGTAATCAAAACAAACAGTTGCCAGAGCGAAATGTAATCTAAACTCGCTTCATAACCAGTACGTTACTTCTGAAAGATCTTTTGTTTATTTTTCTTCTACAAATTATATTTATAAAACATTATTTTTATACCTAGTTAATGTTAATCTATAAAAAGGTGTATATATGTAACTCTGTGTGAATTTCGTTGCAGGCACAAGAGAAAGAGAGGAAGTAGGATGGTTAGTCAGATACTATACAAATAGAATAATTTCTAACATAAAACTTCCCTTATCTTAAAAGAAAATGATGAAAATTCTCTTATTAATGGATAAGGTTAGCGATTTCATGAAAACTCATTCACATCATCAGCTCAAACAATCTCTTTTTGCCCGCCTCGGCAGCGTAGATGGTAGCGTGTCTGCCTCACGTTCAAGAGGTCCCGAGTTCGAATCTCGGTTACGGTAAGTTACCTGATTAAGGTTTCTACCGGGTTCTTCCCTTTTCCTGATAAACGAATGTCAGGTAACTCTAAGCTCTCTGTACTCTGGACTTATTTGAGCATCACTTCATCCATTCCATTTATCGTCCGATATGACCTAACGTTGGAGGGCGTATATTTAAAAAAAAGAACTCGCTGTCAACGTTACGATCACTAGATGTCACTGTGTATTTGCTAGTACTACCAAAATCTGAAAATGAAATGAACTTCAAAACAGAATCGACTGCTGGTATTTCTTAATTCATTACGCGATGTTTACTTTTTAAAATAAATATTTTTTCCCAAACCACTAAATCCATCGGACTATTTAATTGTTTTAATAATTTAACTTCTAGATTATTTTTCATGGTTAAATGACCAAATATATATTAATGTTACGAAAATGTTCTTACATTCTAGTTTCCAAATTACGTTTTGTCTTTCCAACATAAAATTTATCACAATCTAAACAATTAAATTGATAGATATATGACTTTTTATTATTAGAACTTTTATCTGTTTTAGAGAAATGTTAAATTTTAATACTATTTTTTGAAGAATGTGTGTAGTGTTTAACGCCCGCTTTTACTACATACGGCAGCGCAGGCAATGACACTGATGATACATGAGATGAAGATGGAGCACCGGTGGAATGAGATGGCGGAGAAAACCGGAGATCCCGGAGAAAACCCGCCCCAGCGCCGTGTTGTCCACCGAAAATCTCACTTTGCGGTCGCCTGGGATCGAACCCGGACCGCCTTGGTGAGAGCCAAGCGGTCTAACCACTGAGCCACGGCGAGGACTTTTTGAGGAACTAAAGTTGTATCAGACTCGTTTAAAATATTTTTAAAAAAGGTTAACTAACTCAAGGATAGTAAAGGCACTACAAAGTTCTGTTTGTGAAATACCTTTCACTTTAATCATCACTTGTGCAGTGTTCTATTTAACCAAGCTTTTGGTTTAGCTATCAGAAACCTCAAAACGTGGTTTACTGGCAAAATTCTAATACAAAGTTTTCAGCAGAGGAATATTTTCGCTGCCAGGTTCAAAGCTGTAAGTAAAGTAATAAATTTCCATTATGGGATTTGTGCCACGTTGTTAAGACGCTTCTTCAATTAATTAAATTACCTGCAAAAGAACACTTCTGCACCAGAACTTTTTCTACCAGTCCAGAGCAACTTGATTTCTAACTTTATCCTTTGCTCCTTTTTTTCTTTTTTCTCTCTTCTCTTCCGGGCTTCAAGAAGGTAGCATCAAACTCCTTTGATTGATGTTCTTAGCAAACATCTGCAAGTTTTTGTTATGCAATCAGAGCATCTAGTTTGAAGCCGTCCAGAAAACAGATTGCTTCACAACATCTCTTTATTTCCGAAACGCAATAAACATTCCTTTTTTATGGGAGCCAGCGCAGGAAACATACATTTCCAGTTCAGCATTTTTGAAACTGTAGGTGACAGCATCTGTCAGCCTTTTATTCTGTTTTCATGCTCGAAGAAGAGAAAACCGGAATCTTAAGAGCTAAACTAAAGGAGAAGCGTTCACCTAACTGAGGTTTAAAGAAACTATTCAATGTAGTTCCACATTGAGCTTAAAAGGTATTTAAAAGTCTAAATAAACCTACTAAAAAGGATCATTACTTAAAAGTTTTATTCGAAGAAATAATAAATCATTTTTGTATTCACAAGTATGTTAATAACGTTTGTTCCAAGCAGAAACAAGTGTATAGTAAAACAAATAAATACAGGAGCAAAACATTTTCACTTATTGCGTATCGAATTTACTAGTACATTTTACAGATAAAATTGAATAATTGGATGTATAATTTATTCCTGTAATTTCATTGTTACAACCTTTTACATTATTCCTTATAATTGTTTATCTATCGCACACAAATTCATGTATTACCATAACATGACACCCTGGCCTTCTACACTGGCCTTCTGCATGCCTCCTTCTTACTTAATTAGCCCTTTTCCTTCCTTTCTTATATTCTTTACATTTCTGGTCCAGTTTTCTTTTACTTTCTGTTAGAACTCACCAATACTCCTTACCTTATTTTCCTTCTTAACATTTTTATAGCTACTATACACTTCTCAACTTTCTCCAATTTTTCCTCCCAAAACTTTTTTCTCTATATTGCAACCTACTCGCATTGTTACATATGCTTTATTTTTCACATCACAATTCACAAATTCCCTTTTCCCTACCTCTTATTCTTCTTAGGAGTATCGTTCCTATTTTTATCCAAGCTAGCCCTTCCCCCTCTTGCCTTCAGCAGTAATCTATGTATGCATCTCTTCCACAGTTTTTTTTTTTTTTTGTAAAATTTTAATGATTTCATATTTTCCAGACTTCCCCATATTTCCTGGCTTTCTACATATTCTATTCTACATTTTACCAATTTATCCATATCGCTTGTATTCCTTTCTTCTAGTCTCCATATATCTCCCATTCCTATTTGTCCATAATTCCTCCTATTATCTGCCCACCAAGTGTCCTTGATCTCTAATCTTTTTTGCTGTCTCATGGATAATGTCATAATTTCCCCTTCTTCTTTGGCCAAGCACCCATACCAAAATGTTATTATTCTTTCCATTATTACTCCATTTCTTCTTGTCTTTCCTAATTCTACTAAAGCTCTTCCCTAGGTGCTAATCTTGGTAAGCCTAGTAGCTCTTTACAAAACATTCTGTAGTTTTGGTCCAGCGTTTGGTTTACCTCTGTGCCCCCATCCCAGATCTCTACTGTGTGCAACATTTTGGATTCCACTAGAGCCTCATACATTCTTTCTAACCACTTGATTGTCATTTCTAAGTTATATCTGCATATTCTTAACTAATAAAATCTCGCACAATAGGATAGTTCATGTGCTTACAATAAATAATCAGAAATTAACCTATACTCTAGTAATTTCAGTTATGATTACTAAATATATATATATATATATATATATATATATATATATTAAAGGTGACAGTTCCATAACATAATAAATCTCCTTTTACTAAATTTTTCACATCTTGCCTACCAGTATGTTTAATTGGAAGATGAGGTAGGTAAGTGGTTTATAAAGTCGAGGAGAAGTTTGAAAATACGGAACCATGTGAATATTTTAGATTTTCAAGAGAATGTTTTACATTCAACACATGCTTAATATATACTACTTTTGATCAGTTACGATATTTATGTTAATTGCAATGTTATCAAATACAACCACTCTAAATATAAAAGTAATTGTTAGTTACTGACCTTAAAAAAACGGTGTATAAATGCATTCTCCAACACCACTTTTATTTTCAAAACAAAGCCAGTTAAACTGAAGTCTTATCACTAAAGTCCATTGTCATTGTGGTATTAGAAATGCATTAGGGAGTTCGTTAAAAAACAACAATTTCAATTGCATTCACAGAGGTATACAGAATGTTTAAAAAATAGGGACATACTTTCAGGTATATATTAGCCACATGTAAATAATCAAAATAGTTCATTACAGTGTGTCCGGAAATGATTAATTACCTTCACAACACTGAAATTCATCGGCACGGTTTCTCTCTCTGCAGGTCGTTATCATTACAGAAGATGCTCAAAATGCCCACCTCCTGCCTGAAAATCTCACACGATCCTCAACTCCAGAAGTATTGCGTTTCTCCTCACAAAATTTCAAAATTCGATTCCGAAAAGATTCCAAATCTGACACCGCAGACGACTACGACAATTTTTTAAATGATCGGATTGTTGGACGCCATGTACTTGTAAACTGACTTTTTTTTCCAAGGGGCCCATCTGCTAAGATCTGGATGCATTGCAGCCTTAAGACTAATTGCGCTGTCCTATGTAATTAGAACCAGTTCATTACACCTGTGTCTCTTACGAGACTCGGTGTGTATTTCTTTTGCTTCAATAGTCGGCTTCCCAAAATGATTCAATCTTCTGCGATCTAAGGCTGTGTAGGAATATGCAATGTGAATCTTCAATAAGTATACAGCTTGAATCAGGACTTCTACTATTTCGACCGCTCAGTATGCCAGACTGCGGTGAAACCAAAATCTCAGCAAGGTTCATATTTAGGTTCCGGGATGGCCAGTAATACCGTAACACGATGCACTCTGGCTAATGAGCTCCTTGGGGCTACTTAATAGACAGAGGGTTCTTGATTCCAGAAACCGCAGCTAAGCCCTAAAGTAGTACTACAGCATAATATTATGTCCATTATTTCTTGGACAGGTTGATGTAGGAGTCATGGGGTTATCTCTCAGTTATGTTGAACTACCGTACCGTACAAGAGGAATATTTGTTCCTTTGCTGGAGTATTTTATTTGGCGTTCTAGGATGTAGTTTCATATTGTAATATTACATGGTTGTTGTAACTACACTATTCCCTTAATTCAATAATATCTTGCAGTATACAGGGGTGTGCATAAGTAGACTCTGTCTCAATCTCTGTTGATCAGCCCTGGTATTTTATGCAACATTTCCTTTAACTTCTAGAGTTCCAAATAGCGCGTACACATTACCGGAAAATTTTGCTGAAATGCTATATATTCTATGCCTTAGATTCTAAGTGGTAGAAAATTAATACATTCCTGTTGTATAAAACATTTATCTAGATTAAAAACAGATAAAAAAATTGTTCTAAAATGGCTTGCACGAAAGTGGAGGAGAAATACATATAAATGTAATATATCTGTCGGTTTTACTTTATTCCTTATTTCTTTTATATCGTCCACATCATCTGATACCATGGGAAATTTGACTTTTGGAATCATCTGATGATGTTTGAAACTCCTGAGTGATTAAAACTTTTGTTCTAGTCATTTTCGTTAGGGAGCACACGTTTATTCGCCTCTGAGGGGATTAGCAAAAACTATTCTAATTAAAGGAAAGTTTTCCATTCATGCCAGGTAAGAGCTTCTGGGCCCCCAGATTGAACATTTCAACACAGAGGCCTCCAATTCTTCTCGGAACCTTGAGTTGATTTCACTTTAGCATTGTACATTCTTATCTGGAGTGTAGTGCTGGTTTACGATATATTGCAAAGATATGCAACACTTCCATAAATATCTGTACCTTATTAATGTCAAGTATTGATCATATAAAACACATTTTTGCCGAATTTCGTGTGTAATGGAAATAAATTCCCTAGAAAAGATTTAACTGTGGGCAATAAGAGTTTAGTTTTATACCAAATGCCGTAATACCATTCAAATATTAGTTTCATTAGTTATTAAAAACTAAGCGAAACAAAAATGTAGTATTACAATATTTCATATATTATCTCTCAATGATAGATGTACATGTAAAATAAATTTGCACCATATAAAGGAAGCGCGGATGCAAATTTCGTAATAATATCTGGTTTTTGTGGTCTTCGCACATGCCACACTAACACGTATACACATGTAATTTTAGATTTATATGCTTTAGAAAGTCTAGCAGCAAAATTGGAACTACTTATTTTATCGCTGTATTACCAAATTCAGTACCTACTTATTGAGATTAACGAGAATATTTCTGATGCAAGTTAGAAGAAAGCATAGTTTAAAACTATTTGTCATTTACTGTAAAATACAACCATTATCTTTGTATGTGTGTTAGTGACTATATATAAAAGATATTACTTATATGATCCCTACATAAACTATGTTTGCATTAGCATCTCGAACATTTAACATAATCATCTCTTCTTGGTTTCCTAACCAAATGACAGTTTTGGCTTCAGCTTTCGGTTACCTAACCGTTCTCCCCAACATAATTTATTGTTGAGATTCATAACTCTTATTGCGTTATGAAAGCACTGGAAGACTATGCACTTCTATCCGTGAAGGCTAGGATTCATTGGATTTAATGCATGGATATATACTTTTAATTATATCCCCTAGTTAATTGCTCCTCTAATTTTTCAGTCTGGCCCTACTCATTCAGACCTTAGCCTACACATGGCTAGTGTGGAAGAAATGATTATTTCCATCAATTTTCCTGAATAACATAGTGGTTTAACTATGAAGCCTGGGACTGAAGTACTTACAGCATAGTAAGTCGCCACAAAAGTTGCGTGTCTCATAGCATATGAGAACCGGGAAACATATGGGTCAGTTGCAGAATTTAATGTCATGTCGACATGTTGGCCATAGTAGCTCAGTGGTTTAGAGCAACCGCACGGAGAACGGGAGATCCGTGGTTCAAATCCCAGCTGTGACATTGAATTTTTTAGCCTGGCTCTACTCATTCAAACCTTAGCCTACACATGACTAGTGTAAAAGAAATGATATTTGCTCCTCTATTGTTTGCTGCAACGCCATATTATACTAGTTACATAAGTCGGGCTCAATTGAGCATCATTTCACCCATTCAATTCATCGTCCGATATGGCTTAACGTTGGAGGACGTAAATTACAAAACAAGAAACAAAACAAAACAAAAAAGTGGAAGTAGTATTGAATTGCATTCGAAGGAGTTGTGTCAAGCAAAAATACATTTACCTGTGTATTTGAATGGGGGAAATAGATCATTTTTAGAAAAACGTCCCTTTACATGTGTGTATTCTAAAAGAAGCAGAAAGGGGGGGGAGAGGTCACAAAGTGCTCTTCATTTTGAATAATCTTTCGACAATTGGTAAACAATAAGGAAAGAACAAAATTTTAAAAAAGATGTGTTCAATACGCCAGACGGATGCACGCATCAGACTTACTTTAAAATATATACATTTATATATTGATATTCCATAGGTGTTTTCATAGAAGTATGATAGTTCATTAAATATGTGTTAAAAATAAATACTAAGAAAAAGAACTGAATAAGATATGTCACTTGCAACACGACAGTGGTCTGAAAAGTTTCCGACCTCAATATGAAGATGGCAGCACTCTTAAATAAAAGCTAGTGCATTTCGTTGAAAATCTGTTGACGGTTACTCACCAAAGTTTCGGCCATTTTGGACGCTCAGCTGTTATGTAACAGTTGTTTGAGTGAATTGATGTGAGTCTTTTTGCTGCCATTAAATATTTGTTTTTGAAAGGCAATATGCCCACGCAAATCAAAGATGAGTTTGATTGTGTATGGGGACTCTGCACCATCATTTACCACAGTGAACTTTTGGGCAGCTGAATTTAAACGTGGCCGTCAGAGCTTGGGAGACGATGAACGATCGAGAGGACCAGAAACTGCAACTACCGAGGTAAATATAGCCATAGTTCACCAAATGGTGCTAGACGACCACCGAAATTAAGTGAGAGAGATACCAGAGGCTATGATCATAGCAGAAGAACGTGTTTGTCACATATTAAATCAACATTTAGACTGAGAATGCTGTCCGGGCGTTGGGTGCCGCATATGCTCACATTAGACCAAAAACGTGTTCGAATGAAAACATTTCCAACGCTCTGTTCGTGCAGTGTTGGCAAATAAATCCGAGTTTTGGCGCTGGTTAATTACTGTAGCTGAAACATGTATATACCATTATTCGCCCGAAAAAAATAAATGCAGTACAAACAGTGGACTGCAAAAGGAGAACCAGCGCCAAAAAAAGAAAAGATCTTTTTTGGAATGGGAAGGTGATGGCGACTGTTTCTGGGATTGTTATGGAGTTATTTTAAATCGTTATCTTCAAAAAGGAAAAACCATTACAGAAGCATACTGCTTATCACTACTTGACAAGATGAAGGCAGAACTTGTGGAAAAACGGGTGCATTTGGAATAAAGAAAATCCGGTTTCACCAAGACAACGCACCATTCCGCACCTCAGCGGTTGCAATGGCGAAAATCCACGAATACGGTTTGAGCTTTTTGACCATCCGCCTTAATCACCAGATCTAGCCCCAAGCAACTTCTGTTTGTTCCTGCATCTGAAAATTGCGCTCGGAGAACAGAGATTTTCGTCAAATGAAGAGGCAATCACCTTCGTGAATAATTATTTTGCAGATAAAAACGCCAAGTACTATTTGGACGGGTTACAGAGATGGAAGCATCGCGGGGAGAAGTGTGTAGAGCTACTCGGAGACTATGTTGAAAAATAAAAAAAAAATTAAAAAATCTGGAAAAAAATCTCTGGTATCTTTATTAGGTCGGAAACTTTTCAGACTAGCTATGTACATGAGTAATAATGGAGGAGTTATAAGTGAATAACACATTTGAGGAACAATTTATATACACCATATGGTCCATGTAAGTTACATTTCGTTAAAATTAGCTTTTACCGGAGAAATGCATGCCAGGTTTACCTAACTGAAACTTTAAGGTTTCCTCCATATTGACAAACAGATCTTCCCGAACAACAGACTGATGGTAGAAATCAAATGCATTTAAATAATCGTTTTTGACAGTTTCTGCATACTGTGTTAAAGCTAAGAGGATTTATATTTAACACTATTAGATACTGTTAAATTATAATTTTACTAAGGATGTTCGAATGTATTACCTCCTATTGGATGCAAGTATATGAGGTACAATTAGTATTAATTTGGACAGGCCTTATCTTTCCCGGTGACGCTGAAACACATGCCAAACTATAAATTTTAACGCTTCTGTACTTTTTGGTGTTGTGGTTAAATTGTGATTAAATTTAGCTACCTCACTAGCCACCAAATATCCAGCTTTCACAGCACACATATTTATGACCGCTTTAGAGTGATGGTATGGTGCGCCATCGTGCTGAAACCATTAATTAACCACTAACTGGGGTGAAATACCTCTAGAAGGTTTGCTAGATTTAGCTTATTTCACAGCAGTTGTAAATAAATCTGACTAACAATGCCAGATATAACGTATCAACGTTTGCCCTTCTTTGAGGCTACGTAGATAGACTACAAGGCAATCCAAAATCTCGGAAACCAAGGAATGAACATCAAGTTTCCAGTACGGGTTCAGCTGTTTCGTAATTAGCGATTACGTAGTACGTTTTATGGATTAAATATAATTTGATTTTACAGAGTGTATATAAATGAATATCGGGGTTTTAACTTTTTATAATATTTATTATATTAAACTTACAGTTATAAATGAATTGTCAAATAGAAAAGCAACTCAGTTTGTTTGTTGGCACCAGTGCGCATGTGCGTGCAATGTTTCTGCCGAAATCCACTAGAGAGCGGTAGTAACACAGATGGCACGGCACGACCAAGAATAAGTGAAGAGACAATTGAGCGAGTGAGAGAGTCGTTCACTCCTAGCCCAAAGAAATCAGTCCGGAAGGCTAGTCGTGAATTATAAATTCCTATGCCGACTGTTTGGAAAGTTGTAAGAAAACGCTTACCGCTACTTCCTTACCGTTTACAGTTATTACAGGCTCTAAAGCCGACAGACCACGGATTACGTGCCAACTTCGCAAACGACATATTGTTTCATGGCGATGACGATTTTATGTATCGTGTTGTCTGCAGTGATGAATCGACCTTTCACCTTAGTGGACATATTAACACTCATAATTTGCGCATCTTGGCTGAGAAAATTCTCACGAGATAGTACAAATGCAACGAGATTCCCGTAAAGTGAATGTTCTTGTGTCGTATCCCGGCTAAAAGTTTATGGGCCTTTCGTTTATGGTGAACCTATTGTAACAGACACTTCTTACCTTGATACACTAGAGCAATGGCTCTCTCCTCAGTTGGAAGAAAATGAGCCACGGAACTTCATTTTCCAGCATGATGGTGCTCCACCTCACTGGCATAACGAAGTACGCAATTGGTTGAACGTCACTGTACCCGAGCGTTGATAGGTCGCAAGGGCCCTAATGATAGGGCTTGCTATGTATGGCTTCCACGTTCTCCTGACCTAACGCCATGCTATTTTTATCTTTGGGGCTTCAGCAAGGATCATGTGCACGTACCTCCGCTAGCAGCTGACCTCCCTGAATTAAGAAACTGGATTGAAGCAGCTGTTGCTACAATTACTGCCTACACACTTATTAACGTTTGGGAAGAACTCGGCTATATCCTTGATGTGTGTCGTGTGACAAAGGGTAGACACATTGAACATTTATAAGGTTCTTGGTAAAACTGTTTTGAGTTGCTTTTTTATTTGACACACAATTTATATCTGTAAGTTGATTGTAATAAATATTATAAACAGTTAAAACTCCGATATTCATTTATATACACCCTGTATCTCTTTTTAAAGGAGTTTCATTATAGATCTATTGTATGCCCACGACAAGAAGGCTAGAGGAGTATGAAGGGCAAAGGAGCTTGAAATCTATCTGCTCCAGTAGCGGATCTGTTTACTAGGAAATGAGTGAATTAGAGCTCATGTCACCCATGCTGACATAGCTAATGTTTGTTGCAACGATAGATATTATATATAGATGAGCTATGTGACAACACTTGTGTATTTTAAACGAGACTTCCATCCATGTCATACTCGGAAGAGGAGCATACACCCCGAGGAGACAGCAAAAGTGATTACGTTACACATTTCTCTAACTTCCTTCTTGTCCTGGGCACACCAGAGGATGCATACACGCTTGACTGCAATAGCAATGAGCAAAAATGAATTGGGGTTGCTACCATGTTATATATACAGCACGGCGTCACAAGGAAAAAACTAAGCGGATATTGACCTGTGTAACGGTACGGTAAAATAGCTAGCATTCCATTCTATTGTCTGACATCTGCCCTTCATAGACTGTCGTCCGAGAGTGCAGTGTTTCTCACGTATTTCTGCCCAGGTTCGTTACAATATTTTACATCAAAGTCTACAATTTTATTTTCACAAACATAGCTAGTTACAGTTCTCAAATTTATGTATAATTACTAAACATATTACATAATTAAATGAATAATTGATCTGAGGACCAAAGTTCCCGTTTCACATCTTAAGATTGATAAATGTCGCAGAGTAAAATTTATAATTCAGATATGAATTAACCGCTTTAAGATAGTGCCACATAATCTGTAAACGTTAGTAGGGCACGATAAGTAAGCGGGACTTCAGAAGATGGAAGAACACGTAATTTTGACAGTCGAGAAAGCGAGAAAGCGTATCGGTAAAAATTCACAACACAGAGATGTTTACCTCAGCTTATCGCACATACACAGTAAGCTCTGTGTATGTATCTGTTCAGATGTAATCATATCTTTTGGCCAGCAATGTGTCATACATCGGCAGGCGCGAGAAAACATCATATAGACACACACAGCTTCCAATCGCTCTATTTGTGTTTCGTAACTTACTGTACATCAACTTACTAATAGTTCACTCTTCTAATCGACCAGATAAGACCCGATAAGAGACGATCACATCGCTGGTCACCTGAAGGTCGACACGCCTCAACGCTCTGTCGAGTACTATCAGTCTTCACTTGTTAATAAACAATCACGAAATGGATATAATAAGGTTTGAACTTAGAGCTTTCTAAAACACAACTGGAAACAAGATTATAAAGTCGTGCGGTAGCTCGAAGATTATGTCAACTGGGAGGAGAAGGTGTGGTCAGTGAACGTGTGGCACAGCGATAGTTCCAAACAAATGAGACGAAAGCACTAAAAATTTACCACGTTCTGGAAGATCTTAAGTCTTAAGTCTTATATTGAGGATACACACCAAGTTTTACCAGAAAATCCGTAGTAAAATATCCTAGGCTTTGAGAAAAACTTGATCATCAAAAGGTGTCATACATCGCCACATTAAGACACTTGCAAAATCATACAGAAGCTGTAGATTTGTATCTCATAAATTGATACCTGAACAGGCTGAACGTAGAATGGATATCTGTCGTCAGTTTATCCGTAAATCCATGGACGATAGATTTGTCAGGAAAATTGTCATTTGTGATTATAAAAATGGCCTGATGCCTAGAAACTGTGGCTTGATCCCAGCCAACCTACCAAAGACAATGCTAAAAACAATTAGTTCGATCCCAAAGTAATGTGGGTTTGGTGGAATTTTGAAGGTATTATTCACTGGGAGTTTGTCCCAAACGGGTAGGCAATTGATTCGAATCTTTATTCTCAACAACTGGAAGAGTTCAGGAAAATTTGAGACGGAGTTACCCAGCATTAGTTGACCGAAATAGACTTTTATTGCAACAGGACAATGCAACAATCCATACCGCACGAAATACCATGGAAAAAAATTCAGTAATTGGATGGAATAGAACTACTACCACACCCAGCATACAGCCCTGATCTCGCATCATCTGCTTATCATATTTTTCGATCCATGGCTTATTTTCAACATGGAAGAAATTTTGACATTGATGAAACAGTACAAGTGTGTGTCACTGAATTCTTCGAATCAAAAACCACAGTCTTGTATAATAGACGGATAATAAGCAAATGGGATAATAAAGCTCGCTGAACTATGGCTCAAAACCACAGAATCTAATGATCTATACTTTGAAAATTAGTTAATTGCTTGTCAGAACACGTTTAAAATAATAGTTTTCTTAGAAAACGACATTGCTTATCAGTCAATATGTATAGTATAGTCCAAAGGGACTATCCCTTCCTTTGAGCAAGCATCCATGCCATTTATCTGGCACTGTCATACGTCAAAAATATAGAAGTACACCTGAAAGATGAGGAGGCAGAATGAAAAGGAAATGATGGAAATGAAAACGTGGTAGAAAATAAACCTTAGGAAAAAAATCCGAGTAGGTGACGATGGGTTTCGAACCTGGACTTGAATCCCTGGACTTCTTGAATCTGAGAATGCAGCATTCCCTCTACCTACTATAAGTAAGAAGAACAGAAATTAGTAAGCGACAGGGGGTATACCTTTTCTTCCACTTTTTTCAACGTTCCATGTTAATTAAGGTATACGTAGTCAAGTTGGCAGTCATGTATGTATTATAAAGAAATTTCAGTGTTCATATCTACGAATTTGAGCGTAGGCTATACTTCTTCCACATCTCGGATGTTCCAATTTTACCTCAGTGCTTAATGGAAAATCCAGATATTGGCAACACTCCTCGGAAATCAATTGCAGTGGCCCGGGTTGGAGATCTGGAAGGGAGGAGGCTAAAAGCTAAAAAGGGGGACATTTTGACAGATTGGAAATTAGCGTGTAATGAACGTGCTCCTCATGCCTGAAATTTGTACATGCACTGAAATGACATGATTTATGGCATCCAGTGTACCTCAGGTGTTCATGGGACAAAGGGGAGCAAGCGGAATTAGCGTGATTATCCTGTCTTGGGGCCTGGAATGTATATAAATCACCAATATGCGACGTGATCTACTGGTTTTTGTTTACGGAGTTTGTTTCCTTTTCTGTTTTCAGTGCAACTATTCCTTTATTTATATTCTTAAAATTACTACATGTATGGTAGATTTGTTCTTACCTACACTTGTTCTGTACGTTCTTGTATGATGCAGCATTGAAAACAATTCCTTGGTCTGTCATTTGCTTGTTATTTTAAATGTCGTAAACCCCGGAGCACAGATATACATAAGAATGATCATCCAAGAGCAAACGGTTCGTAATTTTACCTCTATAGGTCTCACTTTATCACTGCAAAAGGTCAGGCAATCGAAAGGCGTTAATTCTATCACATGAACTAGCTCGATTATTTGAAGAGAACTTGACGTTTTGCATACCTCATTACCTTCATTTACCTGACCTCTTCGTGATAATTGAAGTTCATTCCTTCATTAAGCGAATGTTTTGTTCAAAAAGAATTAGAAGCGCCCGACTTTAGTTTAAAACTACTGTAAATAGTGGAACAGTAGTAATGGTTAGATAGAGACAGACTGGAAAATTTTATGCCATAGACGGGATGTGAGCCACGTATCTCCCGTTTCCCGTCCGTTTGCTCTTAACCATTGAGCTACCATGGCCAACATGCCGACATGTCGTTACATTTTGCAACTGTCTATATCTTAATATTTTGGTATTTATTTTCTTTTTATATGACTCCATCTATCCAAAACCTCTGTCTATACACGGTTAGTGTGGAAGAATGATTAATTTCCATCATTTAACCTAGTAACAATGGTGTTTGCTTTGAATAGAGGAAGCCCGGAAAAGCATATGCTTTCTGAAAAAAGAATCCCAATGTATTGATGTCAGTCTGAGCAGCCGTGTTGGTCAAGTGCAGTATTTTGTTTAATGCACTCATCAAGGGCAGTTTGCAAGGAAAGTTTCCACAGTTAACTTACCCAAAATTGAAAGAAGGGTTTTTGTTGAACATCAAATACGAAAGCTCCTGAGGAGAAATGTTTGAATGAACATTACAAAGGGTAGAATTAGGAGCTTGGCAATCTTTAGCAAGATCTGTGCGTGGTTTTCTTTGGACACAAAAGAACTATAAAGCTTTGTAACATTTCAACAGGTGAGGCCAAAGATATGAGTTGTAGAATGTCTTTGAAAATCCATTTCTTCAGTCATATTTAGACTTATTTTTACGAATGTAAAATTACTTATAATTACTTATAATTACGAAATGTTAGCGATGTACAAGGGGTAGGGTTTTATCAGGACATTACCGTCCAGCAGATGTACTAAGGTCCTAATGATCCAGTAATGGTGAGAGATTATTGTTGGTTTCTGATGAGGGAAAGCAGACTGGAGTACAAGAGGTAATCACATGCTACCTAGCACCTTTAAACATAATCACAGGTGTGTCCCTTAATAGTATACTGTCCAAATATTGTTGCACGCATGTAAAGCAACGCTTTGAATTATACTGAATTCGCCATAATGCATAGTGGAACAATAAATATAACGTTATATTTTATCTGAAACTTTGTAGGTGAGAACCTGAAGAAAAAAATCTCTTGCGCGACAGCCTTAAGAGGGCCAAGGCCAACCAACCCGACTGGCGGCCTCACGCCTACTTTCGCACGGCAGATTTGGGCGATCACTCAACCAATAAGTGAAGGAGATGTGGTCAGCATTGCGGCATCCCCCAGCCGGAAAGTGTGCTTTCATGACCAGGGCCGCTTACCTAGCGTAAGCTCCTCACTTTCCTCCCGATGCTGAGTGGGCAACGGACACTTAAAATCCGCACCCCATGGTTAGGATCGAACCCGGGCCGGATTCCGTGGCATGCTGTCTTAGCCCGATACCTCACCAAGGCGGCCTGGATTCGATCCCAAGTGACCGCAAAGTGAGAATTGTGGTGGATAACACGGCGCTTTTCTTTTCTTTTCTTTGCTTTTTTTTTTTTTTTTTTTTTTGTAATTTTACGTCCTCCGACGTTAAGTCATATCGGACGATGAACGGAATGGATGAAATGATACTCAAATGAGCCGAGGGTCCATAGAGCTTAGAGTTACCCGACATTCATCTTTCAGGATAAGGGAAAACCCCGGAAGAAACCTTATCCAGGTAACTCACCCTGACCGAGATTCGAACTCGGGACCTCTTGAACGTGAGGCAGACTCGCTACCACCACGCTACCGAGGCGGGCAACACGGCGCTGTTGCAGGATTCTTTTTCCGGGATTTCCGGTTTCCCCGCCATCTCATTCCACCGATACTCCATCTTCATCTCATGTATCATCAGTGTCACCGGCTGCGGTGCCGTATGTAGTGAAAACGGGTGTTAAACACTACATATTTCATTTCAAGCCCGCTACGCCGTGGTGTAGGACGAGAACCTAAATGTCTTTGTATATTTTTAAACTGTCATGTCACGAAATTTATGTGGTGGTTTTCAAAATCAGTACATACTTTTACTTAAGAATCTGCTACTTTTATCGCGGAGATATAAAAATAGTTATTCATGATAAAGTGGGGAAAAGAAGGATTTCGTTTTGTAAGCAGGATTACCTGCGAAACGAGCAAAAGTGAGTGGAACAATTCCTGCGAACAGAATAAAATTACTTTGAACACGAGTGGCATATAGTATAACTTAAACAGTACTGAATATTTACAGATATATTATAGATAAGAAAGTTTGTTTTACCTACTTCGGAGACCTGAAGCTTAACGTTCTGCGATGTTCAATTTGTTTTAGCATCAGTGTTGGCAACATGACAGAACATTCCATATAAAATCTTACATAAAAGAGGCAATGAAACTACTAAAACTAAAATAATGTAATGGTACTATAATGTATTAATAGGTTAAAACCTTCACAAAAAATATTTAAATTATTCATGGGTTACAGTTTCACTAAACCTACTGTCCTTTTGAGGAAACTGTGATGTTTATAGTGCAATTACTGCAATTTGAAATACTTATTACTTGAATAAAGGAAGTAGAATTGAAGTGTTAGTCACACTACTATAGACTTATTGAATTTGAAAGAATCTACGAAGCAATATTCTTCTTGTTTTCTATGGATTTTTCTACATAGCCTTTCATACCATTCGCCACCGTAGCCCGCGACTGATACGAACACAGCCTACCTGAATGAGCCATGTTACATTGCGCAAGAAACTAAAGTTTGCTATATTGGAGCGTGATAGAATTATCTTCTTTTAACGTCATCTGTCCAAAAATGGTTTTTTTGATAGTGTTATTACACTGCCTCTGTAATATGCTAGCTATCTTGCCAGCAACCCTGGTTCGATTCCCGGCTAGAGTTTGGTAGTATTCCTTTAGCCAGAAGTAATTTCTGTCACTCCTAGACTCCAAAATTACACTGGGCAACAAAAAAATAATATTTGAGTGTTTCGTCCGCTTCATGAGGCAGTTCCTACTAATTTTTGGATTGATAAAAACAAATATTACAATGAAAAACATTTATTAGCTCTAGTTTCTATGATATACACAAGGTGGAAGTATTACATATTAACGGATTGAGAGAAAAGGATACATTTTTATTACAAACATGTTAACAACAATAAAAGTGCATTTGATCTTTTAACTCGTAATTACATGCTAAGAGTTCTAAATTGCTGGAAAAATACTTCGCAGATATACGTGTCTGAAGATAATCATGTGGTGGCCTATTGACTTCGTCGTCTTTTAGCTTGCCTCTTGTGATGAAGTTCCGCAGAATCCCTATACAAAGACCAACAGTAATCCGCAAAGATTTCTTCATTCCAATGGCCCTGATATCTTTGTCCCGTAACAGAAATGTCCTGATGGAATTCCTCCCCATGTTCATCACTAACAGTTCCACAACTGGGAGGGAAAAAGTCTAGGTAGGAGTGGAGAAAATGGATCTTAAGGGACATGTAGCATCCCAGGTTATGATATTTTTGCAGGAGCACTGTCACCAAATGCTTGTACTAGTCATCTCGTTTGTTGCCTAAAAATCCATGAACAACATTCTTGAAGCTTCCCAAGCTTCCTTTTCTTCTCCAAAATTTGGTCAAATGCAGGATCCTTTACAAGTTCTCTTATTTGTAGTCCGACAAAAATGCCTTCCTTAAGTTTTGCATCACTTAATTTCCAAAATTTCTCTCTGATGGTGTTTTGTTATTTGACAGGGGTGCCAACTCCAAAAATAATTCCTTAAAATTTAAAATCTCCACTCTAAAATATGAACTGTCACTTTATCTTCAAAACAAGGCTAATCTATCATTTTTATGGTGATTTTTTAATTCAGCAGATCGAAATACATGTAAATTCACTATTTTTAAGCCTGAAACATTTTCTTTGTTGCCCAGTGTTATTAATGATAGTGAATGGTGTGGGTGTTTAAATTTAAAATTAAGAAGAAAATCCCAAAGTAAACAAGTCAAAATATTAACACGAAAGCAAAACTGAGTAAACATTATTGCCAATGAGCCATTCTTGCAAAAACAATTGCCAATAACATTTTAGATGTTAAGGACGGTGCTTGAATAATGTTATGTATAATATTTATTTATGTACTTATCCTCAAATGAGAAGTCATTCGTTCTTCTGGACATATAGAGAATTCTAAAGCAATTACGTAGTGACCAACAAGGAAATATACAATAAGCATTTCTGCGAAAGTCTAAATGGATTAACATAAAGGGGATAAAATAATAAGCTTTTTCAAGAATACTTTGTTGAAAATTTGTTAATTTTATGGTCCTTAACCGAAGTAGTTAAGGATACCGAATGATGAATAAAATGGGTATGAAATACACGTCTAAACCAGCGAGAGGAAACCTCAAAATATAAACTCCACCTTAAACCAACCACGATTCTGAAGCAAAATACCAATAAGTGACTATAAAAGAAGCCACTACACCACTACAGTGATATACTTACTGAGCTTCATTTTTTAGGGTTCTTCCTATTCCGGAAGTGACAATTTGTTTTTTGTATGGACTAGACACAAGCGAGGAAGGAAAGCATGACAGAAAGTTGACAGGAAGCTTGTGCCGAATTACAGAATAAATGCCTGGGAGCGTCACAGAGACAAGTAGGTGAGACATCGGGCAGCAAGCCAACTGTTGCCACACTTCACGTCACACTACACTTTCTCGATAGGACTTCCGGACGGTGCGGATGCCCCTTATATGCACTGATACTACAGCCTCCAGAATACGTACCGACGAGTCTTAACCTAACAGATGATCGTTGTCTCTCTTAATTAGGCTGCATTTTAACAGGATGTTGACTTTGTGCCAATCAAATAAAACTGCAAGCATAACATTCTGTCCATTTAAATTTTTATCTAATACTACCGGACTCGGTGAACTTCGTACAGCCATTAAAATTTGTCTGAACGTATCTATATAATTAAAACAGATTCGGTACAGTTAGTCATTTATTTTACATTTGGAAGTCAAGATTAAATACAACAGATTGCAGTTAAGATGATCAATTTAAAACTTTCTGATGAACAATATTTTCGTCTTTTTTTGAAGTGCGTAAATATATAAAGAAGATGGTTCTCCGACGCTCGAACACGCTACGTATAATTTGTTCATGATAGAAATAGTTCAACTCCAAGTAGATTCTGCAAACTTCCTTGCGATTTATTTATGGTCATCGCTAAGGTCAAACGCATGGGAAATTGTAGGCACCTAAATCAAAATATAAATCCGTTGGAATCATCGGAATACGCGGGATCAATATATCCTCTCCTTTGTACTTTCCCTTGATGATACCGATCGGGATGGCTCCGGCGGTTTCGTCTGTGGCCCGCTTTCGGGAGGCCCGGGTTCGATCCCAGGCGACCGCAAAGTGAGATTTTTTGTGGACAACAGTGCGTTGGGGCGGGTTTTCTCCAGGACTTCCGGTTTCCCCCACCATCTTATTCCACCGGTGCTCCATCGTCATCTCATGTATCATCAGTGTCATCGCCTGCGGTGCCGTATGTAGTAAAAGCGGGCGTTAAACACTACACATTTCACACACATTTGCCGACCTACCAGACCCACGATTCTGTGTCTTAAAGACCCCAGCCATCCGTATCAGTAAATGAAACCCTAATTGCTTAAGAAAACAAATCTTGAATTTTTCGCCAGTCGCTTTCAATAGTCTTTACTATCTATTGAATTTAGACAAAAATTGGATTTGAGTAAGTAGAACCAAAATGAAAAATTCAATGCCATAACCGGTATTTGAACAACGATCTCCTGCTCTCCGTTTAGTTGCTCTAAACCATTGAGCTACTATTGCCAACATGCCGACATGACATTAAATTCTCCAACTGACTCGTCTGTTTCCCGGTAGACCACTAGGGGTTCTCATATGCTATGAGACACGCACCTTTTGTGGTGAATTACTATGCTGTAAGTACTTCCCTTCCAGACCTCATAGTTAAACCACTCCGGCCGTGAAAGCTTACGTTCTCTCAAAACCACTAAGTTGTTTAGGTAAATTGATGGAAATAATAATTTTTTCCACACTAGCCATGTGTAGGCGAAGGTTTGACTGAGTAGAACCAGACTGAAAAATTGAATGCCAATGCCATTCAATGCCAATGGCATTGAATTTTTCAGTCTGGTTCTACTCAGACAAACCTTCGCCTACACACGGAAACTAAGGAAAATACTTACCACAATTAACCAAAAGAAGAAAAATCATTTTAAAATAATTACCTATACTGCTTAGAGAGTTTAAGACTTGAAGCTTTCACGGTAAGCATTACTAATCAAGGCTTCGCAGGTGATCAGCCGCGTTAAATTAATAAACTTCGAGTACCATTTGATGGTATATAGTAAGAAGAATTTAGCTATTTCATCAGATTATGAAGAAGGTCTTGGAGTTTACAATGGCCGAAATCTCGACGTTTATTAATTTGACACGGCTGATCACCCGCGAAGCCTTGATTAGTACTGCTTAGAGAAGTTAGTTTTATTAATTTACCGGAGTGTTTTCGCTAACCACGACATTTTTAAATAATAATTGTTAGACAGGTCCAAAAGATCGTGAAAAGAAAACCCTTCCAGCAACTTACACTGAAATGAGTGCATCCAGGAAATCTTATCAAAAGCGACATTTTTGTCATGTTCATGTTTTGGCACCAGCATTTCAACGAATTCCTTGGCAACTTCTTTCTCCACTTGCGTCACGAGTGACGCTATTTTGTTATATTTTTATGTTTATATAGTGCTTCGAATTTGAAGGCTTAAATTAAACTTACTTAAGGTTTACTGACTGCGCATTACCTAATCAGAAAAAGCAAGCAATCAAAGTCTTAACATAGCTATTTTTTATTTTGATTTGTGATATGAATTCAGCAACAGTAAATATATAGTTTTGATTGTCAGTACCGACTCTGTAAGGAAACGAAAGAACAATGCCGTAGATATAGCCAATATTTCTTTTATGCAAAAGAAGGTTATAAGAATCATTACTAACTCCAGTAGCAGACGCTTCTGCAAAGATATTTTTAGAAGATTGAAAATATTAACCCTTCTCTTTATACATATATTCTCATCCTAAAGTTCTTTGTATGCAATTGGGCCTCATTCATAACAAATAAAGTAATTCACAGGATAAATACTAGACAAAAGTATAACATCCTTCATCGCAGTGCTATACTTTCTTGCTTCCGGAAAAGTGTGCATTATGAAACCATTATGAAACCACGCTCTCCCGTGATCTTAAAGGAAAAATTGATAATTTCGGTGCCTTTAAAGATGCTGCTGGACAGTACCTATGCTCAAAATCATTTTATTCTCTACATAATTATCTGAACGAGAGATTATGCTGATAATGCTTATGCAGCTCTGTAAACAGGATCTAACTGTTCCAATGACAAATCATTCCATAAATTTTCGATGCCTATTCAAAAGCTACTTTAATGTATTCAAGAAATAACAATAGATGGTATTCATTGTTAAAAGATTGAGACGTACTGGAAAAAGCCAATTGAAAGTTGATTAGTATCTGATTTTGCATCGTATATACATGTTTTCCATATTGCTTTACATATTGCCTATAACGTGCCTATTATGTTAAATTTTCAAGTATATATGCTGTTTACCTCTGGACATATTCAATGCTCACAATCCTTTTGTGGCTACAAGTGAAGCCACTGAACGCAAATCAATTTAATTTAATCTGGCAATCCACAATTTAGTCTTTCTTATCAAAATATATATTAAAATTATATCAGAGATTCTTTACGATTGGTTTTATAAGAGCCTGGCTCAGAGATGGAAATACTTTAAAATCTCAATGGTGGACCGAATATTTAGTGACTTATTTTTGCGATCGTGTAAAGAACTTAGATAACACTGAAGCACGAGCTCCCATAAAGTAATTCGTTTTTAAGCGTTCAACCTGACATTTTCTTTAATTTATGTCCTCCAAGGTTAACTCATATCGGACGATGAATGAAATGGGTGAAATGATGCTCAAATGAGTCCAGGGTCTATATTGCTAAGAGTTACCCGACATTCGTCTTTCAGGATAAGGGAAAACTCCAGAAAAAAAAACGTTATCCAGATAACTCACCCTGACCGAGATTCTAACTTGGGACCTCTTGAACGTGAGGCCGACACGCTACCATCTACGCTACCGAGGCGGGCCTGACAGAAATTATATTCGTAATAAAGTATGCATTCACCACTACTCACCTAAGATGAAAGACCAGTCCAATCAACAAGTGAAAGTGCACCAAAGAAAGCTAAAGTTATTCCAGCTGTAAGAAAAACCATTTCTACGATTCTGGGATTGTCTAGTGTGGCGCTTACAGATTACATCCAGAGGAGCAGAACCATCAACAGGTAGCCATTAGGCTTATTGAGATACTATTTAAGGTTAAAATATATATCTTGTTGAAGAGAAGATTTCTTTTCATCATATAATATACCTTAAATATTTCTGTTTGGGGTTACCGCAAACTTCAGGAGCTTTTCAAAGTAATCGTTAGTTCTCTTTTACTGAATAAATGATTCCATATAAAACACCTTCAATTAACTTTATATAAAAAGGTAAAACAGCAAACTTATATTTATGAAACATATTTATGCATTTTCAAAGATCTAAAACAACAAGATATCAGATGGTTCCTTCGATTTTCTTAACTATTAAGCTCCTTTCAGTGTTTAAAATATAAATATTTGTACCTTTTCTCTCTCCCTCCCTCTCTCTCTCTCTCTCTCTCCCTCTCTCTCTCTCTCTCTCTCTCTCTCTCTCTCTCTCTCTCTCTCTCTCTCTCTCTCTCTCTTGAAAGTCTTATGCTGAAAGACAGCAAGTAATGCCTTTTGAGTAATAGGACATTTTATCAACATAAAGAAACAAAGAAAGAGAAACTCATGAAAACAAAAATGAATAATGTATTGTTCATAGCACAAATCATCCTAAAATTTACTATATCGATCACTTGAGTAATAGGTAGAGAAGGCTTTGCATTGAACCCAAGAATTCTATAAATTGGAAATACAGAATTCGCGGTTCCCTGAATTAAAAAGGCGATGTGTATCAAGTGGATAGAAAAGCTATCGAATTCTATCTGATAATTGGATACCAAGATTACACTAAATACACGTTTTGAGGTCTTCTGTAACTTAAAGTAATCTATTTTAAAAGAGGACCGTGTGTGTGCATGTGCATGTGCATCTGTGCGTGTGTGTGTGTATGCTTTTTATAATAATTTATTCATCCACATGTTCCGTTAAATTAGTAATATTACATGTTTTCTGGTTTGCCTTTTTTCGGGATTGATTGGCCATATTAACTGAAATATTAACATTTCATTTGTTTTTTAGATTAATTGTGTTCAGATAATCACAGATTTCTTTTCGAGTTGTCACTCATTTATACTTCTGTTTTAGTTATTCTGCACTTCCTTGACATATTCACTGAAGTCCTTTAGATACTGTCCCACAAGTTTTGATTTATGTACTGGCCACTTCCCTTCTTTATTGCTTATTTGCATCCTTAGTTTTTTCTCTTTGGTTCCATTTGATACAGAATGTGATCTTTCGGTTGGTTTCCTCTTCTGCAGGTGTGTGTAGCATCATCGATTATGTAGAATCTCCTGTAATAGGCTTAGTCTTCCACGTCCTGTAAGATGGTTGCGAGATTAGTGGTTAGGTTAATTCTTCATTATAGTCATTTTGCTACTGTGTAAAAACGTTTTCATCTTGTTCCTTTTAATGTGTTTTGCCATTTTTTTACCATTTAGTGTCTCTTCCCGTATTTTTTTCCTGATGGCACTTTTTGCGGTTATGTTGTAGCTTTCTATGCTATGATTTGTTGTTGCTTGTTTCGAAAGTTTATCTGCGATTTCATTTCCTTCAATTCGTATGTGGGCTCTTACCAATCCTATTTCTAAGATCCATTCTTTTTATTTACTTTTCATAGCTTGTATATGTGTGGGAGGGTAGGTGTGTGGGGTTGTGACTCTTACAACAGTACAGTTCAATTACGATAAATTGGTTAAACACAAAGTTGGTACTGGGGTTGAGCACCTTCAAAGGAAACGAGCCAAAGATTTTTAAAGCTCCTAAGTAAATGGAAGAAATTGAATATCTGTACTTTCTCAAAAGTTCTACTAAAGATGTTAATTAAATATATGTTAATGTTTTCATGACTACTTAAATACATCTTGAATTTTCTGTAAACAGTCTATAAGGTCCTCTTTATTCTGGATACATTTCTGGAGAATATTATGGATTTCACACCAATTAAATCATACCGTTTGTCATTTATTTTTTATGATGGCAACTGTTTTCGAGATTTTCCTTTCATTGGTTTGTATTTTAAAATAACCATCTTCTCAAATTGGAAATCGTTATTCCTTTTTTATGTTCTGACTATGCAAAGAACATGGAATGACAGACATAGCAAGCAGGTCTTAAACATTTGACTGTCGCTTAAGCCTGGTGTATAGTTCTATTCCCATTATGCCTACAAGGAACTACATAATAAAGTTATTTCTAGTAAACGTTTATCTGGATTAACACGAAGCAGATAGAAGAATACTTTGTACATACAAGAGTGATGTGAGGCCAGTTGTTTTTGGCTTTATAGTGATGTCAGTCAAGATGTTGGTGGGTGATCAGCCCCGAGCCATAGCAGGCTGGGAGTGGGTGGCAGATGCACGATGTAGAAATAGTGTGCACGCCCCCGCGGAATAAAACAGAAGCATCGCTTGACAGAGCATACGAAAATAGTCCTGGAACCTAATGCCAACTGCGTTCCCACCCCTCCAGCACTCCAGCTGTGAGACGAACAGATCATTTGGTTCCTCTTCCGCAGTAAATGAATTAAAAACCACAAACACGGCAATCTCGGGAGCAACGACCCCGTCTATTTTCTTTCCCCATACAAATTTTAATATTCATAACTGTTTGATTAAGCCAATGCATCAGTGAAAATTGCTAAAAATTTACAAATTTATTTTTATTACAGCATTTTATCACAGATTTTGTCTCATCTACACAAATAGGTATTTAAATACACCTTTGATAAGTCCCTCCTTGTAGTTCAAACTTAATTTTACTTATCTCCTTCTTTGGAACATTTCTCATTATTATTCGAAAGTTTCCTTGCACCGCTGTTGAAGTGCAACAGCTTACAGTTTACAGAAGAGTTTCCTCAATAAAAATGTAAAAATTGTTGATCACAGTTTTGAGTATATAATAGTTCACTTTAAATATATTACTCTCCATATTTTTAGCTCATAATGTGAAATATTCAATAAAACGTGCATACAAAAACTTGTTTTTCTTAAGCTGAGAAGGTACTTCACTTGGGGTTAAAATTCACTGTTTTATTTTTACATTTTATTATAACTTCATCCCTCTAGATTAGAAATATATAGTTAGAAGGTTCTTTGGAGCAAGAACTTATACCTAATTTTCTTATTATATTAGTGGCTGTTAAGCTGTTGCCACGCCCATTTTGGTAAACTTTCAGAAAATCGATCATAACATCAGTAAAACTGAACAGAAAATTATGAAGTAACCTTGTTTTGTAAGAGATCTTTCAAGATTTCTGCTGGTACCACTGTAATTCCAACGATGCTCGTTTTGCTTTGCCTGCGGCTGTGTATGTGAACAGTAATTTGTTCTGAATAATATTTTGTACCGTTATTGGTGAATATATGATATGGGTAGGCCAATAACATTTGGAAATGAAAGTTTACAAGCAATGGTTCTACCAAAAACAGAACAGTAAATGTGGAAAATATAAATAGAATATACAATGAAATCACATGTAATATTGAGGTTAGTAAGCCCAGTTCAACAATACATGTGTTAATCATGACAGTAGTCATATACAGAAATTGATGAGCAGCGAGTCCTGAAAGCAGATAAAATGATTGAAGAACTGACCAAGAAGGCAAGAAAAATGAAGAGGAACTTGAAAAGAACAAGTGAGAATACAGAGGGTCAGGACTATGCAGCAGGAATGTTCTGACTCATGTGACAAGTCAGTAATCAATAAACTTTAAAGCTGTTTTTCTCAGTTTCGCATTTTTTCCAGGTTCTGGTACACTTACAAAAAAGAGGTATTCAACCAAAACATACGAACTTTTGTGTATGTATTAAACAAACTTATAAGAATAAGAATAAGAAGGAACTTTTCTCTGATATTCATAATACTTGTTTAAAAAATAAAATTAGCTGAAATTTCAGTGCTTATTTAAAAAAAATTATAACACATTTTCAGTATAAAATTTTCAAATAATAATAGGTATTATGCAATATAAAAGTTTTAAGAATATGTCGGAAAATGTTCATGTATATACCAATAATAATTTCTTGTGTACCCAAAGTCATAGAAATAGCATTGCGGAGTTAGGCAGGACGTTCTCAGCTTAACTAAAACGAGAAAAATAAAATAATAAATGCCTGCGTAATAATCTTTTAAGTTTAATAATAGCTCATATTAAAATTTCAGTGCTCATGCTGTCAACATTCATTAATATACATAGGTACTGCACTGAGAGAAAGCCACGATCATTTTATCATATCTTATTTGAAACAGTGTTCTTCTTAAAATATATAAATTTCTTTTTGTATGAAATACATTTTCATACAGAGTGATTTATATAGAACTGACACATGTCTTTCACGAATTGTTTCAAAACGAATTATGCTAGAGGAATGTAGAGGAATTTGTAGATTGTTTACGTCTATAGCAAATGTTGAAAATGTTCTCCATTCTGCATAAGGCACAACTCAACACTACGTCCCATGTTACTGGCCACTCGTTAGAGGTGTTGTCAATAGCTTGAGTCTCCTGTGTGAGGTGCCTCAGATCGTCCAATGTGTCGCGTGTGGCGTAAACCCTGTCCTTTAAGGAACCACATAGAAAGAAGTCTGACGATGTCAAATCCGGAGATCTCGGTAGCCATAGTTTCCTGGAAATTATTCGGTCGTCAAAGATATTTGCAATTAGTTCCATGGATTCATTTGAGGTATCTCATGTAGCGCCATCTTGCTGAAAATATCCTTGACTCAGCTCTACATCGTCCAGTTGCTCAACAAACTGCATGAAAATCAGTCGATACTCTGCAGTGTTCACAGTCTGATTAAAAAAAGTATTCGCCGTGCGGATATTGCGCACCGAACTCCGATTTTAACCGGGTACATAGGTGCTTCATGGATGACGTGTGGATTTTCTATGGCCCAATGGCATGAGTTCTGTGACTTCACATAACGGGATAAATGGAATCTTGCTCCATCTGTGAACTATGTGATGGACAACATAGCAGGATTTTGCACAATTAACGTTTGAAACCAACGACAATAATTCAATCTTTTATCCTTATCTGGTTCCTGTAACTGATGAACAACCGTAACCCTATATGGCTTTAGGTCTGCACTTTTCGCAGCTCTCTGACACATTGAGTAAGTGTACAATGTCTCCTTCGACAAACGTCTTAAATATATTAGGACCAGTACTTTCAGCAGTGTAACTGTAACAAAGGAATGATGAAGAAAATGGCTACTAAAACTCTGATGTGTTAAATTCACATGACTTTCCTTTTTTCACAAACAGGTCTTTCAAAACCTTATTTTTATATACTTCATGTTAATATAAACTTTCAGTATACATTTATAACTTCCAATGAATATGATAGGCTATCGACAATTGTCATATTTTTAAACAGCTGGCATTTAAATTTATTCTCTTTGGATTACCACGAGGGAAAACGTTTGACTAATTACAACTACAGGAATTTATAAATATTTCAACACTGAGCCTAATACAAAAGTATTTTGCAAATGATGAAGCACACAAAATATATTATTTCACATAAATTGTAAGCCTAATCAACGCTTCCTTCTGCAGTAATATTTGGTATAAGTTCTGCTGTTTAGTAATCATACAAAAGTATTGCAGAAAGAGAAAGATTTTAGTTTATTTCTGAAAACTTCATTTATATGTTGTATTTGTCACGCAAGCATCTTAAAATCGTTACACATTCTTGTGAAAATAGAAAAATAAAACCTTTCCGTTCCTTCTATGGAAGCATTATTTGCAAAACCATCCTGTCACATTTTTGGAACATTTTGAATCTTAAAGACCAACTTTCTGTTTAAAAGACCTTTTCTTTTTGAGTTCGGCCATTCTGAAAGATTTTCAAAAACTGACTTTTTTATTTTCCTTTTGTTTATATTCCATTATTCATATTGGATCTGCAGCATGCTATAGCAGAGATAGATCAGAGAGGTTCTATATTTAACAAGATGAGTCAGATATGTACCTATGCAGATGATATCGCTATTGTAGCCAAATATAAAAATAATATAATTGAATGATAAATTACAGGACAACGCAGAGAGAATACGACTGAGAGTTAATGTGTAGAGAACAAAATAAATTACGATATCAGGAGGGAATAGGAAGCTACAGGACTTGAACATTGGTGATAAAATATTCCAAGGAACAGAGAAGTTTTGCTACCTGGGGAATATAATAGATAATGAAGCCAAAATGAGCACTACAATAAAAGAACGCATACAGCAGGGAATAAAGCATACTTTAGAAATTTATAATTCTTACAAAATAAAATAATAACTAGGAAATATAAAATTCTGACATATAAAACAATGATAAGACCAGTAGTTATATATGGGGCAGAGACATGGACATTGACTTGGTCTGACCAAGAGAAATTAAGAAAATTTGAACATAAGATAAGGAGAATATATGACCCTGTAGTAGAACAAGGTGTGTGGAGGATACGCTATAATGAGGAAATTAACCAACTTATAAAAGGAGAAGATATAGTACACTTTATTAAAGCACTAAGACTACAGCGGATAGGACATCTGGAACGAATGGAGACGAATAGAATACCTTTAAGAGTGCTTAAAGTAAGACTATACTCGACAAGGAAGAAAGCAAGACCTAGGATGAGATGGATTGTTGGAGTGATTGACGATTTGAACACTGTGAAGGTGAAAGGATGGAGAGCAAAAACTAAGGATAGGAAACCATGGAGGTTGATTGTGAAGAGGCCAAGGCGCACATAGGGCTGTAGCGCCGGATAGTAAGTAGGCTTGTTTACACCCTCTGCTTTCATTTGGCCTCTTTGGTTTACTTATGTAGACAATATTTATCACTTGTTCAGCTTTTGAAACTCTTCTAAACAGATTATCGTAATACACATTCCAATTTTAGATGGGTTTTCGAGGTATTCCTTCGCCCGCCGCGGTAGCGTAGGAGCTAGCGTGTCTGTCTCACTTTTCAAGAGGTCCCGAGTTCAAATCTCTGTCAGAATGAGTTATCTGGATAAGCTTTTTCCAGGGAAAAAAGATGAATGTTGTGTGACTCTAAGCTCTATGGCTCCTTGGCTCATTTTCCCCATTTTCATTCATCGCCCGATATAACTACTAATGTTGGAGGAAGTAATTAAAAAAATATTTTTCAGTATCTAAATGCTTCATGTATCAAAATCTTTAACCTAATTAAAAAATTTAATTTCAGTAAAACTTAATGAGTGTCTAAAGAGGTTCACATAGCCATATTTGAAGTTTTATGTGGTTTTTTTTTTCAGTTAGGAAATTAATTGTTCTTCCACAATGTAGGACGGAGTATGGAAAGGTAGTCAGACTGAAAAATTATTTGCCGTAGACAGGTTTTGAACCACGGATCTTCCGGACTCCATCCGACTGTCCTTAACCATTAAGCTACCATAGTCAACGTGCCAGCATGATATTAAATTCTCCCAATCCTGGAAATCGTTAGAATTTAAAAACGATCATGTAAGAATTGTGCATATTTAGATTTTTTACACGACCAACTAACTTTCCAATACTTTTAACTTTAGAGGAGCAGGCACTAATACAACATGAAAAAGTGTTGCGGTTAAAAAGAACCAAATGGGGAAATGATTACTACAACCAATCAATGTGAAAACACAAACAAATTTCCTACATAAAGTTATGGAATTAAAACAGATCTGAATCTTCCTAATTCTAAAGAAAGCATTTTAATCAAAGAAAACCCACTGACTTTTGAACCAATTAGTATTCAATTAGATTTAGAACAAATAGTTACAAAATCTGAAACTTCCAAACCTGTACTAAAAGAACTAGCGTTAGAAATTGTGAACAATAGATACCCACCTGAAGAATGGTTACATATCTACACAGATGAATCTAAGTTGGACAACAACTCAGGAGCAGGAATTAAGTGTGCACTGTTCTCATTCTATCAACCCGCAGGATACCACACAACAAATTTTGATGCAGAAGTAACGGCTATTCATATTTCACTCCAACACCTTCTATACAGAATAGATAAATTCAAAAAGCTGTCATACTTTCTCATTCTAAAGCAGCATTATGTGCAATAAGTTCATATAAAATGAGGTCATTTCAAATTAAAGAGCCAACAACTTCAAAAACTACAGAAAAGAATTATATTACAGTGGATACGTGCATATTTTTAAATTGCTGAGATGAATCAGCTGATTTTCTTGCCAAAAGGTGCAAATTTAATTCATAACAAAAGTAAAAATCACCATTTACATCCATAAAAAGATTAACCAAAACAATTATAAAAACAAACAAAATCAATCAATATCTAACAAAGCCAAAGATAAAAAATGGAACATTTTAATCAAAAATCCAGAAATTATTCAGAAATTCCACGTAAAGCTGCAGTAGCAAATTGTAGATTACTTACGGAACATGATTATTTGGGCGAACACTTACACAGAATAGGAATTTATACAAGTTCAAATTGTCCTCTGTGCAACAAAGAAGAGGAAATGACTGAAGAACATCTTTTAACCTGTGAAGTCCTATCTGCCGGACCCACTACACAGATATATTGGAGAGCAAGAGAGCTAATGGCTTCATGGCCAAAGCCTAGCATTTGAAAAGAACAACAGATTTTTACAAGTCTGTCTCAGCGATAAGTACACTTTAGTTTCCTAACGTAAGTGGTAAATAATTGAAGTCCCACCATAATGTAGCATTGTTTCATTTCATAACTATATGTGACTTTCACAGTGGTGGTAATATACTTACCTCTACCCTCATTTTAGAGTGTCGTATCTCTCTGCGTCATTAGTTTGCTGTCGGAACAACACCAGCGTCGAAAATAAGACATGTGTTAGGCAGACGGAAGGGGAATGTACTGGGTTACTGGGTCCCGCATCGTTGTAACAACGTCCTCATTGATCGCATCCTTCCCTACAGTGTCTCTGTGAAAATTACAGCTTCTATTTCTGTTGCGCATTCAAGGAGTACAGGTGTTCGCAGTTAAAGTAAAGCCTTTGAACACCTCCTCGACATGCATTACTGTTTGTCCAGGAATAAGTTGAGCTTCGTTTCCTACAGTTTAGAAGGAAAATATGTGACAATGCCACTATTTCTCGATACTCGATACCTATATCAATCTGTAAGCGCTGGTGGTACTTTATAAGAAGCTCTAAACGCGATAGCTTATTCACTAAAGTATACTTAATAGTTTTCTTCTATGTATAAATGCAGATAATGATGAAAACTTAAAGGTGTCTCAGTCAACAAAAGAGAATGAGAAACAGGAATACATTGTAGTCAGAAGAAGATAAAAACTACGAGAAAAATATGAATGTATAGGATTTTTGGATACAAAAAGAAAAGAAAATATTTGGGGACGGTTAGAAAATCGATAATCACTAAATTTTTATAGAATATTAAAGAACAGAAATATGCGAATTATGTGGCGAAACAGAAAAACTACAGTTCATATTTTGACACAGTACACAGATCTATTACTCCCACCACAATAAGCCAGGTGCGGAATGAATGGGAGAGGAGCTTGCACTGTTTATCAGTTCTGTTAGTGTATCTGTTTACCACGAATGGTATATGACAGTGCATATGAGTTATCCATACGGCACGTATCTAATGCTCGGTTCAGTAACTGCATTGATATGTACGATGGGTGGGTTATGTGTCAACACTGTGTATTTTACACGAACCTAACATTCATATTGTGACTTTGTGGGTTCGTAAAACTAAAAGTTTAGGTTGCAGAAATTCAAACTGCTCTTTATTTCAGTAGAAAGACGTTTGTACACCCCTTACAGGCTCTAAACATGACGTGTCATACAAACACGCAACTCCAAGGCCTCTCTTTGCTTCACCACACTAAACAAACAAAAGGATTCACTTTCAAATCACTACGCCGCTGCAGATACCAGATTATCGGTTCTCCATTCTCTAGCCTCTCGTCACTGCACAGCTTCAACTCAATTCGCTGACGAGCAGGCTCCAGCTCAGCTCAGCTGCATTTATACACCAGCCGCTGTTTCTGAAACGTTGGCGAAGTTTCTCGAAAGCTACAGAACTAGCACGATCTTTCGTGATGTAGCGAGAACACCAGGGAACTGTCTCTGTCTCTTTCTTCCTCTCTTGCTCTTTCTCTCTTGGCGTGGCTTGGACGCTATCTGTCTCTTTCACTCCCCGCTTCTATCTCTCTCAGTGCTCGTCTACGCAGTAAGAAAACAATGCCTCACGACATTATTATATATGGAAGGTGACCATACCCACTGCAAAAGTGATTACGTTATATATTCCTCTTTCTTGCCTTCTGGTGATTGCCAGACAGTAGTATGGAGACTAAGTGTGGCAGAAGAAATGGGAAAAGATGCGAAGCGAGGTGATAGCTCTGTTACGGCAAAAATAAAAGTAGAAATACAAAATATAAGGAATTTGTTTTGAAAACCTAAAGAGTGGATGAGAAAATTAAAGAGTGTAAAATAAAATGCTGGGACAAGGGGAGACAGAGAGCAAACTAGCGTAGATGACGAAGAGATTGCAATGCTAGAAGGCCTAGGCACCAAGCAGGTTGAGCTAGCTAGTGTAAAAGATGGCACCAAACAATTTATACAATTAGTTTGAGTAACAATATGTATATAATGGGTATAATATATTGTAAGTAGTTAATGGTAACAAGAAAGTCTATTGTAAATTCTATGTATAAATGTATATAACCCATTTTATGTTGAAAGCTGATTCTGAAGTTGTTCCTCTTAGACTTCAATTGGAAGGTCTTTATTTAACTTTAATACCACAGGTTAAGTTCTGATTTGTTTCTGCTAGATTCACAGTTAATCACCGGAGCAGGAAAGCCAAACTACCAGTAGAAACGTGGTTTAGTGCGTCAGCTAAGTCAACTTCATTCACAATTCAGTTAATGCTGCATGTTACATCTGTGCCTCTGCTCTTGCCCTCTATGTTTTGCATATTTTCATTTAGGCATAAGCCTATACTTATTCATCACAGGAAACCTAAGTCTATCAAGAGTAAAAATGCAGTAAATGCTTCGAGAGCATTTTCTTATGAGTTTCTTATGCGAAATATCGAAAGTGTATCTCGAAGAAGTATAGAAACTTCGATATTATCGAGTATCGAAAGTAGCAACGTATGAGTTATCGATAGTAATCTAAGTTCTTAGAAAATGCAATAGAGACAAAAACAGACAAACCTACAGGGAAAATGAAGAAAACTCCTACAGTTCTATCTGAAGTTCATGGTTATCCTTGTAACTTACACGAGTCAAAGAAGTACTCCATGATATCATAAATAAGAAATATTAGCCACATTGTGTACACACGATTAGAACTGTTATTAAAAGTATTCATCGCGTGCCTTAATTATATGGGAAGCAGCCGCAGAAAAGCCGGCCTTTAGCCAAAAATGTGTCACTGAACATATATTATCTCAAGATTATCGCGCAGAAATACCAAACAGCTTGGTATGACACATTAAGGGCTTCTAGGTTGAATAAATTTACATTGTTACCCAATCATCCAAACTGTTTAGGATTTTAGAGCGACATTTGTACAGGATATCAGAAATGCTTTCACTGTTGTGCTTTTATCCACTAAGTTTAATTCTTGGGGAAGATTGCAGTTTTCCTCAATAATATTTTGGGTAACATGTGTCAATAATTTTAAAAAATAATCCCTAACGTGATAAAAAGTTACATTTAGAACATTTTCAATGTCCTGAAGCTTAACTTAGCTATCTTAAGTAACAAATTTTAATACTGAATATGAATAAATAATTAATTCGTACAATTCCTTTTTACAATCTTTTACGTTATTCCTTATAATTGTTTATAATTGTTTATCTATCCCACACTATTTCATCTATTACCTCGTTGCTACCTTGGCTTACATGACACCCTGGTCTTCTGCTCTGCCAGGTAGCTCTTAACCTCCATGACTCCTTGTTACTTAATTAGCCCCTTTCCTGCCCGCCTCGGTAGCGTAGATAGTGGCATGTCTGCCTCACGTTCAAGAGGTCCCGAGTTCGAATCTCGGTCAGGGTGAATTACCTGCATAATATTTTTTCCAGTGTTTTCCCTTATACTTCAAGACGAATGTCGGGTAACTCTAAGCTCCATGGATCCCGGACGCATTGAGCATCATTTCACCCATTTCATACATCGTCGGATATGACTAAATGTTGGACGACGTAAATGACAAAAAAGCCCCTTCCCCCCATCATCTTCCTTTCCATTTTACTTTCTGTAAGAACTCATCAATACTTCTTACCTTCTTTTCCTCCTTTGCTGTTTACATAGTGTGCTATTCTTTCTTTTCCACCACATAATTCACAAATTCCCTTTTCCCTGCTTCTTATCCCTCTTATCCCTCATATTTTTTCTGTTCTCATCCAAGCTAGCTCTTCT